>CM062531.1:41494630-42694630 GCA_031439595.1 Pterocarpus santalinus
ACATGTTGGATGGAAGTTTAGCATTGGATTTTGGACGAAAGAGGAATTAGGATGATAACAAATATTAAAAAAAAAAAGTTATAGACATAGGACTTCTTTTGTGTAAATTCTTTTAATTGTTCTATACTGGATTCCCTCTCTTTCTTCTTGGACTGAATGTTTTGGTCTTTTGGTCATGGTATTTGTTTGATGATATGTTACTACAAATAATTTCACAGTAGTTCAATTACTTGATGTTCATTCTAGCAAATGATAAAAGGGTTTTCACATTTCGATTCTTGGGACATGCTATACAAGATAAGAAGGTCATTGTAATGGTTACTTTAGGTATTAATTTTTACAATTTAAGTATGTATTTTCTTATTTAGAATAGTGTTGTATTTTGAATTGAATATTATACAAACTCTCATTCTAATATACAATTATTAATTCCTTTTTTTTTTATATATATGAGAATATGAAATAGGTTTTTTGTTGGCTCTGCTACATAGCATGCACTTGTATTGTGCTTTTAACTGCGATATGTTTTCCCTATTGTTAAACTGAGTTGATATTGGATTATTCAATTTGGGCTAGGTGTGTGTGTAGGAATGGTAATTCATGAATTTGATGACCTTGATATGATGAAAAAGTATGTGTTCTTGCTTTCTTTAAATGGAAACATCAATTTTGTTTTTATCAGTTTTTTTATAGTTGTGAAATGGGTAATTGGGTAAGCAATACAAAAGGATATTATTAAGAGTTTGCTAAGAAATGTAAGTCATATTTTTTATTTGTCACAGGGGAAATAATAAGAGTTATAAGGTAATGTTTGCAATATGTTTATTTATTTCATTGATTTTATCTGTTTTATATTTAAGTGCCTATTTGAATTTTGTTATATCATTGGAATGCTGAGAAGAATATACTCCTTACCTTACTAATCATTATTGTATAATGAATTTTTTTCAATGGTGTTGTAACCAATGGGAGAACTTCCAAGTCATAGCTCTCTTAAGAATTAAGATGTGGCCAATAAGAACATTTGGGACTTGAAGGCATGTTTTTAGAGTAGTTTGCAGGTTGTGGAGTTCTCTATTATCCCATTTTTTTCTTTCATATAATTAATTGGCTAGTCTAATTACTAGTTTACTCTTTTGGGTGTTAGTCCTTAAAAAAAAAAAATTATAGTTCCTCTTATTATATCATGGGGATTACTTAGAATTTATGTTTCATGTTGTTTATTGGATCGAATCACCAGCATTATAGTTCAGTTTATTGTGTTTGATACACCCTGAAAAGAATTACTCTATATTACTTTTAAATTTCTTTATTTAGAGTTTTCTTCACTTGTTGTAATCTTTAGATGAAATGGTCATCTTGGTTATGGTATAAACCATTTCTTCTTCCTTATGTTGTCTTTTTGGTTCTTGTAAATGAAATATTTATTTGTTTTCATGGTCTTCGAAATTGCAGGCGTGGGTGTGGTTGTGCCTATATTGGAACTTCAATATTGCATTTTTTTTTTTAATTCTATTAATGGGTTTCATCACTAATGGGAACATTATGCATGGCTATTATTCCATTTGCCTATCACCATATGAGTAATTAAGTGAAACAAAAGTTTACATGCAGAAATTAACTTCTTGTGGTGTTAATCCTTGTATTTGTCTATGCTTCGCATTCAATGAAAATAAATGTATTAGAGGAAAAGTATTCTGTAGCTTGGGTGTCAAGCTTTGAGATTGTTGTGCTTTGTATTGCCATGAAAATGTATAGTGACTTAATCAAGTCAATTCTTTAATTTAGACTAGTTAAGTAGTAGGTATGAGGTAGTAACCTAGTAAGTACTAGGTAGTCCTAGATCAAGATTAAAGTAGTCAAAACGTGGGGGTAGGACTACAGTAAAGCCAACATCGAATTAGATGCAAAGTAATTTGTGATCTATATGCTGTCTTACGCTGGCATCCTATGTCTTATACAATATTTTGACTTCTTTAAGATATCAATTGTTATTTGTCTTTTCACCAAAAAGTCATATGCTATGCCTGTATGAAAAAAAAAAATTTAAATACCTCTTCTCCCTCTAACTTAACATGTTATAATTGTTAGGTATATGAAATTAAGTGTGTGTTTAAAGCTAATAAAAAGCATCTTAGATTTAAAAGTCACTCATGAGCTCTCTTTCTACTGCTTCAGTTCTTCAAGAATATGCTGATTATGATCGCATGAATATGGTAATATATGTGATTTCGAATAAATAAAGACATTGAGTTTAGGGCAGCCTGTGATTAACTTTTGAAGTAACCTAATCTTTATATCCTTGTATATCTGTTGTTACAATAAGTATACCCTGGTCATTATCTCACCATAGAAGTAAAGCTCCTCTAGCCTTAATTTGTGTCTAGGTACAATAAACTAGCCTTCATAATCTACTTGGGTGAACTAGACATTCACATTTGTAGAGTATACAGCTCTTCTCAAACTTTGTTAGGTGTGAAGGAAGCTATATGGAGATCTAAGGTGTGAGGCTTTCCATAAATTCGAGGACCGAATTTTTTTTGGGGGGAGAATTGTAATACTCTGTTTATAATAAAATGCAGATTTAGAATAAAATGTTGGTAATCTGAAACTTTAAAAGAAATAAAAAAATAAAAAATAAAAATTCATAACTTATGTGTTGGGCATTTTCTTTATTTACTTTTAAAATATAAGGATAGTAGAATTAAAATTGTTTAGGTGAATCTTTGAAATACTTGTTATTTATATATATTTAAAAAAAAAATATGAGAGACCACAGTGCACCATAAGTGATATAGTGCACCCTAGATCCCTCCTTTATTTCTTAGTGCTGTCTGGAGCCTTCTTCCCTGATGCACTAGTTTCATTCATTTTTCCTTTCCCCTGTTATGCTTCCATGCATTCTCTCTCTCTCTCTCTCTCTCTCTCTCTCTCGTATCTGTTTTTCTCACCTCACTCACTCCTAACCTCCCATCATCATCACCACCGCGTGTCTTTCCCTTCCACCATACCGTCACTATCTTGCAGTCTTTCTCTCCTTTGCTTGCTCTCTCTCTCTCTCTCTCTCTCTCTCTGTGCCCTCCATTCGCGTTTTGCTTCTTGTGGTGGCTGGGTTCTTATTTTGCTTCCTTCTAAAACCAACCCACACTGGTGAGCTTCCCTCTTTGAAGTTAGATGCTGATTTTGTTTTGTTTATAGTTAGAATTAAATTTGAAAGATATTTGGATTTTTGAGTCTTATGAGGGTGGAGGGGTGAGTGATGAAATGTTTAAAGTTTTAATTTGGGAATTATAGTATCGAATGGTTAAAATATTTTGTTCAATAGGAAAGACACACAAAAATTTAAATTCCTATGTTATATACTTGATAGTAGTTTGTAATTAGATTTAATTAGAAAGGTTAGATAGAGGGCAAAGACTAGATTCTAAACCAAATTTATGTTTAAATTCAAAATAATTATTTATGTATGATTTCAAATTTCCCAGGAAATCAACCTGCAAGTTGAGCGGCCCGAGGATATAGATTGTGTACCCTGACAGTTTATAAGTGGACAATGCCTCTATGGCATATGTTCTTTTTATACAATTAATATTAGTTTGATTTTAGCAATTACTGACAGTTTATTTTTATATATCTAGTTAATTATGCATATTTTGTTTAGTGGTAATATTGTCATGTAGTTTAATATATCTATTTATTTGTGGATGTCTGTTTCGGTTTTGAGGAAATTTTAGCAGTATGCATTTGTCGAATGTTCTGAAAGCATTTTGGATGAGAGTACAAATTTTATAAATGAAACGACAAGCTCTGATCTTTTGTTGGATTATTAAATTGATTTGTTGAGTAAGCTGTATTTTGGATTTCAAACTTTGATGAATATCTTTGTTCTTGGGAAATTTGATTTGACATTTGTTACATTAGCTTTTTGTCAATATCCATTACTTTACTTTCTATATACTTTGTGGGAGGATTCTTAGTTAAACGGCAACTAGCGGTCGCCGATGCTAGCCTTGGTGTACCTTGGGTCGAACCCAGCTAGCAGGGGTGTTCTAGCTCGGTGCGTGTGTGTGAAGCCTACGCACACTGCCGACTTAGTTAGATCTGAACGAGCTAATCCTTATTTGGAAATAACTTTGAATGTGAAGCCTCCCTGTTTTAGTATTTATGTTTGAAAAATATGTTACTAATTCTATGAAGTGGTTTAATGCCTTTATATGAATAACTTATAATAGTAATTCTTCATTTGCATAATTTAAAATGTTTATATATATATATATATATATTGTTAGAGTTTGTCCTCATATGCTATAGTTTTATTGCCCCTCACTGAGTCGATTGGACTCACTTATTTTCCCTTCCAATTTCTGATTCTAGTGCTGTACTTGTTTCAGGTCCTGCAATAGTGTAGAGTGCTGACATTTTTTACAACCCCTCTATATGTGAGGGCTTTTTTCTAGACTTTTATTTTGAGGTTTTGAATATAACTGCCACCTTAGAGTTGCTCCACGATCCATAGACAGGAACCTATTGTTTGTCATTCTTTTTGGATGGGATATGTGCATAGGAACTCGTTTATTTTGTAAACCATGTTTCTTGAGCACTGTGTTGTTATAGATGTATATATAAAAATGTGTAAGTAGATAGACATAAATATGTTGTTATTATAATGAATGAATGCCTATATGTCAAATTGGATATATGTGCTGATTGATTGCTGGAACAGGTCTGGCTTTTACGGGGAAGTTGGAAAAATAAGGGAGACTTTGGCTGTTTGTCACGAAAAACTTGATGTTTGAGGCTTGCTGGAGGTTCATCACCTCCAAGCGCCGATCACAACTCAGGGTGGGTCATGGCATCCACGAGCTAGCATTGATGGTTGTTGGACAAAGAAAAAGATGATGATGAAAGAAAGAAGTGAAGAACCCTGCAAAAGACAAGAAATGAGAAGCAGAAAATGAGTTGAATAGAAAAAATAAGTAAAGAAAACAAGGAAACAAAGAAATAGATAGAATAAGAGAAATCGAAGAGAGTGAACAGTGGCGTTGTGGAGGTTGATCTTTGTGAGAGTTAGCCTCAGTTAGAGCTTGAAGATTACAAAGAATATTAGAGTCTCAGTGAGAAAAAGCAGAAGAACAAGAATATGTAGCTTTGTTATATTTTCATGGCGGCAGGTTTCTTTCTTTTTATAGTAGTGTATCATACACTAGTTTATAAGTAATACCCCGAAGGGAAAAAAAAAAGACAAAGGGTAATGGATCACCATACACCTTTAATTAGGCGAACCACCGTAGACCCCTCCCTTTCCTCTTTCTTGTTGCTTGTGCGAATTAACATCCGCTACTCTTTCCCCAATTTCCACCGCCTTTCTTTCACTCTCACTCCTTTTCTCACTTGCTATCTCTCCTTCGCGTGTTTCTCCCACAATTCCATTACCTCTCTCACCCCTCTTTGCAGCACTCTCCGTCACCTCTCCATCCCTCTCTGCCATGTCCCTCTTTATCGTCTATAGCACCATACTAATTTGATATTATGCTTAAATCATAACATGAAATCAAGTAAATTGTGTTACCGTATTAACACTCTATTTACCTTTCATGATTGGTGCTTTCTTAAATCGTTATTTTTCTTTTTCTTTTTCTTTTTTTTGTGGACAGACGAAGCGGCGCGCTGCTATACTAAAAGCGAAACGAATTTAACAAAATATCATAAAAGATAAGAATAGTACAATAACATTACTGTATACGTGCATATATATGCATACATCAGAAGCCACTGCTTCAGTTTATGTACAGAGTTTCAAAGTAGACTACATAAGTGGGCCGATATACCAAAAGACAATAATGCCCGTATCAGTCAAAACATCCTATGGTCCTCAGAGGACATTTCATAACCAACTGCTAATCCTACTGTCAAGTCTATGACCCAAAGCTACGTGCTGTCCAAAAGATGGTCATGCTGTACAACATCTCCTGTTGCTCGAACTACTCTGTCAGGAAGCCGTTAGCCATGTCAGGCCTGGCCGAAGAATACTCTGTGCTGGGTCCAGAGGAGGAAGAGGGTGACGAGCCGGTGGCCTCGGAAGGGTCATTCTCTGAACTAAGCGGCACGTTGGGAGCGGCTTGTGGAGGTGACTCCGGTGCAGGATCAGCAGAAGCTGCCTGTGTTGCAGGTGCAAGAGGAGCTGGAGGTGGGTGCGCCAAGTGCAACGGGACAGCAATGTACGGAGTGGCAGGGTCAAAAATAGGATGATGTAAAGGGACATCAAAGTTCCTGTTGCAAAAGAGGTAGAGGCGGAAGTTACACGAACCGGCTATATACAAGGAGTCCAACACTAGGTCATGGTGAAGCTGTAAAGTTGGGATCTCAATGAAGAGGGTAGCTGTGGAGTCCATCGCTAGCGTCTGAGAATGATGCGGAAAATACAAAATGGGATGAGAATTTCAAGAAATTCTCAGTAGGGTTCGGGTATAATAGTTAGCTGATGTCACATATATTTTCAGTTGCCTCGGGTTTTATTTAATTATAAAAACATGTGTTCAAACTGAAATATCCATTTTAATGAGTTCAAGAAAATGTCTGATCCGAGGCAAGGTTCAGTTTTACTTTAGACAGCACAAGAACAAAATGGATTACTAATAATGATACATAGAACAATAAATAGAATAAATAAATAAATAGCAGTAAATAAACATAATAGACAACTGTGAACATCTTGATATAACCATTCCATGTATTCATGCATGCATGTAATCATGCAGTCTCATTCTTGAATCTTCCTTCATAAACTTTTGCATTACTTTCTAACATTTTTCCATCTCTTGGTCCCCTGGGAGTTCTTGGCCATTTAGACTCCTGGGTAATAGTCTGCTTTTCAGAATCGAGCTCGTTCCTATACAGAAATGCCGGGTTTACTTTCCTTGACCTTTCCACCAATCTATTCCCCTTAACTTCTTATCCGGGGCTGGCCCAAGCAGCATGGAACTTTCATAGTAACATATTCCTTATTATAACTTTCATAGCTTTCTTGAAAATGCATATGTATCAACATGTAATTCATAACTTATGCATGGATTCTGCCGAAATTTTGGTAGCATAACGGAAGGTGTCCGCTTCCCCATGAATTGTGCCAGCACATTAGAATATCAATTTGCCATCAAAAATCACAACATTACATACATATTTCAACATGGAACTCATAATGACAATAAGCTCATTAAGGTAAGGTTTCTACCTCAACATAGTCAGCCAACCCGGTTCTTCTAAATCAAGCCATAATTTATGTTTAACTCATTTGGACCTCAATTTTGGATATGTTGAAGTGTTATGTGTCTAGTTTCTAACCTCTTTGGTCCCATCTAATTTTGATATCTATAACTCAAGATATTTAGGTTTTATCCCGGCCTGCCTAGGGGCTAGCTAGAATCAGACAACTAAAAGTAAAAATCCACTAAAAATTGAAAATTGACTCAAGTTATACGAAATTGAACACATATTAAAGCTAATAGGGTAAAGTTTCATTTGCAAAAAGTTCCATTCTATTTGACTAAGCAGGGCTCGAGTTACAAGCCCTGAATTCTGACCTTCCTAAACTGCCCTGTTCTGTCCCAGTTTGGACATAGGGCAACTTTCTTGGATCACTGGGAGTAACTGAGACCTTATATAATTCTGAAATTTTTATGGGACATTCTTCTATGTGTAAGCTTTCTAAAAAAGTTAGTTTCACTCATTTTCAAGTAGTATAGGGCGAGTTCTACCTTGAATAACCCAGTCTGCCCAGAACCAGAGTCAAAACCCTAGGTCGAAATTCAAAAATTCATGTCTCTCTCAATTCTATTCCAAAAGCTTTATATGATATATCTATGGAAAGCCCTAGATGTCTAGTTTCATATAAAAATGGTTCCACCCAATTTAATTGGCTATAGGTAGTCGTACACTCTACCGTACGGACTGCTGAGGGTTTTTAGTTCTCCAACCCATCAGCTCTTCCTATTTTCATTCTTTCTTGCTTCCAATTCGGTTTTAATCAAACAAACAGCCCAAAACCAATCACATATCATCATAATAATTCATTTAACACATCAAAGAAGGTGAAAATAATCCAAGCTCAGCCAGCCAAGAGCACAGAATGGATGCAAGAATAAAACCTCTACCTTTGTTATAAGTGATTTTCCTGGATTTTTGAAGCTTAGATGAGCAAAGCTTGATTGGGCTTGATGTTGGCTGGAGTTATGTGAGTGAAGAAGAGAAGAAGAGAGTTGAATGAGAGGAGAGAAAGGCGCAGTCTTAATGGATGAAGGAGATTCAAAAAAATCTGATTGAAGGAGTATATATATAGGTGGCTTCTTGGCTTGTGATTGGTAAATTTACAAGGCTGAAATTTAGCCAAGCCTCCCCATTAGTTGTGGCCAAAATGGCGCCACATTTGGGGCTAATTGGCTGAGTTATCAGCCACCCAAGGTAGGGTAAAAGGATTGGAATTCTATTGGTTCGGTTCCGATAGTTTAAAATACCATAATTTTACCGATTTCCTTTAAATCGGTAAATCAGTTTTCAATAAAATTTTATGAAATCTCCTTACTCCTAACTTAATTCTCTCATATCTAAACTCAAGTAATTGCTAATCAATTGATTCTAAATAATTGTTTAACCGAATTTTAATTATTCTCAATTATTCGATAAAATCGAATAATTAGGCGAAAAACGGTGGATGTTACATCGTCCCTTTCTGTTTTGCCTCTCCGCAACAGTTCTGCTACCTCTGCCACGGTTTTGCATCTTGCTTCTCTTGGTTCTGCTTGTTTTCCTCCACCACAGGTTGCTTCTTCCTCCACTGTGACTCTTCTACCATGGCAGTTGGGGATCTTGTTTTGACTTTCTAAACCCACAACCCTTGGTGAGTTTCATAACTTGAAATTGGGTGACAGTCATAATACTAGCTTATTATGTGTACTAGAATTTTGTGCTTTGAAGGTGGTGAATTGTAAGGTTTTGTCATGTTTCTTTTTTTAGCTATGAGATGGTTAAAATAATGTGAGGCATGTATGCTTATGGGTGTTTTGGCTTTGGTTAGTGTTGAAATCTTTTTCAGAGTTAATAGATTTAATTGTAAGTTGGGATGTTTTGAACGATTAAAATGAATAGGTAATATGTTATTTGAGTACTTGAGGACTTCCATTTACATTGTGAAAATTGATAGAATAGGTTAGATTGATATTTGAATTAGTGATTGAAATCTCCTCTAGTTGATTGATGCAACATAGGGAATATTTACATTAGTCACTTAAGCTTCACTTAAGTTTCAACGTTATTTGAAATGAGTGTATAGAGCTGGTGTAAGGAATTAAGAAATGCAAGTCTAAATAATTATTATACCTTTACTATTATTGTTGTCGATTCCCAATGATTTAAATGGTAGTTGCTATCCTAATATATCTTGCTAACTCAATGATTGTTCTCCTTGCATTATCCGATGTATAGTGGCGTCACTAAGTGCTAGATCCTTTGGGGTAGCGATCGAGGCTCCGGGATCATAATCTCCAATCACTATTATTTGATTCAGTTAGTGAGTGTTAGTATATTTATAACTTATTTTCTATTCTTATTTTCCTAAATATATGTTTTAATAGCTACTTGTTTTCTAACCAAACCTTTAAAGATGCTTATATTATTATTATGTTGTATAATTCTGTACCTTTGTAGGTGGGACAAGTATTTTGAAAAATTTGCTCTCCGATGTTCCTGCTTAGTTTGATGATTTCATGTATTGTTAACAATTGATGTTTGAAATATGATTATCTAAAGCTTTTGAAATTGATATGATGTTTCAAATTGATATTATGAACTCAGACAATAAAAATTACTGATTTGGCTATGGTAAGTTTTGAAATTGATTTTTGTGAACTATCCTAATTTAATATTATTGGTATGATTGAAAAGGTTTGAGAATCTGATGAACTTGATTTCTGAAATAAAGTTATTTAAGAATTCTATTTCGAATTTTGAGTAAATAGTTTTCTTTGCGGGAAGAATCTTTAACAGAACAGTACGCCAACTGTAACACCCTAATAGTTCCATTCTATGCTTAAGTCATATTGTGGAATTACTAGTTGTTACTTTTGCTCGCGGAACTACATTACCTTTTAGAAATTACTTTGTACCGAAAATAGAGGTAAAATTTTTTCTACAAAACAAGTGAACCATTTTTGAAATCGAGAGCCATGAGCGCATCGTGAACATATAAAGTAACACCGCTATCCCATACATACATCGCATTTAACAAGCATAGAAACCATAAGAGTAACCACAACCTTAGATAAAGGTAACATTCATTCCACGGCCATCCATGATAATACAATAATAGTCATACCAAAGTCATACATAAGATAATAATAGGTCCGATATCTATCGTCAGCCCTACACAAGAAGCCTACAAATACATAACAAAAGGAAATATATCAGAAAATCCTACTACCCAAGCATGCCATACAACAGAATGATAACCCTATAACTACGACCAAAAGGGGCTATCCTCGTGCTCGGCTCCGCATGCAGTCGTCACATCAAGCATCTGGCGGGAGGAAACCATTCCTATATCCACCGGGAGAAGTGCCACCACGTCCCCCTCCTCGCACATGGGGCACAACACGGGTACGAATGAACCCACACCCGCGAACCGAGGGTGAAGCTGGACTAGCAGATGAAGCAGAAGAATCAGAAGATAGACGAATCGCCGAAGGCTGCGATGAACCCAAACGGTGAGATCCCCCAGAATGAGTCAGATAGAGGGACTCAGACGGATCGGTCTCTACATGGAAGCTCAGATAAGATGGCTCCGAGGGGTCGGAATCCAGTGGAACAGTCGGAGTCAAACAGGTATCCAAATCAGTCTCATCATCATTGGTGGGGTATCTCGGTGGCTGAAAGTAGGAGCGGATGTCATCCATAGTAACCTCGCCGAATGGCTGATGCGATCGGAAAAATGGGCTTATCACGGGAGTCTGAAACTGGCGGTCGTGGAAGATGTAGACCCTTATCGCTGCGTTCGCCGATAGCACAGAGGCGTTCAGCACCGGCTCAAAGCGCCAACGCCACACCGGGAACTCAATGTAGATCACCACCATGCCCGACATCGACATCCTCCGAAGACGACACGGGAAACATAAGAATGAGAAATACTAAATTTCTCAATAGGATCGTGATTAGACAAACACAGTGTCATTGTCATCATCCCAGCCACTTCGGGTTTAATTATAAAAATAGTGGACACATATAAGTTCAATTTTTAATGGTTTTGAAAACTTAGACCACGAAGCGGGTTGCTTTTAAACTTAACATCATACTACATCATCATAATCTAACATACATACTGAAAGATAGAGTAAATATTCATAATGTAAATGGGCAACATAAGTATATGCAAGGACATGCATCATCATCAATTTAACCATGGTTATACTTTTGAAATAACTTTCCTTTTTAGCACGTGCTTAACATTCTTTACTTTCCTTTGAAATAGACTGCTTTTGGACATGAGCTCATTCCGTGACCGTCGTCATGCAGTACTAACCAAGTCAGACTAAGCCGATTTTGGTTACCTCTAAGTTGGAGGGTCCTCCAAAACACCCTTGCCTCCCTCATAGAGGTTCCTTGTGGATCGCCGTCTCTCACTTCCCTTACCGAAGTGATTGAAGGGTCACGTCCCATTGATTCTTTTCTTATCTTTATACTTTACATGCATAACATTTCCTTGACTAGATGCATGCAATGATATGATTAAATCCACAATTTTGACGGAAATCCGACAGCATAACGGCTAGACCGGAGCTTCCCCAAAATGCCAATCATCAGCATTCAACCAATAATTCATCATATCTATATCATATCATCACACTCATCATTCAATCATGAGACAAAACTCAATCAAACTCATCATTCATCATGCCGAGTGGCATCACACATTCATACCCTAAAGGGGTTTATAGTTGTGTTGTTCTTTGTGAAGAATATTATGAATCATCACATGATTTTCCATAGTTAACCATGATAGAATCACATAGTTAGGATATGTGTTTGTAGTCTTTTAGTTACTTGGTCCTTGGATGAAAGTATTCTTTACTTAAGTACATGTCTTATGAAACACTTGTTCAAATTAATTAAATTATGTGATTGTTTCCTTTTCCTTGAGATAGTGCATTTAGTGATTCCTAGGTTCATGGTATGCTTAGAGGCCCTAATCATACTTCTGTTCCCAAGGAGTTCGAGATCCCTCTAATCCTTGGGTCATGACAACGTATAACCACATCATGAACCTAACAACACCAATGTTCACTAATCACCAAGGGTGACTTTTAACTTATTCAAGTTACAAAGTTTTAAACTTTTACTAATAACATACCAAGGTTTTGCCTTAAACATTATTAAAGTTGTCATTCTTTATAAAGTAGTCATAAAGTCTTATTCTTTATGAAAGTAAGTGCCTTTGACATTAAGCTCTTATCTTAAGATTGGATCTTTATGAAATAATTATACAAGTTACTAGCTTTTTGAATAAAAAGTCTTATTCTTTATAAAAGTTAACACCTTTTTGCATTATTTTGGTCAAAGTCTAAACTTTATGAATGAAATGTTATAAAACAACATTTTTATAACTTAAAGATCTTATTCTTGAATAAAGTTTGAAACTTTGTTAAAGGTCTTTTCTTTAAGGTTTGATTTCTAAAGCCTAAAGTGACAAGATATCATTTTTTCTAACTCAAAAAGTTTAGACTTTCACATGTATTCTTGTCTTCAAAACAAAACAAAATAAAACTTTATGGAAGCTTAAAAGTTGCACCACTTTGAAGGAATCAAGAAGCAAACTTTTTAAAGTCTAAAGCTTTTAGAAGGTTCATAGTCTTATCAAATCATGGAAACATAGAAAGGTGAAGCTTTTCTAATCATTCACTCATCATAAAGAGAAAGGAACAACTTTAAGCAAGAGAACAATAAGAACATATGTTTCCAAAAGAGGAAACTTAATAACACATGAAGAACATCAAGAACACATTTTTCCAAAAGAGGAAACATAAGAACACATGAAGAACATCAAGAACACATTTTACTAAAAATGAAAACTTTGGCTCTTGAAGAGCATGAAGGATCTTCTCAAGCTTTCACTTAGAAATCTTGGTCATGAAAGAACCAAGCTCCAAGCTTTCTTGAGTAAACAAAATGAAAAAGATGGAGATCACTACCTTTCTTGAAGATAGCGCAAAACAAGAGAAATGGAAGAAGAAGATGGTGACTCCTCTAGATGATGAAGGTGGCGGTTTTGAATGAGCAAAGAGAGAACTCTTAAGTTCTCTTGAAAATGAGTCTTGTAGTGTTTTGATCTTGTCTCCAAAGACCAAAAGATGTGATCTTTGAAGGGCTTGATGAGGAATGTGTGGTTATGGAGGTGGAGAATGATGAAGAAGATGAAGAAGAAGAAGAAGGAATGTAGAGAGAGGTTGGAGAGTTTGAGAACTTTAGAGAGAGAATGAGAAGTTGAAAATGAAGTGAATGTGTGTGTGTGTGTGTGTAAGAAAGTGGCCGAAACTTTTAGTAGGGTGGGGGAAGATATTTTTGCTTCATTTTGTGTTAATTAAGGTTTAGGGAGACAAATTGGATGATGGGAGAACAAAGTATGGTCAAACTCTTACATAAAGCACTCTTGTCTCATGCTTTATGCTTTTATGACATCACTCTTTACTTTATTGTCTAGTTGACTAAATTTGAATTTAATCATGTAATTAAGTGCTCATACAACTTAATTAAGGTGATTAAGCAAGGATTAGTGACTAACACACAAGAACATGATTAACAAAAATTAATCTTACGATTAAGCTTAATTAACCTTAATTAAACTCGAGTAAGCTAATTAAGGGAGATTAGTGCTTAAGTAAGCTAGAGGGGCTCTGACTTGCTTAATTAGAGATTATCTAACATCGATTAAGCATTCTCTTCACCCTTCTTGTAACACCCTACTAATTTGATGTTATGCTTAAGCCATAGCATGAAATTAGCTAGATTGTGTTACCGTATTAATATTCTGTTTACCTTTCCTGACTTATTCTTCTTTAAATCGTCATCATCATATAAATCCTTTTTTTTTTTTTAAACAAAACGGCACGCTGCTATACTAAAAGTGGAACGAATTGAACAAAATATCACCAAAGATAGGAATAGTACAATAGCGTTAATGTATACGTGCAAACAAATGTATATATATCAGAAGCCACTGCTTCAGTTTATGTACAAAGTTTTAAAGTAGAATACATAAGTGGGCTGGTATATCAAAAAGACCATAATGCCAGTATCAGTCAAAATACTCTATGGTCCTCAGAGGACATTTTGTAACCTACTGCTAACCCTACAGTCAAGTCTATGACCCAGAGTTACATGCTGTCCAAAAGAGGGTCATACTGTACAACATCTCCTGCTGCTAAGCTACTTCGTCAAGTAGCCGTTAGCCATGCCAGGCTCGGCCGGTGAATAGTCTGCACTGGGTCCCAAGGAGGAAGACGGCGACGAGCCGGTGGCCTCGGAGGGGTCATTCTCTGAACTCAACAGGATATCAGGGACTGCCTGTGGTGGTGACTCAGGGCGGTCAGCCGTCTTTGCCGCTGCAGGTGCAGGAGGTGCAGGAGGTGGGTGCACCATGTGTAGCGGAACGGCAATATAAGGAGTAGCAGGGTCGAAAATGGGATGGTGTAAAGGAACATCAAAGTTGCTGTTGCTGAAGAGATATAAACGGAAGTTACATGAACCAGCTATGTACAAGGAATCTAACTCTGGATCATGGTGGAGTTGTAACACTGGAATCTCAATGAAGAGGGTAGCTGTGCAGTCCATCGCCAATGTCTGAGAATGATGTGGAAGATACAAAACGGGGCGAGAATTTCAAAAAAATTCTCAGTAGGGTTCGGGTACACTGGTACTGACGTCACATATATTCTCAGTTGCCTCGGGTTTTATTTAATTATAAAAATATGTGTTCAGATTGAAATGTCCATTTTAATGAGTTTAAGAAAAATGCCTGGTCCGAGGCAAGGTTCAATTTTACTTTAGAAGGTTCAAAAAGATAAACAGACTACTAATAATGATTCGTATAGTACTAAACAGGATAATAAACGAGCAGCAGTAAATACATATAAGAGGCAACAGTAAACATCTTGACATAACTATGCCATGTATTCATGCATTCATGTAATCATGCAAACTAAATCATGAATCATTTCCTCATAAGTCTTTCCATTTCTTTTCATCATTATTCTTTCCATCTCTTGGTCCCCTGGGAGTTCTTGGCCATTTAGACTCCTGGGTAATAGCCTGCTTATTAGGATCGAGCTCGTTCCTATATAGGAATGCCGGGTTTACTTTCCCCAACCTTCCCACCGATCTATTCCCCTTAACTTCTTATCCGAGGCTGACCCAAGTAGCATGGAACTTTCTTAATAACATGATTCTTAATATACTTTCATAACTTTCCTTGAAATGCACATGTATTATCATGAAATTCACAACTTGTCCAGGGATTCTATCGAAATTTCGGCGGCATAACGGAACGTGTTCGCTTCCCCGTGAATAGTGCCAACCAACCAGTACATCAATTTATCACAAAGAACATAACATCACATTTATATTCCAACATTAAACTCATATCAACATCAAATTCATTAAGGCAGAATTCTTGCCTCAGCATATTCAACCAACCCGATTTTTATAATTGAAGCCATAATTTCATTTTAACTCATTTGGACCTCAAATTTGAGTATGTTAAATTTTTATGTGTCTATTTTCTAACCTCTTTAGTCCCATCAAATTTTGGTATCTACAACTCAAGATATCTAGATTTTATCTCGGCCTGCCCATTGGATAGCCAGAATCAGGCAACTAAAAGTAAAAATCCACTAAAAATTGAAAACTGACTCAAATCATACGAAATTGGTCTCATATTAAAGATGACAGAACAAAGTTTCATTTAGAAAAAGTTCCACTCAATTTGGCTTAGTAGGGCTCGAGTAACAAGCCCCGAATTCAGACCTTCCTACACTACCCTGTTCTAGCCCGGTGTGGACATAGGGCGAATTGCGTGGAGCACTGGGAGCAACTGGGACCTTATCTAATTCTAAAATTTTATGGGACATTCGCCCATGTGTAAGCTTTCTAACAAAGTTGGTTTCACTCATTTTCAAGTAGTATAGGTTGAGTTCTACCCTAAACAACCTAATCTGCCCAGAGCCAGAGTCAAAACCCTAGGTCAAAATTCAAAAATTCATATCTCCCTCAATTCTAATCCAAAAGCCTTGTATAATATGTCTATGGAAAGCCCTAGATGTATAGTTTCATGTAAAAATGGTTTCATCCAATTTGATCGATTGTATGCGGAGTCATACACTCCGCCGTACGGACTGTCGAGGGGTTTTGGTTCTCCAGCCCCTCAGCTCTTCTTATTTCTATTCTTTCTTGCTTCAAATTCGATTTTAACCAAACCAACAGCCCAAAGTCAATCACATATCATCATAACCCTCCATTTAACACATCAAGAATCATAAAAATAATCCAAGCTCAGCCAGCCAATAGAACAAATTTGATGCAATTAATAAACTCCTACCTTTGATCCAAGTGTTTGTGCTGGGTTCTTGAAGCTTGGATGAATAAGGCTGGAATTGGCTTGAGTTTTTGGTGTGTGAAGATGAGAGAAAGAGAGCTGAAAGGAGAAGAGAAGAGTGGCGTAAAAGGGTGGTCAAAATGGGTGATAAAGGTGCTGAAAATCTGATTGCTTGAGTGACTTTTTGCTTGAATGTGATTGGCTCAAAATGCTTGGCTGAAATTCAGCCAAGCTTCTCCATGGTTTAGTGGCCTTTGTTGCGCCACTTTGGGTGATAAGTGGCTGAGTTATCAGCCACTCAAAATAGGGTTTACAGCTTGTAATTCTATTGGTCTGGTTCCGACAGTTTAAAATACTGTAATGTTACCGATTTCCTTTAAATCGGTAAATCGGTTTTCAATAAAATTTTTATGAAATCTCCTATATTCTAACTTAATTCTCTCTTATTTAGACTCAAGTAATTGCTAATCAATTGAGTCTAAATAATTGCTTAATTGAATTTTAATTATTCTCAATTATTCGATAAAACCGAATAATTAGGCAAAAAATGGTGGATGTTACATTTCTCATCCGAGTCAACCCTTTAATTAAGCCCTAATCTCAAAATTTCTCATTAAGTGCCTAATTACTGAGGGTTACTAAGATAATTTAGCACGACATGAAATTGAGGATGTGACACTAACAGCAGTAAACGTTAGCCTTAGGTGCACCTTGGTTTGGCCAACCCAGCTAGTAGGGGTGTTGATAGCCCGGCATGACGGCCACACATCTATCTCTGTTTGTCGATCCTTCGGTATAGGACCATTAGTGAGACATTTGTTCTCGTTGATCCTTCAAGGACACTCGTTGGTGAGATGTGTCTATTTTGTTTTGTTTTGACTCTGTAATCGAGACCTCCTATCTAAATTTCAGATGTTTTTAAACTGATTTTAATCACGTATTTAAATGAATTTTGGCGCCCATGCACTTATTTACCAATTTTTCTTTTACCTTTGTATTCATATGGTAGCGATATTTTAACTTTTTATATATACATACTCAAAATAAATATAACTCTTGTTTTGTATTCATATTGTTCTATTAAATATATTTATTTTGAGAAAAGCTCATGCTTGCACTTGTCCCACCCACTGTTATAAGTACATTATTTTTCATTGAGTCTGTTTGACTCACTCTCCGCTTTTCCCTCTATTTTAGAGTTAGATACGAGCTACAAGTGACTTGTCTTAGCAATTAAAGGTATAGAAGCTTGGCAAGCTCAACAAAATCAGTGTGACCCTCCAGGTTGTTGATGTATGTTGATCTATGTATAACTGAGTAATCACATGTAAATATTTTTAGTTATGCTCTATAAGCCACAGGCAAGGTCTAGCTTTTGTTGTAATATATATGTAGTGGTAATAAGTCTAGTTTTGTAAAGTGTATCTATCCCTATCTGTGTTGTGCATGTTTTGAATTTTGAGGGCATTTTGAGAATACTCGTCGATCCTAAGTCTATATTTTAAATATTATTGACAGTCTAGTTTCTGTGGCTGGACTGTATGTTTTTTATCTGTATTAGGAATTTTCTGTAATTTGGGAAATGCCAAATTTTAGGCAAAATTCTGTCCGTTTCATAGGAAATTCTTAAGTCAGGCTTGCTAGGAAATAGTATTCCCTAAGCACCGGTCGCGCCGCCGATTGGGTCATGACAATAAAATAATTATCGTGCAATGCACGCTCATGCACTATATATGAGCATGCTTTTCACAGCAACTATTTTTTTATCATAATAATAATTATTAAATGTTAATTATAACTTATTACAATATTAATATGGAATTCAAAGTTTATTCTAATATTTATTATCATATATCATTATTATTAGTAGTAGTATAAGTTGATATTATTATACAATATATTTATATAATTTATTATAATACATATGCTAAGGATTAAAGTCAAAGTCGTTAAAATAAAATAAATAAATAAATAAAAATAGATATTAAAATTATGGAACCAAATGACAACACTCCTCTTAATGTAATAACTCTTATTCCATCAAAATAAAATCAATGACATTTGAAAATATTATAATTTATATTTATTGAAAACGAAGTTCCAGAGTTTGATTGTACAAAAATTATTAATGTAAAAGATTGAATGCAGAAAAGAAAAATGAGTTGAAATACTCTTTTGCGAATTAAATAAATACAATGAAGCACATCAATATGTGTCTATATCTTAGTTTAGTCATCAAAGCTTGCATCTACATTTTTCTCTTTTTGACATGTCAGCTTGTATTTACGATGAAATATTGTTTGCTATTCATTTGAGGGAATATTATTGATAAATAGGTAATAAAACAATTTTAAATTTTAAAATCTAGAGAACAAAATCTGGAAATTGTAACATGAACGATTATATTAATTTCCAATGCACAAATTTAAGTATATAAGAAATCTTTTAGAATCAACATGGGGTTGTTCAAGATAGTAGGTGTTTTGCACTCTTAATTTGTCGTCTTGGCTTTAAGCCTTATGAATGAAAAAATCCTTGCCAGGAGACCCTTATCCCTTCCAGGGACATCTATCGGGTCAAGTTTGATTAGTCGAATTCCTGATAATAGAGCCAAAAATCTTTATAATTCCATCAAGACAACAAAAAAAAAAATCTTAGAATACTTTTTTGGATTATAATTTTTCTATGTTCCCAACCTGGTGTGTAAGTTATACTTGATATTTAGTATTCTATAGTTGCAATTTATTATAGAAAGCAACTACTCTAACTATTAATAATAATAGTGGAATGACTACTTAAATTTAATGGTATTAATATAATAATTATAAGAAAGAAGTAGCAACTCGAACTCTTGAGCGTTTGGCTAAATCAATTGTAACATATCAAAATTGGATACCACAATAAGTTCCAATCATAACATAACTAATATTTGTGATAGTGCAATGCACAGGCCAAAGAAAGTTTTGAAATGTAAAGCATGGGATAAAAATTAATTCAACCAAATTATTATTCGAAAATTTCATACAAAAATACAAAAGAATTGATATACACAATTTACTCAAATTAACAATAAAGTTTAAATAAAAAAATGAACTAATAAGAGAAAAAGAAAATAATAAAAATTTCATACAAAATGTAATGCTTACGTTTTCTTGAGAACTTTTCCTGTTGATGCCTCGAAGTTTGATCTTGGTCAAAGAACTCCACGATCTAGCATTGATGGTTGTTGGATAGGGAAGAAGATAATGATGAAAGAAAAAAGTGAAGAACCCTACAAAAGGCTGGAAATGAGAAGCAAAAAATGAATTGAACAGAAAGAAATAAGTAAAAAAAACAGGAAAACAGAGAAATAGATAGATGAGAGAAATCGAAGAGAGTGAACAATGGCGTAGTGGATGTTGATCTCTGTCAAAGTCAGCCTTAGTCAGAGCTTGAAGATCACAAGAACATCAAAGTCTCAGTGAGAAGAAGCAAAAGAATGGGAATATGAAGCTTTGTTATGTTTTCGTGGTGGTGGGTTTCTTTCTTTTATATTAGTGTATCAGACACTAGTATAAAATAGTTACCGTGCAATGCACGTTCATGCACTGTGTATGAGCATGCATTGCACGACAAATTTTTTGTCATACTAATAATTATTAAATGTTAATTATTACTCACTACTTTATTAATATCGAATTCAAAGTTTATTCTAATATTTATTATCATATATCATTATTAGTATAAGTTGATATTATTATACAATATAGTTATACAATTTATTATAATATATAAGTTAAGGATTAAAGTCAAGGTCATTAAAATAAATAAATAAATAAATAAAAATAGATATTAAAATTATGGAACAAATTGACAACATTCCTCTTAATGTAATAACTCTTATTTCATCAAAATAAAATCAATGACATTTAAAAATATTATAATTTATATTTATTGAAAATGAAGTTTCGGAGTTTGATTGTGCGAAAATTATTAATGACAGTTTGAATGCAGAAAAGAAAAAGGAGTTGAAATACTCTTTTGAGAATTAAATAAACACAATGAAGCACATCAATATGTGTCTGTATCTTAGTTTAGTCATCAAAGCTTATATCTACATTTTTCTCTTTTTGACATGTAAGTTTGTATTTACGATAAAATCTTATTTGCTATTCATTTGAGGGAATATTATCGATAAATAGGTAATAAAATAATTTTAAAGTTTAAAAATTTAGAGAACAAAATCTGAAAATTGTAACATGAACAATTATATTAATTTCCAATGCACAAATTTAAGTATATCAGAAAATCTTTTAGAATCAACACGGGGTTGGTCAAGATGGTAGGTGTTCTACCTTCTTAATTAGATGTCTTGCCTTTAAGCCTTAGGAATGAAAAAATCCTTACTAGGAGACACTTATCCCTTCCAGAGACATCTGTTGGGTCTAATTTGTTTAGTTGGATTCTTGATAATAGGGTCAAAAATCTCAATGGTTCCATCAAGAGAAAAAAAAAAATCTTTTAGAATACTTTTTTGGATTTTAATTTTTCTGTGTTCCAAGTCTTGTTGGTAAGTTATACTTGATATTTAGTATTTTATAGTTGCAGTTTATTGATGAAAGCAACTTCTCTAACGATTAATAATAATAATAATGGAATGACTACTTAAATTTAATGGTATTAATATAATAATTATAAGAAATAAGCAGCAACTCAAACTCTTGCGCCTTTGGCTAAATCAATTGTAACATATCAAAACTAGATACTGCAATAACTTCCATTCATATCATAACTAATATTTGTGACAGTATAATGTACAAGTTAAAGAAAGTTTTGAATTGTAATGCATGGGAAAAAAAATAATTTAACCAAATTATTTGATTATAACAAATCCTGAAATTTCATACAAAAATACAAAAGAATTGATAAACGCAATTTACTCAAATTAGCAAAAAAGTTTAAGATAAATTGAACTAACTAATAAGAGGAAAAGGAAATAATAAAAATTTCATATAAAATTTAATGCTTACGTTTTCTTGAGAACTTTTTCTATTGATATGTCGAAGTTTGATCTTGGTCAAAGAACTCCACGAACTGGCATTGATGGTTATTGGACAGGGAAGAAGATGATGATGAAAGAAAGAATTGAAGAACCCTGCAAAAGACTGGAAATGAGAAGTTGAAAAAGAGTTGAATAGAAAAAATATGTAAAGAAAACAGGGAAATAGAGAAATAGATAGAATGAGAGAAATCGAAGAGAGTGAATAGTGGCGTAGTGGAGGTTGCTCTTTGTGAGAGTCAGCCTTGTAACATCCGAAAATTTTTAAGACGCCTCAATTTGCGTTATTAATTGATTTATTTGACTTTATAACATAAGTAAGGTTAATTAGAAACTAATTAGAGGTTAATTAGGAGTTAATTAATTGTTAATTAGAGATATTAGGATTAGAAATAATTAGAATAGAAACATATAAAACCTCACAAAATTCTTCAAATCCATTTTACTAATTTATTGTAACATCCAAAAATTTTTAAAACGTCTCAATTTGTGTTATTAATTGATTTATTCAATTTTATAATATAAGTAAGGTTAATTAGAAACTAATTAGAGGTTAATGAGGAGTTAATTAAGTGTTAATTAGAGATATTAGGATTAGAACTAATTAGAATAGAAACATATAAAACCTCACAAAATTCTTCAAAACCGTTTTACCGATTTGAAGGAAATCGATAGAATTTCGGTATTTTCAACCATCAAAACCCAAACCAACCAAATTTAACATACTAAACCCTACTTCAAGTGGCTAGAATTTAGCCACCTCCCTCATCAAAGTGGCGCCACCCATGCCACAAAGAGTGAGCATGGTTGGCTCACTTATGAGCCACTTAACCTCTCCAACAATTAAAACCACTTCTTCCACCCACCACCTCTATATCAAATTCATATAATCCTTTCTTACTTCCTTCAAAATTTTGGCCTTCTGCTCTCCCTTACAGACCTCTCATCATTCCCTCTCATCTTCCTTCCTTTTCACTTCATTTCTCTTCCATTTTCAAGCTCCAAGCACCTCCAACATCAAAACTCTTCATCTAGTCAAGCTATCTTTCAATCTAGAAGTAGGATTCAGCTTCTTTGCTCGAGTTTATTGAGTTGATGGCTATTGGGAAGTTCTTCTCTATTCATGTAATTGATGATATATGATGGTTATGTGATGAATTATGGCTGGTTTATCAAGTATTTGATATGATTAAGATTGAACCTTGCATGAAAAACAAGATAGATAGCAAATTAGAATCTGAAACTTAGAAAATCTTATGGCATCCGTACTGGCAGAGTGTACGGATCTGCCTACGATCACCGAAACTTTATGAGCCTATTTTTATGTAAAACTAGACATTTAGAGCTTTCCAACCATATATAATATTTATATTAGTATTGAGTGAGATATGAATTTTTGAAGTTTACCCTAGGATTTTGTCTTTGATTTTGAGCAGACTGGATTTTGAGGGGCATAATTTCCCCTATACTCCTTCAAATTGAGTGAAACTAACTTTATTAAAAAGATTACACATAGGAGAACACCTCATAAAAATTTTAGAGTTAGATTTGACCCCAATTGCTCCCAATAGTTCAAGGAAGTTGCCCTAAGTCTAAATTGGGCTAAATAGGGCAATCCAGAAGGGTTGAATTGCGGAGCTTATAACTCAAGATCTACTCAAGCAAATGAAATAGGACTTACTGCAAATGAAATCTTGTTCTGTTAGCTTTAATATGATATCAATTTCATATGATTTCAACTAGTTTTCGATTTTTAGTGAATTTTTACTTTTAGGTGTACAATTTTGGCCAGCTATAAGGTAGGCCGAGACAGAACCCTAATAACTTAGGCTACATTTATCCAAATTAGATGAGATGAAAGAGGTTAGAAAATAGATACACAACACTGCAACATATCCAAAATTTCGGTCCAAATGAATTAAATAGAAATTATGGCTCATTTTACAAAAATCAGGTAAGGTGAAGGTACATAGGTAGCAACAAAAATGCAAGTGCAACTATTATTTCTATGAGGTTGATATTGCTATGTAAATGAAATGTTGTGATTTTTTTGAATAATTGATTGTCTGAGTACTGACACTATTCACAGGGAAGTGGACTTGATTCGTCATGCTGCCGAATTTTCGGCAGAAGTCTATGAAATCATGTGTTTATTTTACAAGAAATTTATGATATGAACAGTTATGCAATTATGAATATGTTATGGGGATGTAATCATGAATTATTCTTATGAGAGCATGCATATTTGCATATGAATAAAGGAAGAATATATGAGATCCCTTCAATTGGAGTCAGTTATTTGGGTCCTTCCAAGTGAAGACAGTTAAAAGATAAAGATGTGGGTCCTTTCACTTGGATATAGTTGCACATTAGGTCCCATCCTATGAAGGTAGCTAAAACTTTTAGGTCCCTCTATGTTGGAGGTAGTTGGCCAATCGACTCCCTCCGACCTAGAGGCATGTGGGTCCCCTTGCAAGTCAGTACTATGTGCAACATCCACCAAAATTTTCTTATCATTTTTCATCCAATTGTTCGATTTTTATCAAATAATTAAGATTAATTAAAAATCGACTAAATATTCATTTAGGATCAATTAATTAGCAACTAATTGAGTTTAGATATGAGGGAATTAGGTTAGAAGTATAGAAGATTTCATAGAAGGTTTCTTAAACTAATTTACCAATTTAAAGGAAATCGGTAAGATTACGGTATTTTAAACTGTCAGAACTGAACCAATAGGATTTTCAACTCATTAACCCTACATTAAGTGGCTGAGAACTCAGCCACTTAACCCATGAAAGTGGCGCCACAAAGGCCACAAAGAATTAAGGCAGTTGGCTGAAAATCAACCTTATGTTCTTCAACCAATCAAATTGCAAGATTTTACCTACCACCTCAAAGCTTTGTTAACATATTTCTTTCTTTCTCCCCTCAACCAAATATGTGCCCTGTTCTCCCTTGCTTCAACTCTCTTCTTCTCTTCTCCACTACCTTCAAGCTCAACAAGGTTTTGATAATCCAAACTCCAAAATCAAGCCAAATCACATACAAAGAGGTAGAGGTTTAATTCTTGCCTTGATATTCTGATTTTGGGTGGCTGGTGATGGCCTTATTTTCTTAATTCTTGATGTGATGATTGAATGATTATGATGATATTTGGCTGGTTTGTTAGTTGTTGTGATGTTAAAATCGATGAGGAAGTAAGAAAGGATGAAAGTAGGGAGAGGAGAGGAGCTGGAAAACCAAGAACCCTTGGCAGTCCGTATGTCGGAGTGTACAGCTTCGCCTACCGCTATTTAAATTTGATGAAACTATTTTTATATGAAACTAGATATTTAGGGCTTTCCATAAATATATCATATAAAGCTATTGAATTAGTATTGAGTGAGATATGAATTTTGGAAATTCAACCTAGGTTTTTGAGTTTGATTCTGGTTAGACTGGATTTTTCCGGGCAAAACTCACCCTATACTATTTGGAATTGAATAAAACCAACTTGTTTAGAAAGCTTACACATAGGATAATATCCCATAAAAATTTTAGAGTTAGATAAGGTCTTGTTTGTTCCCAGTGGTTCAAGAAAGTTGCCATATGTCCAAACCGGGCCAAAACAGGGCAGTTTAAAAAGGTCAAATTTTGGGGCTTATAACTCGAGCCCTACTAAGGCAAATGAAATGGAACATTTTGTAAATGAAAGATTGTCCTGTTAGCTTTAATATGAGACAAATTTCATATGATTTTAACTAGATTTCGATTTTTAGTAGATTTTTACTTTTAAGTGTGTGATTCTAGCTAGCTGTAGGGCAGGCTGGGATAAAACTCAAATAACTTGAGCTATATTTATCAAAATTAGATGGGACTAAAGAGGTTAGAAAATAGACACATAAAACTTTAACACATCCAAAATTCAGGTCCAGATGAGTTGAACAGAAATTTTGGCTTGATTCACAAAAACTGGGTTGAATGATTGTGCTGAGGTAGTAACCCTGTCTTGATGTAACTAATACTCCTATGAAGCTAATGTTGAATTATGAATGAAATGTTATGATTTCTTTGATAAGTTAGTGTACTGAGTGCTAGCACTATTCATAAGGAAATGGAAATGTTCCGTTATGCCACCGAAATTTCGATAAGACCTATGCATGAATTATAAGATACATGTGCAATTTCAAGAAAGTCATAAAGGTTATGTTATGACGAATATAAAAATTATGTTATGATGAAAGTTCCATGATACTTGGGCCAGCCTCGGATTAAAGTTAAGGGGAATAGATCGATGGGGAGGTTGGGAAAAGTAAACCCAGCATTCCTGTATAGGAATGAGCTCGATCCTAAAAAGCAGACTATTACCTAGGAGTCTAAATGGCCAAGAACTCCCAGGGGACCAAGTAATGGAAAAGTTTATAAAGAAAGGTTCAAGAATGAGTTTGCATGATTACATTGAATGCATGATTACATTAAATAGTTATTACAAGTTGTTTACAATTTGTCTGTTACATTTACTTATTGTTGTATGTTCATTTATTCTGCTCATTTTTCTGAGTATCACTACTTAATAGTTTGTTCTATTTTTTATGCTATCTTAAGTGAAACTGAACCTTGCCTCAGGCTAGACGTTTTCTTAAACTTATTGAATATGGATAGTTCAGTTCGAACACATGTTTTTATAATTAAATAAAAATCGAGGCAACTGAGAATGAATGTGACGTCAGTTAAGCACCATACACGAACCCTACTGAGAATTTCTTTAAATTCTCACCTTGTTTTGCATTTCTGCATCATTCTCAGACGCTGGTGATGGACTCGACGGCCACTCTTTTCATTGAGATTCCAGACCTACAACTTCATCATGATCCCATAGTGGACTCACTGTATATAGCCGGTTCCTACCATTTCCATCTTTACCTCTTTAATAATAGGAATTTTGCCGTCCCTTTATTTCATCCTGCTTTTGAGCCTGCTGCCCCATACTCTGCAGTCCCATTGCATATGCCACACCCTCCTCTAGCACCTCCCGTACCCGCAGCACCTGCAACTCCTGCTGATCCTGCGCCAGAGTCTCCCTCGCAGATGGTTGTAGACATACCGTTCAGCTCCGAGAGCGACTCTTCTGAGGCCACCAGCTCATCATCCTCCTTGGGGTCTAGTGTAGATTACTCTCTGGCTAGGCCTGGTGTAACATCCCCAATTTTTGTCTAAGCTAATTAGCTCTGTGATCCTGGCTAATTAGAGAGGTTAACAATTAATTGAAAAATTAATCGATTAATCTCGAGAGCAAAGGCTTAGTAAATTAAAGGCAAGTCAATAAGATAAGTGCAAGTCAACGATTAATTAGAAAATTCAACAATTGAAGCATAATGTATTAAAGATTATACTTAAAAGCCTAATTGCCCAATCTTTATTAATTCATGAATTAGAACATAAAATCAAGGTGATCTAGCCTAATTAACTAAGAGCACATAAGTATCACACCTTAATCACATTAACCCTCACATCTTCTTTACATAATTAATTAGGAAAAATCCTTTCATTGAGAATGTGCTAATGTGTAATCAAACCAATTGAATTAATCAACATTTAGACAATTGTAACAATTGTAAAAAATTTAGAAATTTCTCTTTAATTATTGTTTGAAAGTTTGGTCAAAGCAAGAGCCACATCTAACCATTCAATTGCCTTCTCATCATACACCACTAGATCAAGAGTCCATGTTAGTAGATCCCTTAAGTCATGACAAGAGTTGTACTCTCCTTCATCAAGATTGTGACACTTGGAGTGATCACAATGATTCAATGCCAATCCTAAGATAGCTCATGCTTTTAACCAATTGACAAAAACACTACAAAGCCTTTTACCCAAGTATCAAGACTCAAAGGAAACACAACTCCCTCTTTTACCCCAAGGTCTCTAGCTTTCTTGCTTGAAAAAGAAGCTAAACTCACCTACTTCCCTTTGCTTGTTGGAGAAGCAAAACCAATCAGCCCCCCCTCACCCACTTTGCGCCACTTACCCCTCTCTTACTCCCTCATTTTTTATTTTCATCCTCTCACTATAAGCCTAAGCTCTCACTTCTCTCTAAGCCTCATTCTAACTCTTCTACTCTTCTAATTCCTCTTATTCTTCTTCCCACTTTCACACCCCATCCAATTGTCATTCCTTTTACCACCATCACAAGCCCTTCAAGGACCACCCTCTTTGGTTCTTGAGGAAGCAAAACAAACACTTACTTAGCCCCATCATCAAGCTCAAGGAGGAGGAGGCCATCTCCAACCATTTTCATCCTTCAAACTTTCAAGAGAAGCTCTCTTTGGTAGTGACTCTAACCTACTCTTTTTCATGTATTCTTCAAGCTCTAGAACTCCTAAGCTCTACATAGCTAGGTGGTTTTAGGACTTGCTTCAAGGTCTCATGACCATTTCTTGCTCTATGAGTTTTCTTGTCTTGTTGAAAAATGTTATCTTGAAATGAGAATATGTGGCTTAATGGTTTTATGTATCTTGCTCTATTTTGTGGTAAAACACTGATTCAGTGACTGAAACTTTGGATATGGTAATGAGATAAAACATAAAAATGGTGATTTAAAGTGGTATAGCAACATTCCCACAAGTTTGTTATGTAAAACTTAAAAATGGGTTAATCTGGAATTCTGGCAGTCTGTAAGGCGTTCGGTATATTTATTTCTACAAAACTCAAAATGCAATGAAACTAATTTTTTGTGAAAGTAGACTCAAAGAGCTTTTCATACATATAAAATATGCGAGATTTGGCCTTAAGATGAGAGAGATATGAATTTTGAAAGTCTGCTGTTCCTGGATGGGTTTCTGTCCGGGTAGTAGGTAATAAAACGTGTATAACTCAAGCTATACATAACATTTTTAAGTGGGACGAAGTTTGTTGGAAAGCTAAGACATATAGGAACATCTCCATAAAACAGTTTTGTCAGATTCCTTATGAGGAGTTCACAGTAAATGTTAAAGTCACTGACCTGAGATGAACTTTCAAGTCTAAACAGTCAGAATAAAATATGCATAACTCAAGCTACAAAATGGATTTTTGAGTGGGGTTTCTTTTGTTTAAAAACAGACTCAGAGAAGTGTAAGCATACCAAAATTCGAAACAAAAGAGTAAAATATGAAATTATGGTGAATTTTTGAAGTTACTGCCCCACTGTAAAAGTAAAACTGGTTAGGGTAAAAGTTAAAGGTTAATGAAGAATAAGCTTTAAGACATTAATACCCTTATACTAAGTATTAGAAAATCTTCATAACTCAACTTAAAAAGTATCAAAAAGTATATTAGATAAAATTGGCCCTACAACAATTAAAAGAGAACACCCAAGAGGTAACCTAAATTAAAAGCTTGCACCAAATTTACTAAGCTAAGCTCATAAAACTTTGCTTGAAAATATGCCTATATTTATGTTGCAAGCATGATGTTATGATGATGATGATGTGATAATGATGTTATGATAATGATGATATGATGACGATGATATGATATGATGCTGTGATACTGGTATTCTGTTTGGCAAAATTTTGGGAAGCTTCGGTCTAGCCGTTATGTTGCCGAAATTTTGTAGAAATTGTGGACTTAGAAATATTTTGCATCATAAGCTTTAATAAGAAGAGATTCAATAATGGGGTGTGATCCTTCAAAAGGGAAGGTGACCTAATTTAAGTTCCCCTCACCCACGACTCACATGAGGCATGGCATGACCTAGCTAGTGTGAGTATAGGGGATAGAGCTTACATGAGGCATGGCATGACCCAGCTACTGTAAGTACCGAAATTTTATGGTGGCGACGGCCACGGTATGAGCTCATTACCACTTATGTTTAGTGGATGAAAAGAAAAGGACTTAAGATAAGTCAAGTTAAGGAAAGAAAAGGATTTAAGAGAAAGTCAAGTTAAGAAAAGAAAGGGGCTTCGGTCCGACCCAAGTAAAGAATGAAACTCTCAACATGTTCATGCATATTATGAATTGGCATATAAGTTTTTATGTATACCATGATGTTGTTATCATAACAAGAATATGTACTTAAAATTGAATTCACTTCGGATAGCTATGTCTTCGAAAATCTAAGAATTGGACCTTATGCATGATCACTGTTTTCATTATAAAACCGAAGTGGCTGGGACGATGACGATGACGATGACACCTCCGTGTCGGGTTCGAGTCCTACTGAGTAATCTTATTTCTCACTCTAGTTACTTTTCCGCATCGTCACCAGATTTTGTTGGCACATCCAATGGAGTGGATCTTGGAGCCACTGCACTACAAGTGGACGTACGACATGGGATGCCAGACGAAGCTATTTTGGGACTTATGGTGACCGTCACTCTACATCTTCGCATATTCTTTTTGAGAGAAGCTTTGTCATTGAAGTTTGTAGTTAGTACCTAGTACTTGGGTCATGGCACGACCATGAGCTTCCTTTGATGTAATGCTGTTACATATATGTATGTATATATAAATACTATGAACCTATGTGGATGTAATGATTAGTTAGGTAATGCAATGTATTTGTGATTTACTATTTATTTATCTTTCTCTTGTTTTATGAGAATGGGTCATGTATCTTATGCGACACGTCTTTCTTTATCTGACTTTTCGCTCAAGGCTTTACCTTTCAAAATGCTGCAAAGCGACGACGTATTTCAAAAAAAAAAAAATCCTACCGTATTTTCCGCGTAATTTAATTTCAAGTAAAGTTTAATTTTCCACGAGTATAAGTAACAACTAATAAAATACCGTAATACGACTTAAGCGTAGTATGGGTTTATTAGGATGTTACACCTAGTATGGCCAATGGCTATCTGACTAAGTAGGTCAGCCGCAAATGACGTTGTACAGCATGGCCCTCTTTTGGCAGTGTATAGGATTGGGTCATAGACTTAGGTGCATGTATATTAGTTAGGTTTGAAATGTCCTCTGAGGACCCCATAGGATCGTTTTACATGACATGGGCCTTATGTCTTTTTTGATACATCGGCCCTACTTATGTGTCTTGTTTTGAATTTGTACATAAACTGAAGCGTCGGCTCTCGACCTATATATATATATATGCACGTATACAGTTGATGGTATATTACTTATTTTCATCTTTTATGTTGTGTTTTCTTAAACTCTGTCACGTTCTGCCATATTGACATGTTCTCTATATACAGCGCGCTGTTTCTTTCGTTTATAAAAAAAAAAAAGAGATGTGATACGAATCATGAAATGTAAGCAGAGTATCAATACAGTAACACAATCTACTTAATTTCATGCTATGACTTAAGCATAACATTAAATTGGTAGGGTGTTACACTATGTGACGACAGTCACGAGTTGAGCTCACTCCTAGATCAGGCTACCCAAGGATAGCAAAGATTAAAGGCAAGGACATATGTATGCAGACTGTAACACCCTAATAGTTCCGTTCTATACTTAAGTTATATTGTGGAATTACTAGTTGTTACTTTTGCTCACGGAACTAACATTACCTTTTAGAAATTACTTTTTAACGAAAATAATGGTAATTTTTTATTTTTGAACAAAACAAGTAAACTATTTTTGAAATTGAGAGCTATGAGCGCATCGTGAACGTATAAAACAAACGTCTCTATCTCATTCACACATGGCATTTAACATAAATAGAAGCAATAAAAATAACCACAATCTTAGATAAAGATAACATTCATTCCACGGCCATCCATAATAATATGATAATAGTCATACCAGAGTCATACATAAGATAATAATGGGTCCGCTATCTACTGTCAGCCCTACATAAGAAACCTACCGAATACATGATGAAAGGAAATACATCACAAAACCCTACTACCCAAGCATGCCATACAATAGAATGATAACCCTATAACTATAACCAAAAAGGGCTATCCTCATGCTCAGCTCCACATGCAATCGTCACATCAGGCATCAGGCGGGAGGAAACCGTTCCTATATCCATTGGGAGAAACACCACCACATCCTCTTCCTCGAGCACGTCCTCATCCATGGGCCACAGCTCGGGTATGAATGAACCCACGCCCGCAAACCAGGAGTGAAGTTGGGCCAATAGATGAAGCAGAAGAATCAGAAGATAGAAGAATCATCGAAGGCTGCGACGAACCCGAATGGTGAGATCCCCCAAAATGAGTCGAATAGAAGGGCTCAGAGGGGTCAGTGTCCACATGGTAGCTCGAATAAGATAGCTCCGAGGGATCGGAATCTAGTGAAATAGTCGGAGTCAAACGGGTATCCAAGTCAGTCTTATCATCATCGATGGGGTATCTCGGTGGCTGAAATTAGGGGCGAATGTCATCCATAGTAACCTCGCCAAATGGCTGATGCGGTCAAAAAAATGGGCTCATCACGAGAGTCTAAAACTAGCGGTCATGGAAGAAGTAGACCCTCATCGCTGCATTTGCCGATAGCACGAAGGCATTCAGCACCGGGCCAAAGCGTTAACGCCACACCAGGAACTCAACATAGATCACCACCATGCTCGATGTCGACATCCTCTGGAGACGACACGTAACGTAGGAGTGAGAAATACTAAATTTCTCAGTAGGGTCGCGACTAAACAACCATAGTGTTATCGTCATCATCCCAGCCACTTCGGGTTTAATTATAAAAACAGTGGGCAGATATAAGTTCAATTTTAATGGTTTTGAAAACTTAAATCCCGAAGTGGGTTACTTTTAACTTTATCATCATATCCATAGTGTCACACATAGGCATACATGCTAATATACATAATAAACATTTATAATGCACATAAGGAATATGATAACATGCATGACTATGTAACTTATCAACTTGACCATAGTCCTACTTTAACTTTTGTTTTTAGCATGTACTTAACATTCTTTTTCTTTTCCTTTGAAATAGACTACTTTTGGACATGAGCTCATTCTGTGACCGTTGTTACGTAGCATTAAACCAAATCAGACTAAGCCGACACTGGTTACCCCTAAGTTGGAAGGTCTTCCATGTCACCCTTGCCTCCTTTATAGAGGTTCCTTGAGTCTTTGTGGATCACCATCTCTCACTTCCCTTACCGAGGTGATTAAAGGGTCATGTCCCATTAATTCTTTTCTTATCATTATACTTTACATGCATAATACTTCTTTGACTAGACACATGCAATGATATGACTAAGTCCATAATTTTGACGGAAATCCGGCAACCTAATGGCTAGACCGAAACTTCCCCAAAATGCTAATCACAACTTTCAACCAATAATCTATCACAATCATGTCATTCAATCATGAGACAAAACTCCATCAAACTTGTCATTCGTCATACCAAATGGCATCATACATTCATACCTTAGAGGGCTTCATAATTGCGTTAATCTTTATCAAGAATCTTATGAATCATCATATGATTTCTTATGGTTACCCATGAGAGAATCACATAGTTAAGATATGTGTATATGGTCTTTTAGTTGCTTAGTTCTCATATGAAATTATTCTTTACTTAAGTACATGTCTTATGGAATACTTGTTCAAATTAATTAAGTTAAGTGATTGTTTCCTTTCCTTGAGATAGTGCACTTAGTGATTCCTAAGTTCATGGTATGCTCAGAGGCCCTAATCATACTTCTATTCCCAAGGAGTTCGAGATCCCTCTAATCCTTGGATCATGACAATGCATAACCATACTCATGAATCCAACAACACCATGTTCACTAATCACCAAGGTTTATTTTTAACTTATTCAACTTACAAAGTTTCAAGCTTTCATTATTAACATATCAAGGTTATACCTTAAACATTATTAAAGTTATCATTCTTTATAAAGTAGTCATAAAGTTTTATTCTTTATGAAAGTAAGTGCCTCTAAAATTAAGCTCTTGTCTTAAAAATTAGATCTTTATGTAATAATAATACAAGTTACTAGCTTTTTACCTAAAAAGTCATGTTCTTTATGAAAGTTGACTCATTTAATTATTCGAAGACTATCAAGGTCTCAATTTTATGACTTAAAGTTGCCTCTACATTAAAAAGATTCCTACTTTGTCAACTAGGGATTTGAAACATTAACTTTAAGGTTAAAAAGTCTTGATCTTTATAAAAGTTAACACCTTTTTGCATTGTTTTGGTTCAAGATCTAAACTTTATGAATTAAATGTTACAAAACAACACTTAAATGACTTAAAGGTCTCATTCTTGATTAAAGTTTGAAACTTTGTGAAAGGTCTTTTCTTTAAGGTTTGATTTCTAAGATATAAAGTGACAAAATATCATTTTTCTAACTCAAAAGGGCTTATTATCCCAAAAAGCTTAGACTTTTACATATATTCTTGTTTTCAAAGCAAAACAAAAGAAGACTTTATGATGACACTAAAACTTGCGCCACTTTTTGTGTATCAAGAAGCAAACTTTTTAAAGTTTAAAGCTTTTAGAATATTCATAGTCTTATCAAATCATGAAAAACATAAAAAGATAAGGCTTTTCCAATCATCAACTCATCATAAGAAAAGGAACAACTTTAAACAAGATACTATCAAGAACACTCAATAATAAGAACATATTTTTCAAAGGTAGAAACATCAAGAACACTTGAAGAACATCAAAAACATATTTTGCCAAAAAGGGAAACATCAAGAACACTTGAAGAACATCAAGAACATATTTTGCTAAAAAGGGAAACTTTTGCTCTTGAAGACCATGAAGGATTTTCTCAAGTTTTCACTTAGAGATCTTGGTCATGAAAGAACCAAGCTCCAAGCTTTCTTGAGCAAACAAAATGAAAAAGATGAAGATCACTACCTTTCTTAGAAATGATGCAAAAACTAGAGAAGAACAAGAAGATGATGGTGGTTCCTTTCCTTGTAGATGGTGGTGGTTTGGTTTGGTGGAAGGAGGAGCTCTTGAGATCTTGTGAAAATGGAGGTTGTAGTGTTTAGATCTTGTCTCCAAAGACCCAAAGATGAGGTCTTTGAAGGGCTAAGTGAGTGGTAATGGGTGGTGGTGGTTGAGAAAGGAAGAAGAAGATGAAGAAGTGTTCAGAGAAAAATTAGAGGATTTGATTTCAAGAGAGAGAATGAGATAAGTGAAAATGAAAATGGATGAGGGAGGGAGAGAGAGAAAGTGGCATCCACTATTCAAAGGGGAGGAGGGAGATATTTTCTTAATTTTGTGTTAATTAAGGTTTAGGGGGACAAATTGGATAATAGGAGAACAAAACATATATTAACTCTTATATAAAGCACTCTTGTCTAATGCTTTATGCTTTAATGACATCACTTTTTACTTTATTGTCTAGTTGACTAAATTTGAATTTAATCATGTGATTAAGTGCTCATACAACTTAATTAAGATGATTAAGCAAGGATTAGTGATTAACACACAAGAACATGATTAACAAAAATAAATTTTGCGATTAAGCTTAGTTAACCTTAAGTAAACTTGATTAAGCTAATTAAGGGCGATTAGTGCTTAATTAAGCTATAAAGGCTCTGACTTGCTTAATTAGATATTATCTAATCTCGATTAAGCATTCTTTTGACTTTTCTCATCCGAGTTAACCCCTAAACTCTTCGTTAATCCCTTAGTTAAGCCTTGCTCTTATAATTTCTCATTAAATGCCTACTTACCTGGGGTTATTGAGGTAATTTAGCAGGACATGAAATTGAGGATATTACACAGACACCCTAGGGATGGCGATATGTAATGCCTAGGTGTGTCAAATAAAGAAAGCAAAGGAAACACAACATCATATGCATGATTTTATGATGAACAGTGCATACACATAAATAATGTGTGTTATTATCATCATTACGACATTGCAAGTAGGCTCTTGTTATCAATATTATTATTATTATTAAGAAATATTGTTGTACTCATGCTTGAATCCTTACTCTGTTTAACAAGTGTATGAATAAAAATTAACTCTGCTTCGGACAATATATTTTTAAACTATAAAATTGGACAATTTGTTTGGCATGATCACCTTCTTCATAATAAACCGAAGCAGCTGGAGATAATAATGATGACACGACATGAAATTTCTTAGTGAATCCTACTAAGAATTTAAAATTCTCACTCCCATTTCCGTGTTATTTCCAGATAGCTTGAGAATTTTCGAAGACGGTTGAAGTTGCTGTTAGAAAAGATCCACTCAGGTAATAGTAACAACTCCTGAGTATGGTGCTATAGCTTAAGCATAGTATTGTATTTCGGGAGAATGTTACAAGCCTCAATCAAAGCTTGAAGATCACAAAGAACATCAGAGTCTCAATGAGAAAAAGCGGAAGAATAGGAATATGAAGCTTTGTTATATTTTCATGGTGGTGGGTTTCTTTCTTTTATACTAGTGTATCATACACTAGTATAAAATAGTTACCATGCAATGCACGCTCTTGCACTATATATGAGCGTGCATTGCACAACAGCTATTTTTTTTCATAATAATAATTATTAAATCTTAATTATAACTTATTACTTTATTAATATCAAATTCAAAGTTTATTCTAATATTTATTATTATCTATCATTATTATTATTAGTAGTATAAGTTGATTTTATTATACAATATATTTATACAATTTATTATAATGTATATTCTAAGGATCAAAGTCAAGGTCATCAAAATAAAATAAATAAAAATAGATATTAAAATTATGGAACCAAATGACAACACTTCTCTTAATGTAATAACTTTTATTCCATCAAAATAAAATCAACGACATTTGAAAATATTATAATATATATTTATTGAAAATGAAGTTTCAGAGTTTGATTGTGCAAAAATTATTAATCTAAAGATTGAATGCAGAAAAGAAAAATGAGTTGAAATACTCTTTTGAGAATTAAATAAATACAATGAAGCACATCAATGTGTGTCTGTATCCTTTTTTAGTCATCTAAGCTTGTATCTACATTCTTCTCTTTTGGACATGTAAGTTTGTATTTACGATGAAATATAATTTGATATTCATTTGAGGGAATATTATTGATAAATAGGTAACAAAACAATTTTAAAGTTTAAATATTTAGAGAACAAAGTCTGAAAATTGTAACATGAACAATTATATTAATTTCCAATGCAGAAATTTAAATATATAAGAAAATTTTTTAGAATCAACATGGGGTTGGTTAAGATGGTAGGTGTTTTGCCCTCTTAATTAGATGTCTTGGCTTTAACCCTTAGGAATGAAAAAATCCTTGCTAGGGGACCCCTATCCCTTTCAGGGACATTTGTCGGGTCATGTCTGATTAGTCGGATTCCTGATAATAGGGCCAAAAATCCCGATGGTTCCATCAAGACAAAAAAAAATCCTTTAGAATACTTTTTTGGATTTAAATTTTTCTGTGTTCCAAGTCTGGTTGTGAAGTTATGCTTGATATTTGGTGTAATATCCCCAATTTTGTCTAAGCTAATTAACTCAGTGATCTTGGCTAATTAGAGAGGTTAACGATAAATTGAGGACTAATCGGCTAATCTCGATTAGCAAGAGCTTAGTAAATTAAGTCAAGTCAATAATTGAATCATAACGCACTAAATGTTTTAATTAAAACCTAATTATTCGAACCTCATTAATTCGTAACATAGAAATGTAATTAAGTTAATCTAATCTTATTAATTAAGTACAAGATAATTGTTCTACCTTACCAATTGAGATAGATTAATTCTTACACCCTAGTTACATAATTCATAAGAGCAATTCTTTTAGAAAAAAAGTCTTAAAAGTGTAATTAATCGAAATCGGTTAAAGAGCAACTTAACTAATCAAATTGATTAACAACTTAGGTAATTCTAATAGCTTTGAAGATTTAAAAATTTCTCCTAATTGATGCACCAAATTTCGGCCAAGGACGAGCAAAATCCAACCATCCATTTGCCTTCTCATTATGCACTCTTAGATCAAGGGTCTATGTTAGTAGTATCTCTTTACTTAAGACAAGAGAAGTACCTTCTTCCCTTAGGATTACGCCACTTGGAGTGATCTTATTCAATCAAGACAATCCCAAGAGTGGTCATGCCTTTAACCACTTGAAAAACACTAAATGGTCTTTACTTAAATAGCAAGACTCAAGGAAAACACAACCCACCCTTTTACCCCAAGGTTTCTAGCTTTCTTGCTTGAAAAAGAAGTTAAACTCACCTACTTCCGCTTGCTTTTGGAGAAGCAAAACCAATCAGCCCACTCCCCCCATTTTTGCTCCCCAAAAATAGCCTCGTCTCCTTCATTTGTGATTTTCATCCTCTCACTACAAGCTTAAGCTCCCAATTCTCTCTAAGCCTCATTTTAACTCTTCTACTCTTCCAATTCCTCTTGTTCTTCTTCCCACGTTCATATCCCATCCAACTCTCTTTCCTTTCCCACCCTCACAAGCCCTTCAAGGACCACCCTCTTTGGTTCTTGAGGAAGCAAAACAAACATTCACTTAGCCCAATTATCAAGCTCAAGAAGAAGGAGGCCATCTCCAACACATTTCTTTCTCTTCAAGCTTTCAAGAAACCCATTTGGTAGTGACTCTAACCCCTATTTCATTTGTATTTTTCAAGCTCTAGAACTCCTACGCTCTCCATAGCTAGGTGATTTTAGAACTTGCACTAAAGGCCTCATGGCCATGTTTTCATTATAAGAAGTTGTTTGTATTTTTGCTCTTTTCTTGGAAAATGACTTGTTGTGCATTTATTGTTATTTTGAACCAAACTTTTTAGAACTCAAACTATTGATTTTTCATCAAGATCTCAAAGTATAAAAGCGGTTTAGAAGAGAAAAGTGGTCACTTGAGGAAAAGACTTAATGTTTTTACAAGAAAACTCATTGAAACCAAAACCATTGAAGCTGAAAAATTCTAGCAGTTTTATGGCACGACTAATAACTCTTTCAATATAACTCCAAATTCAACGAAACTAATTTTAAATGAAAATAGACTTATAGAGCTTTTTATACATATAAAATACGTGAAATTTAGCCTTAAAACGAGAGAGATATGAATTTTCAAAATGTCCTATCCCTAGATGTGTTTCTGTTCAGGCAGTATGTAGTAAAATCTTAATATCTCAAGTTATACAAAATATTTTTGAGTGAAACTAAGTCTTTTAGAAAGCTAAGACATAGAGGAACATCTCCACAAAATAGTTTTGTGAAATTCCTAGTGAGGAACTCCCAGTAAAGTTTAAAAGTCACTATACCAAGAATAAACTTAAAAGCTAAGCAGTCAGAATAAAATGTGCATATTTCAAGTTACAAAGCGAATTTTTTAGAGAAGTTTGTTTCTTTAAAAAAAGACTTAGAGAACTATAATTATACCAAAATTCAAGTCAAGATTATGAAAGATGAAATTATGGCGAATTTTTAAAGTTACTACCCGACAGTAAAAGTAACAACTACTTAAGATAAAATTTCTAGCACTAATGAGAATCTCACTTAAGCACACTAAGATCTTAATTTAAGGTAATGGAAACTTCATAATTCAACTTAAGAAGGTTTAAAAGAAGTGATAGGTGGTACTTGCCTTATAATTAACGAAAGAATCGAATAATACGAAATTCAACTAAAAGCTTGCACCAAATTTATTACACTAAGCTCATAAAATTTTGCTTGTGAATATACCTATGTTTATGTGCAAGCATGATGCTATGATGATGATAATATGATGATATGATGATGATATGATTATGATGACAATGATTATGTTGCATACGATGTTGATTAATACGTATGATGATGTCTTGTGATTGGATTCTCTATTTGGCAAATTTTGGAAAGCTTCAGTCTAGCTGTTATGCTACCGAAATTTCGTAAAACTTGTGGACTTAGAATAATTTTGTATCATAAGCCTTAATAAGAAGAGATTGAACTAAGAATGTGATTCTCCAAAAGCGAAGATGACCCGTAATAAGAAGCTCCCCTCACCCATAACTCACATGAGGCATGGCATAGACCCAGCTAGTATGAGTACAGGGGATAGGGCTTACATAAGGCATGGCATGACCCAGCTAGTATAAGTACCAAAAATTTATGGTGGCGACTATAACGTCCGAAAAATTTTATCGTTAACAACTGAGTTGTTCAATTTTATCAAATAATTGAGTTTAATCAAAATCTGATTAGACATTTACTTAAAGCCAATTTAGTGTGATTTAAACGGATTAGGCTTGATGGAATTAGATTAAGAGCATAGAAAACCCCGCAGAAACTTTTCAAGCCAATTTGCCGATTTAAGGGAAATCGGTAAGATTTCGGTATTTCAAACTGTTGGAATCAGATCAGTAGAATTTTTCTATGAGTGGCCTAAAATCAATGGCTAAGATTTAGCCAAATAACCCACCCAAGTGGTGCCTAGGACAGCCCTTGACGATAGAAGCAAAACCAAAATTGATAACATGGAGAGGTCCACCGATCAAAGCCAAGCATCTCCAAATATCTTCACCTTTTTCTCCTTTTCTCCTCATCAGAATTTCGGCCACCTTCCATCTGTTGAAGCTCTTCTCTTTCTCTCCTCTCTACTCTCATTTCCACCCCATTCTCATCCATCTTCAAGTCTCATCCCAAGTCACCACCATCAAAGACACAAAATCAACACATATTGCATAAGACAAGGTATGAAATCCTACTTCTCCTCTTGTTTTCTCTGACTGGGGGCTGCATGGTGAGCATGCATAATCTGAGATATGGATGTTTTATAGAGTGATAATGATGTTTTATGACTATTTTTGCATGTATGTTGTGATTAAAATTGGAATTAAGGGCAAATAGCTTGAAGGAGAAGCTGTTAGGGTTTTCCTTGGCGGTCCATACGACGGAGTATACGGCTCTGCCTACCGCCATTTAAATTGGATGAAACCATTTTTATATGAAACTAGACATCTAGGGCTTTCCATACATATATCATATAAGGCCGTTAGATTAGCATAGAATTAGTTATGAATTTTTGAAGTTTAACCTGGAAATCTAGATTCCTATCCAGGTAGTATGAGTTGAGAAGGGTATAACTCACCCTATACAACTTCAAATTGAGTGAACCCAAGTTTGTTTGAAAGGTAACATGTAAAGGAATATTCCATAAAAATATCAGAACCAAATTCATAGCCATTTGCTCCCAGTAAACTAAGGAAGTTGGCTTAAGTCTAAATCGAGCTGAACCAAGATAGTTTAGTAAGGCCAAGTTTTGGGACTCATAAGTCAAAATATATTTATGCAAATGATATGAAACTTAATTCATTTGAAAGCTTATTTTGATACCTTTAGTTTGATATAATTTTGTATGAATCCACCTAGTTTTCTATTTTTAGTGAATTTTTACTTATAAGGACCCAATTCTGGCTGAGAATAGGACAGTCTGAGGTAAATTGTTTATATCTAGAGTTATATACATCAAAATGAGATAGGACTAAAAGGATTAGAAACAAGACATATGAGGCTGTGACATACCCAAAAATTAGATTTAAATGAGTTGAATTGCATAAAAATTGGGGCATGCCAAACTTGGGCAGAATAGGGAAGAATAAATTGAAACCTTATTGATGCTTGATTTGAAATTGTTGAATGATGCTATGAATGTATATATATATTTGCTGGTCTATACTGAAATTACAAGCTGTGCAATTGTACTGGTTGTCTGGCACTATTTATGGGGAAGCAGACTTGATCCGTTATACTACCGAAATTTCGGTAAGAAGTTCACATGTTATGAAAATTTGTAATAACTTGAGTACATCATATGTAAAGAATCAAGCTAGATGTGCATTCATTTCATGAGATTATAAAGGATTCCATACCACTTGGGCCAGCCCGGGAATAAATTAAGGGGAATAGATCAGTAGGAAGGTCAGGGAAAGTAAATCCAGCCATCCTGTAGAGGAACGAGCTTAGTCCTGAAAAGCGGACTATTACCTAGGAGTATATGGCCAATGACTCCCAGGGGACCAAGGATGGAAATAAGTTCTAATAGGCGAAAGCCTCCAAGAATAAGATGCATTTTCTAATTGCCCATGCATATATATAGTGTAATGCTTCTTTTTTTGACTGTTCTAAATCCCTATTTATTGTTCTTAACATGCTATTGTCCACCATGATTACTGTTTGAGTATATTAGTGTATCTGTTAACTAAAATTGAATTTGTTTCGGTGTATGCTTTACAAACAAGTATTTAAGTTGAATATTATCGTTTTACCGCGCTATTTGAGAAAAACATTGCACGACCAAAACAACTGGGAATGACAGCAATGACAGATGTATAGAAGCTAGGAATTTCTACTGAGAAATATTCATTTCTCACCCCATTGTATGTTCTGCGTCATTCTCAGACCATGGAGCACGTAGCGACGGGGGTATTATTCATTGAGTTCCCTGCGCTATATATACACCTGGACCTGTTTTTGGATTCTGTATATATTTCTGGCCGATGTCAGTTCCGTCTCTACTTCTTTTTCCAGCGAGATTTCGCCGTCCCGCTTATGCACTCTCTCTTTGATCCTGCTGTCCCCTACATTGCCATACGCCTCCACATGGCCCATCCATTTCCACCACCACCAGCAGCAACACCAGCGGCACCAGCAGCTCTAGTTCCCATGGCCCCTCCTGCTTCAACACCGCAGCTGATGTCGTCAGCCTCGATCTCGGAGGAGGATCCGTCCGAGGCGGCGAGTTCTTCTTCATCATCCTCTGCTTCTAGTATCAGTCACCCTCCAGCAAATGCCGTCATGGCGAAGGGGTTCCTTTCTTCATATTCTGTTTAGATAGCGTGCATGCTGTAGTAGAGTTAGATGTATAGAATGACCCTCTTTTGGCAGTTTGGGTCATGGGTGGATGGGTAGATGTTAGGAATGTATATGAAATGTCCCATGGGAACCACTTGGGGTGCTGTTCATAGAAACTGGCCGTTTTGTTTTGTATTAGCGGCCCTCATTTTGTTATCCTGTATCATTTTGACAAACTTTAAAATTAGATATCTATGTATATATTTATGATGCCTTTTGCAGTAGTTCTGTCTCTATTGTATCTTTTTAGCGATGTTACATTATTTACAGTATTACCGATTAACTAACATCTATTCCGCCATCACGCAGAAAATTTTGCTATGCAATTGAGCATTTTTATGCGAGTAATTAATACTAATACAGAAAATAGAATTTAACCAGTATTACAATGTAATCACTTATTAGATAATTTATTATGATTTAAGCATAGTACTTTGTTTGGTAAGATGTTACAGCGACGGCCACAGTATGAGCTTAATACCACTTATCTTTAGTGGGTGAAAAGAAAAAGACTTAAGATAAAGTCAAGTTAAGAAAAGAAAAGGGACTTCGGTCTAAACCCTTGAAGGGAAGAAGTTAAGAGAAGCTTATAGCATAGCCATACATGTTTTATGTAATTATAATTGTTCCTATGCTTGTTATGATGTAAATGATCAGAGGACATGTTAAAATTGAATCCGCTTTGGATGGCTATGTTTTTCAAAATCTAAGAATTGGACCTTATGCATGCTCATTGTTTTCATTTATAAAACCGAAGTGGCTAGGACGATGACAATGGCGATTTATTGTCGGGTTCAAGTCCTACTGAGAAATCTTATTTCTTACTCTAGTTACTTTGCCGTATCGTCACAAGAATCCAATGGTGCATCCAGTGGAGTGAAGCATGGACCCCCACACTGTGACCGGACGTATGACCTGGGATGCTAGACAATACTGATTTGGACTTGTAGTTGCCGTAGCTCTGCATCTTCATACATTCCTTTTTGTGATGAATGATGTCAATTTAAGTTTGTATTTGGTATTTAGGCCATGGCATGACCGTGAGCCTCCTTTGGTGTAATGCTGATATATGCATATTGTAACACCCTACTAATTTTATGTTATGCTTAAGTCATAGCATGAAACTAGTCAGATCGTGTTACCGTGTTGATACTCTATTTACCTTTCCTGTTTTGTTCTTCTTTAAATTGTCATCATCATATAAACATTTTTCTCCTTCTCTTTTTTTTTTTTTTTTCTTTTGACGAAACGGCACGCTGCTATACTAAAAGCGAAACGAATCGAACAAAATATCACCAAGATAAGTATAATACAATAGTGTTACTGCATACGTGTAAACATATATATATATACATACATATATATATATATATATATATATATATATATATATCAGAAGCCACTGTTTCAGTTTATGTACAAAGTTTTAAAGTAGAACACATACGGGGCTGGTGTATCAAAAGACCATAATGCCCTCATCTGCCAAAATACCCTATGGTCCTCAAAGGACATTTCGTAACCTACTGCTAACCCTACAGTCAAGTCCATGACCCAAAGCTACATGCTGTCCAAAAGAGGGTCATGCTGTACAACATCTCTTGCCACTAAGCTACTCCGTCAGGTAGCCGTTAGTCATGCCAGGCTCGGCCGGTGTATAGTCTGCGCTGGGTCCCGAGGAGAAAGAGGGCGACGAGCCGGTGGCCTCGGAAGGGTCACTCTCTGAACTCAACGGGATGTTAGGGACTGCCTGCAGTGGTGACTCAGGGGCAGGGTCAGCGGGTGCTGCGGGTGTAGGAGGTGTAGGATGTTGGTGCGCCATGTATAGAGGGATGGCAATATAAGGGGTAGCAGGGTCAAAGATGGGATAGTGTAAAGGAACATCAAAGTTCCTGTTGCTGAAGAGGTAAAATCGGAAGTTACATGAGCCAGCTATGTACAAAGAGTCCAACTGCGGATCATGGTGGAGCTGTAACGCAGGAATCTCAATGAAAAGGGTAGCTGTGGAGTCCATCGCCAGTGTCTGAGAATGATGTGGGAGACACAAAACAGGGTAAGAATTTCAAGAAAATTCTCAATAGGGTTCGGTTATACTGGTACTGACGTCAAATACATTCTCAGTTGCCTCGGGTTTTATTTAATTATAAAAATATGTGTTCAAACTGAAAAGTCCATTTTCATGAGTTTAAGAAAATATCTGGTCCGAGGCAAGGTTCAGTTTTACTTTAATTGGCATAAGAAACAAAATAGATTACTAATACTGATACATAGAATGATAAACGAAATAAATAAATGAATAGCAGTGAGCAATTATAATAGACAATTGTAAACATCTTGATGTAATTATTCCATGTATTCATACATTCATATAATCATGTAGACTCGTTCTTGAACTTTTCTTCATAAACTTTTTCATTACTTTCTATCATTTTCCATCTCTTGGTCCCCTGGGAGTTCTTGGCCATTTTAGACTCCTGGGTAATAGTCTGCTTATCAGGATCGAGCTTGTTCCTATACAGGAATTGCCGGGTTTACTTTCCCCGACCTTCCCACCAATCTATTCCCCTTAACTTCTTATCCGGGGCTAGCCCAAGTAGTATGGAACTTGCACAATAATATAATTCTTTTCATAACTTTCATGGCTTCCTTAAGAAAGCATATGCATTAACATGTAATTCATAACTTGTACCTGGGTTCTGCCGAAATTTCGGCAGCGTAACGGAACGTGTCCGCTTTCCCATGAATAGTGCCAGCCAATCAATACACCAATTTATCACAAGGAACACAACTTCACATTTATATTCCAACATAGAACTCAAATCCATATCAAATTCATTAAGGCAGAAATTTTGCCTCAACATATTCAACCAACCCGGTTTTTGTAATTCAAGCCACAATTTCATTTTAACTCATTTGGACCTCAAATTTGAGTATGTTAAAGTGTTATGTGTCTATTTTCTAACCTCTTTGGTCCCATCCAATTTTGGTATCTACAACTCAAGATATCTAAATTTTATCTCGGCCTGCCCATTGGCTAGCCAGAATCAGGCAACTAAACGTAAAAATCCACTAAAAATCGAAAACTGACTCAAATCATACGAAATTTGTCTCATATTAAAGCTAACAGAACAAAGTTTCATTTAGAAAAAGTTCCACTCAATTAGCGTAGTAGGGCTCGAGTTACAAGCCTCGAATTCGGACCTTCCTACACTGCCCTGTTCTAGCCCGGTGTGGACATAAGGCGAATTGCGTGGAGAACTGGGAGCAATTGGGACCTTATTAAATTCTGAAATTTTTATGAGATATTCTCCTATGTGTAAGCTTTCTAACAAAGTTCATTTCACTCATTTTTATGTAGTATAGGTCGAGTTCTACCCTAAATAACCTAATCTGCCCAGAGCCAGAGTCAAAACCCTAGGTTGAAATTCAAAAATTCATATCTCCTTCAATTCTGATCCAAATTCCTTATATGATATGTATATGGAAAGCCCTAGATGTCTAGTTTCACATAAAAATGGTCTCGTTTATTTTAAACGGCGGGAGGTGAAGCCGTACACTCCGCCATACGGACTGCCGAGGGTTTGGGTTTTCCAGCCTCTCAACTTCTTCATATCTTTATCCTTTCTCTCTTTCAATTCAAGTTTTAGCCTCATAGACAACCCATAGTTCAGCTATAATTCATCATAATTATTCAATCAACACATCAAAATAAAATTTAAACCACTACCAATACTTCAAGAATCTAAAAGTCAAGTAAGAATTTAGAACCCCTACCTCTTATCGTGAATGATTTTGGTTTAAGTTTGTAGCTGCAACTTGGTAAAAGTTCAAGGTATGATGAAGTTGGGTGAGAGATGAAAAGAAAAGAGAGAGCTGAAGTGAAGAAGAAGTTACGTAGAAGGGGGTCTGAATCAGAGGAGGAGAGTGTGTTATATAGGCATGAGTGGGAGTTAACTTGGAAGATTTTGATTGGCCTCAAAACGTAAGGTTGAGTTTTAGCCAACCTTGCTCTCCACGTCATCCTCTTTGTGTGGTAGAATCACTCTCACGCCGCCAAAGTGGGACTAGTTTCAGATATTCTAGAAAGCGAAATCGAACTAACTCAGACGCTTTATAAAGTCGGAACTCGTGAACGTCCTGTATATGAAGTCGGAACTCAGAAAATATCCAGTTTAATCGAAACTTGAAGGCAAAGCCTGATGTGAAGCCAAGCACTTAAAGTCGGAAATCGGGGAATTAGGCAAAACGAATCAATTGTAAACATAATTCCGGAGGTTGGAATTCACAACATTAATCCGTGTACCAGAAAATTGGGAATTATAGAATCTCGATCTCGGAACTCGAAAAGATATAGAAATGAGAGCTACTGACATTGAACTCGAGATCGGATCTCGTACATTTGTGAATCATAATGTCGGAATTCGAAATATGACCAGTTCATTTGAGCCTTAGAGACGAAGTCGGAAATCGAACATTTTGATCTTTGATTGCTAAGGTCGGAAGTCGTAAAATTGTGCTGAAGTCGAAGACGAACTCGTAAGTTGGAAGCATCAGTCACTTCATTTCAGCTCTAAAATCGGAAATCGGAATTCATACTGATGAGGTCAAAATTCATATACGCTTACATGAGGTCGGAAATTGTAAATCCTTGTCTGTACAGCCTTGAAGATGAATTTGGAGATTGGGAATACTATGAGCTCGGAAGTCGGAAGTCGTGGATGTTGCAATACCACTCCCCTTAAAAAAATTTTGTCCTTAAAATTTAGTGCTGGAGAATAGTCCAGGATACTATTTCCTCATGTCCAATTTCAGTTCCCAAGTATAGTCCTCAGCACCTTCTTTTCCCCATGCTACTTTTACTAGTTGTACGGTCTTGTTCCGAAGTTGTCTGGTACTCTTATCTACGATCCGCGTTGGTTGTAAGCGGAAAGTCAGGTCCTCTTTTAACTGTATTGATTCGGGTTCAAGGGAGTGTGTAGGGTCAGGTTGATACTTTCTGAGTTGGGAGACATGAAAAACATCATGGAGGTTTGATAGATGTGGAGGCAAAGCGACTCTGCACGCCATCGAATTCGATTCACTTTAGGATTTGGAAGGGACCAATAAAACGAGGATTTAGCTTCTTGATTTTGACAGCTCTACCAATCCTTGTTGTAGGAGTAACCTTCAGAAATACATGGTCTCCTTCCTGAAATTCCAGAGGTTTCCTCCTGGTATCCGCGTAACTCTTCTGGCGACTTTGAGCGACAAGCATCTTGTTCCGTATTTTCTTGATCTACTCGGTAGTCTGCTCGACTAAATCGGGCCCCAATAGAGCTGATTTTCCTGTCTCATACCAGCACAGGGGAGACTGGCACTTTCGTCCGTACAATGCTTCGTAAGGAGCCATGCCAATGCTAGCGTGATAGCTATTGTTGTATGCGAACTCGGCCAATGGTAAATATCGATCCCAATTTCTGCGTTGCTCCAGTATATAAGCTCGTAGCATATCCTCCAAGGTTTGGATCGTCCTCTCTGTTTGGCCATCTGTTTGTGGGTGATATGCAGTGCTTAGACACAGTTTCACACCGAACGCCTTTTGTAAAGCTCCCCAAAATCGTGAGGTAAACCTCGAGTCTCAATCAGAGATGATAGTTGAAGGGGTCCCATGCAACCTTATAATTTCTTGAATGTACAGTTGGGCTAGCTTTTCCAGTGGATAGTTTGCTCGAATGGGCAGGAAATGAGCAGATTTGGTTAATCTGTCCACAATGACCCATATAGCGTCATATCTCGCTGATGTCCTTGGTAACCCCATAATAAAATCCATTGAGATACTCTCCCACTTCCACTCAGGGATTTCCAAAGGTTGTAGCATCCCAGAAGGCTTCTGATGTTCCGCTTTCACCTTTTGACAAGTCAAGCATTTGCCAACAAGGTTTGCTACATCTGACTTCATGCCCGACCACCAAAACATCTTCTTGAGGTCTTGATACATCTTAGTTATGCCAGGATGTACGGCAAACTCGCCTCTATGCGCTTCTCCTAAGATTCTCTTTCGGAGATCGTCCCTTTCAGGAACACATACTCTGTCGTGGCACCGCCAGATGCCCTCTTTATCTTGGACAAAACCTCGCTAGTTTCCGATCGCACGAGATTGCGTATGTTGAAAGTTAGCATCTTCTTCTTTGAGCTTGCCGAATCTGGTCCTTGAAGCTACTGGTTATCTGAATTTGGTGTAGCTGAAGAGTCTTGGGAGTTATAAGAATTCCCAAATTAAGATTTCGGAAACTTTCAATAAGTTCCGTCTCTTTAATCATCATCCACGCGACAGTCAATGATATTCTGCTTAACGCATCTACCACGATGTTCGCCTTACCTGGGTGGTATTTCAATTCAAATTCGTAGTCTTTAAGGAGTTCCATCCATCTCCGCTGCCTCATATTCAATTCCTTCTGATCGAAAAGGTACTTCAAACTCTTATGATCAGAAAAGACCTCGAACTTTACTCCATACAGGTGATGTCTCCATATTTTCAAAGCAAACACTACTGCTGCTAATTCAAGGTCATGAGTCGGGTAATTCCTTTCGTGTGGCTTCAATTACCTGGAGGCATACGCGACCACCTTTCCTGTTTGCATCAACACGCACCCTAACCCTTGTTGGGAAGCATCGCAATAGACCTCAAATGGTCCATGAGGGTCTGGTAAAGCTAGCACTGGTGTCGTGGTAAACCTTTTCTTCAAATCCTGAAAACTCTGTTCGCACTCCGGCGTCCACTCGAAAGGGACATTCTTTCTGGTTAGCTTGGTCAAAGGCAATGCTATTCGAGAAAAATCCTTAACAAATCGCCTATAATATCCAGCTAAGCCCAGAAAACTTCTGACTTCAGAGACTGTAGTTGGCCTCTCCCGCTCGTAATCGCTTCTACTTTGCTGGGGTCGACAGAGATTCCTCCAGATGACACTACGTGGCCGAGAAATTTTACCTCCTTCATCCAAAATTCACATTTGGATAACTTGGCATAAAGCTTCTTTCCTCTTAAAATTTGCAGAACTAGCCGTAAGTGTTCCACATGTTCTTGTTCCGTCTTCGAGTAGACAAGTATATCATCGATGAAGACCACTACAAATTTGTCCAGATATGGGCGGAATATTCGATTCATGTAATCCATGAATACCGCTGGCGTATTCGTCAGCCCAAACGACATCACGGTGTATTCATAGTGCCCGTAACGAGTTTTGAAAAGCTGTCTTAAGGATATCTTGTTCCCGAACTCGAATTTGGTGATATCCAGAATGCAAGTCGATCTTGGAGAATACTGTTGCACCCTGTAGTTGGTCCATGAGATCATCAATCCTTGGCAGCGGATACTTGTTCTTAATCGTCACTTTGTTCAACTGCCTATAATCCACGCATAAGCGCATGCTTCCATCCTTCTTCTTGACCAACAAGACCAGAGCTCCCCAAGGCGACGCGCTTGGTCATATGAATCCCTTTTCTAAAAGCTCTTCGATCTGTCTTTTTAGTTCCGTCAGCTCCATAGGTGACATTCGATACGGAGCTATGGATATTGGTCCCGCACCTGGAACCAACTCGATGGTAAACTCAATCTCTCTCTCTGGAGGGAATTCAGGAATATCCTCTGGGAAAACATCCGGATATTCCCTGACAATCGGAATCTTCTCCAGTTCCTGCTCAACTTCTACCGCATTAGCTGACAAAAGGATATACCCTTGATCCTTTGGCCTAAAAGAGTTCAGATAGAAGAGTATTGCGGTTTGGGATTCAGAAAGTAAGACAGGGGGAAGTACCATCGTTTTATCAGAGCAATTGAGTACAACATGATTGGCAGAAAGCCAATCCATGCCCAGAATTACGTCGAGACCAGATAGAGGGAGGCAAATCAAATTAGCGGCAAAGGTCCTGCCCTCAATTCGAAGAGGAACATTGATGCACATTTGACTAGTTCTAACAGGCCCATTGGTAGGAGTAGAAACCAATAGATCATAAGGTAATTCAGAAATTGGCAATTGCAAAGCAGCTACACAATTATGAGAAATAAATGAATGTGAGGCACCCGAATCATAGAGTACAGTTAGAGTCTCACCATTCACATCACAAATGCCTTGAATCAATTCTTCTAACTTATCGGCTTCTTCTGCATTCATAGTAAAGACCCGTCCTTGTCGCTGGGGTCGAGGCGGCTGTGATGAGTTTCTGGTCAGACACTCGTAAATTTTGTGGCCTGGCTTGCCACATCCATAGCAGACATTCTGGCCTACCAAGCACGACCGATCGCCATGATTCTTGCCGCATTTTGTGCAAGTTGGATTTGGAAAAGGCCTTTGGGGCTGCTTGCCTTTGTTGCCTCTTGGCGGAAATCTCCGCTGTTGTTGTACATTGGGCTTGAATCTTAGGCCTTGCGGGGCTAACCCCCTCTTGAAATTCCCACCAGATGCCCTGGCTGTAGCTAATTTCGAGTGGCAATCCTCCACGAGTCGGCATTTGTTCACTAATGTAGGGAAATCCCTGATCTCCATTGGGCTGATAGCGGTGAGAATGTCCTCTCGTAACCCACCTTCAAATTTAATGCATTTCCAGGCTTCATCTGGGTTCCTCTGGTAAATTGTGGAGAATTTGCATAGCTCCTCAAATCGGGCAATATATTCGACATCTTGCTCGATTTCCTTACGCAATGCATAAACTCGAGTTCCTTGGCATTTCGAACCGAAGCGGGGAAGTACTTCTGGTAAAATACATCCTTGAACATTATCCAGGTGACTACTGTCTGAGATTCCTCAAATAATCTTCGTACGCCGTTCCACCAGAACTCGGCGTCTGCTTCAAGCGTGTAAGTGGCAAAATTCACTTTCTGATGATCCGAGCAATCCAGGACGGAGAAAATCTTCTCCATGGCTTTGATCCACTCGTCAGCTTTGTCCGGGTCATATGCCCTTCGGAAATTTGGCGGATTTGCCTTCCTAAACTCTGCGAACCTGAGGTAGTCCAGGTTAGCCTCTGGGCCTTGTGGGTTCCTTTCACAGCCTGCTGCAGGCCGCCTGCTTAGCTGCTCCATCATCTGGTGAGCTGTCGCGGCTTGTTCCCGCATTGCGTGAGCCATTTCTTGCATTGTGGCCATCACGTCAGTCGGGTTCTCTGGAGCAGGTTCTGCACGTGGTCTTCCTCACCTTCCGGAAGCCATTAAGTTCTGAATACACAAAACAAAAGTTATTGAGTTGATCAGGCTCAATACTAAGTTTAATGTGCTAGTAAATAGCAGCCCACACGGTCAGGCACTTCATACACATGCACAACTATATCTCAACCATACAGGTAAGATCTGGTGCACATTATCAACTAAAAATACAGAATATGCGCGAAGCATAGTCAGTCCAATCCTCAGGCCTTAGCTAGGACGAACTGCTCTGATACCAAAAATGTAACACCCTACTAATTTTATGTTATGCTTAAGTCATAGCATGAAACTAGTCAGATTGTGTTACCGTGTTGATACTCTATTTACCTTTCCTGTTTTGTTCTTTATTTAAATCGTCATCATCATATAAACATTTTTCTCCTTCTCTTTTTTTTTTTTTCTTTTGATGAAACGGCGCGCTGCTATACTAAAGCGAAACGAATCGAACAAAATATCACCAAGATAAGTATAGTACAATAGTGTTACTACATACGTGTAAACATATATATATATATTAGAAGCCACTGTTTCAGTTTATGTACAAAGTTTTAAACAATTGTTTGTTATAATTGCTCACTGCTATTCATTTATTTATTTCGTTTATCATTCTATATATCAGTATTAGTAATCTATTTTGTTTCTTATGCCAATTAAAGTAAAACTGAACCTTGCCTCGGACCAGACATTTTCTTAAACTCATGAAAATGGACTTTTCAGTTTGAACACATATTTTTATGTAGTATAGGTCGAGTTCTACCCTAAATAACCTAATTTGCCCAGAGCCAGAGTCAAAACCCTAGGTTGAAATTCAAAAATTCATATCTCCTTCAATTCTGATCCAAATTCCTTATATGATATGTCTATGGAAAGCCCTAGATGTCTAGTTTCACATAAAAATGGTCTCATTTATTTTAAACGGCGGGAGGTGAAGTCGTACACTCCGCCGTATGGACTGCCGAGGGTTTGGGTTTTCTAGCCTTTTAACTTCTTCATATCTTTATCCTTTCTCTCTTTCAATTCAAGTTTTAGCCTCATAGACAACCCATAGTTCAGCTATAATTCATCATAATTATTCAATCAACACATCAAAATAAAATTTAAACCACCACCAATACTTCAAGAATCTAAAAGTCAAGTAAGAATTTAGAACCCCTACCTCTTATCGTGAATGATTTTGGTTTAAGTTTGTAGCTGCAACTTGGTAAAAGTTCAAGGTATGATGGAGTTGGGTGAGAGATGAAAAGAAAAGAGAGAGCTGAAGTGAAGAAGAAGTTACGTAGAAGGGGGTCTGAATCAGAGGAGGAGAGTGTGTTATATAGGCATGAGTGGGAGTTAACTTGGAAGATTTTGATTGGCCTCAAAACGTAAGGTTGAGTTTTAGCCAACCTTGCTCTCCACGTCGTCCTCTTTGTGTGGTAGAATCACTCTCAACGTCGCCTAAAGTGGAACTAGTTTCCAGTATATTCTGGAAACGAAATCGGAACTCGTACGCTTTATAAAGTCGGAACTCGTGAACGTCCTGTATATGAAGTCGGAACTCAGAAAACATCCAGTTTAATCGAAACTTGAAGGCAAAGCCTGGTGTGAAGCCAAGCACTTAAAGTCGGAAATCGGGGAATTAGGCAAAACGAATCAATCATAAACATAATTCCGGAGGTCGGAATTCACAACATTAATCCGTGTACCAGGAAATCGGGAATTATAGAATCTCGATCTCGGAACTCGAAAAGATATAGAAATGAGAGCTACTGACATTGAACTCGAGATCGGATCTCGTACATTTGTGAATCATAATGTCGGAATTCGGAATATGGCCAGTTCATTTGAGCCTTAGAGACAAAGTCGGAAATCGAACATTTTGATCTTTGATTGCTAAGGTCGGAAGTCGTAAAATTGTGCTGAAGTCGAAGACGAACTCGTAAGTTGGAAGCATCAGTCACTTCATTTCAGCTCTAAAATCGGAAATCGGAATTCATACTGATGAGGTCAAAATTCATATACGCTTACACGAGGTCGGAAATCGTAAATCCTTGTCTGTACAGCCTTGAAGATGAATTTGGAGATTGGGAATACTATGAGCTCGGAAGTCGGAAGTCGTGGATGTTACACATATACATACATATATATATATATACATATATGTATATATATACATATATATATATATACATATATGTATATATATATATATATATATATATATATATATATATATATATATATATATTATGAACCCATATGAATGTAATGATTAGCTATGTAATACAATGTATTTGTGAATCACTATTTATTTACCTTTCTCTTGTTTTATGATATTGGTGTATGTATTTTATGTGATATGCTCTTTCTCTATCTATCTTCTCGCTCAAGGCTTTACTTCCCAAAACGCTGCAAAGAGACGACGTATTCCAAAAAAAAGATTTACCGTATTTTCTACGTAACTTAACTTGTAAATGAAGTTTAGTTTTCCACGAGCATAAGTAACAACAAATAAAACCCCGTAATACGAGTCAAGCATAGTATGGGTTGATTAGGGTGTTACATTTTGGTATTTTATAGTTGCAGTTTATTACTGAAAGCAACTACTCTAACGATTAATAATAATAATGGAATGGCTACTTAAATTTAATGGTGGTAATACATTAATTATAAAGAAAGAAGTACCAACTCAAGCTCTTGAGCCTTTGGCTAAATCAATTGTAACATATCAAAATTAGATACTACAATAAGTTCCATTCATAACATAACTAGTATTTGTGACAGTGCAATGCATAGGCTAAAGAACGTTTTGAAATGTAGTGCTTGGGAAAAAAAAACTAATTCAACCAAATTATTTGATTATAACAAATCCTGAAATTTCATAAAAAAATACAAAAGAATTGATAAACACAATTTACTCAAATTTACAATAAAGTTTAATATAAAATGAACTAACTAATAAGAGGAAAAGGAAATAATAAATATTCATTTTTCGTTTTTGATGTTATAAGCTCCAATGCCCTTCAGGAGCCATTAAGTGATTTTGGGTATATCCTTAATGGTTTTGATGCATAACGAATCAAATCTTATGAAAATCTTTTGTAAGAACTAATGGTTCGATTAAGTGTTTGTTTATGAGTAGCGCATATAACTCTAACTCAAGTATAAGAGAAATGGATCACATACAACTCTAGCTTCAAAATGTATCTTTCAAATTTGAAAAATATCTTTTGTTGAAGCAAAGATCATCACGAAAACATAACCTACCCTCTTAACGATCAAATTTATCAAAAGAAGATGTTTCAAAGCATCAGAAGGATGAATATATTTGATCAAAAGGCTATCAAGTCAGCAGAAAGCATACAAGTGGATTAGAAAGAAAATTTGTCTAGAAAGTTGTGATCAGAAAGCTCACTTCGAGAATATTGGTCTAAGTAAAGAAGACGTCATTCAGCTTTTACCTTTATACATTCAAAGATAATTTTCCAAAGGTTAAAAAGTGATAAGATAGATTTCCAAAAGATGCACTAACACTCTGTAACATCCTCTCAAGTACAATACTATGCTTAAGTCATAATACCTCACCTAGGAGTAATTATTGTCACTAAATCGGACCTTGTCTGGCAGCAACCTTCAGCCACCTTCGCCTCAGAGGGCCTTCTTCGGAAACTTCTGAACTATCTGGAGATAACATGGAAAAGAGTGAGAATTTTTAAATTCTCAGTAGGATTCATTTAATCACCATATGTTGTGTCATTGTTATTATCTCCAGCTGCTTCGGTTTATTATGAAAAAGGTGAACATGTTATACAAACTATTTAATTTTATGGTTTGAAAACATATTGTCCAAAGTAGAGTTCATTTTATTCACGCACTTGGGTCACATTAACAATATCTTATATCTAGAATAAACATCACTGCATAAATAGATATAACAGGTTCAGCATCAATAAAACATGGTATATAATAATAGTGAGCATTCATAAGTTTCAGTTTCTTAGGTTTTCGAAAACATGATTATCCGATGCAGATTCAAATTTCACATATCTTCTGATCATTTATATTATAATGAGCATAGGTATAATTACCGTTACATAACATATGTATGGCTGTGCTATAAGCTTCTCTTAACTTGTCGCCACCATAACCTCTCGGTACTTACACTAGCTGGGTCATGTCATGCCTCCTGTAAGCCCTAACCCCTATATTCACATTAGCTGGGTCATGCCATGCCTCATATGGGCGAGGGTTACTTGTCACACATATTCCAGAGTATGATCGCTATGTCATACTCCATTGGGATGTGATCGTCATGTCACATTCCTTAGGAATATGTTCTTCCTGCCACATCCCAAAGTATGATCGCCATGTCATACTCCATCAGAATGTGATCGCCATGCCACATTCGTTAGGGTGTGGGATCATCATGCCATATTCTAGAGTATGATCGCCATGTCATATCCTATCAGAGCGTGATTGCCATGTCATGTTCCTTAGGAACATGGGGCCTTTATTATATCTTTTAACTGCCTTCACGGGGAGGGATTCAAAGTGCAACTGCCTCCAGGTGAAGGGATCCATATTTAATATATTCATATCCTTTCATTCTCATACATAGTCATGCATAGACATGCTGAATGTACTCATACATATGCTTCATCGCTTACATTCACATATCCTTAAATACATGATTTCCACATACATATTCATAACCTATAAAGGCTCATAACCTCCTTATAATTCTACCGAAAATTCGGCAGCATAACGGATCAGATCTGTTTCCCCATGAATAGTGCCAGTCTCAACAAATAGTCAGTCACAGTAGGAGATCAAATATGATGCATCAATCTTTCAAGGACCAAATAGGGAATTTGCAACACTTAGACTTTAATTGAACTTATATATACATTAAGGTGTCAAATCCTTTAATTTTGGAAATCCTGCTCATATCCTTCAACTCTGCCCATTTTTAGAAATTAAGTCTTAAATTCATTTTAACTCATTTAGACCTGAATTTTGGATATATTGAAGTGTTATGTGCCTATTTTCTAACCTCTTTGGTCTCATCTAATTTTGATAAATATAGCTCAAGTTATTTATGTTTTATCCCGACCTGCCCTGTGGCTGGCCAGAATCAAACACTTAAAAGTAAAAATTCACTAAAAATCGAAAACTGATTCAAATCATACGAAATTGGTTTCATATCAAAGCTGACAGGAAAAGTGCCACTCCATTTACCTTAGTAAGTCTCGAGTTATAAGCCTTGAAATTTGGCCTTCTTGAACTGCCCTGTTTTGGCCCAGTTTGGACATAGGGCAACTTTCTTGAATCACTGGGAGCAAACGGGACCTTATTTAACTCTGAAATTTTTATGGGATATTTTTCTATGTGTAAGATTTTTAACAAAGGTAGTTTCATTCAATTCCAAGTAGTATAGGTCGAGATTTACCCTGAACAACCCAGTCTACCCAGAATCAAACTCAAAAACCTAGGTCAAACTTTTAGAATTCATATATCTCTCAATACTAATCCAATGGCCTTGTATGATATATGTATGGAAAGCCCTAAATATCTAGTTTCATAAAAAAATGGTTTCGTTGAATTTAAACGGTAGTAGGCGAAGCCATACACTCTGCCATATGGACTACCGAGGGATTCTACGTTTCCAGCTTCTCACATCTTCATTCTTTCACCTTTTCTTACCTCTTAACTGAATTTAACATCACCATTAGCCAACAAACCAGCCAAATATCATCATAATCATTCAATTATCTCATCAAGAATTGAGAAAATAAAGTCACCAATAGCCACCCATAATCAAAATAGCAAGACAAGATTTGAACCTCTACCTTTATTTTGATGTAATAACTAGCTAGTCTTGAGTTCTAGTGAAGGATATGAATGCAAGAAGCTTGAGGGAGGCTTAAAGTGGAAGAAGGAGATGAAGAGGATGAAGAAAAGAGGAGAGGAAGGCTACGAGAAGAGGGAGCTCAAAATTTGGTGGAGAAAGAAGGAAAAAATCTGACTTAATGGTGGTGGTAGTTAGCTTCTTACAATTTGATTGGTTGGAGCTCTTGTGGCCAAATTTCAGCCAACACCCTTCATCCTTGTGGCTTCTCTTGCGCCACACTTAGGGGTTTAAATGGCTAAGTGTTCAACCTTAGGTCATAGGGTTTTGGGCATGTAATTCTATTAGTTCGATTCTGACAGTTTAAAATACCATAATCTTACCGATTTCCTTTAAATCGGTAAATCGATTTCAAGAAAATTTTTATGAAATCTTTTATGCTTCTAACCTAATTTCCTCATATCTAAACTCAATTAATTGCTAATCAATTGACCCTAAATAAATATTTAGTCAAATTTTAATTAATCTCAATTACTTGATGAAAACCGAACAATTAGGCAAAAAACGATAAGAAAATTTTGGTGGATGTTACACACTCTATAGAGCTAGTTGACTTAAACAACTAGTGTCATGCCTTAGGATTTTGTATAATCTTTTAGATTAGTAATTTTGTGTATTTAGAAGTTATTGGATTAGATATATGCTTAGAAATATGTGTGAACTTTAATTTAAAAACAAAAAAGGGTTACTAGCGCTCGAGCGCCAGCTTTGTGCACTTAGATGCCAGCTTTGTGCGCTTAGGTGCCAGCTTTGCTGTTTAGATGAGCTTCAAATGGTTGGGTGCTCAGGTGCCAAGAAGTGGGCACTCAAGCGCTCGCTGCAAGTTGGGATTTTGGGAGTTTCAGGTTGTTGGGTGCTCGAGTGCCAGACGTCAGAAAATGAATTTGGAAGTTTCAGGTAGCTAGGCGCTCAGGTGCCATGAAGCGGTTGCTCAAGCGCCCGCTACATGATAAATTTGGGGATTTCGACCCATTTTTCATTCTTCTTCCAAAATCTTTGTATTCTCCATGTGTCTCTCTCTAAATTCTCTCCCTCATCTCTCAAACCCATAGCTTATCAATCTCTTCCCCAAGAATCCACCACAAATAACCTCTCTTCCCTTTTCATCATCATCTCGATCTCCATGGTTATGTCTCTCTCTCTCTCTTTCTAGTGAGAGAAAGTGGAAGTGGGAGGAGAATTACCATCTTCCATTCTCTTGATTCTCTTCCTTAATAATCTAAGGTAAGTTATTGAACTTATGACCTTCTTTTTGTTGAGGATTAGCAATTTTTTCCAAGATTTGAAGTTGGAACAATTAGAGAAGTCCGAGGGTTCCAATTTGGGGGTTTTTTGCAACATCCTCAATTTCTTGTCATGCTAAATTACCTCAGTAACCCTGAGTAATTACGCACTGAATGAGAAATTATGAGATTAAGGCTTAATTAAGCGGTTAACGAAGAGTTTATGAGTTAGCTCAAACGAGAAAAGCCAAGAGAATGCTTAATCGAGATTAGATAATCTCTAATACGCAAGTCAAAGCCTTTATAGCTTAATTAAGCACTAATCGCCCTTCTTAGCTTAGTCGAGTTTAATTAAGGTTAATTAAGCTTGATCGTAAGATTAATTTTTGTTAATTATGTTCTTGTGTGTTAATCACTAATTCTTGCTTAATCATTTTAATTAAGCTGTAAGAGCACTTAATCATATGATTAAATTCAAATTTAGTCAACTAGACAATAAAGTAAATAATGATGTCATTAAAGCATAAAGCATAAGACAAGGTTGTTTTTTGTAAGAGATTGTATATGCTTTGCTTCCCCATCATCCAATTTGTCTTCCTAAACCTTAATTAGCACAAATTAAGAAAATATCTCCCTCCCTCTCCCTATATAACTTACGGCCACAACAACACAACACACGCACTCACATTTTCATTTTCACACTTCCTATTCTCTCTCTAACTCTAAAATCCTCTCACTTCTCTCTAAAACTCTTTTTTTCTTCTTCATCTTCTTCTTCCATTCTCCACCTCCATAACCAAACCTTCTTCACTTAGCCTTTTAAAACATCTTTTGGTCTTTGAAGAAGAGATTTAAACACTGCAACCTCCATTTTTACAAGATCTCAAGAGCTTTTCCTTTCTCCTTGCAAAATCACCACCATCATCATCAAGAGGAGCCATCATCATCTTCTTCTCCTTCTTTTGTTGTAGTATCATCTCTCTATTTTGTTTACTCAAGAAAGCTTGAAACTTGGTTCTTCTCGTGACCAAAATCTTGGAGTGAAAACTTGAAAAAAATCTTTCATGCTCTTCATGAGCAAAAGTTTCTATTTTTGATTAAATATGTTCTTGTTCTTCTTCAAATGTTCTTGATGTTTCTACTTTTGGAAAAATATGTTCATGTCCTTATTCTTGAATGTTCTTGATGTTCTTGGTGGTATTTTGCTTATAGTTGTTCTTTTTCTTATGATGAGTTTATGACTAGAAAAGTTTCATCTTTACATACTTTTCATGATTTGATAAGACTATGAATATCCTAAAAGCTTAAAGCTTTAAAAAGTTTGCTTCTTGATGCATAAAAAGTGGTGCAAGTTTGGTGCCTTCATAAAAGCCTTATTTTGGTTTATTTTGAAGATAAGACTACATGTAAAAGTTTAAGCTTTTTGGAATATTAAGCCTTTTTGAGTTATAAAAATGGTATTTTATCACTTTATGTTGTAAAGATTGATTCTTGGATGTAAATCCTTTCATAAAGTTTTAAACTTTAATCAAGAAGGTAACTTTAGGTCATAAAGTTATAAGCTTGCATACTAAGTCTTGTAAAGGTGAAATCTTGAGATGAATATATTAGTAACATTTCAAGCTTTAAGCAAAAATAGCATTTTGGAATCATAAAGGTGTTAACTTTTATAAAGATCAAGACTTTATAACTTTAAAGCTAATGTCTTATATCACTAGTTGATAAAGTAGGAACCTTTTTAATTTAGATACAACTTTAAATCATAAAGTTGAGACCTTGATAGTCTTAGAGTAAATAAAAGTGTCAACTTTCATAAAGAATAAAACTTTTATGACTACTTTATAAAGAATGATAACTTTTATAATATTTAAGGTAAGATCTCATTATATTAGTGATAAAAGCTGGAAACTTTGTAACTTGGTTAAGTTAAAAATCACCCTTGGTGTTTAGTGAACATGGTGTTGTTGGGTTCATGATGTGGTTATGCATTGTCATGACTCAAGGATTAAAGAGATCTCAAACTCCTTGGAAACAGAAGTATGATTAAGGCCTCTGAGCATACCCTAAACTTAGGAATCACTAAGTGCCACTATATCAAGGAAAGGAAGCAATCACTTAACTTAATTAATTTGAACAAGTGTTCCATAAGACATGAACTCGAGTAAAGAATAATTTCATATGAGAACTAAGCAACTAAAAGACCATGTACATATATCTTAACTATGCAATTCTCTCACGGGTAACCATGGGAAATCATGTGATAATTTAGAAGATTCTTCACAAAGAATAACAAAACTATAAATCCCTTTAGGGTATGAATGTATGATGTCATTTCGCATGATGAATGGCAAGTTTGATTGAGCTTGGTCTCATGATTGAATGATGAGTGTGATGATATGATGTAGATATGATAGACTGTTAGTTGAAGGTTTATGATTGGCATTTTGGGGAAACTCTGGTCTAGCCGTTATGCTGCCGGATTTCCGTCAAAATTATGGACTTAGTCATATCATTGCATGTGTCTAGTCAAAAAAGCATTATGCATGTAAAGTATAATGATAAGGAAAGAACTAATGGGACATGACCCTTCAACCACTTCGATAAGGGAAGTGAGAGATGGTGATCCACAAAGACTCAAGGAACCTTTATGAGGAAGGCAAGGGTGACATGGAGGGCCCTCCAACTTAAGGGTAACCAATATTGGCTTAGTCTGATTTGGTTTAGTACTACATGACGACGGTCATGGAATGAGCTCATGTCCAAAAGCACTCTATTTCAAAGGAAAGTAAAGGATGTTAAACACGTGCTAAAAACGAAAGTAAAGTCAAGTACAACCATGGTTAAGTCTATGATGATGCATGTCTATGCATGTATTTATATTATCTATTTGCATTATGAATGTTTATTCTATGCTTTATAGTATGTATGTTTAGTTATGATGATGTAGTTATGATGTTAAGTTTAAAAGTAACCCGCTTCGGGGTTTAAGTTTTCAAAATCATTAAAACTGAACTTATATCTGTACACTATTTTTATAATTAAACCCGAAGTGGCTGGGACAATGATGATGACATAGTGTTTGTCTAGTCGCGATCTTACTGAGAAATCTAGTATTTCTCACTCCTACGTTTCTATTTTGTCTTCAGAGGATGTCGATGTCGGGCACGATGGTGATCTTCATTGAGTTCCCAAGATGGCGTTGGCACTTCGACCCAGTGCTAAATGCCTCAATGATGTCTGCGAGCGCAACGATGAGGGTCTACATATTCCATGACCGTCTGTTTCAAACTCTTGTGATGAGCCCATTTTTTCGACCACATCAGCCATTTGGCGAGGTTACCTTGGATGACATCCGTCCTTATTTTCAGCCACCGAGGTACCCCACTGACGATGAGACTGACTCAGATACCCGTCTAACTTCGACCGTTTCCTTGGATTTTGACCCTTCGGAGCCTTCTTACACGAGCTATCATGTGGAGACTGACCCATCTGAGCCCTCATTTCTGTTTATGATACATCTGACGTCTAACTTATCTTCTTCTTCAACAGTTCCTCATCACACTCTACCTCCGATTAGCAGTTGCAGGTTCATTCGTACTCGTGCAGTGCCTCGAGGGTGAGGGCATGCTCGAGCAGGGGGACGTGGTGATGTTACTCCCAGTGGATTTGGGAATGGTTTCCCGCCACCTCACGAGTGATACATTGATTGCATGCGGAGCCGAGCACTAGGATAGCCCCTTTTAGTCGTAGTTATCGGGTTATCATTTTACGGTATGGCATGCTTAGGTTATACGGATTTCTGATGTATTTTCTTTTATGATGTATCTAGTAGGTTTCATGTATAGGGCCAACCCATCATTATCTATATGTATGACTTTCAATAACGCTATTAGCGTTATATTAGCTATGAATAGCCATGGAATGAATGTTATGATTATCTAAGTTATTGTTATTCTTGTTGCTTCTGTTTATTGTTATTCGCACGGTATGTATGAGGTAGTGTTGTTGTTTTTTTTTTATAAGTTCACGATGCGCTCATGGCCCTTGGTTTTCAAAACAGTTTACTCATTATTGTTCAAAAAAAAATTTACCCCTATTTTCAGGTAAAGTAATTTTAAAAAGATAATGTTAGTTCCACAAGCAAAAGTAACAACTAGTATTTCCATAATATGACTTAAGCATAGACTGGAATTATTAGGGTGTTACATTTTTGCTATCATGGATAGTTTGAGTTAGATTTAGACTCTAAAAGTATATTTATGTTAGATTGGTATCTTTTGTAGCGTTAGACTCTTCCAAGGAGCTTCTCATTGGCCCAGAGGAGCCACCCACTTGAATCCTTATTGTGGAGCTTTGATTGTGGATGAATAGTATACTTATAGTTAAATTTTTATTTGAAGTTATATATACGTATATACATATATGATATGAGTTCATGTTGCTAACCACTTTGGTGAATGATTCAAAGTCATATTGCTTGTAGTTTAGAAATTAATTCTTTATGAAACTATGTTAAACTCTAGTTCACTAAATTGGAACTTACATTCAGTGGATGTTAAATGTAATAAGCATGAGAAAAGACCTAAGAATTACATGTGTTAGAATGCGGAAGTTTTCTAAATTCTCATTATGCATTAATGTTATAGTAAAAATGTATATGTTAGCTTGAAAGAAAGTTTTGTTGACAAGGATTTTGAAATGAGTAAAGTTTTCTGAAAGAGAGGAAATTGTAACAGAACTGTTTGCTAATGACAATAGCATTAGTCCTAGTGCACCTCGGCCAACATGTCCAGAAGATATAGACACATGCATGCATGAAGTTATCATTTACCACTGGAGTTAGGCCACAGGGCCACCCAGTCAAGTAGCTATTTCTGAAGTAGAATCCTCCCTTGAAGTTTTATTATGATATGAAATTAATATTTCAACAATTCTTTGTTAGGAGAAAATATTTGTATTCCGTTTTCATAATTTAAAGTATAGCTTGGATATTTTTGCTTGTCTCATGCCGCCTATGAGTACATTGTTTTCTCACTGAGTTTTATAACTCACCCCATTGTTCCCTTATCTATTTTAGATTCAGCCATGGAGGGGGGTTCTACACCACCTGCTAAGTAAGATCTATGCTTAATCTATTTGATGAGCCCACTTGTAGGCCCTTGACCTTTCTTTTCGAATATCTTTTGTATAGCTAAGTATGGCTTATGATAATGTAGTGCTCCTTGAACCATAGGCAGGGTCTAATTGTTGGTTTATCATTTCTCTAGTATTAAGCTATTGCTTTTCATTTTGGATTTACAAAGTAAAGGTGTATATTTTGTTGAAGTTCTTGTAGACTAATTAGCTCTTTGATGGCCTCGTATATGTAAATGTTTCCAAACAATATAGATAATTGTGTTTGAGCTGTGCTAGATTGTCTGGCTAATTTTTGTAGGGTTTGTATTATTGAAAATGTCCTAGTTTTAGGAGAGACTCCATTAGTTTTTACATAGGTTTTGGGTTAGGCTTGCTATGGAATGAAAATTCCCTATGTGCCGATCACGGCCCATGGAGGGTCGTGACAAAAGTCATATCAGAGCTTAGTTTCCCTGTGATTCATTGAGCAAGTGTTCTTAGTTGTAGTCATGATTGTGTCAATGGAAGCTGGCCCATTTTCACAAGACGTGACACTACTCGAGGCCTTTAGGAAGTTCATTCTTGTATTCTTTTTTTAAGTATTCTTGTCTTGGTCTTATTAATCTTAAGAATATGTTAATCAAGCTCTCTTTTAATAGGTGGAGATGCCACCAAGGAGACGTACTCAGGCCCGAGGGGCCTCAAATCAAGTAACCCCCGATGCTGAGTCCGATCGGGCCCCCTCTCCAGTGTAAAAAGAGAGGGGTCATGGTCGAGCAAGGGGTAGAGGCCATGGTAGAACGGCCAGGCAAGTAGAGGAGCCTGCCCCTATTGGGGCTATGCCTAAAGTGGTTGCAGAGATCTATGGAGTCCACTAGGCTATTGAAACTCTAGTGGAATGATGGTTGATCAGAGCCGGGTTAAAGGACAACCCCAAGAGGCAGCTGCAACATCGATAGCCCCAGAACGAGTGCAGTTTTTACGTCCAGTGGGAAGAGATGTCACGGTCCAAGACTTTCTTAAGTTGGACCTCTTACTTTTACGGGGAATCTTATGACGAGGGCCCTCAACTATTTCCGGACAAGACTCTTAAGCCTCTTCAGGTCCTTGAATGTTCAAACACAAAGGCAGTGGAGTTAGCAGCCTATCATTTGGACGGGATAGCAGAGCAGTGGTTTGAAACTCTCAGAAGGGAGAAATCAGCTGTTTTACGTCCTCTTACTTGCGAGGAATTCTCAGAGATTTTCATTGCCCGATTTCTCCCTACTAGCAAAAGGGAAAATCTTGTAACAGACTTTGAGAAGCTCAAGCAGACACCAAGAATGTTAGTTACAGAATATGACATGGAGTTTACGTGGCTCTCTCATTATGCATTTCATTTGGTGGCCACTAAAGCAATAAGAGTTGAGAGATTCATTTGCAGGTTAGCAGGCCCTTTATTCATTGCCCTAACTCCTCAGATTAGGAAGATTACATATGCTGAAGCGATGAATGCCGCATTGTTGATTGAGTCCGATAAAATGGAGAGAAGGGCCTCCAAGGAAACAACCAAGAAGCCGAAGACTAAAGGTTTCTTTTCTGGTGGTTCGAGCTCTGGAGGAGTTCATGTTCCTCAGGGCCAGCAACGGGTTCACTTGGGAGGGGCTGCATCATCAGGGCCCAACCCAATGAACTTTCCTGCCATAGTGTCTCAAGCCAGTGGTACATTACAACAAAGGACACCTGGACTCGGACATTCTGGCCAAGCATAGCCACATTGCTAGAGTTGTGGCAAACCGTACTCAGGCGCATGTTGTAAAGGATCAACAGCTTGTTTTGGTTGCGATTAAGAGGGCCATTTTAAGAAAGATTGCCCCCGGCTAATAGGGGGATCTAGTCAAGGTTTTGTGCCTCTTGTTGCTCCATCTACTTCTTTCTTTCTACTATCTCAAGGTGCCACTTCTAAGGTAGTTGGTAGAGGGACTGGTGGCAGGAATGTAGGCAACAGAGGAGCCAGGAGGGTAGGAAGAGGACAGCTACACCTGTATGCTTTGTCACGTTACAATGCTCAAGCTTGTAATCCAGTAGCGACAGGTATACGTCAAGTGCATTCATGTGATGCTCATGTATTATTTGATTCGGGATCTACACATCCATATGTATCCCTATATTTTACCTCCCGATTTGGTGAGCCTCCCACAAAGTTAGAAGATCTGTTCTGGGTTGGTACCCCTATGGGGCAGTCTGTAACACCCTCCTAATATGGTACTATGCTTAAATCATAATACCTCACCTAGGAGTTGTTACTGTCACTTAATCAGACCTTGTCTAGCAGCAACCTTCGGCTACTTTCAATCTTACTAGTCAAGTTTGCCTCGGAGGGCCTTTTTCGGAATTTCTGAACATCTGGAGATAACACGAAAATAGGAGTGAGAATTTTAAATTCTCTGTAGGATTCTTTAACTATTATACATAATGTCATCGTTGTTATCTCCAGTTGTTTCGGTTAATTATAAAAAAAAGTGAACATGTTATACAAATTGTTTGATTTTATAGTTCAAAAACATACTGTCTGAAGCAAGGTTCATTTTATTCATACTCCTATTATTTGGGTGAGCCAATACAAAAATCAATTCATGAATTATACTTTGAATAATGACTAAAACGTATCAAAATATAATAGCACCAATATACTGAAAACATAAAACCTGCACACTCCTTTACTTGCACTTGAATTTATTCAAATACACATAATCTTCTTTTCTTCCTCTTATCTTCCTTTGCTTGTCACACATATTTTAGAGTATGATCACCATGTCATACTCCATTAGGGTGTGATCATCATGTCACACTCCTTAGGAATATGTCCTTCCTGTCATGTCCCAAAGTATGATTGTCATGTCATACTCCTTCAGGAAGTGATCACCATGTCACATTCCTTAGGGTGTGGGATCATTATGCCACATTCCAGAGTATGATCGCCATATCATACTCCATCAGAGCGTGATCGCGATGTCACATTCCTTAGGAATATGGACTCATCATCATAGAATCTTTATATACCATATTCCAGAGTATGATCACCATGTCATACCCCATCAGAGCGTGATTGCCATATCATGTTCCTTAGGAATATGGAACCTTCATTATATGTTTTAGCTGCCTTCACAGGGAGAGACCTAATTAACTCCCTTCATAGTGAAGGGATCCACATTTAATATATTCATCTCCTTTCATTCTCATACATATGCTTCATCATTTACTTTCATATATCCTTGCATTTAGAATTTCATATTCATAACTTAAATCTTCATAACATAAGCTATTATAACTTCACATGATTCTGCCGAATTTTTTTCTTATCATTTCCTATTACGTTATATGGGGATGTTACATAGTCATTCTTGGTTCAACTGGTATTTAAATCTTGCATGGTCTGTGTGTGTGTGGTATCGATACTTAGTTGATTTGATGCTATTGGAAATGGTTGATTTTGACGTTATCTTGGGAATGGATTGGTTAGCTTCATGTCATGCCACAGTGGATTGTCGTTCGAAGGAAGTGAGATTTGAGATTCCCAGGCAGTTATAATGTGTATATAGAGGGAGGAATTGTATTACTCTTACCAGCTTAATTTCTTCTTTTAATGCCCTATGGCTTATGAGCAAGGGAAGTAAGGGTTATATTGCACTGGTTAAGAATGTTAAGGCCGAAATCCCAAATTTGAAACAAGTTCTCATGATTAGGGAGTTTCTAGATGTGTTTCCAGAGGAATTACCTGGAATGCCCCTAGATAGAGCAATTGAGTTTGAAATAGATATGCTTCCGAACACTCAACCCATTTCCATACCCCCTTACTGCATGGCACTGGCAGAATTAAAAGAATTGAAAGAGCAATTGCAAGACTTGTTAGACAAGGGTTTCATACGTCTGAGTACTTCTCCGTGGGGTGCTCCCGTGTTATTTGTAAGAAAGAAAGATAGGTCTCTAAGGTTGTGTATGGATTATCGTCAACTGAACAAGATGATAATGCGTAACAAGTACCCCTTGCCTTGCATAGATGACCTGTTTAATCAACTCCAAGGAGCTTCTATTTTTCCAAGATCGACCTTCGTTCTGGGTATCACCAGTCGAACGTTAAAGAAGTAGATATTCCAAAAACTACTTTTCGTACCTGCTATGGACATTCCAAGTTCCTGGTAATATCCTTTGGGTTAACCAATGCCCCAACTACTTTTATGGACTTAATGAACCATGTCTTTAAACCTTTCTTAGATCGCTTCATAATCGTCTTTATCGATGATATGCTTGTGTACTCCAAAAGCTAAGAAGAGCATGAGCAGCATTTGCGAATTGCCCTTCAAACTCTAAGGGATCATTATCTATATGCTAAATTTCTAAATGTGAATTTTAGATGGAGAAGGTAGCATTTCTAGGTCATATAGTGTCTATGGAAGGAATTATGATGGACCCTAAAAAGGTTGCAGCTATACAGTAGTGGCCAAGGCCTACCACCGTCATAGAGATCCGTAGTCTCTAAGGGTTAGCTGGTTATTATCGTTGTTTTCTCAAGGATTTTTCCAAGATTGTGGCACCATTAACTCAGCCAGCCTAGAAGAATGTGAAGTTTTAGTGGAAGAATGCTTGTGAAGAGAGCTTTTAGAAGCTCAAGACAAGCTTAACCACAGCTTCAGTCTTGTTTGCCTTTGGGTTCAGGTGGATTCTTGGTGTATTGTGATGCCTCAAGGGTAGGTCTTGGGTGTGCTTTAATGCAACATAGTCGGGTAATTGCTTACGCCTCAAGACAACTTAAGAAGCATGAGCAAAATTATTCAATGGCTTCTGAAGGGTATTGGAACTTGGAGTAGAGTCCTTTTAGGCTAAACAAGCTGTTTTAATGTGCTTTTCGTTATCCTTTTTGAATTTTTCTCTTTTGATCATTTCTTAGTTTAAGAGCTTTACGGGAATGCAATGATCCATGATTAGAAAGATATTATAATAAGATAATTTCTAATATCACATAAATGATCTTCAACTAATGGTTTTGTGAAGATATCATCAATATGATCATCTATCTAAACAAACCTTGGCTCGAAGTCTCCTTTCTAGGTATGATCCCCAATGAAATGATGCTTGACATCTATATGCTTTGGACTAGAATGTTGAATGGAATTCTTAGCTAGAATGATTGCATTTGTATTATCCAATAAGATAGGGGTTTTAGAATATCTCAAGTTATAATCCTTTACTTGATCTTGATCCATAGTATTTGAGAATAACAATTAGCTACTAGGAAGTATTCAGCTTTTGCTATTGAGAGAGTAATTGTATTTTGTTTTTTGCTGTTTTTGTTGAAAATTTGCATTTTTCTTCTAATGCCAATTGGGTGGATCTTATACTCCTTGCAAAGTTAGTGAAGATAGTAGACAAATCTTTTTAAGAGAACTAACCTAGCTTTGAGCCAATGCATTCAATTGTTACTTGTATTTTAAGTCAACTTATTTTGAAGCTAGAAACTTGATCAGATTATTTGGAACCATGAGTAAGCTTAATTTAACTTTGAGATGGGAGTGGAGCAAATCTTACCTATCAAACTATATATAAATAGTTAAAATTAAAAATTATTTAATGGTCTCATAATAATTTAAAAAAATTACATAACTTATATGTTTTAATTTAGATTATTTATATAAAATATAATAATTAAGATTTATTTCTTTCCTTCTTGCGATTAATCACTTCATCTCATAATAAGCTCCCTCTCTCTCTCTCTCTCTCTCTCTCTCTCTCTCTCTCTCTCTCTCTCTCTCTCTCTCTCTCTCTCTCTCTCTCTATTTATTCTAATACATGAGGGATTCATTGAAGCCCGAGAAAAGTGGCCTTTAAGCTGAAGGTGCAAATCCAGACCAAAAGATTCCAGTTGGTCAAATGAATTGAGCATTTTAATTAACTAAGCTTTGTAAAGATGACAATTAAATGATACTAAAGATAAAAAAAAAAATGCATTTACCAGAGAATTGAAATTAAATCATAAGCACATAATTTGTCAATAAAAAAAAAGTCATAAGCATATTACCAGAAAATTTAATCGTAACCTAAATGTAGAATCCAAAACATAATTTGGTTCAATCGCCACTGAGTTATGATTTAGATTCTCTAAAATGAGAAGACTTGTAAAATGAGAAAGTGAGGGGTTAACAACATTTGCATCAATAACTTTTATTGTTAGTAGGACCCACTATGTGATCTAAGGGTTGTTAATCTCTTACTTTCTCACTTTATAAGTCTCTTCATTTTAGAGGATCCAAATTCCTAATATATATATCCTATACAATTTTTTTAATTCAATATCCACGCCCACCATCATCATAGATTCGATTCCGTTGACAACGAAGTCAAAGTCTCTTTAAAATTATTATTAATTATCGCCTTCCCTTGAAAGCGCTCTCTTCCAAACAAACCTTGAAAAACAAATAAATAACAAAAAATACTGTGATAAAAGAAAAGAAAAAGAAAACCCCATGCCATTCCCTCACTTGTATTCTGTCGTTGACCCAAACCAAGCACAAACCGCGCCTCCAACTAGTTTCTCTCGTCCTCTTATCGCCTTCACACATTCACATACACACAAACGGAAGCAAGCGCACGCTCGCATGCGTTGGAGCCACGAGTTGCGGCTCAACCAAAGCTAAGCCGATCCGAGCCGAGCTGACGCGCGCGCCAAGAGAAGTAAGGATTCGATGCGGAAAATAACGGTTTCGAGAGAGAAACCACAGTCGTCTGATCCTCTCTCTCGCTCTCTTGCTGCCAATTGTGGCGTGTGTCTTTTCCCTCATGCTCCCTTCTAAAACCCAATCTCATCTCATAGTCTCATAATAAAAACGAAGCCTTCTCTCTTTCTCTCTCTTTACCTCTTGTTTCTCTTTCCTTCTCTTAGGTTATCGCAGTCTTCGGTGCAGGGTAAAATTCAAATCCTTCTCCCAATCCTCTTTGTATATTTATTTCTATAACTTCGATTTACTGCACATATTAAAGTGGTTCTTCTTCTTCTTTTACTGGGACTGGCGCCGAAGAAAACCACTGGTAATTTATTTTTACGAGCTGCTGCTTCTTCTTCTTTTTAATCGTTTTTAGGGTTTTGCTGCTCTGAATCCCAAAGGTGGTAGCTTGAATGCGGTTTCATCCGAATTTTCGTAATTCGATATGTAATTTGTCGTTTTGCTTGTAAATTTGTAGTGACATTTCTGTGGTATTTTTTTTTTTCGTGTTTCAGTTATCGCGGTTACAATTGTTCTTTTTCCCCTTTCGCTTTTTTATTTTTATTTTTCTCTTTTTTTTTTATTTTTATTTTTTGTGTGGAGAGCAGAGGGGTTGTGAGCAAGAGCAATGGGTTTGCAATTTTTGTTGATTTAAATGTTTGAATAGGAAAGGGCACTGTTTTTAGTTTTGACTTTTTGAGTTGATTGTGAATAGTAATTCTGTTTAGATAGGTGAAGAGGGTGTTTGGTTTTGGTTAACTTTCTCTGCATACTTGTTGTGCACACGTTCTACCATTATGTTCAGTGTGGGTGTTGTGGAAGCCTATGAAATTGGAAAATCGTTTGTGAAAGGAATGTTCATTTATTTAGCTTTGACTGGTTCTCCATTGAGCAATAAATATGGAAGCCTTTATTTTCTCTTGGTTATGCATGAATATTGGTTTTGTTCTTTTGACAATTTGATGTGGGTATCTTTTGGACCTTTGGGTTGTCCAAAGTAACCGAAAACTGTATTACAGTTATTGATTTTGTAGGGTGACTTACACGTGGCTTCTATGTTTTAACCTGGAGAAGCTAGTTTTTGTTGTTGTCACCTTGATTGAACTAGGCGAAGTTGCTCTACAGGTTTATTGAATTCTTGTCATTTACTGTTGTCTAATAATGGCTTTGCTCTTTTTTGATATAGGAGAGACTTCATCTTTTGGAATTATTATGATGCCTGTGATGGTGGCATTATAGATATTCCATATTCTAAATGGCAGTTTGCATTCATTACTTTTTGTTAGAGTTTCTATGACGGGTGCGTTTCGTTGAGTGTGAATATTTGTTCTTGAAATCTGTCCTATTGAGCTGACAAATTATGATACATTGAATTAACCTGTTTGATGTTAGCATTAGTGAGAAAATTTTGGGGGCCACTAACCCCATACAAATATGAAAAACATGTGTAAAGATGTGTTATAGTTGATTCGATTGGTATATTCATTGTGAATAACCTCTTTTCCTTCTATAGATGATCTGTATATGAGCTCAGGTGTTTTGTAGCTGTGATACTGTTAAGGTCATGCTTGGTAGATGAAACTGGTTTTCTACATAATTAGAATTAGTGTGGAATGGCCGTTTCTTTTTTATTGTTGGGTTTGCTCAGGAATGGATTCATATTTTTGTTCCATTCCATTCTGCTTTATTTGTTGGCACATAGAGTCAATGTAAAATGCAATCATAAATTAACCTAATGAAGATATATAAGGAATTAGGAAATAAAAACGAACATTAATTTGTTCTTGACAGCAAAAAAAGTGGCCATTCCCATCTCTCTTGAATGGGAATTTCTGCCTCTATAAGATCAAGGCGTGGAATTGAAATCTTTCCTGCCCACCTTAGTAAACCTTGTTTTTGTGCAATAGTGGCAGGAGTTGAATGACAATCTTTCATCCCAAAAGTGGTCAATACTTTTTTAGTGATTGACTTGATTGGACCTTTTATGAGAAGTAGTTTTGTTAATTAAAGTTGCATTTTCTGTGGAGAAAATAATGTTTCGTGTCTGGATATTGGAGATTGCAATTGGAAAATTGTGATATAATTGAGATCATTTTTCCAGTGGTGCTTTCCAGATAGCTTGCGGATGAAAGATGTTCATTAAAAGTGAACAAGGTGGTGTTTTGCATCATACTGGTATAGTGTTTTGTTGAAGGATATCCCCTTGTGTCCATGGCTGCTGATCAGAGGAGAAAACGGTTAAATGGTGCAAGCATTGTTGGTTATGGTTCTAGAGAGCAACAAAGAGCTAAGAGAAAAAATTTGGGACTAGTGCAAAATGACTTAAGGATGAGATCTCACATCTCTGTTGAGTGGGATGGTAATCAGAAAAGGGTTGTTGCCAAACGGGAACAGATTGGCATCAGTTGGAGACAAATGAAACCATTTGTCAATTTTGTTTCCCATGATCACAAAGTCTTGGCAGATGTGTTGACCATACCTCAAGAAATTTTTAACTTGGATAATTTAAGTGAAGTGCTTTCATATGAGGTAACTATAATGTTGTTCTCAGTTTCTCTATTATTTGCAGCTGAACTATCTTTTATTTTGTCTAGTAATTGAATCATCTTTGATAAAAATTCTGGAAATTGGCAGGTTTGGAAGACTCATCTTTCAGAAAATGAGAGAAACCTTCTTACGCATTTTCTTCCTTGTGGCTTAGAGCCACATCAAGTTGTGGAAGAATTACTTGCTGGGAATAATTTTCACTTTGGAAATCCCTTTTTGAAATGGTAATATCAATTTTCTATTTTCTTCGTATTTTCCCTTTAGAGAGATGGCCTGCTGTACTTAGCATTTCATCTGTTCTTGCACATTACATTATGCTACATGTGACATTTTCCATTTTGGATTATTAATTGGATATTTGTTATTGATTTATTGTTTAGTTGACCTGCTTTATATTAATTTTTGGGTTGAGGTTACCAGCTTTACCAATTGCATATTTTGGCCATAAATTCTGTTTGGTAGAATTTTTCGTAATTCAATCTTGGTTTAATCATATCTTGCATCATGTTTGACCAGTTTTCTAGAATCTTCCTTTTGTTGCATACAAAAGTTTCTCAATTTTGTTACTTGAAGGGATCTTGTGTGGTTGAAGTTCCATTGTTTTATTCATCATACATAGTTTCTATGCTCACATTTTACCATTACGTTTTATCTAACTACCATTTATATGCGTGTCTGGTTTGTGATTATCTATCAGCAAGATCCTTTTGCATCTGTACTGTTGGCAAAGTATTATTAAACATGGAATACTTTTTTTTTTTTTCTTGGTTTGCTGGTCATTCATGAAAATAAGGTAATTGTGATAAAGAAGTACAACTAAAGTTTAAGGAAAAATTTTACTGCACAACTACAAGACCGATGATATTGTATGGGGCTAAATGTTAGACAGTAAAAAAACCAACAAGAAAATAAGCTAAATGTTGCAGAGATGAGGATGCTCTGATGGATGAGTGGATACACTGGACAAGATATGATTATGAACGAATGCATAAGAGAAATAGTTGGGGTAGCATCTATTGTGGATAAAGCTTGTAGAAGCCCTAGTAATGAGTACATTAGATGGAAGGCAGTCAAATAGCTAGAGATAGAGGAAGACCTAGAGAAAAATATAGGTGAAACTATTTAAAATTTAGATTTTCATGGTTTAAATGTAAATATGATTTGTGGCAAAACACTATAGCGTCGTCTGATCCATGTAGCCGTCCCCATGAAGTGGAACAAGGCTTAGCTGTTGTTGTTTTTGCAGATCATTCATGAAAACCTCTTTTTCAGAGTCACAAATAGCTTGTAAATATATATTTGCAGGAGTGCTTCACTTTGTTTAGGTGATCTTCATCCAGATGGAATTGTTGACCGGGAACAGCATTTGAAGTCTGAGAAGAGAGCATACTATTTGCAGTTACATAATTATCATAATGAGTAAGTCATGCGTAGCTAGCTATTCACTGTACATCAACTTGTGTCTTTCTTGGCATAACACTTATTGCAGTATTATCACTCTTCTTTTTCAGTATGATAGGATTTCTAGTTAAGTTGAAGGAGAGGTGGCAAAGCTGCAAAGATCCAGAAAAGGAAATTGTGCAAAAGATATGGAGGTTGATGCTTGGAAGACTTTCTATGTATTGCATGCATTCACTACTCACATGCACACTTACAAAATCAGACAGGAGATATTCTGTATTCTTTTTATTAGAAGTGTGTCTTCGTTACTCTGGGCTTCCAATACTTGCATTGGTAGTTTCTTTGACATAAACAGACTACTCATTGCTGTAGAAGCAGGGGAGAACACAACTGGAATATATCGTAGACATCATTCAAATATCTGTGAATTAATTATCTGGGATGTCATGTTGCTTCAAATATGAGATGGTGAAATCCTGGAAATGTTTCCTGAGATATATCTGATCAAATGGGACTTTGCCTTTATGTTTTCTGTCTGTCTACTGTCTTCGCCAGTGATAATGAGTATATATCTATTTTGTTTACCTTAACTGATGGAAACTTTAAAAATTAATGTATGTGTAAGCATATTTTTGTATTTTGATATTAAACTGTTGGTCCTAAAAATGAAATTCTTTGACTGATAACTGATGGAGAAACTAATTGAGCAGATTTTACTTTTTTGGTGCCAAATGGGGATAGTTCATTTATTAAGATATCATTGTGCTTGTATACTATGTGTCATAGTGTTGCAAGACCTACCAGTGAACTTTACTTGGAGATTTGAAGTTGATTATTGAGCTTGGTCGTTATGAGGTTCTGCTCCTTCTTGATTGGAATTTCAGTTGGTAATAATTAATGTCATACACAATTTTGTTGGATTATGCAGGTCAAAGAATGATGTAGAGAAAAGAGTGCTGTCAAATGTGAATGAATCTAGAGTCTATGATCATGATGGGAATTTTACAGTTACATCTGAGTCATGTTCCTGGGATGCAGAAGAGAAAGGATGTAGTAGTGACAACCAAATTTTCTCATTGCGAAAGGATGATAAACTTAAGCGAAGGTAATTTATGAATTTGAATCAGCAACATCAGTTGTGCACATAGGGTCAGTCTGCAATATCTTTGATAATCAAACTACAAACTTGGTCAATTTTCCATGCTTTAGGATTGTACGTTTTGGTTTTTCAATGCTTCTATTGCCACCTTTTGAATAGTTTCTGTAAAGCTGAGATAATATGATAAAGAAATTTATGAGTTCTGTACTTTTCAAGATTGCTTAACAGGTCTGCTAAAAATTTTGGTTGATAGGTGAACTTCCCAGGGAATATATTTTCCAGATTTAGAAATTCATTGCCAATGCCATCTGTGCCTATGAGTCCTTTTACATTTTACGGAGTTCAAAGCTATCACTAGTAGTTCACCACCATCCCTAGTACCCATAGTTGCTGATGCTACTGTCATGGTTTTTATAACTATTGTTTTGTCATTGGCTCATTGCCAACTCTATTGTTGATTGCTGTTTTTGGTTTCCCCTGCATCATTGTCATTGTTGTCGTTTTCACTAACTTTTTCCATTAAAATGAAAAAAAGTATCTGCTTTGATTTGTCCTCCATCATTGCTATTGTTGCCATCATCAATCCCAAATACCAATAATTCATACCTAAAAATGAGGAAAAAGAATCTGTCTTTCTCTTTTGTTTTTTAGGTTTGTACCGTCCCTGCAGTTCTAGCAAACACCAAGTAGGTGGGGTGGGGTAAAACAAACCTGGAATAATTCCTTCAAATATTGTTGGTGTAAAATGTCAATCCATTTAACCAAGCATCTAATTCTGGGACTTATGGCTCCACAAACTTTGATGCAAAGAGGAAATGTAAGATAATGAATGCTCATAGCATGTCTGCTGTCCTAAAACAGCCTAGTAATCATTGTTTAGGGACTTAAGCCCACAAGACTGGAGTTTCCAATCCAGTTTTGCCGTTTTCTTAATGATATTTATTGAACTAATGATATACTGAATAAAGCCTCTCACTTTGCAGTTTAGGTCACCATAGATTTTTGGAAAATAACAAAAGAGCAATTTTTGGTTAAACTACTTTGAATAAAACTATTTCCAGTTTACAATGATGCAGTCTGCTGCTTAACAATCTTCAAAGAATTATGTTTCTTATCAGATGCTCATTTGCACTGGTGCTGTATTTGTTAGTTGCTAGTCTTATTATTTGGTAGCACGGCAAGTCTGGCTTGTGTGCTTAAATGTTGTGTTGGTCTTGTACAAAAGGTGTCTTCACATCTTATGCTTTGCCATGTACAAGTATTATTTGTATAAACAAATAAATTATCGAAAAGATTCATGTGTGGTCCATGCCTCTTTTTGGACTGAAGTTTCGTCCCTTATCATTTTGTGCATGTCAGTGCATTAGATACTGGTAAATGTTGTCCAGGTCCAAAATATATTTACTTTTTCATTCTTTGCTTTTGACTTGTTTCCCTTTTTGTCATTCTGCACTTATCAACACACTAGACGTTGGTAGGTTATGTCCAGGTTGCTTCAGATATTTGCTCGTCCTGTTATGGTGTTACAAAGATCTTGAAATTTTGCCGCTTTGGTTGATTGTAAGAAATTTTTACTGTGATTAGATAACTGTGTCCACAACGAGCATACGTTATACGTTAATATGGAACCATGTCTAGCACTATAGAGATCATTTGGGGCAGATTACTTTCTCTGGTTTTGTGTTCATCTTCTTGTATGTTTTTGTTGGCATTATTTTGATTTATATCTCCAGCTGGATGCTTAGCTGTGTTTGTTTTATTTTTTCCATTTTTACTTAACCTTTGCTTCTTTAATGCTTATTATAACTGATTATGAAATAATGTTTGGCAGGGTGCTGGAAATAGGCATCGTGAAAGGTAAATCCACAAATTTGATGGTTTCTTCAGATGATATGCTTAATGTTGGAGAAAGACATAAGAAAGGAGATAAACTGCCCAAGCGCAACATACATGCTGGTGATGGTGACAAATACATGTCATGTATCAAGGTTTGACACTTCTTTCTTATTTCTGAGCGATACTGGGTTGGCAGAGATAGAAGTCTTGGTATCTTGGTCAGTTATCTCACTAGTGTTAGTAATTAGAGGAATAGTAAAATTGGATTCGAAATATTTGAAACTAATTATCAATTATTTTTGTTGAAGCTTATACGTGTTTAGGTTAGACTTCAACTAACATATTTGGAGGGTCGTGTTTAATTTCAGCCTGCTATATTCTTTAGATTCCTCTAGCTTTTGTTGTGGTTACAGGCTTAGAGCTTTTGATGTGATTTTATCTAATTCTAACTAGTATAGTTAAATATTTTAATCTAATAATAACCACACAACAATTGCATTTTCAATTTCCTAGATTCTTTTTCCTTCAAGATGAGGAATCAAGCAAAATTTTAGATTTTAACTATGAATGCTTCTAATATTTTCTTAGGCTATTTGATGTTTCCTGTGTGTTTCAGATTAGTAAGCAGCAGCATGAACTTGTTAAGAGTATGAAGCAGTCTGGTAGAATCATCCAATCTAGGGCTCTTAACCGTGTTTTGGGCAACCTTGATAACATTCACGTGCAACCATATGAAGTATTTGTCAAAGAAGAACAGAAGAAGTTGCATGAGCATTGGTTAGTGAGATATTAAATGCTATCTTTTTATTTCAAGTTGTTATTATTCAGCATGATTTTATTAATTTTTTTATATTCATCATCGGTATTGCTTACTAGAATATATTTTATTTTTATAGGTTGCAATTGGTGAGTAAAGCCCTCCCTGCGGGATATGCAAACTGGACAGAGAGAGAGAGAGAGAGACACGCAGCGAGAAATTCTCTGGTGGCAGAGGTGAAGGATAGATCAAATCCACTCATAGAGGTCTGTAATAGTGTTTCCTTTTCTGAGTGAGCAAGATTGCTCATCTTGTATCAATTTCTCAAATGCATGGAATATCTTATTACCAGCTGTTTTTTGTAATGGCTTCATTTCCGTTTTTAATTTGTCCTTCAGGAAGAGGATAAATTGAGCTCAGCAGGCGAGCTTCAGGATAAGGATGAGACTAACATGAGCTCAGGGGAAGAGCTTCAGGACCAGGATGAGGATAACATGACGTCAGGGGGCGAGTTTCAGGATCCAGATGAGGATAATGTAAGCTCAGGGAGAAAACTTCAGGATCACAATGAGGATGATGTGAGCTCGGGGAATGAGCTTCAAGATCAGGCGGAAGATGGAGTTCAAAATGATCAGTCTAGCTGGGAAGATGATGAAGTTTCTGTTGCTAGGTGCCCGGAGAACCAATCACCACATGATTCTTATGTTAGTGGGAGTGACGAGTTCAACACAATGAGTATGAAGCTAGAAAAGAATATTGTTTCACCAAAATCAGATGATGCATCACCAAAAAAAATTGATTATTCAAGGAATATGAATACACAGGATGTTTCTATTAATGACGGGCCGCCCTTCAATTCTAGCAGTGATGTCTGGCAAGCAGTTGAGATGCCACATTCATTCTATGATTCTGCTGTGACCCATGAGTACACAGCCCGTGGGTTATCCCTGGCAAATCCTCAAGTCAGTGGAGAAGAACGAACTGGTCTGATTGATCTTGAAGCTGATTTGCATCAAGAAGAGACAGGTAAAGAGTTGTTACACAGGCAGTTAGATGATTCAACCTTCAGTTCTTACCAAAGCCAGGATCGAAGTGACTTACTTCAATCTTTCTTCAAGGAAGAGGGGGTATTATCCTATCATCACGAACAAAAAGGATCCGAGTTAGATTTCCAGGCTCCAAACAATGTTATAATGGGGGATGGCCAATTTTCTAGTCATTTTAAGGAGCCCTTGCAAACATCTCTGACATTGGACCAGGGGCAGAGAAGAGCTAACGAGGTTTACATGCCGGAAAACATGTCACAGAATATTTATTCCAACTCAGAAAGGTACTTAGCCCCCAGGCAAGATCAGTTAGTCCCCAGGCAAGATTCATTGGCTGCAGTAAATATGACTGATTGGACTGCTAATACTGCTCGCATAGCAGCACCTTCCCAGTCTCACTTAAATGCTGGAGATTTTAGTGGTCATCATTGGTTTCCTGCTGACCATCAAGTTCGTGGTGGCTGGAATGGATCTGATGGCAGCAGTCTTTCAAGTCACAGTCTTGGCACTGCAGCGAACTCTGATCAGAGCTTATTTAGTATTCTGTCACAGTGTAACCAATTACGTTCAGGTGGCTCCAATGATTCAGTCAGAAACAGTGACCAGTTTTTAGCACAAAGAACCTATGGAGTAGTAGATGCAGCTACATCCAGGACCAATGCTGTTGCCCCGCAGGCTTCCCATCCGCTAGAATACTTTAGTGGACGTGAGGCGCCTAGTGATCTGGTGCCTGATGATATGGCATGGATGAGCTTGCCACATCAGAATTCTTCTATACATGATCAAATGGGAAAGCCATACTTGAGATCATGGAACCGTTAATGAATGTTTTACCCTATGTTGGCGTAGTGAGAAGAAATGCTCATATGTCCATGTGTGATAGTAGTACTTTGTGAAGCCACAGAAGCTGGGAATGCATACTCTGAGATGAGATAGGTTTGTGTACATACCAATACCGAGTTCAACTCAACACCATGTACATATCTAGATATTAGATGAGCAGGAAAGAAGCAGATGGGGTGATATAACCTGCAAGCATTTCAGCTTGTTCCTTTGGCAAGTTACATAATTTTAGTCTTGTTTTTTATTTTCCCCCCTTGTTTCTAGAGAGACATTCTTTTAATAATTTTGGAAGGTAAGAAATGCTGGAGGCCGGTGCCTCTTTGATGAGTTATATTCATGTTGTTTCCTTTAATAATTTCATCGTATGTTCGTAATGCTGAAACAACAAATGGTCTTTAGATGATCGATTATTTTGCTCTTTCATAAATTTGGGTAATTGTAATCGGTTATTGTAAACAATTACCTAATTTCTAGGTTAGAAAGACTAACTTTATACGGTCATAACTTCTTTATTTCTTATTTCTTTAAACATATGATCATTCGCTAGAAAGATCTATGAAGCTGTTTTCTTATGAAATAAGTTTCAAAATGAAAATCGTAAGTGTTGTGAATTTTATGATCGAAATAATAATCAAATAAGTTACTAGAAGTGATCTCATGGTGGGGGGTGTAGTTAATATATATAAAGTGAAGGTCAGGGGCTCGACTATTTATTGTTGTTGATGTACCAAGAAAAGAAAAATCAAATCTCAAATTTCAAAAATATGGTTTTTTTCAAAAAAGAATGTTCCAAAAATATAGTTTCATGAAAAACGAATTTTCAAAACAAAAAACCTCAACCTGTTGACTTTAGAAATAAGTTAATAGCTTTCGAAAAATTCGCTCTTGTGAGATACCATTGCTTGTTCTTGCAAAATATCTAGGTCCTATTAAGTTATCGAGTCTTCCTTTCTTGAACTTTTTCTTCCTTGAGACTTGAGCTTTTTTCATCGTTAAAACTCGTCACTTTAATTTGAACGTTTCATCCTTGAATCTTTTATGCCATTATTTGTTATCATGAAATGGATGACTATATTCTTTCCATTTTTTATGGTGACAAACATATAGGGCGAGAAGTAACATATAATATAAAGAAAATATGTCCCCCTTTCTGCATGCATAGGTTCAAGAACAATAATATTTATAGAAAATGAACGAACTTCTCTTTAATTTATGCATGGTATTATCATGTGAAATGCACAACGACTTACCTCTTCTCACCTCAAGCATTTTCTCTTCACCTTATTTATTTTCTTCCTCTTGACATTATCAAAAGGAGACAGTAGTAATATAGTTAAGTATGTCATGAAATAGGCAAAAATATCGATACCATTCTTCCCCTTATAATATGCATATCGTAAAATAACAATAAAGATGCACTCATAGTATCTAGCTCCACCTTAGTTCTTGCATACTGTAATCAAACATATTAACTGCCTCTTATATGCACTCCGTTTAATATATAAGGTGTAAATAAATTTTTAAATACATCTCGCCCTTTTTGGCATTTTCAAAAAGAAGAGGATAGTAGATATAGTCGTGTCATGTGATATAACATGATAGTTAACTCATAGCTAGTGTAAAACCCTCCAAATTATAATATTATGTTTAAGTCAAAATATTTCATTAGAGATTGTTACCATCTGTTATACAAACCTTGATTTATTTCTTGCCTCAAGTTCTAAGAAAATACAACATCATTTGCATTCTATAAATAGGTATATCACAATACGGTTTCTCTCAAATACATAATCAAGTCTACTAGAAATTTAAGCTAATAAAACAATCTGTTGGTGGTAGCTCACGAGGATGTGTTCGCCAATGTGTCTTTAACAAATAGTTCAGCTACCATTGAATTTTGTTGAGTAGGATTCTCTATGAGCTTCCTTGAATTCTCTGGAGGCGACACGAGAAACACTTAGGCATGAGAATTTATCATTTTCAATAGGATTCCTAAGTTACCTACTAATTCATGTCATCGTTGCTATTCTAGTTGCTTCGGTTTATTTAGAAAGTGGTCTCATGTATGTATATATATAGAAATTCATTTTTTTAAGTTTAGAAAACACATTCTCTCAAGCAGATTGCTTTTAGATTACTTGGTGAATTCCAGAGTAGATATAAGAATAGCAGCAAGTAAATTGCAAACATGATAATAATGATAATAGCCACACAATATACATACAGGAATGCACATGTTAAATCATGTAAATATGCTTGGCTTTGTTTGTTTTACTTCTCCTTTGCTTTGCTTAACATACTTAGGGGTTACACATCACCATCCTTAGCGTGTTTGTTCTTATCTTTTATCCATATTTGGTCCCCTGGAGGTGAATCTCCTCTCTCACCTCTAGATAATAGCCTGCTTTTTAGGATCGAGCTTATTTCTATACGTGATTGCTGGGTTTACTTTCCTCGACTTTCACATTGACTTATTCCCCTTAAATTTGTTTAAGGCTGGCCTAAGTCATATGAAATTCTTATATTTCTTATAACTTATGTAATCATGATTAATTAAACTTGAGGGATGTATGCACTTTTAATGCATCATACACATAAATCCTTCCAAAATTTCAGAAACATTTAAATTTTATTTCTTCAAAAACTGATCAAATAGACAAAAATTGGATCAGATTGGATTGGATTTAAATTTTAAATCGAACCGACCAATCCTAGCTGCAATAAATTATATAGTTTGGATTGGAATGATTTTTCACTCAAAACTAATCGGAATTATCACATAGCAACAAATAATAGGAAGTAATTAGCCTAATTCAAAAGCTAACAGTCATTTACTTAAGCAATTAACGCATTGGGTATCTAATCACAAATAATTGCAAGAGTAAGTAAAAAGGAGTTTACAATGATTTTTTTGAAAGGAATGGGGAGAGAAAATATGTGAAGAACAATTTTGAGGCAACATCATGGTCATAATAATATTTCCATTACCTTGCAGGGTCTCTACCACCAATGTGGTCTCCTTCATATGTTAACCTTGTTAGACTAAACCGTAAATCCTAGTCTATCTTAATACGCATCTTCTTTACCTCAGATACCACTCATTCACCTTTGCGTCTAAGATTTGAACAAAATACTCTTATCGGTTCATCATATACTTTCTTTCTGATGGATGGGAAACCCACTAACTCAAGGTTCTATAGAATTTTGTAGAACAGAAAGCTGTCATAGAAAAAGAAAGTTCTTGTCTAGGCATTTTGAGGTAGTCAAATCTCTCCCTTGAAAGAAGGTGATGAAATATTTGGTATTCTCATTGATTGAAAGTGTCTTCTCAGATTTAGGGTTGAAAGAGATATGCTTTTTTCTTGAGTTGCCTCATCACTTCTTTCCCTTTCTCTTTGTTAAGGTTCAGCCAATGATGCTCAAGGGGTGCGTGGCTTGATTAAGGATGTAGTATAATAGATTTTGTAGTAAGAACCGAGCTTTGGTGAAGTTTTTGGGTGGAATAGGGGTTTAGGTGGCAGCTAAAGTGAAGGAGAAGGGTTCTTGAGCGTAATGGGTTTCGATTGTCCTCTTACGAGCCTAGTAATAGATTATCTCGCATTGGTAATAGATAACTTTATTCATATGTTCACAAATAATCGAATATTTAAGTTGTAATCAATATGGGTTTGAGTAATCGATTACTCCATTCTAATAATTGATTAACCCAGTTTAAAATTTCCAAAATTTGTGGCAAAGTGCATATAATCAATTCTTCCCCGTTTGATGATTGACTATCCATATCAAAATTGCATCAAAACATACTTTTCTGGTTTAGGCCATTTTTAGCCAATAGTCTTTTAAAAGCCTTATTACGATTTCAAACACCTGCAAAAATAATGTTAAACCTTTATCCATTCCATAGATTAGTCCTAAATCCTCACGATTCAATTTAATCAACAACGATTGCATATTAAATGTAGGATTGATAAATTACACACAATTCTCCCCTAATGCAAAAGAAAACTTGTTATCACTTACTGGATATCACCTATAACATTGTTGAGAGGATAATGTCCAGAAAATTTCGATTCTTTGACATGTCATTGTTTCTCGAGTCCTTTTGTTGTCCGACTTCTTTGTTACTTTGTTCTTTATTCTTTATTTTCATTCTCCATCATTCAAGAAAATGTTAGCCAAAGCCTTTGGAGCTATTAAATTTGTAGTCATGCAGCCACTTTTGGCACCAATCTGAGCATTTGGCCTTCAAGCACACACAAAATGAATTTAACTTTTGGTTCGAGGTACACAGATTAAATTTTAGTAGGTCCTTGAGTGCTAGATTAGGGCACAGCACCCTTCGGAACCCATACTTTTCTTCCTTCCATACTACGATTCTTTCTCAAGTTGCAAGTAGATGCATATGCTTACCACAATAGAAACATGTAATGAAAGGGGGTGCTAGAAGGTTTTGTGGAAGCAAAGAAATTTTTATAGAATTGTTGTTGTCTTTTTGTAGTGTAGCCTAATCCAGCTTTATTGAAAACACACCCTTGTTGTCCAGGCATAATGTTAAGATTATCTCTTTCAAATGAGCATTTTGCAAGAATATTTTACAAATCCTTAATTTCTTTTTCAAAAGCTTTGCTTGAGAGATAAGGAAAGAATGTAGATGCATTCTCGCATGATAAGTGTGTGGTACAAGAAGAGTTTGCATCAATTAAACCAAGCATTTCATTTTCGATTTTAAGCTCTTCAATTTCTTTTGTTTAATGCAAAAATTTTCTTTTCTAAAGATGTGATGGATTTCTTAGAGGAATAAAGAAGTTTAGCAAGTTTCAAATGTTCTTCATGCAATTCTTCAAATGTGCATTCTAATTCATCATATGAAGGTGAAAGATCAAGGTCATAAAAATTCACATTTTCATCACTTTCTTTATTTCTTTCCATGAAACATAGGTTTGCTTCTTCATTGTCAGAACTGACATAAAAGTTCATGCCATTGTCATCTCATGCTATAGTGCTCTTCTCCCTTTCTTTTCCTTAGAGGATATTTTCTCGAACTTGCCTACTTTCTTTGGGTACATGGGGTACCCCATCATTATGTGTCCAACTTTTCTACATTCATAGGATGTAGGAGTTACAGACTCTTTTTCTTGCTTGTTGAAATGTTTCTTTAGTGTAAACGATGACCTTTTTTTGTTCCCTTTATCTTTTAGAAATTTCGTAAATTTCTTAGGGAGGCTAAGATTTTTTTTCAGAAGGCTCATTGGTACTTTCTTCTTCTTCTTTACCATCTTCCTAAATCTTGGAGGAAGTAGCTTTATGTGTGATGCTTTTGCTATTCATGTCTAGTTCTTCATGATTGAGCCTGCTGTGCTCTAATTTGTGCTCTTGAGACTTCTGAAAGAGTGTTGCAAGAGTCATGGTTGCCAAGTTTTTTCATTACACAATAGCTATCACCTTGGGTTGCCGATTGCTATTCAAGCATTTCAAAACTTTATTAACTAAATCCTCATTAGAGAATGTTTTTCCCAATGAAGCCAAATGGTTAACAAAATGACTAAAGTGCTTTTGCATATCTTAGATGCTTTGCCAGTACTTCATTCTAAATAGTTCATATTCATGAGTAAGGGTGTTTAATTTTAGCCCTCTTAACCTTGCTAGTACCTTCTGTAACATCCTACTAGCTAACTATTATCCTGCCATTTATTTTACTTTGATAATAATTAACTAGTAGAATATTACTAACTTTTCTTCCTTAATTTTCTAAGGTTAAATGTTTTTGGTTGATTGTAGTTATTTAAACTTGTTTTACTTCTTTTTACATGGTGGAAGGATCTCTACATCATACTAGTCGGCATAACCTATAGATAAGACAACTCACAACATACAGAAAGCATACTTCATCATCTCAGCTACCAAAATATGATAGGGAGTACATAACAAAGGTCCAAATACAGAAATATTGTAACGTCCGAAAGAAAGTTTTATCATTAATAGCAGAGTTGTTTGGTTTTATCGAATAAGTGGGTTTAATCGAAATTTGATTAAGCATTTACTTGATGCTAATTAAGTGTGATTTAGGAGTAATTAGGCTTGATGGAATTAGATTAGGAACATACGAAACCTCACAGAATTTTTCTAAAAATCGGCTTACCGATTTAAGAGAAATCGATAAGATTTCGGTAATTTAAACTGTCGAAACCAGATCAATATAAATTATACTGTGAGAACCCTAGGATGGATCGCCAAGATTTAGCCAACTTACCCATGCAAGTGGCGCCATCTTAGCCCTCCAAATGGGCTGTCAAACCAAGTTACATAACCTACTCAAATCCACCAATCGCATGTAATTTGTTTTGGAAGTTTTTAAGATTTTCCTTTTCTACCCTTGCACATTTTCGATCCTTATACTGACCCCTCTCCATTGTTTTCTCCATCATCTCATCTCATCTTAACTCATATCCTCTTCCTCTCCCACAAACCTTCAAGCCATAACAAAATTTCTTCAACTCTAACCACAAATTCAACAAGAATCATACCTAGAAAAGGTAGGAATCCTACTTCTCTTCCTATTTTCCCTTGGTTTGGAGTTGTGTGTGGGTCTTGATACTTTGTGCTATTGATGATATGGATTGATGATGATGTTTTATAATTGATTATACATGTATGTTATGATTAAAATTGGAATTGGTAGGAAAGAACCTGAAGAGAAGAGAAAACTCAAGAAGCAGTTAGAGTTTTTCGTCGACGGTCTGTATGGCGGAGTGCACGGCTCTGCCTATAGCCGTTTAAAACTCCATGAATCTATTTTTATATAAAACTAGACATTTAGGATTTTCATACATATATAATATAAGGCCATTGGATCAGTATAAAGGTAGGTACGAATTTTTGAAGTTTAACCTAGAGATTAAGACCTTCATCCGAGCAGTATGAGTTGAGAAGAGTGTAACTCATCTTATATAACTCCAAATGGAGTGAAACCAACTTTATTAGAAAGCTTACACATAGGAGGATATCTCATAAAAATTTTTGAGTTAGTTAAGGTCCCATTTGTTCCTAGTGAGTCGAGAAATTTGCCTTATGTCCAATCCAGGCTAGAACAGGGTAGTCCGGTAAGGTCAAGTTTCAGAGCGTATATCTCGAATTATACTTATTCAAATGAGATGAAATTTATTTCATTTGAAAGTTTGTTCTGTTAACTTTACATGGATATAAATTTCACATAATTTCATCCAAATTTCTATTTTTAGTGAATTTTCCCTTACAAGAGTGCAATTCTGGTTGGAAGTAGAACAGATCTGGGATAAGACACAAACACATTGAGTTAATGTCGGAAGTCAGAACTTAGTGAACAGAGAGCTAGGTCATTACACTTAAAAATTGAACCCGGAATAGTGTACTTAAGGTTGAGCTCGGAAGAGTGTACTTAAGGTTGAACTCGGGAGAGTGTACTTAAGGTTTAACTCAGGAGGTCATACTTAAGATTGAACTCGAAAGGTATACTTAAGGCTAAGCTTGAAACTTAGTTAATAGGAAATTACATTGAATGTAGTCTAGGTCAGGAACTTAAAGTTTAGGAAACACTCAAAAAGTCTTGAAAGACCAAATTGTTGGTTCAGGTCAAAGGTCGGGATCACAGGCACATAAAACCCTTATACACATAATTCCAAGACTTGACCCAAAATCAATCTCGGGAGATTAAACACAACCCCGGAAGTCGTAAATCATATAATCTCGGAAAGTTAAACATAACCCTGGAGGTCGGAACTTGTATAATATCGGAACTCGGAATTTATTTAACCTTGAAAGTGAACTTGGGAACCTCATTGGAAATTAAAAACTTGCAAGATAGATTGATGCTTAAGATTCTAAATCTTGCATTTAATGATATTGTTATATTCTTGGTATGAATATGATGTTCGGTGTCGAGTTTGCTGTTAATTACAATTTCCTAGTTGTATGGCACTATTCATGAGGAAGCGAACATGATCCGTTATGCTGAGATTTCAGCAGAAAATGCAATCAATATGAATTTGCAAGTTATGCATGCATATGTCAAAGGGTTAGCCAAGCAATGCTACCCTATAAGCATGAGACAAGTAATACTACCATTATAAGAATAAGGAAGGATTTCCATGTGACTTAGGCTAGCCCCTGAACAAATTTAACGGGAATAGGTCAGTGGGGAAGTCGAGGAAAGCAAACTTGGCAACTCTGTATAGGAATGAGCTCGATCCTGAAAAACGGACTATTATCCAAGAGTCTTATGGCCAATATACTCCTACGGGAAAGTGTAGAAAAATATGAGTTAAGATCACGTGCATCATTTTTCATGCATAACCACATTTTCAGTTATCATGCATTGATTTAATTGCACCATTTGGATGTTATATATATATATATAGCATGTGTGTTATTGCTCATTTTATGGTTATCATTTATCTATGTCAATGCACAGATTTGACTGTTTATTTTCTATTTAATTTGCTTTACTTCCTTAAGTAAAACTGAGCTATGTTTCGGGCTATGATTTACACAACTAATTAAGTAGAACTTCCTAGTGATGTAACATTTTCTTTAAATTATCCAAAATCTGAAACACCTGAGAATGTTGGCGATGACAGATAAGCATAGATTTAGGAATTCCTACTGAGAAATCTTTATTTCTCACTCTATTATATACTTCTGCGTCATTCTCAGAGCATGAAGAACGCGGCTATTGGTGTCCTGTTCATTGAGTTCCCGGAACTCCACATCCATCTTGACCTGTTCATAGATTCTGTGTACATATCTGGTAAATGCTAGTTCCACCTTTACTTCTTTTTCCAGAGAGATTTTGTTTTACCCCTTATGCACCCGCTATTTAACCCTGCCGTCCCTTACATCGCCATTCCTCTCCACATGGCTCATTCTTTTCCACCTCCACCAGCAGTAGCACCAGCCATGGCTCCGCCGGCCTCACCACCACAGCAGATACCCTCAGTATCGATGTTTGAGGAGGATCCATCTGAGGCTGCGAGTTCATTTTCCTCGTCTTCTGCTCCGAGCGTGGATTACACCCCTGCAAATGCTGGTATGGCGAATGGATTCCTTTCTTCGAAATCCATCTAGTTGGAGTACTCACCGTAGCAGCAGTAGATGTACATGATTACCCTCTTTTAGCAGTTTGGGTCATAAGTAGTAGTTGTACATGAAATGTCCCATGGGACCCCTTAGGGTGTGGTTCATATAGATAGGTCGCTTTATTTTATGTTAGCGGCCTCATTTTTTTTACCATCATGTACTATCTTATATATCTTTTGGCAACTTTAGTAACAGATGTATATATGTTTATATATATATGATGCAATTTCGGTAATGCTGTCCATTTCGTATTTTCTATATCTATGTTACTTTACTTCTAGTACACGATTTGTTAACATTGAAAATCGAAGATGGAGTTAAATCAACTAGTCAAACGTAATAACTTATCAGATAACATATTATGACTTAAGCATAGTATTTTGTCTGGTAAAGTGTTGCATTTTTGGTATTAGAGCAGTTCGTCCTAATATAGGCTTGAGGATTGGACTGACTATGCTTCGCATTTGCTCTGCATTCTTTAGATATTGTCATGCATTGAATTTTTGTCCATATGGATAGGATGCATGTGAGAGGATTGCCTAACCATATGCTATTATTTAGTAGCGCACTAAACTTAGTATTGAGCCTGATCAACTCAAGTGCTCTTGCTTTGTTTATTCAGAACTTGATGGCTTTTGGAAGGTAAGGTAGGCCGCGAACTTCTTCAAGCCAGGAGGAATTTACTGAGTTTCTAGATACAATGCGAGACATGGCGCATGCTATGTGCGAGCAAGTAGTTACGGCAATGCAGATGATGTGCCAATTAGGAAGGCAGCCAGAGGTAGGTCTTGGAGGGAATCATAATGGCCCTAGGGTAGACCTAGAGTACCTTAAATTTGCTGAGCTCAGGAAAGCCTATCCACCCAGCTTCAGGGGAGCCCTTAATCCAGATAAGGCAGATGAGTGGGTTAAAGCTATGGAGAAGGTCTTCTCCATATTGGATTGCACAGATCGCCAAAAAGTGACCTTTGCCACTTGTATGCTGGAAGCAGATGCAGAGTTCTAGTAGAATGGAGCACGTCGGCTATTAAAAGGATCCCAAACAGATATTAGAGATGCGTTTTACCAGAAGTACTTCCCTGCTTCTGTTCGTAATGCTAAGGAGCTGGAGTTTATGCACCTCCATTAGGGGAATAGTAGTGTATTGGAATATATTGCTAGATTTGAGGAGTTGTGCAAATTTTCCACCATTTATCAGCGGAACCCTGATGAAGCTTGGAAATGCATGAAGTTTGAAGGTGGCCTGAGAGAAGACATCCTTACCATCATAGGGCCAATGGAGATCAGAGATTTCCCTATGTTAGTGAACAAGTGCCTCCTAGTGGAGGATTGTAACAGGAAGTTGGTTGCTGCTAGGTTAGCTGGCAGTAACTTTAAGAAGGGGTTAGCCCAGCACGGCCCAAGGTTCAAGCCCAACTTTCAGCAGCAGAGAAAGTTTCAGCTTGCATATAACAAAGACAAGCAACCTCAGAGGCATTTTGGGAACCAGACATGCAGCCAGTGCAACAGGAATCATGGCAACCGCCCCTGCTTGGTAGGTGTAACATCCCCAATTTTTGTCTAAGCTAATTAGCTCTGTGATCCTGGCTAATTAGAGAAGTTAACGATTAATTGAAAAATTAATCGATTAATCTCGAGAGCAAGGGCTTAGTAAATTAAAGGCAAGTCAATAAGATAAGTGCAAGTCAACGATTAATTAGAAAATTCAACAATTGAAGCTTAATGCATTAAAAGTTACAATTAAAAGCCTAATTGCCCAATCCTTATTAATACATGAATTAAAACATAAAATCAAGGTGATCTAACCTAATTAACTAAGAGCACATAAGCATCACATCTTAATCACATGAACACTAATCCTCATATCTTCTTTACATAATTAAGGAGGAAAAATCCTTTTCGATAAAAATGTGTTAATGGCATAATTAAACCAATTGAATTAATTAACATTTAGATAAGTATAACAATTATAAAGATGTAGAAACTTTCCTTTAAACATTGTTTAAAAGTTTGGTCAAAGCAAGAGCCACATCTAACCATTCAATTGCCTTCTCATCATACACCACTAGATCAAGAGTCCATGTTAGTAGATCCCTTAAGTCATGACAAGAGTTGTACTCTTCTTCATCAAGATTATGACACTTGGAGTGATCCTAGCCATCCAAGCCAAATCCTAAGAGAGCTCATGCTTTTAACCACTTGACAAAAACACTACATAGTCTTTACCCAATTGCCAAGACTCAAAGGAAACACAACACTCTCTTTTGCCCCAAGGTTTTTCCCACTCCTTAGCTTGTGTAAGAAGCAAAAATCACATCACCTCTCCCCCCTCTAATTGCGCCACCTTCAGCCCATTCTCTCTCCCTCATTTCATTTTCCATTTCTCTCACTAAAACACAAAGCTCTCACCTCTCTCTAAACCTTTCTTCATTCTTCCTACTCTCCTTCTTGTTCTTCTTGTTTTTTTTCCTACTCTAAGTCATCACTTTTCCACCACCATCACCCTCATCTTCTATCACCACCCTCACTAACTTATCAAGGATCACATTCTTTGGTCCTTGGTAGAGCAAAACAAAGACTCATTTAGCCCCATTTTCTAGCTCAAGAGGAAGGAGGCCATCTCCAACCACTTCATCTTCCAAGCTTCCAAGAAGAAACTCATTTGGTAGTGACTCTAACCCTTCCTCTCCATATATTTTTCAAGAACTAGAACCCCTAAGCTCTTCATAGCTAGGTGGTTTTAGGACTTGCTTCAAGGTCTCATGACCATTCCTTGTTCTATGAGCTTTCTTGTCTTGTTGAAAAGTGTTGTTTTGAAAGAAAATCTTGTGGCATGATGATTTTATGTGTCTTGCTTTATTTGTTTCAAAATACTGATTTGGTAACTAAAACATTGATGATAATGTTGAGATAAAACATGAAAATGGTGTTTTAAAGTGATATAACAATTTCTCCATAAGCTTGAAGTGAAAAACTTAAAAACTAGCAAATCTGGAATTCTGGCAGCCTGTAAAGCGTGCGGTATGTTTATTGCTACAAAACTCAAAATGCAATGAAACTAATTTTCTGTAAAAGTATACTCAAAGAGATTTTCATACATATAAAATATGCGAGATTTGGCCTTAAGATGAGAGAGATATGAATTTTTAAAGTCTGCTGTTCCTGGATGAATTTCTGTCCGGGCAGTAGGTAATAAAATGTGTATAACTCAAGCTATACATAACATTTTTGAGTGGAACTAAGTTTGTTGGAAAGCTAAGACATAGAGGAACATCCCCATAAAACAGTTTTGTTAGATTCTTTGTGAGGAGTTCACAGTAAATGTTAAAGGTCACTGACCCGAGATGAACTTTCAAATCTGAACAGTCAGAATAAAATGTGTATAACTCAAGCTACAAAATGAATTTTTGAGTGGGTTTCTTTTTTTTAAAAATAGACTCAGAGGAGTATAAGCATACCAAAATTCGAAATAAAATAATAAAAGATGAAATTATGGTGAATTTTTGAAGTTACTGCCCCACTGTAAAAGTAAAACTGGTTAGGGTAAAAGTTAAATGTTAATGAAGAATAAGCTTTAAGACATTAATACCCTTACACCAAGTATTAGAAAAAGCTTCATAATTCAACTTAAAAAGTTTCAAAGAGAATAGTAGACAAGATTGGCCCTACAACTAATAAAAGAGGACACACAAGAGACAACCTCAAGTAAAAGCTTGCACCAAATTTACTAAGCTAAGCTCATAAGATTTTGTGTGATATGTATGCCTCTATGTGTTCATATGATAACACTGATATGATAATGATATGATGATGATGATGATGATTATGATAATATGATGATAATGATTATGATGATGGTATGATGACGATATGAAAATGAATGATGATGATATTAATATGATATGTTGATATGATGCTTAATAATATACATTAAAGGAATCACATTTGGGGACGGCGATACGTAACGCCCAAATGTGTAAAAGAATTATAATGATTTTGCATCATAAGCTTTAATAAGAAGAGAAAGTAAACTAAGGGGTGTGATCCTTCAAAAGGGAAGGTGACCCAAAGTAAGTTCCCCTCACCCACGACTCATATGAGGCATGGCATGACCCAGCTAGTGTGAGTATAGGGGATAGGGCTTACATGAGGCATGGCATGACCCAACTAGTGTAAGTACCGAAATTCTATGGTGGCGACGGCCACGGTATGAGCTCATTACCACTTATGTTTAGTGGGTGGAAAGAAAATGACTTAAGATAAGTCAAGTTAAGAAAAGAAAAGGAACTTCGGTCCAAACCCTTAAAGAGAAAAAGTTAAGAGAAGCTTATAGTACAGTCATGCATGTTTCATGTGATTATACTTATGCCCATATATGTTATGATATAAATGATTAGAGAGTATGTTAAAATTGAATCCACTTCGGATATTCATGTTTTCGAAAACCTAAGAACTGAACCCTATGCATGCTCACCGTTTTCATTATAAAACCGAAGTGGCTGGGACGATGACGATGACACCTACGTGTCGGGTTCGAGTCCTACTGAGAAATTCTTATTTCTCACTCTAGTTACTCTTCCGCATCGTCACCAGATTTTGTTGACACATCCAATGGAGTGGAGCCTGGAGCCACTGCACTACGAGTGGACGTACGATGTGGGATGCCAGACGAAGCTATTTTGGGACTTATAGCGACCGTCACTCTACATCTTTGCAGATTCTTTTTGGGAGGAGCTTCGTCATCGAAGTCAATAGTTAGTACCTAGTACTTGGGTCATGGCACGACCATGAGCTTTCTTCGATGTAATGTTTATATATATATAAATATTATGAACCTATATGGATGTAATGATTAGTTAATTAATGCAATGTGTTTGCGAATTTCTATTTATTTACCTTTCTCTTGTTTTATGATAGTTGGGTATTTATTTTATGCGACACGCTCTTTCTCTATCTACCTTCTCGCTCAAGGCTTTACTTTCCAAAGCGATAACGTATTTCAAAAAAAAAATCTTACTGTATTTTCTGCGTAATTTAATTTCAAGTGAAGTTTAATTTTCCACGAGCATAAGTAACAACTAATAAAACGCCGTAATACGACTTAAGCGTAGTATGGGTTTATTAGGATGTTACATTATGGTATTAGAGCAGTTCATCCTGTTAAAGCCTGGGGTTGGACTGACTATGCTTCCAAGCATAATTCTACGCGCGCTATGTTAAGTCGTGCTAAGAATCCTGTCTGTATGATGGGATGTAGGATTTAGAATGCATGACCATCATGTGAGATTGCCTTTAGTTGCTGCCATGCTTATGCTTAATATTGGGCCTGATCAACTCGATATCTTTGTATGGTGTGTTTAGGAACTAATGGCAACTCGTAGACGTACCTCCAACGAGAACAGCAACAGCGCGAATCTCGCCGAGTTCATGAGGACTTTCCAACAAATGGCAAACGCAATGCAAGCTCAAGCTACAGCTGCTGAGCATATGATGGACCAGCTGAACCGAAGATCTGAAGAGTCTGTTGATGGAAATGGAGCTGATGCCGAGTATCAGAAGTTCTCGGAGTTTCGAAAGACGAACCCGCCCAGTTTCAACGGGGCTTTCAACCCTGACGAAGCCGATGGATGGATCAAAGAGATTGAGAAGATCTACTCCGTGCTAGCTTGCTCAGAGACCCAAAAGGTGGCCTTCGCCACTTACATGTTGAAGGCGGATGCCGAGTTCTGGTGGAGAGGAGCGAAAAGCTTGATGGAAAGTGATCAGAAGGAGATCACATGGGATGCATTCAAGGTGGCTTTTTATGAGAAGTACTTCTCGATGTCCGTAAGGAATGCGAAAGAGATGGAGTTCTTGAGGCTCTACCAAGGAGGTATGAGCATTGCCGAATACACAGCAAAGTTTGAGGAGCTGTGTAAGTTTTCCACGTTGTATCAGCGAAACCCGGATGAGTGTTGGAAATGAATGAAGTATGAGGGAGGATTGCGGGCCGACATTCTAACATCAGTGGCCCCACTGGAGATAAGGAACTATGCGGCACTTGTTAATAAGAGCCGTGTAGTAGAAGAATGTAATCGGAAGTTGGCAATTCAGAGATCAGAGACCCGTAAGAGGAGACAAGCATCTCAAGAGCAACACTCGAAGGAGCCCCTGCAAAAGAAGCCCTACTACGGTGAAGGATCCAAGGGCAACCAGCCACAAGAGCCATCCGCCAACCCTTCAAGACTCGCCGACCAGCCCACGAAGCCTGCAACGAATCCCACCTGCCCGAAGTGTGAGAAACAACACAAAGGGATTTGCTATGCTGGACAAAATGTCTGCTTCAAATGTAGACGGCCTGGGCATTTTGCAAAGTACTGCATCTAAGGCATGCCTCGCTCGAACTGCTTATTGTGTGCAACGAATTTTGTGGGCAAAATTCTTTTTAGGAGGGGAGATTGTAACATCCCCAATTTTTGTCTAAGCTAATTAGCTCTGTGATCCTGGCTAATTAGAGAGGTTAACGATTAATTGAAAAATTAATCGATTAATCTCGAGAGCAAGGGCTTAGTAAATTAAAGGCAAGTCAATAAGATAAGTGCAAGTCAACGATTAATTAGAAAATTCAACAATTGAAGCTTAATGCATTAAAAGTTACAATTAAAAGCCTAATTGCCCAATCCTTATTAATACATGAATTAAAACATAAAATCAAGGTGATCTAACCTAATTAACTAAGAGCACATAAGCAACACATCTTAATCACATGAACACTAATCCTCATATCTTCTTTACATAATTAAGGAGGAAAAATCATTTTCAATAAAAATGTGTTAATGGCATAATTAAACCAATTGAATTAATTAACATTTAGATAAGTATAACAATTATAAAGATGTAGAAACTTTCCTTCAAATATTGTTTAAAAGTTTGGTCAAAGCAAGAGCCACATCTAACCATTCAATTGCCTTCTCATCATACACCACTAGATCAAGAGTCCATGTTAGTAGATCCCTTAAGTCATGACAAGAGTTGTACTCTTCTTCATCAAGATTATGACACTTGGAGTGATCCTAGCCATCCAAGCCAAATCCTAAGAGAGCTCATGCTTTTAACCACTTGACAAAAACACTACATAGTCTTTACCCAATTGCCAAGACTCAAAGGAAACACAACACTCTCTTTTGCCCCAAGGTTTTTCCCACTTCTTAGCTTGTGTAAGAAGCAAAAATCACATCACCTCTCCCCCCTCTAATTGCGCCACCTTCAGCCCATTCTCTCTCCCTCATTTCATTTTCCATTCCTCTCACTAAAACACAAAGCTCTCACCTCTCTCTAAACCTTTCTTCATTCTTCCTACTCTCCTTCTTGTTCTTCTTGTTTTTTTTCCTACTCTAAGTCATCACTTTTCCACAACCATCACCCTCATCTTCTATCACCACCCTCACTAACTTATCAAGGATCACATTCTTTGGTCCTTGGTAGAGCAAAACAAAGACTCATTTAGCCCCATTTTCTAGCTCAACAGGAAGGAGGCCATCTCCAACCACTTCATCTTCCAAGCTTCCAAGAAGAAACTCATTTGGTAGTGACTCTAACCCTTCCTCTCCATATATTTTTCAAGAACTAGAACCCCTAAGCACTTCATAGCTAGGTGGTTTTAGGACTTGCTTCAAAGTCTCATGACCATTCCTTGTTCTATGAGCTTTCTTGTCTTGTTGAAAAGTGTTGTTTTGAAAGAAAATCTTGTGGCATGATGATTTTATGTGTGTTGCTTTATTTTGTTTCAAAATACTGATTTGGTAACTAAAACATTGATGATAATGTTGAGATAAAACATGAAAATGGTGTTTTAAAGTGATATAACAATTTCTCCATAAGTTTGAAGTGAAAAACTTAAAAACTAGCAAATCTGGAATTCTGGCAGCATGTAAAGCGTGCGGTATGTTTATTGCTACAAAAATCAAAATGCAATGAAACTAATTTTCTGTGAAATTATACTCAAAGAGCTTTTCATACATATAAAATATGCGAGATTTGGCCTTAAGATGAGAGAGATATGAATTTTTAAAGTCTGCTGTTCCTGGATGGGTTTCTGTCCGGGCAGTAGGTAATAAAACGTGTATAACTCAAGCTATACATAACATTTTTGAGTGGAACCAAGTTTGTTGGAAAGCTAAGACATAGAGGAACATCCCCATAAAACAGTTTTGTTAGATTCTTTGTGAGGAGTTCACAGTAAATGTTAAAGATCACTGACCCGAGATGAACTTTCAAATCTGAACAGTCAGAATAAAATGTGTATAACTCAAGCTACAAAATGAATTTTTGAGTGGGGTTTCTTTTGTTTAAAAATAGACTCAGAGGAGTATAAGCATACCAAAATTTGAAATAAAAGAATAAAATATGAAATTATGGTGAATTTTTGAAGTTACTGCCCCACTGTAAAAGTAAAACTGGTTAGGGTAAAAGTTAAAGGTTAATGAAGAATAAGCTTTAAGACATTAATACCCTTACACCAAGTATTAGAAAAAGCTTCATAATTCAACTTAAAAAGTTTCAAAGAGAATAGTAGACAAGATTGGCCCTACAACTAATAAAAGAGGACACACAAGAGACAACCTCAAGTAAAAGCTTGCACCAAATTTACTAAGCTAAGCTCATAAGACTTTGTGTGATATGTATGCCTCTATGTGTTCATATGATGACACTGATATGATAATGATATGATGATGATGATGATGATATGATATGATGATGATGATTATGATAATATGATGATAATGATTATGATGATGGTATGATGACGATATGAAAATGAATGATGATGATATTAATATGATATGTTGATATGATGCTTAATAATATACATTAAAGGAATCACATTTGGGGACGGCGATACGTAACGCCCAAATGTGAAAAAGAATTATAATGATTTTGCATCATAAGCTTTAATAAGAAGAGAAAGTAAACTAAGGGTGTGATCCTTCAAAAGGGAAGGTGACCCAAAGTAAGTTCCCCTCACCCACGACTCACATGAGGCATGGCATGACCTAGCTAGTGTGAGTATAGGGGATAGGGCTTACATGAGGCATGGCATGACCCAACTAGTGTAAGTACCGAAATTCTATGGTGGCGACGGCCATGGTATGAGCTCATTACCACTTATGTTTAGTGGGTGGAAAGAAAATGACTTAAGATAAGTCAAGTTAAGAAAAGAAAAGGAACTTCGGTCCAAACCCTTAAAGAGAAAAAGTTAAGAGAAGCTTATAGTACAGTCATGCATGTTTCATGTGATTATACTTATGCCCATGTATGTTATGATATAAATGATTAGAGAGTATGTTAAAATTGAATCCACTTCGGATATTCATGTTTTCGAAAACCTAAGAACTGAACCCTATGCATGCTCACCGTTTTCATTATAAAACCGAAGTGGCTGGGACGATGACGATGACACCTACGTGTCGGGTTCGAGTCCTACTGAGAAATTCTTATTTCTCACTCTAGTTACTCTTCCGCATCGTCACCAGATTTTGTTGACACATCCAATGGAGTGGAGCCTGGAGCCACTGCACTACGAGTGGACGTACGATGTGGGATGCCAGACGAAGCTATTTTGGGACTTATAGCGACCGTCACTCTACATCTTCGCAGATTCTTTTTGAGAGGAGCTTCATCATCGAAGTCAATAGTTAGTACCTAGTACTTGGGTCATGGCACGACCATGAGCTTTCTTCGATGTAATGTTTATATATATATAAATATTATGAACCTATATGGATGTAATGATTAGTTAATTAATGCAATGTGTTTGCGAATTTCTATTTATTTACCTTTCTCTTGTTTTATGATAGTTGGGTATTTATTTTATGCGACACGTTCTTTCTTTATCTACCTTCTCGCTCAAGGCTTTACTTTCCAAAGCGATAACGTATTTCAAAAAAAAAATCTTACCGTATTTTCTGCGTAATTTAATTTCAAGTGAAGTTTAATTTTCCACGAGCATAAGTAACAACTAATAAAACGCCGTAATACGACTTAAGCGTAGTATGGGTTTATTAGGATGTTACAGTAGGCCAATATGTCTGTTTTGGATGTGGTAAACCAGGCTATAAAATCTGTGAGTGCCCTGCCAGAAACCCTCAGCTGACTCCTAAGCCACAACATCAGGGAAGAGTTTTCGCTATGGATGCATAGGAGGTCAACAAGTCAGAAGATCTGATTCAAGATACGTGTGAAGTGAATGATAAGACCTTGACTATCTTATACGTTTCAGGTGCATCTTACTCTTTCATATCTCATGATTATATGTCAGCCTTACAGTTACCTATTTTTGAATTACCTTATGACTTGTTAGTTTCTACACCTACAAGTGAGCCCGTTAAGACCCATCATACTTGTATGAATATCTCCCTTCAGCTAGGAGGTCGAACCTTTTCAGCCAATTTAATTTGCCTCCCTTTGTCCGGACTTGATAATATTTTGGGTATGGACTGGCTCTCTGCCAACCAGGCCCTGTTAAATTGCTCCGATAAATCCATTGTGCTTCCCTCTATTTCATCTTTCCAACCACCAATCCCGATAAATCTTTATTTAAGTTCTTTAGCAGTACACCATTGTGGGGATAAAAGTCAAGGGTATATTCTTCTATCAACCAGTGTAGCAGAAGCTGATCAGAAGTTGGATAATATTCTAGTTGCTAGGGAATATCCCGATATGTTCCCTAAAGATATTCTTGATTTTCCTCCCAAGGGGGAAATTGAGTTCGCCATCGAATTGGTACCAGGAGCAGGACCAATATCTATAGCGCCATATCGAATGTCGCCCCTTGAATTAACTGAACTTAAGAAGCAGATTGAAGAACTCCTAGAAAAGAAATTTATTAGGCCAAGTGCATCACCATGGGGAGCCCCAGTTCTGTTGGTTAAGAAGAAAGATGGGGGCATGTGACTATGTGTGGATTACAGACAGCTGAATAAGGCAACAATCAAAAATAAGTATCCATTGCCAAGGATTGATGATCTCATGGATCAACTACAAGGGGCTACTGTATTCTCCAAGATTGATCTACGATCTGGATATCACCAGATTTGGGTTCGAGAAGAAGATATTCCGAAGACGACATTTTGAACTCGGTATGGACATAATGAATACACTGTGATGTCCTTCGAATTGACGAATGCACCGACAATATTTATGGATTATGAATCAGATATTTCGACCAGATCTTGACATATTTGTGGTGGCATTCATTGATGACATACTTGTTTACTCGAAGATGGAGCGGGAGCACACAGAACATTTGCGACTAGTTCTGCAAGTTCTAAGAGAGAAGAAACTTTATGCCAAGCTATCCAAATATGAATTTTGGATGAAAGAAGTAAAATTCCTTGGCCATGTAGTATCCTATAGAGGAATTTCTATGGATCCTAGTAAGGTAGAAGCGGCATTAAGCTGGGAACGGCCAACAATAGTTACGGAAGTCAGGAGCTTCTTAGGGTTGGCAAGATATTACAGGAGATTTGTTAAGAATTTTTCTCAAATAGCCTTGCCCCTAACAAAACTAACCAGGAAGAACGCCCTATTCGAATGGACACCGGAGTGTAAGCATAATTTCCAAGAATTAAAAGAAAAGTTAATGACAGCCCCAGTACTTACTCTATCGAATCCTCATGGACCGTTCAAAGCCTACTGTAATGCTTCTAAGAAAGGATTTGGGTGCATGTCAATGCAGAACAAAAACATCATAGCATATGCTTCCAGGCAATTAAAAATTCATGAAAGGAATTATCCAACGCATGACCTAGAGTTAATGGCGGTGGTATTTGCTCTAAAGATATGGAGGCATTATATCAACGGAGTGACGTTTGAAGTTTTTTCTGATCACAAAAGCTTGAAATACCTTTTTGATCAGAAGGAATTGAACATGAGACAGCAAAGGTGGATGGAGTTTCTTGAAGATTATGAATTTGAGCTAAAGTACCACTCTGGCAAGGCAAACGTGGTGGCAGACGCCCTGAGTAGGAAGTATTTTAACTATGGCATGGATGGTAATAAAGGAGACGGAACTCATAGAGAGTTTTCGAGACCTCAACTTGGGAATCTCTATGACCCCCAATGCTATTCAGTTAAACCAACTTAAGATAACCAGTAGTTTCAAGGACCAAATCCAGTAAGCACAATAAAGAAATGATGACTTTTAGCATACAGTGCAACTAGTGCGGTCTGGCAAGCTAACAGGATTTACTCAGGATATAAAAGAAATATGGCGTTATCAGGGAAGAATATGCGTACCTAAGGAGAATAATCTCAGGAAGAAAATACTAGAGGAAGCCCATAAAAGTGAGTTTACTATACATCCTGGCATTAACAAAATGTACCAATATCTCAAGAGGATGTTTTGGTGGCTAGGCCTTAAGCCAGATGTAGCAAATTTTGTGAACAAATGTTTAACCTGCCAAAAGGTAAAAATAGAACATCAAAGACCAGCAGGAACTCTACAACCCTTAGAAATTCCAGAGTGGAAATGGGAGAGTATTTCCATGGATTTCGCAATAGGCTTACCACGGACACCCTTAGGATATGACGCTATACGGGTCATAGTGGATAGGCTAACCAAGTTCACTCACTTTTTACCCATTCGAGCAAATTATCCCCTGGAGAAGTTGGCTCAATTGTACATTCAAGAAGTGGTACAGCTACATGGTATTCCTTTAACGATCATTTCAGATCGAGATCCAAGATTCACCTCACGATTTTGGGGAGTGCTCCAGAAGGCATTCAGTGCTAGGCTATGTTTAAGTACTGCGTACCATCCGCAAACAGATGGCCAGATCGAGCAAACTATTCAAACTTTGGAAGATATGCTACGAGCATACATTCTGGAACAGCATGGGAGCTGGGATCAATACTTACCGTTAGCCGAGTTTGCATACAATAATAGTTACCATACTAGCATCGACATGGCTCCGTATGAAGCTTTATATGGACGGAAGTGTCAATCTCCTCTGTGTTGATATGAATCAGGAGAATAGAGTCTATTGGGACTCTAATTAATCAGACAAACTACAGAGCAAATCAAAAGGATCCGTAGCAAGATACATGTAGCTCAAAGTCGTTAGAAGAGCTACGCAGATGTCAGGAGAAAGCCATTGGAATTCCAAGAAGGAGACCATGTGTTTCTAAAGATCACACCCACAATTGGAGTAGGCAGAGCCATTAAAATTTAAAAGTTAAGCCCTCGCTTTATAGGTCCTTTTCAAATCTTGAAATGAATCAGGCCAGTTGCATATCGAGTCGCCCTACCTCCACATCTGTCAAATCTTCATGACGTCTTTCATGTTTCTCAACTCAGAAAATACCAGCCTGACCCTATTCATTTCTTGGAACCTGAATTAATCTAGCTAAAGGATGACTTAACCTTTCATGTACCTCCAGCATAGATAGTGGACAAGAGCATCAAACACCTTCGGAACAAAGCTGTATAGCTAGTAAAGTTGGCATGGGAACACGAAGACTCAGCGGACTGTATGTGGGAATTAGAATCCAATGTGAAGAGGGAATATCCTGAATTATTCTCAGGTATTAAATTTTGAGGGCAAAATTTTTTTTTTAGGAGGGTAGTAATGTAACGTCCGAAAGAAAATTTCATCATTAACAGCAGAGTTGTTCGGTTTTATCGAATAAGTAGGTTTAATCGAAATTCAATTAAGCATTTACTTGATGCTAATTAAGTGTGATTTAGGAGTAATTAGGTTTGATGGAATTAGATTAGGAACATAGGAAACCTCATAGAATTTTTTTAAAATCCAGTTTACCGATTTAAGAGAAATTGGTAAGATTTCGGTAATTTAAACTATCGAAACCAGATCAATATAAATTATATTGTGAGAACCCTAGGATGGATCGCCAAGATTTAGCCAACTTATCCATGCAAGTGGCACCATCTTAGCCCTCCAAATGGGCTGTGTAACATCCCCATTTTACCTAAGTCAATTAGCTCGGTGTTCCCGGCTAATTAGAGAGAGATTAGCGATTAATTGAGAATTAATCGGCTAATCTCAAGAGCAAGAGCAAGAGCTTAGTAAATTAAGTTTATAATGATTAAGACACTTAAGACAACTCTTGAAAAATTAAACCCCAAATTAAGCATATGCTTAACCGTAATGCAAGACATCATAAAAAGTGTAATTGACAAGAGTTAACTCATGGGTAATTAAGCCAATTAAGTTAAATTACATTTAAATAATTCTAATAACATTTAGAGATAAAAGTTCTTCCATGCATATGCCCTAGAAAGACCTACCAAGGAGGAGCAACATCTCACCCTTCATTCAAACTCTTTAATCCTACACCATTAGATCAAAAGCCAAGACTAGGATCCTTGTCATCCACCATTAGATCTTGACACTTGGATGAGTCTTAGACAAGTAACCAAATCCTAAGAGGGGTACTCCCCTTTAACCCCTAGAGAGAAGCATAAATTGGGCATTAGAATGCCTCCAAGACTCAAGGAAAAACAACACTCCCTTTTGCCCCATGGTTTTTCCCACTCCTTAGCTTGTGTAAGAAGCAAAAATCACATCAATCTCCTCCCCTCTTTTTGCGCCCCAATCAGCCCACTTTCCCCCTCATTTCATTTTCCATTCCTCTCACTAAAACACCAAAAGCTCTCTCCTCTCTCCAAGTCTCATCCTACTCTTTTGTTCCTTCCATCTTTCTTGTTCTTCTTCCAACCTTCTCACTACTCCCTACCTCATCTCCATCACCATTCTCACAAGCCCTTCAAGGACCACCCTCTTTGGTTCTTGGAGAAGTAAAAAAAAACACTCACCTTGCCCCAATATCAAGCTCAAGGAGGAGGAGGCTATCTCCAACCATCTTCATCTTCCAAGCCTTCAAGAGAAACTCTTTGGTAGTGACTCTAAACCCTTTTTCTCTCTTGTTTTTCAAGCTTTAGAACTCCTATGCTCTCCATAGCTAGGAGGTTTTAAAGATTGATTATGGGCATCATAGCCATTCTTGTCACAAAATGAGATGTTGTTGCTTGTATGGCGGTTTGTTGGAAACATGTTTTCGGTTTGGTGTGATGCATGGCTGAACCTACTATTTTTGAACTCCAACATGTTAGTTTTTCACTGATCTTTCATGGTATATGAGTGTTTTATAACTTGAGAATGATTTCTTGAAAGTGAGGTTGAGTGTTTTGGAGAAAACATGAGGAAAATCAAAACGTGAAATCTGGATTTTCTGACAGTCTGTAAACCGAACGGTATAATTTTTTCCAGAAAACTCAGAAATTAGTGGAACCAATTTTATATGAAAATAGACTCAGAGAGCTTTCCATATATATAAATTATATAAGATTCGGAGTTAAAATGAGTGAGATATGATTTTTCAAAGTGGACTGTTCTCGGATCGGTTTCTGTCTGGGCAGTCTACACTAAAATGTGTATAACTCGCGCTACAAAAATGATTTTTGAGTGAGACCAAGTTTAAATGAAAGCTAAGACATAGAGGAACAAACCCCTAAAACAGTTTTCTCAGATTCCTTCTGAGAAATTATAATGAGAGGTCACAATCCACTGAACCGGGAGTGAACCTAGAAACTGAACAAGTCAGAATAAAATATGCATAACTGGAGTTAGAAAATGAATTTTTGAGTGGGACTTCTTTTGTTAAAAACTAGACTCAGAACCCTATAATTATATAAAATTTCGCATTAAAATGATAAAATACCAATTTATGGTGAATTTTTAAAGTTACTGCCTAGGGTAAAAGTAAAACGGTCAAAACTTAACCTTAAGTAAGACTATGTATAAATGACTTAAAGGGGTAAAAGGCCTTAGTCTAAAGAAATGAAACTTCATAATTCACTTAATGAGAACTAGATAAAATAAAATGCCAAGCTCACCTAATCCTTAACAAAAGAAGCGAATAAAACGAAAACCGAATGTAAATGTAGTTAATGTACTCGATTACGTTCATAAGATTCTAATCAAACTATAATGCAATACCTAAGCTATAAATCTTCCAAATTAAAATATGGAGATCATATAAGTCAAGTTAGAATAATTGAGGAGTAGGAATCAATAAAACGAAAGCCAATGTAAAAGCTTGCACCTACTTTACTAAGCTAAGCTCATAAGACTTTGCTTGAGAATATGCCTATGTTTATGTAGCAAGCATGATGTGATGATGATGTGATTATAATGCCATGATAATAATGACATGATAATGATGATATGATGAGGATGATACGATATGAGGATATGATATGATGCTATGATACTGGTATTCTGTTTGGCAAAATTTTGGGAAGCTTCGGTATAGCCGTTATGCTGCCGAAATTTTGTAGAAATTGTGGACTCAGAAATATTTTGCATCATAAGTTAATAAGAAAAGATTTGATAAAGTGTGATCCTTCAAAAGGGAAGGTGACCTAAGTTAAGTTTCCCCTCACCCACGACTCACATGAGGCATGGCATGACCCAGCTAGTGTGAGTATAGGGGATAGGGCTTACATGAGGCATGGCATGACCCAGCTAGTGTAAGTACCGAAATTTTATGGTGGCGACGGCCCCGGTATGAGCTCATTACCACTTATGTTTAGTGGGTGAAAAGAAAAGGACTTAAGATAAGAAAAGGAAAGAAAAGGGACTTCGGTCCACCCCGTGAAGGAGGCATAGCCAGAAGCGGGAAAGTTACAAGTCAAGTAAACCAGATAAGAGAGATAAGAAAGAGAGTTGGGTCAAGAAAACTACTAACTCATGAAATGTCTGCTTTCATATGTTTACCTATTTTACTTCAATGCTTCTAATAAGAACGTATGCTTAAAAGTGAATCCACTTCGGATAATTATGTTTTCGAAGATCCTAGTAACTGAATCTTGTATGTTCACACCTATTTCTTAAGAAAACCGAAGTGGCTGGGATGATGATGATGACACCTCTGTGTCAGGTTTGAGTCCTACTGAGAAATCTTATTTCTCACTCTAGTTACTTTTCCGCATCGTCACCAGATTTTTGTTGGCACACCCAATGGAGTGGAGCTTGGAGCCACCGCACTACGAGTGGACGTACGACGTGGAATGCCAGACGAAGCTATTTTGGGACTCATAGCGACCGTCACCCTACATCTTCGCATATTCTTTTTGAGAGGAGCTTCGTCATTGAAGTCTGTAGTAGTACCTAGTACTTAGGTCATGGCATGACCATGAGCTTTCTTCGATGTAATGTTTATATATATATATATATATATATATATATATTATGAACTCATATGGATGTAATGATTAGTTAATTAATGCAATGTATTTGTGAATTTCTATTTATCTACCTTTCTCTTGTCTTATGACATTTGGGTATTTATTTTATGCGACACGCTCTTTCTCTATCTACCTTCTCGTTCAAGGCTTTACTTTCCAAAGCGATGACGTATTTCACAAAAAGAAAAATCTTATCGTATTTTCCGCGTAATTTAATTTCAAGTGAAGTTTAATTTTCCACGAGCATAAGTAACAACTAATAAAACGCCGTAATACGACTTAAGCGTAGTATGGGTTTATTAGGGTGTTACAGGCTGCCAAACCAAGTTACATAACCTACTCAAATCCACCAATCGCATGTAACTTGGTTTGGAAGTTTTTAAGATTTTCCTTTTCTACCCTTGCACGTTTTCGGTCCTTAAACTGACCCCTCTCCATTGTTTTCTCCATTATCTTATCTCATCTCAAATCATATCCTCTTCCTTTCCCACAAACCTTCAAGCCATAACAAAATTTCTTCAACTCTAACCACAAACTCAACAAGAATCATACCTAGAAAAGGTAGGAATCCTACTTCTCTTCCTATTTTCCCTTGGTTTGGAGTTGTGTGTAAGTCTTGATACTTTGTGCTACTGAAGATATGTGGATTGATGATGATGTTTTATAATTGATTATACATGTATGTTATGATTAAAATTGGAATTGGTAGGAAAGAACCTGAAGAGAAGAGAAAACTCAAGAAGCAGTTAGAGTTTTTCCTCGACAGTCTGTACGGCGGAGTGTACGGCTCTGCCTATAGCCGTTTAAACTTCATGAATCTATTTTTATATGAAACTAGACATTCAGGGCTTTTCATATATAGATAATATAAGGCCATTGGATCAGTATAAAGGTAGGTATGAATTTTTAAAATTTAACCTAGAAATTAAGACCTTCATCTGGGTAGTATGAGTTGAGAAGGATGTAACTCATCCTATACAACTTCAAATTGAGTGAAACCAACTTTATTAGAAAGCTACACATAGTAGGATATCCCATAAAAATTTTTGAGTTAGTTAAGGTCCCATTTTTGCTCCCAGTGAGTCAAGCAATTTGCCTTATGTCCAATCTAGGCTAGAACAGGGTATCTAGTAAGGTCAAGTTTCAGAGCATATATTTCGAATTATACTTATTCAAATGAGATGAAATTTGTTTTTCATTTGAAAGTTTGTTCTGTTAACTTGACATGGATATAAATTTCACATAATTTCACCCAAATTTCTATTTTTAGTGAATTTTCCCTTACAGAGTGCAATTCTGGTTGGAAGTAGAATAGATCTGGAATAAGACACAAACACATTGAGTTAATGTCGGAAGTCAGGACTTAGTAAATAGAGAGCTAGGTCATTAGACTTAAAAATTGAACTCGGGAGAGTGTACTTAAGTTTTAACTCAGGAGGTCATACTTAAGATTGAACTCGGAAGGTATACTTAAGGCTGAGCTCGGAACTTAGTTAATAGGAAATTACATTGAATGTAGTCTAGGTCGGGAACTTAAAGTTTAGGAAACACTCAAAAAGTCTTGAAAGACCAAATTATGGGTTCAGGTCCGATGTTGGGATCATAAGCACATAAAACCCTTATACACATAATTCCGAGACTCGACCCAGAATAAATCTTAGGAGATTAAACACAACCCCGAAGGTCGTAAATCATATAATCTTGGAAAGTTGAACATAACCCCAGAGGTCGGAACTTGTATAATATCGAAACTTGGAATTCATTTAACCTTGAAACTGAACTCAAGAACCTCATTAGAAATTAAAAACTTGCAAGATATATTGATGCTTAAGATTCTAAATCTTGCACTTATTGATATTGTTATATTCTTGGTATGAATATGATGTTCGGTATCAAGTTTGCTGTTGCTTACAATTTCCTGGTTGTATGGACTATTCATGAGGAAGCGGATATGATCCGTTATGTTGAGATTTCAGCAGAAAATGCAACTAATATGAATTTGCAAGTTATGCATACATGGGTCAAAGGGTTAGCCAAGCAATGCTACCCTATAAGCATGAGACAAGTAATTCTACCATTATAAGAATAAGGAAGGATTTCCATGTGACTTGGGCTAGCCCCTGAACAAATTTAAGGGGAATAGGTCAGTGGGGAAGTTGGGGAAAGCAAACCTGGCAACTCTATATAGGAACAAGCTCGATCCTGAAAAACGGACCATTACCTAGGAGTCTTATGGCCAATATACTCCCAGGGGACCAAGTGTGGAAAAATATGAGTCAAGATCACGTGCATCATTTTTCATGCATAACCACATTTTCAATTATCATGCATTGATTTAATTGCACCATTTGGATGTTATATATATATATATATATATATATATATATATATATATATATATATATATATATATGTTATTGCTCATTTTATGGTTATCATTTATCTGTGTCAAGGCACAGATTTGACTGTTTATTTTCTATTTAATTTCCTTTACTTTCTTAAGTAAAATTGAGCTGTGTTTTGGGCTATGATTTATACAACTAATTGAGTAGGACTTCCTAGTAATGTAACATTTTCTTTAGATTATACAAAATCCTAAACACCTGAGAATGTTGGCAATGATAGATAAGCATAGATTTAGGAATTCCTACTGAGAAATCTTTGTTTCTCACTCTATTATATACTTTCACGTCATTCTCAGAGCATGGAGAACACGACTACCGGTGTTCTGTTCATTGAGTTCCCAAAACTCCACATCCATCTCGACCCGTTCATAGATTCCATGAACATATCTGGTAGATGCCAGTTCTGCCTTTACTTCTTTTTCTAGAGAGACTTTGCTGTACCCCTTATGCACTCGCTGTTTGACCTTACCATCCCTTACATCACCATTCCTCTCCACATGGCTCATTCCTTTCCACCTCCACTAGCAGCAACACTAGCAGCAGCACCAGCCATGGCTCCGCCGGCCTCACCACCACAACAGATACCCTCAGTATCGATGTCTGAGGAGGATCCATCTGAGGTTGCAAGTTCATCTTCCTTGTCTTCTACTCTGAGCGTGGATTACACCCCTATAGATGCCGGCATGGCGAATGGATTCCTTTCTTCGGAATCCATCTAGTTGGAGTACCCGCCGTAGCAGCAGTAGATGTATATGATGACCCTCGTTTGGTAGTTTGGGTCATAGGTAGTAGTCGTACATGAAATGTCCCATGGGGACCTATTAGGGTGTGGTTCATATGGACAGGTCACTTTATTTCGTATTAGCGGCCTCATTTTTTTTTTTTTACCATCATGTACTATCTTGTATATCTTTTGGCAACTTTAGTAATAAATGTATGTGTTTATATATATATGATGCAATTTCGGTAATGCTGTCCATTTCGTATTTTCTTTATTTATGTTACTTACTTCTAGTACACGATTTGTTAACATTGAAAATCGAAGATGGAGTTAAATCAACTAGTCACACGTAATAACTTATCAGGTAACATATTATGACTTAAGCTTTGTATTTTGTCTAGTAAGGTGTTACAAATATCATAGCAATTTGATTATACTCTAATAAACAGACACTAGCAACTCTATCCAGTACATCTTGAATTAGCAATATCATCAAGTCCAGAGCTATTTTCATCTCCACAGTTGCATCATCTTGTACTATTTGGAAACACCAAGAAAAACAAGGTAAGAGAAGTCTCCCAGTAGTGCGGTGTTTCCAAGGGAGTCCCGTGACTACTCAAAAATCGCTAATGAAGGAAATGGTAAAGCAAGCAAGAAGCTGCACACTTAAAACACATAACTCAGAACATTTACCAGGAAAATGTGCAATAACAAAGCTGTACACAGTAATACAGAGTCATATCATGATAAATTTTCATTCTCAATTGTGCAATAGGTAACGACTTATCAAGTATGCTATTAGCACATAATTTAATGGGAAAATTGTACTTTATCCCTCTGAATTATAGGCCATGTGCACTTGAGCCCGTAAACTTAAAAAATGTGCAAATCAACCCCCTTTGCTTTCGTGAATGTGTATTTTAGCTAAAATAAATGTACGATACCCCCCTGAACTTTGGATCATGTGCAAATCGACCCATTGAATTTTCTTAAATGTGCAACCCAATATCCTAAATTTTCTTAAATATGTGATATTTTTGTTAACAATTTATTAAAAAAATTAACAAAAGAGTCAATTTGGACATTCAGAAAAGTTTAGGGGGTCAATTTGCACATTTTTAAAGTTAGGGGCTAAAGTACACATGGCCTATAGTTCACAGAGCAAAATGTGATTTTTCTTAATTTAATAATGAACCAAGCAACTAAAATAGCAGCATAAATATCGTAAATAATATCATAAACATAATTTAATTAAATAAGAATACTATTATAGTCTTAAGCTGTGGCCTTTTACTCCATTCTGATGGTCGTGTTATTATCATCAAACTCCGTCACAACTGGGCATTATGTATTGGCATACCCAATGTGAATATGTCTGCAAAGTCTCACATCAATATATATCCGGATCTATAAGAGCTCTCATTACTAGGGCATTACTTAGTTAGATCAGTGATCATCCTACTAATCCACTCTAAGGTAGGGCCAAGACATCACTAGAAAAATGTCTCACTTATCCACTCCCAAGTAGGGCAAAGACATCACCAAGGTAAATGCACCACTTGTCCATTCTATGGTGGGGCTAATGCATTACCAAAACCACTGCCAAATGGTGAAAACACCACTTATTCACTCCAAGGTGGGGCCAATATGTCTCCTTAGGTAAATGCAACACTTATCCACTTCGAGGTGGTGCTAATGCATTTCCTTGAGTAGATACACCACTTGTAACTTGAAGGTGGGGCCAACACATTACCCTATGAATGTGCCATTTGGCCACTGAGGTAGGACTAATACATTCACTATCCTTTCATATGTCTCAAATATTTGCCATTGAATATTTAATCACATATATGGAGCATAACTTTCATAATCATCTCATCATAAATTTCCTTTCAAATCATGTAGTGTACATATAGTTTTAGGCCATTACAATTTCACTTATCCTCATCATAAAGTGCACATATCAAAATTCTAGCTATTAGTCTTCAAATCACACATTTGTCACATCATAAAGTGCATATATCACATTTCCTTGGCACTAGACATCAAACTGTGCATATTTTGCTATAGTGCGCATAATCATTATTCTAGCCATCAAAATTTACATATTTTCTATCCAGGAGTGCACATACCATTACTCAAATTATAAAAATACCCAACTAGTCTAATGGCATACATATTTCATTTTGAACATCACATACAGCATATTATTCACTTCATGGCTTCATATAAGCATATAACCTCATGTAGTGCAAAATTAAATGTATTCTTTTAAAGCTTTCCCAAGTAATCATCATTATATGCAAATATTCATTATCACATGCAAATACCATGTCACGACCCAACCTAGTCATAACCGGCGCATAGGAGCGATTCCCCCTAGCAAGCTTTTTGGGAAATTTAAAAAGAAACAGACAAAGTTTCCCCTAAGAATGGGGCCTATCCCATAACAAACATGTTCTTGTTCTAACTTAGGTAATACAGAGCAGCCACAGAATCAACAAATCAATCCAACTAAATCTGGTACATTCAACTAGCATAGAGGTGGCGGAACCCTGCCTGTGGCTTATGGAGCATAACTAAAACAAGGAATATTCAATAACATAGAATGACATACCATCATAATGATACTCTTCATGGTCTACACGAATGAGGGTGTAGAGTTCACGAAGGATCCTATGCTCTAATTAGGTCAGAGACATTAATTGCTAACCTGCACTTAAATCTAAAATAGAGAGAAATAAAGAGTGAGGCAAACAGACTCAATGAGAGATAATACACTCATAATAGAAGTGGGACAAGTGCAAGCACAACTGTTTCATAAACAGTTATTCAAAATAACATTCCTAGTTTAATAGAAAATATAGAAACGATTGTTCTCATCTAGGACGAGGTGTATATGCCAAAACATGATATAATTAACATAGATCAGATAGGAGTTATATAAAACAAATCAATTTCTAAAATAAGAATGTTTCAAAATCAAGATATAAGTAATTAATGGCCAAGAAGCCATTCCAAATATTCTATATAAATAACAAGTTTAAGACATCAGAGTGCGAGGTCTCGAGTCTAGAATAAAAAATAGAACAAACATCTCACCAATGGGCTCTTCTTGATGGATTGACAAATTGCCCACCTGTTCGGGCTTAACAAATCTAGATGTATTGGCCAAACACTCCGGGCTAGCAACACCTCTGCTAGTTGGGTTCGAACCAACGTGTACCAAGGGTAACGTCAACAACCGCAAGCTAACATTTTCTATCAATGATCCCTCCTATAACATCCACCGTTTTTCGCTTAATTATTCGGTTTTATCGAATAATTGAGAATAATTAAAATTTGGTTAAATAATTATTTAGGAGTAATTGATTAGCAATTACTTAAGTTTAGATATGAGAGAATTAAGTTAGAAGTATAGGAGATTTCATAAAATTTTATTGAAAACCGATTTGCCGATTTAAATGAAATCCGTAAAATTACAGTATTTTAAACTGTTGGAACCGAACCAATAGAATTTCAATTCTTTTACCCTACCTTGAGTGGTTGATAACTCAGCCACTTAGCACCAAATATGGCGCCACTTTGGCCACAAAAGCAAGGAAAGTTGGCTGAAACTCAGCCATAGAATCTCAACCAATCAAATGCCAAAGCAAGTCAACTACAACCACTCATATAATCAAATTTTTTTTCCACCTTTTATCACCCATTCAGACCCCTTTTCTTGCGCCACTTTCTCTTTCCTTTTAGCTCTCTTCTTCTCTTCTTCACTCACATAACTCCAGCCAAGCATCAAGCCTAATCAAGCTTTGCTCATCCAAGCCCTCAAAAATCAAGCAAAATCACTTATAACAAAGGTAGAGGTTTAATTCTTGCATCAATTCTGTGGTCTTGGTTGGTTGAGGTTGGATTATTTTCACAATCCTTGATGTGTTAAATGAATGATTATGATGATATGTGACTGGTTTTGGACTGTTTGTCTGGTTAAAACCAAATTGGAAGCAAGAAAGAATGAAAATAGGAAGAGTTGATGGGTTAGAGAACCAAAAACCCTTGGCAGTCCATACGGCAGAGTGTACGGCTCCGCCTACAGCTGGTTAATTGGATGAAACCATTTTTATATGAAACTAGACATCTAGGGCTTTCAATAAATATCTCATACAAGGCTTTTGGACTAGAATTGAGAGAGATATGAATTTTTTAATTTCAACCTAGGGTTTTGACTCTGGTTCTGGGCAGATTGGGTTGTTTAGGGTTGAACTCGCCCTATACTACTTGAAAATGAGTGAAACTAACTTTGTTAGAAAGCTTACACATAGAAGAATGTCCCATAAAAATTTTAGAATAACATAATGTCCCAGTTGCTCCCAGTGATCCAAGAAATTTGCCCTATGTCCAAACCCAGCCAGAATAGGGCAGTTTAGGAAGGCCAAAATTCGGGACTTGTAACTCGAGCCCTACTAAGTCAAATGGAATGGAACTTTTTGGAAATGAAACTTTACCCTGTTACTTTAATATGACTCCAATTTCGTGTAATTTGATTCAGTTTCGATTTTTAGTAGATTTTTACTTTTAGTTGTCTCATTCTGGCTAGCCACTGGGCAAGCTGGGATAATACCTAAATATCTTGAGCTATATATATCAAAATTAGATGGGACCAAAGAGGTTAGAAAATAGACACATAACATTTTAACATTTTAACATACTCAAAATTGAGGTCTAAATGAGTTAAATAGAAATTATGGCTTGATTTAGAAGAACCAGGTTGGCGAACTATGCTGAGGCAGAAACTTTGCCTTAATGAAATTATTGTTATTATGAGTTTCATATTGAAATATATATGTAATGTTGCGACCTTTGTGATAAATTGATGCTTTGGTGTGCTGGCACTATTCATGGGGAAGTGGACACGTTCTGTTATGCTGCCAAAATTTCGATAGAATCCATGCATAAGTTATGAATTACATGTTAATGCATGTGCATTTTCAAGAAAACTATGAAAGTTACGATAAGAATTATGTTACTATGAAAGTTCCATGCTACTTGGGCCAGCCCCGGATAAGAAGTTAAGGGGAATAGATCGGTGGGAAGGTCGGAGAAAGTAAACTCGGCATTCTTGTATAGGAACGCACTCGATCCTGAAAAGCAAACTATTACCAAGGAGTCTAAATGGCCAAGAACTCCCAGGGGACCAAGAGATGGAAAATGATGAAAAGTAATGGAAAAGCTTATGAAGAAAGGTTCATGATTAAATCTGCATGATTACATGAATGCATGGTTACATGAAATAATTATGTCAAGATCTATTATGTTTGCTTACTACTATTTATTTATTTATTTTGTTTATTATTCTATGTATCATTATTAGTAATCTATTTTGTGTCTTGTGCCGTCTAAAGTAAAACTGAACCTTGCCTCGGACCAGAAATTTTCTTGAACTCATTAAAATGGATATTTCAGTTTGAACACATGTTTTTATAATGAAATAAAACCCGAGGCAACTGAGAATGTATGTGACATCAGCTAACCATTATACACGAACCCTACTGAGAATTTCTTGAAATTCTCACCTCGTTCTGTATTTTACGCATCATTCTCAGACGCTGGCGATGGACTCCACGGCTACCCTCTTCATTGAGATCCCAACTTTGCAGCTCCACCACGACCTAGTGTTGGATTCTTTGTATATAGCCGATTCTTATAACTTCTGCCTCTACCTCTTTAGCAACAGGAACTTTGTTGTCCCTTTACATCATCCTATTTTTGACCCTGTGACTCCTTACATTACTGTCCCACTGCACATGGCGCACCCACCTCCAGCTCCTTCTGCACCCGTAGCACGGGCAGCTTCGGCTAACCCTGTACTAGAGTCACCTTCGTAGGCAGTTCCCAATGTGCCGCTTAGTTCAGAGAGTGATCCTTCTGAGGCCACCGGCTCGTCACCCTCTTTCTCCTTGGGACCCAGCGCAGAGTATTCTCTAGTCGGGCCTGACATGGCTAACAGCTATCTAACAGAATAGCTCAGCCAGCAGGAGATGTTGTACAGCATGACCCTCTTTTGGACAGCACGTAGCTCTGGGTCATAGACTTGACAGTAGGATTAGCAGTAGGTTATGAAATGTCCTCTGAGGGCCATAGGATCTTTGACTGATATGGGCATTATTGTCTTTTTGATATGCCATAAGTATTCTACTTTAAAGTTCTATACATAAACTGAAGCAGTGGCTTCTAATATATATATATATATATATATATATATATATATGCACGTATACAGTAATGTTATTGTACTATTCTTATCTTTTGTGATATTTTGTTAAATTCGTTTTGCTTTTAGTATAGCAGCGCGCCTTTTGTCTGTTTACAAAAAAAAAAAGAAAAATGATGATTTAAGGGAGCACAAATCATGAAAGGTAAACAGAGTGTTATTACGGTAACCCAATCTACTTGATTTCATGCTATGACTTAAGTATAACATCAAATTAGTAGGGTGTTACATTTTTGGTATCAAAGCAGTTCGTCCTAGCTAAGGCCTAAGGATTGGACTGGCTATGCTTCACGCATATTCTGTATTCTTTACTGATAATGTGCACCAGATCTTGCCTGTATGGTTGAGATATAGTTGTGCATGTGTATGAAGTGCATGACCGTTTGAGCTGTTATTCACTAGCACATTAGACTTAGTATTGAGCCTGATCAACTCAATAACTTTTGTTTTGTGTGCTCAGAACTTAATGGCTTCCGGAAGGCGAGGTAGACCATGTGCAGAACCTGCTCCAGAGGACCCGACTGATTTTATGGCCATAATGCGAGAAATGGCCTAGGTAATGCGGGAGCAAGCCGCGGTGGCTCACCAGATGATGGATCAGCTAGGCAGACGACCTGAGGCAAGCAATGGAGGGAACCCTCACGACCCAGGGGTTGACCTGGACTATCACAAGTTTGCTGAGTTCAGAAAGGCAAATCTGCCAAGTTTCCGAAGGGCGTATGATCCGAATAAAGCTGACAAATGGATCAAAGCCATGGAGAAGATTTTCTGCGTCCTGGATTGCTCGAATCGCCAAAAGGTGAGCTTCACCACTTACATGCTCGAAGTAGATGCCGAATTTTGGTGGAACGGCGTACGAAGATTGTTCAAAGAATCTCAGACGGTAGTCACCTGGATGATGTTTAGGGATGTATTTTACCAGAAGTACTTTCCGGCTTCCATTCGAAATGCCAAGGAACTTGAGTTTATGTAGCTTCATCAAGGGAATTGGATGATATCTGAATACATTGCCAAGTTTGAAGAGTTGTATAAATTTTCCACGATTTACCAGAGGAACCTGGATAAAGCTTGGAAGTGCATTAAATTTGAAGGAGGGTTACGAGAAGACATTCTTACTACGATAGGGCCAATGAAGATTAGGGATTTCCCTACGTTGGTGAACAAATGCCGATTGGTGGAAGACAACAACTCGAAATTAGCTGCAGCCAGGGCATCTGATGGAAATTTCAAGAGGGGATTGGCCCCACAAGGCCCAAGATTTAAGCCCAACATACAACAGCAGTGGAGATTTCCGCCAGTAGGCAACAAAGGCAAGCAGCCCCAAAGGCCCCTTCCAAATCCAACTTACACAAAATGCAGTAAGAATCATGGTGATCGGCCGTGTTTGGCAGGCCAGAATGTCTGCTATGGATGTGGCAAGCCAGGCCATAAAATTTATGAGTGTCCAACCAAGAATCCATCGCAGCCGTCTTGACCCCAGTGACAAGGACGGGTCTTTACAATGAGCACAGAAGAAGCTGATAAGTCGGAAGGACTAATCCAAGGCACCTGTGAGGTGGACGGTGAGACTCTAACTGTACTCTATGATTCGAGTGCCTTACATTCCTTTATTTCTCATAACTGTGTAGCTGCTTTGCAATTGCCAATTTCTAAATTACCTTATGATCTATTGGTTTCTACTCCTACCAATGGGCCTGTTAAAACTAGTCAAATATGCATCAATGTTCCTCTTCAAATTGAGGGTAGGACCTTTGCCGCCAATTTGATTTGTCTCCCTCTATCTGGTCTTGACATAATTCTGGGCATGGATTGGCTTTCTGCCAGTCGAATCATACTCAATTGCTCTGATAAGACAATGGTACTCCCCTCTATCTCACTTTCTGAATCCCAAATAACAACACTCTTCTATCTGAACTCTTTTGGGTCAAAGAGTCAAGGGTATATCCTCTTTTCAGCAAATGTGACATAAGCTGAACAGCAACTAGAAAAGATCCCGGTTGTTAAGGAATATCTGGATGTTTTTCCAGAGGATATTCCTGAATTCCCTCCAGAGAGAGAGATTGAATTTACTATCGAGTTAGTTCTAGGTGCGGGACCTATATCTATAGCTTCGTATTGAATGTCACCTATGGAGCTGATAGAACTAAAAAGATAGATCGAAGAGCTTTTGGAAAATGGATTCATATGGCCAAGCGCGTCGCCATGGGGAGCTCCGGTCTTGTTGGTCAAAAAGAAAGATGGAAGCATGCACTTATCGTGGATTATAGGCAGCTGAACAAAGCGACAATTAAGAATAAATATCTATTGCCAAGGATTGATGATCTCATGGACCAACTACAGGGTGCAACGGTATTCTCCAAGATCGACTTGCGTTTTGAATATCACCAAATTCGAGTGTGGGAACTAGATATCCCTAAGACAGCTTTTTGAACTCGCTACGGGCACTATGAGTATACCGTGATGTCGTTTGGGCTAATGAATGCGCCAGCAGTATTCATGGATTACATGAATCGAATATTTTGCCCATATTTGGACAAATTTGTAGTGGTCTTCATTGATGATATATTTGTCTACTCGAAGACGGAGCAGGAGCATGCGGAACACTTACAGCTAGTTCTGCGAATTTTAAGAGAAAAGAAACTCTATGCTAAATTATCCAAATGTGAATTTTGGATGAAGAAGGTAAAATTTCTCGGCCATATAGTGTCCTTTGGAGGAATCTCTATCGACTCTAGGAAAGTAGAAGCAGTTCTAAACTAGGAAAGACTGACCACAATCTCTGAAGTCAGAAGTTTTTTGGGTTTAGCTGGATATTACAGGCGATTCGTTAAGGATTTTTCTCGGATAGCCTTGCCTTTGACCAAGCTAACCAGAAAGAATGTCCCATTCGAGTGGATGCTGGAGTGCGAACAAAGTTTTCAGGATTTGAAGAGAAGATTGACCACAACACCAGTGTTAGCTTTACTAGACCCTCATGGACCATTTGAGGCCTATTGCGATGCTTCCTAACAAGGGTTAGGGTGTGTGTTGATGCAAACTGGAAAGGTGGTCGCGTATGCCTCCAGGCAATTGAAGCCACACGAAAGGAACTACCCGACTCATGACCTCGAATTTGTAGCAGTAGTATTTGCTTTGAAGATATGGAGACATAACCTGTATGGAGTGAAGTTCAAGGTCTTTTCTAATCATAAGAGTTTGAAGTACCTCTTTGATCAGAAGGAATTAAACATGAGGCAGTGGAGATGGATGGAACTCCTTAAAGACTACGAATTTGAATTAAAATACCACCCAGGTAAGGCAAACATCGTGGCAGATGTGTTGAGTAGGAAATCACTGACCATAGCTTGGATGATGATTAAGGAGATGGAGCTTATTCAAAGTTTCCGAAATCTTAATTTGGAAATCCTTACAACTCCCAAGACTTTTCAATTACACCAAATTAAGATAACCAGTAAGGACCAGATTCGGCAAGCACAGCAGCAGGATGATAACTTTCAACGTACGATTAATCTCGTACAATCAGGGAGATTAGCGGGTTTTGCCTAAGATAAAGAGGGCATCTAGCGGTGCCATGACAGAGTGTGTGTTCTTGAAAGGAACGATCTCTAAAGAAGAATCTTAGAAGAAGCACATAAAGGTGAATTTGCTGTACATCCTGGTATAACCAAGATGTATCAAAACCTCAAGAAAATGATTTGGTGGTCGGGCATGAAGTCAGATGTAGTAAACTTCATGGGCAAGTGCTTGATATGTCAGAAGGTGAAAGTGAAACATCAGAAGCCTTTTGGGATGTTACAACCCTTGGAAATTCCTGAATGGAAGTGGGAGAGTATCTCCATGGATTTTATAATGGGGTTACTAAGGACATCAATGGGATATGATGCTATATGGGTCATTGTGGATAGATTAACCAAATCTGCTCATTTCCTACCCGTTCGAGCAAATTATCCGCTGGAAAAACTAGCTCAACTGTACATTCAAGATATTATAAGGTTGCATGGGACCCCTTCAACTATTGTTTCTGATCGAGACCTAAGGTTTACCTCATGGTTTTGGGGAACTTTACAGAAGGCGTTCGGCACGAAGCTGTGTCTAAGCACTGCATATCACCCGCAAATAGATGGCCAAACTGAAAGGACGATTCAAACCTTGGAAGATATGCTACGAGCTTATATACTGGAGCAACGCGGAAATTGGGATCGATACTTACCATTGGCCGAGTTTGCATACAACAATAGCTATCACACTAGCATCGGCATGGCTCCTTACGAAGCATCGTACGGACGAAAGTGCCAATCCCCTTCATGCTGGTATGAGACAGGAGAATCAACTCTACTGGGGCCTGATTTAGTCGAGCAGACTATCGAGCAGATCAAGAGAATACGAAGCAAGATGCTTGCCGCTCAGAGCCGCTAGAAGAGTTACGCGGATACTAGAAGGAAACCTCTGGAATTTCAGGAAGGAGACCATGTATTTCTGAAGGTTACTCCTACACCAGGGATAGGTAGAGCAGTCAAAGTCAAGAAGCTAAATTCTCGCTTTATTAGTTCCTTTCAAATCCTGAAGCGAATCGGATCAATTGCATACCGAGTCACTTTGCCCCCACACCTATCAAAACTCCATGATGTTTTTCATGTCTCCTAACTCAGAAAGTATCCACCTGACCCTACCCACTCCCTAGAACCCGAATCAATATAGTTAAAAGAGGACCTAACTTTCTACGTACAACCAGCATGGATTGTAGACAGAAGTAGCAGACAACTTCGGAATAAGACCATGCAGCTAGTAAAAGTAGCATGGGGAAAAGGAGATGCGGAGGATTACACCTGGGAGCTAGAATCAGATATAAGGAAGGAGTGTCCTGAACTATTCTCAAGTACTAAATTTTGAGGACAAATTGTTTTTTAAGGAGGGTGGTAATGTAATATCCACCGTTTTTTGCTTAATGATTCGGTTTTATCGAATAATTGAGAATAATTAAAATTCGGTTAAATAATTATTTAGGAGTAATTGATTAGCAATTACTTGAGTTTAGATATGAGAGAATTAAGTTAGAAGTATAGGAGATTTCATAAAATTTTATTGAAAACCGATTTACTGATTTAAAGGAAATCGGTAAAATTACAGTATTTTAAACTTTCAGAACCGAACCAATAGAATTTCAATTCTTTTACGCTACGTTGAGTGGCTGATAACTCAGCCACTTAGCACCAAATATGGCGCCACTTTGGCCACAAAAGCAAGGAAAGTTGGCTAAAACTCAGCCATAGAATCTCAACCAATCAAATGCCAAAGCAAGTCAACTACAACCACTCATGTAATCAGATTTTTTTCCACCCTTTATCACCCATTCAGACCTCTTTTCTTGTGCCATTTTCTCCTCTCCTTTCAGCTCTCTTCTTCTCTTCTTCACTCACATAACTCCAGCCAACCATCCAGCCTAATCAAGCTTTGCTCATCCAAGCCCTCAAAAATAAAGCAAAATCACTTATAACAAAGGTAGAGGTTTAATTCTTGCATCAATTCTGTAGTCTTGGCTGGCTAAGGTTGGATTATTTTCACAATCCTTGATGTGTTAAATGAATGATTATGATGATATGTGACTGGTTTTGGGCTGTTTTTTGGTTAAAACCGAATTGGAAGCAAGAAAGAATGAAAATAGGAAGAGTTGATGGGTTAAAGTGTAACATCCACCATTTTTCGCCTAATTATTCGGTTTTATCGAATAATTGAGAATAATTAAAATTCGATTAAGCAATTATTTAGACTCAATTGATTAGCAATTACTTGAGTCTAAATAAGAGAGAATTAAGTTAGAGTATAGGAGATTTCATAAAAATTTTATTGAAAACCGATTTACCGATTTAAAGGAAATCGGTAACATTACGGTATTTTAAACTGTCGGAACCGGACCAATAGAATTACAAGCCTCAACCCCTATTTTTAGTGGCTGATAACTCAGCCACTTACTACCCAAAAGTGGCACCACTTGGCCCACACAAAGGTAAGAGGGCTGGCTGATTTTCAGCCATGGAAAGCCAACCAATCAAATTGCAAGAAGAAAGACACCTAAATCCCACCATGTGATCAGATTTTCAGCTGCTTTTGACTCCCATTCAGACCACTTCTACGCCACTTTTCTCTCCTCCCATTCAGCTCTCTTTCTCTCTTCCTCACACACCCAAAAACTCAAGCCAATTCCAGCCTTGTTCATCCAAGCTTCAAGAATCCAGCACAAACACTTAAATCAAAGGTAGGAGTTTCTTAATTGTATCAAATCTATGGTATTGGCTGGCTGAGCTTGGATTATTTTCATGATTATTGATGTGTTAAATGGATGAATATGATGATATGTGATTGACTTTGGGCTGTTGGTTTGGTTAAAATCGAATTTGAAGCAAGAAAGAATAGAAATGAGAAGAGCTGAGGGGCTGGAGAACCAAAACCCCTCGGGAGTCCGTACGGCGGAGTGTACGGCTCTGTCTACAGCCAATTAAATTGGCTAGAACCATTTTTATATCAAACTATACATCTAGGGCTTTCCATAGATATATCATATAAGGCTTTTGGATTAGGAACGAGAGACATATGATTTTTTGAATTTCGACCTAGGGTTTTGACTCTGGTTCTGGGCAGATTTGGTTGTTTAGGGTAGAACTTGGCCTATACTACTTGAAAATGAGTGAAACTAACTTTTTTAGAAAGCTTACACATACGAGAATGTCCCATAAAAATTTCAGAATTAGATACGGTCCCAGTTTCTCCAGTTCTCCACGCAATTCGCCGTATGCCCACACCGGGCTAGAACATGGCAGTGTAGGAAGGTCCGAATTCGAGGCTTGTAACACGAGCCCTACTAAGCCAAATCGAGTGGAACTTTTTCTAAATGAAAATTTGTCTGTTAGCTTTAATATGAGACTAATTTTGTATGATTTGAGTCAGTTTTCGATTTTTAGTGGATTTTTACTTTTAGTTGCCTGATTCTGGCTAGCCAATGGGCAGGCTGAGATAAAATCTAGATCTTGGGTTGTAGATACCAAAATTAGATGGAACCAAAGAGGTTAGAAAATAGACACATAACACTTTAACATACTCAAATTTGAGGTCCAAAGAAGTTAAATAGAAATTATGGCTTGAATTATAAAAACCGGGTTGATTGAACATGCTGAGGCAGGAATTCTGCCTCAATGAATTTGATGTTGATATGAGTTTAATGTTGGAATATAAATGTGATGTGGTGTTCTTTGTGCTGAATTGATGTACTGGTTGGCTGGCACTATTCACGGGGAAGCGGACACGTTCCATTATGCCGCCAAAATTTCGATAGAATCCATGCACAAGTTATGAATTTCATGATAATACATGTGCATTTCAAGGAAAGTTATGAAAGTGTATTAAGAATCATGTTATTAAGAAAGTTCCATGTTACTTGGGCCAGCCCTGGATAAGAAGTTAAGGGGAATAAATCAGTGGGAAGGTGGGGAAAAGTAAACTCGGCATTCCTGTATAGGAACGAGCTCGATCCTGATAAGCAGACTATTAACCTGGAGTCTAAATGGCCAAGAACTCCCAGGGGACCAAGAGGTGGAATGAGTAATGATGAAAAGAAATGGAAAGACTTATGAGGAAAGGTTCATGATTTAATTTGCATGATTACATGAATGCATGAATACATGGCATAGTTATGTCTAGATGTTTACTGTTGCCTCTTATATGTATTTACTGCTGCTCGTTTATTATCTTTTTTATTACTATACGAATCATTATTAGTAGGCTGTTTATCATTTTGAACCTTCAAAAGTAAAACTGAACCTTGCCTCGGACCAGACATTTTTCTTAAACTCATTAAAATGGACTTTTCAGTTTGAATACATATTTTTATAATTGAATAAAACACAAGGCAACTGAGAATGTATGTGACATCAGTACCAGTATACCCGAACCCTACTGAGAATTTTCTTGAAATTCTCACCCCGTTTGTATCTTCCGCATCATTCTCAGACACTGGCGATGGACTCCACAGCTACCCTCTTCATTGAGATTCCAGCGTTATAGCTCCACCATGATCCGAGCTAGATTCCTTGTATATAGCTAGTTCATGTAACTTCCATTTATACCTCTTCAGCAACAGGAACTTTGATGTTCCTTTACACTATCCCATTTTCGACCCTGGTACGCCTTATATTGCCGTTTCGCTACACATGGCACACCCACCTCTTGTACCTCCTGCACCCACAGCACAGGTAGCACCTACTGGCCCCACCCCTGAGTCACCACCGCAGGTAGTCCCTGATATCCCATTGAGTTCAGAGAGTGACCCCTCCGAGGCCACCGGCTCGTCGCCCTCTTCCTCCTCGGGACCCAGTGCAGACTGCTCACCGGCCGAGCCTAGCATGGCTAACGGCTATCTGACGGAGTAGCTTAGCGGCAGGAGATGTTGTACAGTATGACCCTCTTTTGGACAGCATGTAACTTTGGGTCATAGACTTGACTGTAGGGTTAGCAGTAGGTTACGAAATGTCCTTTGAGGACCATAGGGCATTTTGACTGATATGGGCGTTATGGTCTTTTTGATATACCAGTCCACTTATGTATTCTACTTTAAAACTTTGTACATAAACTGAAGCAGTGGCTTCTGATATATACATATGTTTGCACGTATACAGTAACGCTATTGTACTATTCTTATCTTGGTGATATTTTGTTCAATTTGTTCCGCTTTTAGTATAGCAGCACACCATTTCGTCAAAAAAAAAAAAAAACAAAGATTTATATGATGATGACGATTTAAAGAAGAATAAAACAGGAAAGGTAAACAGAATATTAATATGGTAACACAATCTACCTAATTTCATGCTATGACTTAAGCATAACATCAAATTAGTAGGGTGTTACATAAAGAACCAAAAACCCTCGGTAGTCCGCACGGCGGAGTTTACGGCTCTGCCTACAGCTGATTAAATTGGATGAAACCATTTTTACATGAAACTAGACATCTAGGGCTTTCCATACTATCTCATATAAAGCTTTTGGATTATAACTGAGAGAGATATGAATTTTTGAATTTCGACCTAGGGTTTTGACTGCAGTTGCAAGCGGAGACTAGGTTGTTCAGGGAAGAACTTGCCCTATACTACTTGAAAATGAGTGAAACTAACTTTGTTAGAAAGCTTACACATAGAAGAATGTCTCATAAAAATTTCAGAATTAGATAAGGTCCCAGTTGCTCCCAGTGATCCAAGAAAGTTGCCCTATGTCCAAACTGGGCCAGAATAGGGCAGTTTAGGAAGGTCAGAATTTGGGGCTTGTAACTCGAGACCTACTAAGTCAAATGGAATGGAACTTTTTGAAACTTTACCCTGTTAGCTTTAATATGACTCCAATTTCGTGTAGTTTGAGTCAGTTTTCGATTTTTAGTGGATTTTACTTTTAGTTATCTCATTCTAGCTAGCCACTGGGCAGGCCGGGATAATACCTAAATATCTTGAGCTATAGATATCAAAATTAGATGGAACCAAAGAGGTTAGAAAATAGACACATAACAATTTAACATACTCAAAATTGAGGTCCAAATGAGTTAAATAGAAATTATGGCTTGATTTAGAAGAATCGGGTTAGCGAACTATGCTGAGGCAGAAACTTTGCCTTAATGAGATTATTGTTATTATGAGTTTCATGTTGAAATATGTATGTAATGTTGTGACCTTTGTGATGAATTGATGTTTTGGTGTGCTGGCACTATTCATGGGGAAGCGGACACGTTCCGTTATGCTGCCGAAATTTTGGTAGAATCCATGCATAAGTTATGAATTACATGTTAATGCATGTGCATTTTCAAGAAAGCTATGAAAGTTACGATAAGAATTATGTTACTATGAAAGTTCCATGCTACTTGGGCCAACCCCGGAAAAGAAGTTAAGGGGAATAGATCAGTGGGAAGGTCAGGGAAAGTAAACCCAGCATTTCTGTATAGGAATGAGCTCGATCCTGAAAAGCAGACTATTACCCAGGAGTCTAAATGGCCAAGAACTACCAGGATACTAAGAGATGGAAAATGATAAAAAGTAATGGAAAAGCTTATGAAGAAAGGTTCATGATTAAATCTGCATGATTACATGAATGCATGGCTACGTGAAATAATTATGTCAAGATGGATGCAGTGTCTATTATGTTTGCTTACTGCTGTTTATTTATTTCTTCTGTTTATTATTCTATGTATCATTATTAGTAATCTATTTTGTGTCTTGTACCGTCTAAAGTAAAACTGAACCTTGCCTCGGACCAGAAATTTTCTTGAACTCATTAAAATGGATATTTCAGTTTGAACACATGTTTTTATAGTTAAATAAAACCCAAGGCAACTGAGAATGTATGTAACGTCAGCTAACCATTATACATGAACCCTACTAAGAATTTCTTGAAATGCTCACCTCGTTCTGTATTTCCCGCATCATTCTTAGATGCTGGCGATGGACTCCACGGCTACCCTCTTCATTGAGATCCCAACTTTGTAGCTCCACCACAACCCAGTGTTAGATTATTTCTATATAGCTGGTTTTTGTAACTTCCACCTCTACCTCTTTAGCAATAGGAACTTTGCTGTCCCTTTACATTATCCTATTTTTGACCCTGCGACTCCTTACATTGCTGTCCCGCTGCACATGGCGCACCCACCTCCAGCTCCTCCTGCACTCGCAACACAGGCAGATTCGGCTGACCCTGCACCAGAGTCTTCTCTGCAGGCAGTTCCCGATGTGCCACTTAGTTCAGAGAGTGACCCTTCCAAGGCCACCGGCTCGTCACCCTCTTCCTCCTCGGGACCCAGTGTAGAGTATTCTCCAGCTGGGCCTGACATGGCTAACGGCTATCTGACAGAGTAGCTCAGCCAGCAGGAGATGTTGTACATCATGACCCTCTTTTGGACAGCACATAGCTCTAGGTCATAGACTTGACAGTAGGATTAGCAGTAAGTTATGAAATGTCCTCTGAGGACCATAGGATCTTTGACTGATCCGGGCATTATTGTCTTTTTGGTACGCCGGCCCACTTATGTATTCTACTTTGAAGTTCTATACATAAACTGAAGTAGTGGCTTTTGATATATATATATATATATATATATATATATATATATATATATATATATATATAAATATATGCACGTATCTGATAATGTTATTGTACTATTCTTATCTTTTGTGATATTTTGTTAAATTCGTTTCGCTTTTAGTATAGCAACGCGCCGTTTCGTCTATTTACAAAAAAAAAAATAAAAGAAAAATGACGATTTAAGGAAGCACGAATCATGAAAGGTATACAGAGTGTTATTACGGTAACCCAATCTACTTGATTTCATGCTATGACTTAAGCATAACATCAAATTAGTAGGGTGTTACACCTCCAATAAAAGCCTTTATCCAAACCCTGTCAACGTGGGCGCGCTCGTGGAGAAGGACATGCGGATGGTGCACCTGGTGGCTTTGGGAACGGATGCCTGTAACATCCCCACTTTCGTAAACAGAACGTAATGGAAACTTTGAATTATTTCTCTTAGGCAATGTGAGAATTTCTCAGGCAGCGTTATGCCATAATGATCTTTACACTCAGAATTAGGGTAGTGTAACAGTGTCATTGAAAATATGGCACTGCCATATGTTAAAAATTAGAAAATGACAAAAGTGCCCCTGTAAACTTTTGTTAATTGCAGTGATGCCCATAATTTTTTAGGAATTATATTTTGATCCCAAAGAATTATTTCCATGATAATCCTAGAACTTTTCATAAAATGACCTTTATGTCCCCATATCGGTAGAATTAGCAGAATGGGGTTTTAAACGAAGCAAAATCACATGGTGAAATCGTAGAAGTTTAAATCTCTGCCGTTTGAGTCATGGAGGCAATCTGGTGTGAAGTGATGTGAGGTGCCCCTAGACTTACTCAAAATTATGGAAATGCCATTAGTTATAGAAAACAGAAAACAAAAAGGCTTCGAATTTGTGAAAATGTCTAATTTACGCCGTTAATCTATTTATTCAGTTTCAATGGTTATATAAGGGCAATTAGGAGTTAATTAAATATTAATTAGGAGTTAATTAGATGTTAATTAAAGGAATGGGGCTTAGGAATAATTAGAACAGAGATATAGAAATTCTCTAAGAGTCATTTAGTAAGGTTTTGCCGATTTGAAGAAAATCGGCAAAGATTCGATATTTTAAACCGTCAAAATCGAATCAGTAGAATTTCACACTAACACCACTAGTTTGAGTGGCTGAAAATTGAGTCACTTCTACCCCTATGGATGGCGCCAATTGGCTGCCAAGTGAGTGGAGAGTGCAACGTCCGAAAAATTTTATCGTTAATAATTGGGTTGCTCAGTTTTCATCGGAAAATTGGGATTAATTAGGATTCGATTAAGCATTCACTTAAAGTCAATTAAGTGTCATTCAGAAAGATTGGACTTGATGGAATTAGATTAGAACCATAGGAAGCCTCATAGTGTAACATCCACCGAAATTTTCTTATCGTTTTTCACCTAATTATTCTATTTTTATCGAATAATTGAAATTAATTAAAATTCGACTAAATATTTATTTAGGATCAATTAATTACAATTAATTGAGTTTAGATATGAGGGAATTAGATTAGAAGTATAGAAGATTTCATAGAAATTTTCTTAAACCAATTTCCGATTTAAGGGAATTCGGTAAGATTTCAGTATTTTAAATTATCGGAACCAAACCAATAGGATTTTAAACTCAATAATCCTACATCAAGTGGCTGAAAACTCAGCCACTTAACCCATCATAGTGGCACAAGGAAAGCCATAAGGAGAAGAAAGCATGGCTAGAAATCAACCACAAAAGTTCAGCCAATCACAACCTTTGAAGCCAACTACCCTTTTTATGTTTAATCAGATTTTCTTTCTTCCTTCTCATGCTGATTGCACCACTCTCTCCTTGCCTCAGCCTTCTTTTTCTCTTCTCCTCTCAACTAATTCCATCAAACCTTCAAGCTTGATAAGGTTCCATCAATCCAAATTCCAAAATCTAGCAAAATTACATATAAGGAGGCAGAGATTCAACTTTGTTCTTGTTATTTTGGTTACGGGTGGCTGATTTGGGATTTTATTTTCTCACTTCTTAATGTGATGATTGAATGAATATGATGATCTTTGACTGATTTGCTGGCTGTTATTGATGTTAAAATCGATTAAGAAGTAAGAAAGGGTGAAAGTAGGAAGAAGTGAGGGGCTGGAAGACCAAAATCCCTCAGCAGTCCGTACGGCAGAGTGTACGGCTTTGTCTACAGCCGTTTAAATTCGATGAAACTATTTTTATATGAAAGTAGACATTTAGGGCTTTCCATACATATATAATGCCATTGGATTAGTATTGAGAGAGATATGAATTTTGAAAATTTGACCTAGATTTTTGAGTTTGATTCTGGGCAAATTAGGTTGTTCAAGGCAAAACTTGCCCTATACGACTTGGAATTGAATGAAATGAATTTTGTTAGAAATTTAACACATAAGAGAGCATCCCATAAAAATTTTAGAGTTAGATATAATCCCGTTTACTCCCAATGGTTCGAAGAAGTTGCCCTATGTCCAAATCGGGCCAAAACAGGGCAGTTTAGGAAGGTCAAATTTCAGGGCTTATAACTCGAGCTCTACTAAAGCAAATGGAAGGGAACTTTTGCAAATGAAAGCTTGTCCTATCAGATTTAATATGATACCAATTTTGTATGATTTGAATGATTTTTGATTTTTAGTGGATTTTTACTTTTAAGTGTGTAATTTTGGCCGCTTATAGGGCAGGCGGCGATAAAATTTAAATAACTTGAGCTATATTAAGAAAAATTAGATGGGACTAAAGAGGATAGAAAATAGACATATAACACTCTAACACATCCAAATGAGTTAAATAGAAATTGTGGCATGATTTAACAAAATCGGGTTGAATGCAAGTGTTGAGACAACAATCATGTTTCAATTATAGTAATTATGCTATGAATTTGATGTTTGAAGTATGAGTAAAGTGTTATAATTTCTCTAAAAAATTGGTGTTCTGAGTACTGGCACTATTCATGGGAAAGCGGACATGTTCCATTATGCTACCAAAATTTTGGTAAAACCTATGCATGAGTTACGTACACATTCAGATTCCGGTGCATTTTGTAGAAGTTATAATGGTTATGTCATGATAAAAGTTCCATAATGCTTGGGGCAGCCATGGATGAAAGTTAAGGGGAATAGATTCGGTGGAAAGGTCGGGGAAAGTAAACCTGGCATTCATGTATAGGAACGAGCTCAATCCTGAAAAGCAGACTATTACCTAGGAGTCTAAATGGCCAAGAACTCCCAGGGGACCGAGTAATGGAAAAGTTTATGAAGATAAGTTCAAGAATGAGTTTTGCATGATCACATTGAATAGTCATTATAAGTTGATTACAGTTTGACTGTTATGTTTACTTACTGCTGTATATTCATTTATTCTGCTTATTATTTTGTATATCACTATTTAGTAGCTATTCTGTTTCTTAAAACTGAACCTTGCCTCGGACCAGACGTTTTCTTAAACTTATTAAATATGGATAGTTCAATTTGATTCCATGTTTTTATAATTAAATAAAAACTGAGGCAATTGAGAATGAATGTGACGTCAGTTTAAATACCGTACGCGAATCCTACTGAGAATTTCTTTAAATTCTTACCCCGCTTTGTATTTCTACATCATTCTCAGACCCTGGTGATGGACTCGACTGCCACCCTATTTATTGAGATTCCTGACCTGCAGCTCTACCATGACCCTGAGTTAGATTCACTGTACATAGTGGGCTCCTGCCATTTTTGCGTCTACCTTTTTAGCAATAGGAATTTTGTTGTTCTTTTATTTCACCTTGCTTTTGACCCTGCCACTCCATACTTTGCGATCCCGTTACATGTAGCACACCCCCCTCCAGCACCCACAGCACCTGCAGCTCCTGCTAGCCCTCCACCAGAGTCACCTCTATAGGTAGTTCCAGACATTCTGCTCAACTCCGAGAGTGATCCTTCTGAGGCTGCCAGCTCATTATCCTCCTCCTTGGGACCTAGTGTTGACCACTCCCCAGCCGTGGCCGGTATAGCTAACGGCTACCTTATCGAGTAGGTCCCAGCCGCAGATGATATTATACAGTATGGCCCTCTTTTGGTAGTGTGCAACATTAGGTCATAGACTTAACCGCATGTATACCAGTTAGTTGGAAATATCCTTTGAGGACCCCATAGGATCGTCTTTGACTGACAAGGGCCTTATGTCTTTTTGGTACACCGGCCCCACTTATGTATCTTGTTTTGAATCTGTACATAAATTGAAGTGTTAGCTTCCAATCTATATATGATGTGTACAGTTGATGATATATTACTTATTCTTATCTTTTCTGTTATGTTTTATTAAACTTTGTTACGTTCTGTGACATTGAGCATGTTCATTATGTACAGCGCACTGTTTCGCCTGTTTGCAAAAAAAACAAAAAAAAGAGATGTGATATGACAAATAAATAGTAATCAGAGTATCAACATGGTAACACAATCTACTTAATTTCATGCCATGACTTAAGCATAACATTAAATTGGTAGAGTGTTACTTTTTGGTATCAGAGCAGTTCATCCTAGCTAAGGCCTGAGGATTGGACTGACTATGCTTTGTGCATATTCTATATTTTTAGATGATGGTATGCACTAAATCTTCTTTGGAAGTCGAGATATAGATGTGCATGTGTATGAGGTGCCTGACTTTGTGAGCTGTTATTTACTAGCACATCAGACTTAGTATCGAGCCTGATCAGCTTAATAACTTTTGTTTTATGTGCTTAGAACTTAATGGCTTTTGGAAGGCAAGGTAGGCCATGCACAGAACCTGCTCAAGAGGACTCGGCTGACTTCATGGACACGATACGAGAGATGGCTTATGCGATGCAGGAACAGGCTGTGGCAGCTCACCAGATGATGGATCAATTGGGCAGGCGACCTGAGGCAAGCTATGGAGGAAATCGGCATGGCCCCGGAGCTGACTTGGACTACCTTAAATTCGCTGAGCTCAAGAAGGCAACCCTACTCAGCTTTCGAGGAGCTAACGACCTAGATAAGGTTGATGAATGGATCAAGGCTATGGAGAAGATTTTCTCTATCCTAGATTGTTTAGATCATTAGAAAGTGACTTTTGCCACCTATATGCTTGAAACAGATGCAGAGTTTTGGTGGAACGGCGTACGAAGATTATTCGAGGAATCTCATACAGCAGTTACTTGGATGGTGTTTAGAGATGTTTTTTACCAAAAGTACTTTCCTTCCTCCATTTGAAATGCCAAGGAACTGGAGTTTATGCAACTTCGTCAAGGAAATCGGACGATATCCGAATATATTGCCAGGTTTGAAGAGCTGTGTAAATTTTCTACAATTTACCAAAGGAACCCGGATAAAGCTTGGAAGTGCCTCAAATTCAAAGGAGGGTTATAAGAAGATATTCTTATCGCAATAGGACCAATGGAGATTAGAGATTTCCCCACATTGGTAAAAAAATGCCGACTTGTGGAAGATTGTAACTTGAAATTGGCTATAGCTAAGGCATTTGGTGGTAGTTTCAAGAAGGGGTTGGCACCGCAGGGCCCAAGATTCAAGCTCAACTTTCAACAGCAGAGAAGATTTCAACCGGTAGGCAATAAAGGCAAGCAGCCCCAAAAGCCTTTCTCGAATCTGACTTGCATGAAACGTGGTAAGAATCATGGTGATCGGCCGTGTTTGGCAAGCCAGGATGTCTGCTATGGGTGTGGCAAGCTAGGCCACAAAATTTACGAGTGTCCAACCAGGAATCCATGACAACCATCTGGACCTCAACGTCAAGGATGGGTCTTTACAATGAATGCAGAAGAAGCTGACAAGTCTGAAGGACTAATCCAAGGTACCTACGAAGTGGACGGCGAGACTCTATGTAACATCCTCAATTTCATGTCGTGCTAGATTACCTCAGTAACCCTGAGTAATTAGGCACTTAATGAGAAATTTTGAGATTAGGGCTTAATTAAGGGGTTGACTCGGATGAGAAGAGTCAAGAGAATGCTTAATCGAGATCAGATAATCTCTAATTAAGCAAGTCAGAGCCTCATAGCTTAATTAAGCACTAATCACCCTTAATTAGCTTACTCGAGTTTAATTAAGGTTAATTAAGCTTAATCGTAAGATTAATTTTTGTTAATCATGTTCTTGGGTGTTAATCACTAATCCTTGCTTAATCACCCTAATTAAGTTGTATGAGCACTTAATCACATGATTAAATTCAAATTTAGTCAACTAGACAATAAAGTAAAGAGTGATGTCATAAAAGCATAAAGCATGAGACAAGAGTGCTTTATGTAAGAGTTTGATCATGTTTTGTCTCCCCATCATCCACTTTGTCCCCTTAATCACTAATTAACACAAGATAACACAAAGTGAAGCAAAAATATCTCATCCTCCCTCCTTCAAAGTGGACGCCACTTTCTCTCTCTCCCTCCCTCATTCATTTTCATTTTCACTCATCCTATTCTCTCTCTTCAAGCCAAATTCTCTAACTTCTCTCTAAACACTTCTTCATCTTCTTCATCTTCCTCTTCTTTTCTCCACCACCACCACCCTAAACCACTCACTTGGCCCTTCAAAGACCTCATCTTTGGGTCTTTGGAGACAAGATCAAAACACTACAACCTCCATTTCCACAAGATTTCAAGAGCTTCTCCTTCCTTCTTGCAAACCCGCCACCTTCATCAACAAGAGGAGCCATCATCTTCTTCTTCCATCTCTCTTGTTTTGCGCCATCTTCAAGAAAGGTAGTGATCTTCATCTTTTTCATTTTGTTTACTCAAGAAAGCTTGGAGCTTGGTTCTTCGATGACCAAGATTTCTAAGTGAAAGCTTGAGAAGATCCTTTATGCTCTTCAAGAGCCAAAGTTTTCATTTTGGAAAAATGTGTTCTTGATGTTCTTCATGTGTTCTTAAGTTTCCTCTTTTGGAAAATGTGTTCTTGATGTTCTTCATGTGTTCTTAAGTTTCCTCTTTTGGAAAAATGTGTTCTTGATATTCTTCATGTGTTCTTAAGTTTCCTCTTTTGGAAAAATGTGTTCTTGATATTCTTCATGTGTTCTTAAGTTTCCTCTTTCTAAACATATGTTCTTATTGTTCTCTTGCTTAAAGTTGTTCTTTTCTCTTTATGATGAGTGAATGATTAGAAAAGCTTCACCTTTTATGTTTCCATGATTTGATAAGACTATGAACCTTCTAAAAGCTTTAAACTTTAAAAAGTTTGCTTCTTGATTTCCTTCAAAGTGGCGCAACTTTTAATCTTCCATAAAGTTCTATTTTGTTTTGTTTTGAAGACAAGAATACATGTGAATGTCTAAACTTTTTGAGTTAGAAAAATGATATCTTGTCACTTTAGGCTTTAGGAATCAAACCTTAAAGAAAAGACCTTTCACAAAGTTTCAAACTTTATTCAAGAATAAGATCTTTAAGTTATAAAAATGTTGTTTTATGACATTTCATCCATAAAGTTTAGACTTTGAACCAAAATAATGCAAAAAGGAGTTAACTTTTATAAAGAACAAGACTTTTTATTCAAAAGCTAGTAACTTGTATCATTATTTCATAAAGATCCAATCTTAAGATAAGAGCTTAATGTCAAAGGCACTTACTTTCATAAAGAATGAGACTTTATGACTACTCTACTAAGAATGACAACTTTAATAATATTTAAGGCAAAAACCTTGGTATGTTATTAGTAACAGTTTAAAACTTTGTAACTTGAATAAGTTAAAAGTCACCCTTGGTGATTAGTGAACATTGGTGTTGTTGGGTTCATGATGTGGTTACGCGTTGTCATGACCCAAGGATTAGAGGGATCTCGAACTCCATGGGAACAGAAGTATGATTAGGGCCTCTGAGCATACCATGAACCTAGGAATCACTAAGTGCACTATCTCAAGGAAAGGAAACAATCATATAATTTAATTAATTTGAACAAGTGTTTCATAAGACATGTACTTAAGTGAAGAATATTTTCATCCAAGGACCAAGTGACTAAAAGACCACAAACACCTATCTTAACTATGTGATTCTATCATGGGTAACCATGGGAAATCATGTGATGATTCATAATATTTTTCACAAAGAACAACACAACTATAAACCCCATAGGGTATGAATGTGTGATGCCACTCGGCATGATGAATGATGAGTTTGATTGAGCTTTGTCTCATGATTGAATGATGAGTGTGATGATATGATATGGATATGATGAACTATTGGTTGAATGTTGATGATTGGCTTTGGGGAAGCTCTGGCCTAGCCGTTATGCTGCCGGATTTCCGTCAAAATTATGGACTTAGTCATATCATTGCATGCGTCTAGTCAAGGAAATGTTATGCATGTAAAGTATAAAGATAAGAAAAGAATCAATGGGACGTGACCCCTCAATCACTTCGGTAAGGGAAGTGAGAGACGGCGATCCACAAGGAACCTCTGAGGGAGGCAAGGGTGTTCCGGAGGACCCTCCAACTTAGAGGTAACCAATATCGGCTTAGTCTGATTTGGTTAGTACTGCGTGACGACGGTCACGGAATGAGCTCATGTCCAAAAGCAGTCTATTTCAAAGGAAAGTAAAGAATGTTAAGCACGTGCTGATAATGAAAGAAAAGTCTAAGTATAACCATTGTTACGTCTATGATGATGCATGTCTTTGCCTGTAGGTATATTGCCCATTTGCATTATGAATGTTTATTCTATGTTCTAGTACGTATGTTAGTTATGATGATGTGGTTATGATCTTAAGTTTAAAAGCAACCCGCTTCGGGGTCTAAGTTTTCAAACCATTAAAAATTGAACTTATATCTGTCCACTGTTTTCATAATTAAACTGAAGTGGCTGGGACGATGACGAGGACACTGTGTTTGTCTAGTCGTGATCCTACTGAGAAATTTAGTGTTTCTCATTCCTACGTTTCCGTCGCCTTCGTGAGGATGTCGACGTCGAGCACAGTGGTGATCTACATTGAGTTCCCGGTGTGGCATTGGCACTTTGACCCGGTGCTGAACGCCTCTGTGCTGTCGGCGAGCGCAGCGATGAGGGTCTACATCTTCCACGACCGCCGCTGCACCCTGTGATGAGCCCATTTTTCCGACCACATCAGCCATTCGGCGAGGTTACTATGGATGACATCCGCCCCTACTTTCAGCCACCGAGATACCCCACTGATGATGACGAGACTGACTCGGATACCCGCTTGACTCGATCGCTTTCACCGATTCCGACCTTCTGAGCCGCCTTATCCGAAGCTTCCATGTGGAGACCGATCCGTCTGAGCCCCTCTATCCGACTCATTCTGGGGGATCTCACCGTTCGGGTTTGTCGCAGCCTTCAGTGATTCGTTTATCTTCTGATTCTTCTGCTTCATCTGCTGGCCCAGCTTCACCCCCGGTTCGCGGGCGTGGGTTCATTCGTACCCGCACTGTGCCCCGTGGGCGAGGACGTGCTCGTGGAGGGGGATGTGGTGGTACTTCTCCCGGTGGATATGGGAACGGTTTCCTCCCGCCAGATGCTTGATGTGACGACTGCATGCGGAGCTGAGCACGAGGATAGCCCCTTTTGGTTATAGTTATAGGGTTATCATTCTGTTATGTGGCATGCTTGGGTAGTAGGATTTTCTGATGTATTTCCTTTTATCATGTATTGGTAGGCTTTTGGTTAGGGCCGATGTTAGATATCGAACCCACTATTATCTTATGTATGACTCTGATATGACTATTATTGTATTATCATGGATGGCCATGGAATGAATGTTACATTTATCTAAGAATTGTGGTTGCTCTTATTGTTTTATGTTTGTTAAATGCAACGTATGTATGGGATAGCGGTGTTACTTTATATGTTCACGATGCGCTCATGGCTCTTGATTTCAAAAATGGTTCACTTATTTTTAAAAAAAAAAGAAAATATTCCCCCTATTTTTGGTACAAAGAAATTTCAAAAAGGTAATATTAGTTCCGCGAGCAAAAGTAACAACTAATAATTCCACAATATGACTTAAGCATAGAATGGAACTACTAGGGTGTTACACTCCAACTATACTCTATGATTCGGGTAGCTCACATTCGTTTATTTCTCATGACTGTGTGGCTGTTTTACAATTACCACTTTCTAAATTGCCTTATGATCTCCTGTTTTCACTCCTGCCAATGAACCTATTAAAACTAGTCAAATTTGTATCAATGTCTCTCTTCGAATTGAGGGTAGGACCTTTGTAGCCAATTTGATTTGTCTCCCTCTGTCTGGACTTGACATAATTCTAAGCATGGATTGGCTTTCTGCCAATCGAGTTATGCTCAATTGTTCCGATAAGACGGTGGTATTCTTTTCTGTCTCGTCTTCTGAACTCCAAGCCTTAACACTCTTTTATCTGAACTCTTTATTAGTAAAATTGTAGTGGGCCAAAGAGTCAAGGATACATTCTTCTGTCAGCTAATGGATGGAAGTTGAACAGAAACTAGAGGAGATCCCAGTTGTTAAGCAATATCCTGATGTTTTTCTAGAAGATATTCCTAAATTTCCTGCTGAGAGAGAAATTGAGTTCACCATCGAGTTGGTTCCAAGCGCGGGACCAATATCTATAGCTCCATATCAAATGTCGCCCTTGGAGCTGACAAAACTAAAGAAATAGATTGAAAAACTTTTAGAAAAGGATTCATACGGCCAAGCGCATCGCCATGGGGAGCTCCAGTCTTGTTGGTGAAAAAGAAAGATGGGAGCATGCGCTTATACGTGGACTATAGATAGCTGAATAAAGTGATGATTAAGAATAAATATCCACTGCCAAGGATTGATGACCTCATGCACTAACTACAGGGTGCAACAATATTTTCCAAAATTGACTTGCATTCCGGATATCATCAAATTTGAGTTCGGGAACAAGATATCCCTAAGATAGCCTTTCGAACTCGTTATGGGCACTATGAGTATATCGTGATGTTGTTTGCACTAACAAACACACCAGTAGTATTTATGGATTATATGAATCAAATATTCTGCCCATATCTGGACAAGTTTGTAGTGGTTTTCATCGTGACATACTTGTCTATTCGAAGACGGAGCAAGAGCATGCGAAACACTTGTGGCTGGTTCTGCAAGTTTTAAGAGAAAAGAAACTCTATGCTAAGTTATCCAAATGTGAATTTTGGATGAAAAAAGTAAAATTTCTCGGCCACGTGGTATCCTATGGGGGGATCTCCGTGGACCCCAGCAAAGTAGAAGCAGTACTAAATTGGGAGAGGCTGATCACAGTCACTGAGGTTAAGAGTTATCTAGGCTTAGCTGGATATTATAGGCAATTCGTTAAGGATTTTTCTCGAATAGCCTTGCCTGCTAACCAAGGAGAATGTTCTATTTGAATGGACATCAGAGTGCGAGCAGAGTTTTCAAGAGTTGAAAAGAAGGTTAACCACGACACCAGTGTTAGCCTTGCCAGACCCTCGTGGACCATTTAAGATCTATTGTTAAGCTTCCAAACAAAAATTAGGATGTGTGTTGATGCAAGCCGGAAATGTAGTCACTTATGCCTCCAGACAATTAAAGCCACATGAAAGGAATTATTCTACACATGATCTCGAATTAGCCGCAATAGTATTTGCCTTGAAGATTTGGAGACATCACCTTTATGGTGTGAGGTTCCAGGTCTTTTCTGATCATAAGAGTTTGAAGTACCTCTTTGATCAGAAGGAATTAAATATGAGACAGCGGAGGTGGATGAACTTCTTAAGGACTACGAATTTGAATTGAAATACCACCCAGGCAAGGCAAATATTATAGTAGATGCTTTGAGCAGGAAATCTCTGACTATAGCTGGGATGAAGATTAAAGAGATAAAGCTTATTGAGAGCTTCCGAAATCTTAATTTAGGAATCCTTATGACTCCCAAGACCCTTCAGTTACACTAGATTAAGGTAGCCAGTGGCTTTAAGGAGCATATTCGGTAGGCACAACAATAGGATACTAGTTTTCAACATACAATTAATCTCGTGCTATCAGGGAAATTAACAGGTTTTGCTCAAGATAAAGAGGGCATATGGCGGCATCATGACAGGGTGTGCATACCCAAGGGAGATGGTCTCCAAAGGAGGATCTTCGAAGAAGCACACAAGGGTGAATTCACCATGCATCCCGACATTACTAAAATGTATTAAGATCTCAAGAAAATGTTTTGGTGGCCAAGCATGAAGTCAGACATGGCAAGCTTCGTGAGCAAGTGCTTGGTCTGTTAAAAGGTGAAAGCGAAACATTAGAAACCCTCCAGGATGCTACAACCCTTGGAAATCCCTAAGTGGAAGTAGGAGAGTATCTGCATGGATTTTGTGATGGGATTACCAAGAACGCCAACAGGATATGATGCCATATGTGTCATCATGGATAGATTAACCAAATCTGCTCACTTTCTACCTATTTGTGCAAATTATCCGTTGAAAAAATTGGCGTAGTCGTACATTGAAGAGATTATAAGGTTGCATGGAACCGCTTCAACCATTATCTCTGATTGAGACCCAAAATTCACTTCATGGTTCTGGGGAGCTTTACAAAAAGCATTTGGTATTAAGTTGTGCCTAAGCACTACATATCACCTGTAAATGGATGGTCAAACAAAGAGGACAATTCAAATCTTAGAAGATATGCTACGGGCCTATATAATAGAGCAACGTGGGAATTGGGATTGATACTTACCGCTAGCCGAATTTGCATACAACAATAGCTATCATGCTAGCATCAGCATAGCTCCTTATGAAGCGTTGTACCGACGGAAGTGCCAATCTCTGTTGTGTTGGTATGAAACAGGAGAATCGACTCTATTGGGGCCTAATTTAGTTAAACAGACCATTAAGCAGATCAAGAAAATTTGAAGAAAGATGCTTGCCGCTTAAAGCCGTTAGAAGAGTTACGCGGGTACTAAAAGGAAACCATTAGTATTTCAAGAAGGGGACCACGTATTTCTGAAGGTTACGCCTACAACAGGGATAGGTAGAGCCATTAAGGTCAAGAAGCTAAGTCCTCACTTTATTGGTCCCTTCCAAATCTTGAAGCAAATCAGATTAGTTGCATACTGAATCACTTTACCTCCACATTTTTCAAACCTTCACGATGTTTTTCATGTTTCTCAACTCAGAAGGTATCAACCTGACCCTATACACTTCCTAGAACCCAAGTCAATATAGTTGAAAGAGGACCTAACTTTCCACGTATCACCAGCACGGATCGTAGACAGAAGTAGCAGGCAACTTTGAAACAAAATCGTGCAGTTAGTAAAGGTACCATGGGGAACAGAAGATGTTGAAGACTACACTTGGGAATTAGAATCAGACATGAAGAAACAGTATCCTGAACTATTCTTAGGTACTAAATTTTGAGGACAAAATTTGTTTTTACAAGGGTGGTAATGTAACATCCACTAGAATTTTCTTATCGTTTTTCGCCTAATTATTCGGTTTCTATCGAATAATTGAAGTTAATTAAAATTGGACTAAATATTTATTTAGAATCAATTAATTAGCAATTAATTGAGTTTAGATATGAGGGAATTAGGTTAGAAGTATAGAAGATTTTATAGAAATTTTCTTAAACCAATTTACCGTTTTAAAGGAAATCGGTAAGATTTCGGTGTTTTAAATTCTCAGAATCGAATTAATAGGATTTTAAACTCAATAACCCTACATCAAGTGGCTGAAAACTCAACCACTTAACCCATAATAGTGGCACAAGGAAAGCCATAAGGAGAAGAATGCATGGTTGGAAATCAACCACAAAATTTCAGCCAATCACAACCTTTGAAGCCAACTACCCTCTTTATGTTTAAATCAGATGTTCTCTCTTCCTTCTCATACTGATTGTGCCACTCTCTCCTTGCTTCAGCCTTCTTCTTCTCTTCTCCTCTCAACCAACTCCATGAAACCTTCAAGCTTGATGAGGTTCCATCAATCCAAACTCCAAAATCTAGCAAAATCACATACAAGGAGATAGAGATTCAACTTTGTTCTTGTTATTTTGGTTATGGGTGGCTGATTTAGGATTTTATTTTCTCACTTATTGATGTGATGATTGAATGAATATGATGATCTATGGCTGATTTGTTGGCTATGATTGATGTTAAAATCGATTAAAAAGTAAGAAAGGGTGAAAGTAAGAAGAAGTAAGGGGCTGGAAGACCAAAATCTCTACAAATTCATACTACAGAGTGTACTACTCCGCCTACACTGCTTAAATTTGATGAAACTATTTTTATATGAAAGTACACATTTATGGCTTTCCATACATATGTAATGCCATTGGATTTAGTACTGAGAGAGATATGAATTTTGGAAATTTGACCTAGATTTTTGAGTTTGATTCTAGGCAGACTAGGTTGTTCAGGGCAAAACTTGCCCTATACGACTTGGAATTGAATGAAATCAACTTTGTTAGAAATTTTACACATAGAAGAACATCCCATAAAATACTTCAGAGTTAGATACGGTCCCGTTTTCTCCTAGTGGTTCAAAGAAGTTGCCCTATGTCCAAACTAGGCCAAAACAGGGCAATTCAGGAAGGTCAAATTTCGGGGCTTATAACTTGAGCTCTACTAAAGCAAATGGAATGGAATTTTTGTAAATAAAAGCTTATCCTGTTAGCTTTAATATTTCATATGATTTGAACTGGTTTTCGATTTTTAATGGATTTTTACTTTCAAGTGTGTAATTCTGGTCAGCTACAGGGCAGGTTGGGATAAAACTTAAATAACTTAAGCTATATTTAGCAAAATTAGATGGGACTAAAGAGTTTAGAAAATAGACACATAACACTCTAACATATCCAAAATTGAGGTCCAGATGAGTTAAATAGAAATTGTGGCCTGATTTACAAAAATCAGTACCATGTTTTAATTGCAGTAATTGTGCCATGAATTTGATGTTTGAAATATGAATAGAGTGTTATGATTTCTCTGAAAAATTGGTGTTATGAGTACTGGCACTATTCATGGGGAAGCGGATACATTCCATTATGCTGCTGAAATTTCGGTAAAGCCTATGCATGAGTTATGATACACATTCGGATGCATGTGCATTTTCCAAGAAGTTATAAAGCTTATGTCGTGATAAAAGTTACATAATACTTGGGCCAGTCCCAAATTAAAGTTAGGGGGAATAGATCAGTGGGAAGGTCAGGGAAAGTAAACCTGGTATTCCTGTATAGAAACGAGCTCGATCCTGAAAAACAAACTATTACCCAAGAGTTTAAATGGCCAAGAACTCCCAAGGGACCAAGTAATGGAAAATTTATGAAGATACGTTCAAGAATGAGTTTTGCATAACCATATTGAATAGTCATTATAAGTTGATTATAGTTTGATTGTTATGTTTACTTACTGTTGTATGTTCATTTATTCTATTCATTATTCTGTATATCACTATTTAGTAGTTATTCTATTTCTTATATTGTCCTAAGTAAAATTGAACCTTACCTCGGATCAGACGTTTTCTTAAACTTATTAAATATGGATAGTTCAATTTGATCCCATGTTTTTATAATTAAATAGAAATCACAGAAAATGAATGTGACGTCAGTTTAAATACCGTATGCGAATCCTACTGAGAATTTCTTTAAATTCTCACCCCGCTTTGTATTTCTGCATCATTCTTAGACCTTGGTGATGGACTCAACCGCCACCCTATTTATCGAGATTTTTGACCTGCAGCTCCACCATGACCCCGAGTTGCGTTCACTGTAATAGCAGGGCTCCTACCATTTTCGCCTCTACCTTTTTAGCAGTAGGAATTTTGTCATTCCTTTATTTCACCCTACTTTTGACCCTACCGCCTCATACTTTGCGATCTCGTTACATGTAGCACACCCCCCTTAAGCACCTCCAGCACCTGCAGCTCCTGCTAGCCCTCTACTAGAGTCACATCCGTAGGTGGTTCCAAACATTCTGCTCAGCTTCGAGAGCGATCCTTTTGAGGCTACCGGCTCATTATCCTCCTCCTCGGGACCTAGTGTTGACTACTCTCCAGCCATGCTCAGTATGGCCAACGGCTACCTTATGGAGAGGTCCTAGCCGCAGATGATATTGTACAGCATGGCCCTCTTTTGGTAGTGCACAACATTAGGTCATAGACTTAATCGCATGTATACCAGTTAGTTGGAAATGTCCTCTGAGGACCCTGTAGGATCATCTTTGACTGACACGAGCCTTATATGTCTTTTTGGTACACTAGCCCTACTTATGTATCCTGTTTTGAATCTGTACATAAACTAAAATGTTTACTTTCGATCTATATATGTACGTATACAGTTGATGATATATTACTTATTCTTATCTTTTCTGTTATGTTTTATTAAACTTTGTTACGTTATGTGAAGTTGAGCACTTTCATCATATACAGCGCACCGTTTCACCTGTTTACAAAAAAAAAAAAAAAAGAGATGTGATATGATAAATAAATAGTAATCAGAGTATCAATATGGTAACATAATCTACTTAATATCATGTTATGAATTAAGCATAACATTAAATTGGTAAGGTGTTACATATAGGATTTTTCTAAAACCGACTTACCGATTTAAAAGAAATCGATAAGATTTGGGTATTTTAAACTGTCGGAATTGAACCAATAGAAATTATACTGTGAGAACCCTAGGATGGATGGCCAAGATTCAGCCAACACTCCTCACAAGTGACGCCATAAATCAGCCATAAAGAGGAAAGCCAAGCCAAGTTTGAATGAGGATTGAAGTCCACCAATCACAAGCTAGCTTTCTTCATAAGTTTTCATTTTCTTTTTCTTCCTTCTCCCCTTAAATTTTCGGCCTCCCCACAATACATGGTCACCAACCTCACTTTCCCACTTTCCTTTATTTTCTTCCACTTCCTCTCTTCCCTAAGCTCAAGTTCCCACCATCAACTTCATTCCAAGATCAAGTTCCACCAAGATTTCACACCACCAAGGTAGGAATTTCAACTTTCTCCTTCTTTTCTTTGATTTGGGGCTGCCTAAGGTCACTTGTTCATCTATGATTCTGATGTTGTGATGGGTGGGGATGATGAATTAAGGCTGGTTTAAGGTGTATATGTGAGTTTGAATTGAAGATTGGATGAATTGATTTATGGAAAACATGAATTCAAGAAGAATTCAAGAAGCTATTAGGGTTTTCCCCTCGATGGTCTGTACGGCAGAGTGTACAACTACACCTACAGCGATTTAAATTTGATGAAGCCATTTTTATATGAAACTAGACATTCATGGATTTCCATTCATATAAAATTTAAGGTATTGGATTAGTATAGTATTAGTTATGAATTTTTGAAATTTGACCTAGAAAGCTAGATTCTCATCTAGGTAGTATGAGTTGAGAAGGGTGTAACTTACCCTACACAACTCTAAATTGAGTGAAACTAATTCTTTTTGAAAGCTAACATGTAAAGAAACATCCCATAAAAATTTGAGAGTCAAATTCATTACCATTTGTTCCTAACACATCAATGAATTTGGCTTAAGTTCAAACCAGGCAAGAACAAGGTAGTCCAATAGCGTCAAGTTATGGGGCTTATATCTCAAAATATTCTCATCTAAATGATGTGAAACTTATTTCATTTGAAAGCTTGTTCTGTTATCTTTATATTGATATAAATTTTGTATGATTTCACCTCGATTTCTATTTTTAGTGAATTTTCACTTATAAGGGTGCATTTTTGGCTAAGTGCAAGGCAGTCTAAGGTAAAATACTAATAACTTGAGTTGTACAAATCAAAATGAGATGGGACAAAAAGGGTTGGAAACTAGACACATAGAGCTATGATTTATCCAAAATTCAGGTCTAAATGAGTTGAATAGGAGTAACAATGGACTTTACAAAATTTGGGTAGAAGAGGGTAGAGTGAGCAGAAAACTCTATTGATATTTCTATTGATTTTAACATATCATATGATTAATAATGTTGTTGTAACTTGCTGTTTTACATTGAATTGCATACTTAATTGATTGTATTGGTAGCCTGGCACTATTCATGGAGAAGTGGACTTGATCCATTATGCTGTCAAATTTTTGGCAGAAATTTATGAGAACTTATGCTATGGGTGATTATACTTTGGATATATTTACATTTATGTGTCTTGTTCATGTATGTCATGCATGCAAGTATAATTAGAATATGATATGAGAAATAAGGTGTGAGACATATCCATGAATGCACAAAGCATCTGCATGCATGATAAGATATGAAAAGGAAAAGATAATAAGAACTTGCAAGAGGGACGTACTAAGCTACCACGTGAGGCATGGCATAGACCCAGCTAGCATGGGCTAGAGCAGTACTGTCTAAGACTTGGGCCAGCCCTTGACCAGATTTAAGGGGAATAGACTGGTGTGAGGGTCAGGGACAATAAACTTGTCACTCATGTATAGGTACGAGCTCGGACCTAAAAAGCAAGCTAATTCCCAGCGGTGAGAGAGGTCATTCACCTTTGGGGGACCAAGTACAAAAGAGCAAGATCAAGTTGCAAGTTAAAGAAAGAGATGAATTAAGTCAAGTGCACTTGCATACAATCAAGTACAAGCATCTATATATGCATTTCCAATTATCTCATTATGTCATGATGTTATATTATACTATTCGTGTTTCTATGTCTGTCATATAATATGCTAAGTGGTTGTTAAAATATAACCCGCTTCGAAAAAGATGTTCTCAACTTAAAATTGAACCACTGCTTGCGAATATGTGCTCACATTTTCATAAGAAATTGAAGTGGCTGGAATGTTTATGATGGCACTGTATGAGTAATAGTTTGAGTTTACGTACTGAGAACCTTGGGTTCTCACTGCCTGCTTGTATGTTTTTCTTATTCATAAACATTCCAGCACCTAAGTTAGAAATCAAGTGCGAGGCAAAGAGCTGGGACATTTTCTGAGCAAAATTCAGGCGCAAATCAGACCAAGAGACTATTGAAGCTAGCTAGCGACTAGTCAAAAGCAAGTTCTTTGTATTATGTTAGACACAATTTCTTTTAAATTGAAATTATTTTATCCTCTATGTATTAGCGATGACGAAGTTTATGAACTGTTAGTCAGTAATAAAGTGTGCAGTTAAAGGGCCATGTATTATATGTCCCACATTTTAAGGATTTTCTTAGCATAGTGACAACCTTTAATATAACTCTATGACTCGAGCATGGCCTATATGATAGAGGTTGTTACAATGCCTCCATTTGATGGTTGATTTGGATAGCACATGTGGAGCTGGTCACGAGGATAACCCTTTTTGTTAGTAGTTATAGGGTTATCATTTTTCCTTATGGCATGTATGGGTGATTGGATTTCTAATGTATTTCCTTTCAGATGTATTTGGTTAGGTATATTTTGCAGGGGTTGATAGTAGATTTTGGCCCCATGGTTATGTATATAGAACATGTTGACCTTGTTTTATATATATATATAATTAGTATGATGGCTATTGAAATGATGTTCATGACTAACTGAGATTACTATTCATTATATTACTTTTAATTAGCTTAACGCACTACAAGTATGTAAGTATTGACGCTTTATTTTATTCGTTCACAATGCACTCATGGCTCTTGTTTTCCAAAAAGTTTATTCTGTTATTAGTCAAAAAGAAAAATTTACCCCTATTTTTATTATAAGTAATTCCAAAAGGTAGTTAGGTTTCTACAAACAAAAGTAACAACTAATAATCTCTATAATATGACTTAAGCATAGAATAGAACTATTAGGGTGTTATATTTTGGTATCAGAGCAGTTCGTCGTTGTAGATCTTGAGGATGGACTGACTATGCTTCTAAGCATACACATTACCTAAGTCATGCCTTAAGTCTCGTCTATATGAGGGCATGTAGGAACTAGATATGCATGATTGCCTATTTTGAATGAAGTTAGTTACTGGTTCACTCAGCATAAATGTTGAGGCTGATCAACTCAATGTCTTCTATTTTGTTCACCAGGAACTAATGGCATCAGAGAGGTGTGGTAGGCCCTATAACAAGCCTCAAGGTCCTAAGGAAGTCATAGGGACGCTCTGTGAAATGGCTGGGCCATAAGGGAGCATGCTGCCACTGCCCATCGTATGATGGAGCGAATGGAATAGAGGAATAAGAAGAACTCGAAAGGACACAATGGAGGGGTTGAGGTGGACTTACAATACCTTAAGTTCACTGAGTTTCGAAAGGAAAACTCACCGAGTTTCGAAAGGAAAACTCACCGAGTTTCGAAAGGAAAACTCACCGAGTTTCAGAGAGGCATACAACCCTAATCAAGTCAATGAATGGATTAAGGCTATTGAGAAAATTCTTACAGTGTACTATAGGCAATTGAATAAAGTGACTATTAAGAACAAATATCCCTTGCCTAGGATAGAGACCTTATGGACTAACTAGCAGGTGCAGTTGTGTTATCAAAGATTAATCCGAGATCAGGATATCATCAAATAAGAGTAAAAGAGGAAGATATATCTAAGACAACATTTAGGACAAGATATGGGTATTATGAGTTTACAGTGATATTGTTTGGTTAGACTAATGCCTTTGCTATTTTCATGGATTACATGAACAGAATTTTTAGACCTTACCTGGATAAGTTTGTAGTTGTTTTTATAGATAATATTCTCATCTATTAGAAAATAAAGGAGAAACATAAAGAGCATTTGAAGATTGTGTTGGGAATCATAAAGGAAAAGAGACTATATGCCAAGCTATCTAAGTGTGAATTTTGGATACAAGAAATGAAGTTCCTGGGACACGTGGTGTCACAAGGAGGAATTGCAATGGATCCTAGTAAGGTTGAAGCTATGATGAATTGGGAAAGACTAACCTCAGCAACATAAATAAGGAGTTTATTAGGTTTAGCTGGTTATTATCATGGGTTTATAAAGAGATTTTCCCAAATGCCTCTGCCCTTAACCAAGTTGACAAGGAAGGATGCCCCTTTTGTATAGACTGCTGATTGTGAGGAAAGTTTTATAGAGTTGAAGAAGAAGTTAACCACAACCCTAATGTTAGTGTTGCCTAACCCTAGTGACTATTTGAGGTTTACTGTGATGCTTTTGGGAGAGGTTTAGGTTGTGTCTTCATGCAAAATAAGAAGGTGGTCGCTTATGCCTCTAGGCAGTTGAAGCCTTACAAAGTGAATTACTGAACCCATGATTTGGAGTTAGCAGCCATAGTGTTCGCCCTGAAGATATGGAGGCATTGTCTGTATGGTGTAAGGTTTGAGGCGTTTTCTAGTCATAAGATTTTGAAGTATCTCTTTGATCAAAAGGAGTTGAATATGAGGTAGAGGAGATGGATGGAATTTTTGAAGGATTATGAGTTTAGGTTGAACTATCATCACGGGAAAGCTAAGGTAGTGGCTGAAGCCCTAAGTTGGAAGTCACTACATTCATCTTGGATAATAGTTAAGGAAGATGAGCTAGTGATGAGTTTTAAAAACCTTAACCTTGGAGTAGTCCCGACCCCCCATACTAAAAGATTGAATCAGCTTAAGGTGATGAGCGATTTCAAGGGTCAAATTGCTCAAGCCTAAATGGAGGAAGAGGATTTTTTGAAAACCATAACATTGGTGAAAGAAGGAAAGTTGAAGGGTTTCGCTCGAGGCACAGATAGACTATGGAGGTTCGAAGGAAAAGTTTGCGTACCTGCTAGTGGTGACTTCCAAAGAAGGATTTTGGAGGAGGCTCACAAGAGCCATTTCACCATACACCCTAGTGTGATGAAGATATATCAGGATATTAATAAAATATTCTGGTGGCTAGGATTGAGAAAGCACATTGTTGAGTTAGTAAGTAAGTGCTTAGCCTGCCAAAAGGTGAAGATTGAGCACTAAAAGCCCGTTGGAGATCCTTGAATGGAAATGAGAAAGTATCCCCATGGACTTCGTGATGGGTTTAACCAAAATGCAAGCTGGCTTCAATATGGCTAATTGTTGACAGATTAACCAAGTCTGCTCACTTTTTACCCATTTGAGCTACTTATCCTTTGGAGAAGTTAGCCCATCTATATGTCTAAGAGATAGTAAGATTGCATGGTGTACCTTCAACCATAATCTCGGATAGGGACACGATGTTTACCTCTAAATTATGGGGAGCCCTACAAAAGGCTTTTGGAACAAGGCTTTGACTATGTACAGCTTATCTTCCCCAGATTGATAGACAAACAGAGAGAACTATCCAAACTCTAGAGGACATGTTGAGGGCTTGTGTTCTAGACAATCAAGGAAGTTGGGATAGGTACTTACCTCTGATTGAGTTTGTTTACAATAACAATCACCATGCGAGCATTGGGATGGCACCCTATAAAGCTTTGTATGGAAGGAAGTGTCAATCTCCTTTATGTTGGTATGAACCTGGTGAACAGAATTTGTTAGGACCTAACCTTGTGAGGTAGATCTTGGAGCAAATAATGAGGATTAGGGACAAGATCCTTACAACTTAAATTTGCCAAAAGAGTTATGCAAATAAAAGGAGAAGGCTGTTAGAGTTTCAAGAGGGAGAACATGTATTCTTGAAAATTACTCTTACAATGGGCATAGGTAGATCCATGAAAGTCAAAAAGTTAAGCCCCTATTTTCTTGGTCCTTTTCAAATCCTAATCAGGTTAGTTGCTTATCAAGTGGCCTTACCTCTGAATTTGTCAAATTGTCATGATATCTTTCACATGTCTCAATTGAGGAAATGCCATTCTAATCCTAATCATCTACTCGAGCCTGAAAATGTACAGTTAAAAGGGAACTTAACCTTCAATCTACCACCATTTTAGATCATGGATCATCGGGTAAAACAATTGGGGAACAAGACTATACCCTTCGTCAAGGTGGCTTGGGTAGAGGAAATCTGGAAGAATATACATGGCAGCTAGAGTCCAAGATAAAGAACAAGTATCTCAACTTGTTTATAGGTATCAAATTTTGAGGGCAAAATTCGTTTTAAAGATGGGAGAAATGTAACATCCTCAATTTTCTTTCATACTAAATTACCTCAGTGACCTTGAATAATTAAGCACTTTATGAGAAACTAAAGGATTACAGCTTAATTAAGGGATTAATGAGATAATTATGAAGAGAAAAGTTGTGAGAACGTTTAATTAAGACTAGAAAATCTCTAATTAAGTAAGTCAAACTCTTAATGGTTTAATTAAGTACTAATCACTAATAATTAGTTTAATCGAGTTTAATTAAGGGTAATTAAGCTTAATCAAAAATTTAATTTCACTAATCATGATAACATGAGTTTATCACTAATCCTTACTTAATGAAACTAATTAAGTTGCAAGAGCACTTAACCATATAATTAAAATTCAAATTAAGTCAAGTAGACAATAAAGCATTTAATAATATCACTAAAGCATAAAGCATTAGATAATATTACCTTTTTGTAAGAGTAAGTGCACTCTTTGTCACCTTCATCATCTTATTTGTCTCTTTAATCATTAATTAGCACAAAATGAAGAAAATGTCTTTCCCCTTATACCCTTATACCTATGACCACAACACATACACATCCACTTTTTTATTTTTCAACTTTCATTCTCTCTCTAACTCTTAAATCCTCCAACTTCTCTCTACACTTTCTTCTTTCTCTTCTTCTTCCTTCCTCTACCACCACCACAACCAAAACTTCACTACTAAACCCTTCAAAGATCACATCTTTTGGCCTTTGAAGACAAGATCCAAATATTACAACCTTCATTTTCACAAAAGCTCAAGAGCTCTCATCTCCTACATTCAAAACTGCCTCCTTTACCACTTAGAGAAGCCATCATCTTCTTCATTATCTCCTTCAAGAAGATGCCACCCACTTTTAGGTAGTTATCTTTACTTCTTCTTTTTGTTACTCAAGAAAGCTTGAGCTTGACTCTCACTATGGCCAAGAACTTCAAGTAACAACTTGAGAAAAATTCCATGCTCTTCATGAGCAAAGTCTCTATTTTTAGCAAAGTTTGTTTATTGATGCTTGTTCATGAGCTCTTGTATGTTACTCTTCTTGAATGCTTCAAAAGTCTTCATTTTTCTCTTATGATGCATATGCTTTTGATGTTTTTGTGAGTTGTGGAAAAGAAAGATGCTTTCTTGGTGGTATTTTCTTTAAAGATTGTTCCTTTCTTGGTGAAGAAATTATGAGTGAAAAGTTCCTATTTTTACATCTTCATGATTGTGATATGACTAAGAACATTCTAAAAGCATAAAACTTTTAAAAGTTTGGTTCTTGATGTCCTAAAAGTGGTGCTAATAATATATGTTTCGTAAAGTCTCATTTTATTCTTATTGAAGACAAGAAAATGTGTAAAAATCCAAACTTTCTTAAGATATGAAGCTTTTCAATCATAAAAGTAAGAACTTGTCACTTTATGTATCAAATACTGGATCTTGAAGACAAGACAGCTCATAAAGTTTTAAATTTTTTTCAAGAATGTAGCTTTTTGGTCATAAAAATGCAAACTTGCAACTTTATCTTGTAAAGATTGAACCTTGAATTGAAAAAAATGATTAAATTTTCAAACTTTCTTGAAGATTGAAACTTTTTAAGTTATACAAGTGAGGTCTTGTAAACTTTAAGTTATAAAGGTGAAAGTTGCAATGTTAAATGATAAAGTTGGAATATAGAAGATAGGATAATTAAAGGTTTAAACTTTCAACAAGAGTAGAACTTATAAATCATCAAGGTAGAGTCTTGCAAACTTGTTTGATAAAGTTTGAATCTTGTAACTTGTTTATAGTAAAAATCACCCCTTGATGTTGGTAAGCACATGGTGTTGTTGGGTTCATGAGTGTGGTTATGACTTGTCTTGACCCAAGAGACTAGAGGGATGAAGTGTAATTAGGGCATCTAAGCATACCACGAACCTAGGAATCACTAGTGTACTATTTGAAGGACATTAAAAGATTTGAAGACAAAACTTAGGCTAAAATCCCTTTACATATTTCGACCATACAAGGAGAAAATGGAACAACAAATGTTTAATACCTAAATTTGGAATAAGTCACGAAGCTTAAAACCCATAATCAAAGTATGATTTCGTATAAGAATCAAGTGGTTAAAAGTTTATAACCCATATTATTTTAATTATGTGGTTCTCTCATTAGTAAACATGAGGAATCATATTATGACTCATCAGACTTCTCACAAAAAGATAATACAATTATCAACACCCTTTAAGGCATGAATGTGTGATGCTATTTAGCAATGATGGATGGAAAGTTTGATTGAGCATTGACTCATGATTAGATGATTGTTAATGATTGATATAATGATATGAGATGTTTATGATTGGTTGTTGGTTGAGATTCCATGTTTGGCAAATTTTGGGAAAACTCCAATCTAGACGTTTTGCAGCCAAATTTTCACCAAAATCATGGACTTAGTCATATTTATTCCATGTCCACATGTGTCATATCTTTGATTTCAATGCATATAAAGATGCAAGATGTAATTATGAGAAATAATTAGATATGATCCTTCGGTCACTGTGGTAACGGAAGGTGATTCTCAAAGATAGAGATGGCAAAACGGGCTCAACCCGCCAGGTTGGCCCACCAAACCTGCCAAAAATAACGGGTTGGGTGGCAGCAAGTGTCGCAGCCTGCCCCAAATTACAATTTTAAAATACTTAATTTCACTAAATTTGAAGTATAGTGCAACCAAGGTCGTCTCCCAAGGATGTTGTTGCTCTCTAGTTAAGTAACAAGGGGGTATGTGCAAACATGCAGTAAATAAGCTATAAAAGAAAATTAGATGAAAATAAAGACACTAGTTCAAAGAGTTCCTTAGGCATAAGGTGAATCAATCATTAATGCACAATATATCAAACACATGGAGTGCGGCAAATTTGAGCTATTAGAGAGACCTCTACTAACAACCCCACAAGTCAACCTAGAGAACTCTAGGAATTCAACCAACACATAATTGATTAGATAATTGAGACCTCAACTCTAATTAACCTATGTTGATTTCTAGCCCCAAATGTATTAGCCTAGGTTTGAAATCAAACCCAATTCCTAATTCTTTAACTAATCAAGTTCATACCAATTGACCAATTAGCAATCATCCAACTAATTCCTCATTCATAAACCCACATATCAATATCATTCAATGTAAGTTTACAAATAAAAGAGGGCAAAGAATCAAGGAAACAAACGTGATTGAAATTCAAGTATAGGGTTTCAAGATTACAACCATAATACCCTTGGAGTCTCTTTGAACTAGCTTGAAGTCCTCCTCCTCCTCCATAGCAATGAAAGTTACAAACTAGAACCCAAAACAAGTATATTACAAAATGAAAGGTAAAGAAAAGAAGAGAAGAGGAGAAGAGAAGAGAAGAAAGAAAAATGAAAAATATTGGAGATGAGACTCCTCCTTCGCCTCTCAGTTATCTCTCCTCTTATCAAACCTCAGATGTCAAAATTCAAAAATATCCTTGAGCCCAACTTAATCCTCTGCCTCTTAGCTTTAAGTGGACACCCAATTTGCTTAATTTGGACTTAAAATGAGAGAGTTATGGCCCAATCTTTATAGCATGTCTAGGTTGCATCTCTATCCATGTCTGTCAAATTCAACAGCCAATAAGTCTATCAAGATATCATTATTTGGGAGAGTGCTCTTCATATGAATTGAAGCTTTATATCTTAGCTTTCAAATGGTACCAATTTCACCTCAATCCAATGTCTACAACTCACGTTACGGCCCAATTAGTGCACACTGATCAGGTTATAGCGTGACAGCTCTGTTCTAACTTCGTGGCCCAATTCGACCCACTAGACATCTAAATTAGTTTTTGACTTCTTCATCAAAGTTGTAGATCTTTCTCTCAATTTCCTGCAATACAAAATTTGTAATTTTTAGATATCTACAACTCAAGATATAGCCATAATACAAAAAAGTATAAATTTGTAATAATACTGAAAAATACAATTAACCACAATTAGAATCCAAACTTATAAAATTTGTCCAATATTATTCAATCAAGCACAAAAGAGGTTCAATAAACTAAATATGAGGGTTAATCAATGTATCAAAATGTTGCATATCATTAGTTTGACATATAAAATATTCAACCCGCTGGGCCAAGCTTGTCACTTTGTTTTTTTAGGTTCAAGATTATTTTTAAAAATAAATTTTAGATTTTTATTATAAATTATGTTGTTATTATACCTTTATTAATTTATGAACTTTATACTATATACTTTATATTATAAATTTATAGTTAATTCGTATTTATAAACTTATTTATATATCTTAATTAGTTTATTATATTTGTATTTGAGTTAAATTTGGATACAAATTATATAGTTTAATTATTTTATTCTATTTTATTTAAGTAGATTTTTTATTTAATATATTTTTCTAATTTTTAAAGTATTTTAACTCATAAAAATTATTAAAATAAATTTATTTATATTTTTTTATTTTTTTGGCGGGCCAACCTGCCAACTCGCCAACCTGCCCTTAAACAGGGTGGGCTAGAATATTGAGGTCGCCTTCCTAATTCGGCCTACCCCACCCCGCCCAGCTTTAGTCGGGTTGGGACGGGTTGGTCCCCTAACCCGCTTTGCCATCTCTACTTAAGGACAAGATAAGCAGATATGATCCTTTGGTAAAGGAAGGTGACCTATAAAAGACTCATTTACTTTGGAGGAATAGGGCCCAAATATCTCAAAAATTAGAGGAACCTTTGTCAGCTTAGCCTAATTTTAGATTAGTTCTATGTGATAATGGTCATAGAATGAGCTCATGTCCAATAGTAGTCTATTCCAAGGAAAAGTAAAGAATGTTAAGCACGTGCTGAACATGAAAGTAAAGATAAAGCAAATGTAACACCCTACCAATTTAATGTTATGCTTAAGTCATAGCATAAAATTTAGTAATTGTGTTACCGTGTTAGTATTCTGTTTATTTTCTTTTATTCATATATATATATATATATATATACATAGAGAGAGAGAAAGAGAGAGAGAGGAAGCTAACGCTTCAGTTTATGTACAAGTTCAAAAAAGGATACATATGTGCAGCTGGTATGCACCAAAAAGACATAAGGCCTATGTTAGTGGAAAGTAGTCTTACAAGGTCCTCAGAGGGCATTTGAAATTAGTTGATCTAAATAACTACGTACATCTAGCTAAGTCTATGGCCCAACGTTGCACATTGCTAAAAGAGGACTATACTGTACAATGTAGCCTATGGGCCGGAGCCTACTCGGTCATATAACTGTTGGCCATACCAGACTCGGCTGGGGAGTAATCAGCATCAGATCCAGAAGAGGAGGAGGATGAACCAGAAGCCTTAGATCGGTCGCTCTCAAGATTGAGTGGAATGTCCGGGACTACTTGCGGAGGTGATACTGGTGGAGGAGCTGCAGGTGCTAGAGGAAGTGTAGGGTGTGCCATGTGTAAGGGGATAGCAAAGTAAGGGACAGCAGGGTCAAATGCAGGATGAAACAGAAGAGCAGCAAAATTCCTATTAATAAAGAGATAAAGTCAAAAGTGGCAGGAACCAACTATGTACAATGAATCAAAAATAGAGTCATAGTGGAGCTGCATGTCTGGAATCTCAATGAACAGTACGATCATCATATCAATCGCCAGAGTCTGAGAATGATACAGAAAACATAAAGCGAGATGAGAATTTGAAGAAATTCTCAGTAGGATTCGAGTACTATATTAAACTAACATCGCATTTATTCTCAGTTGCCTTGGTTTTTATTTAATTATATAAAAAATACAGCATCAAAGTGAACTACCCACATTTAATAAGTTTAAGAAAATACCTGGTCCGAGGCAAGGTTCAATTTTACTTAAGACAGCAGAAGAAATAGAACAAATTGCTAAATAGCAATACACAGAATAATGAATAGAGTAAATAAACAGATAGCAGCAAGTAAACATAACAGTCAATCTATAAACAACTTAAAATGACTCGGCAATGTAACCATGCAAACACTCATTCTTAAACTTAGTATTATAAGCTTTTTCGTTACTTGGTCCCTTAGGAATTATTGGCCATTCAACTCTTGGGTAATAGTTTGTTTCTCAGGATCGAGCTTATTCCTATATAGGAATGCCTAGTTTACTTTCCCCAACCTTCCCACCAATCTCTTCCCCTTAACTTTAATTCGGGGCTAGCCTAAGTATTATGGAACTTTTATCATAACATAACCTTTATGAATTTCTTGCAAAATGCACATGTATCTGAATATATCTTACAACTCATGCATAGGCTTTGTCGAAATTTTGGCAACATGATGAAATGTGTCCACTTCCCCATGAATAGTGCCAATACTCAGACAACAAATTTTACAGAAAAATCACAACACTTCATTCATAATTCAACATCAATTTCATAGGAAACGTTAGTTGCATTTAAAGTATAGTTGCTATCTTAGCACTTTCACTCAACCTGGTTCTTGTGAAATAAGCCATAATTTCTTTTCAACTCATTTATACCTAAATTTTGGATATGCTGGAGTATTGTGTGCCTAATTTCTAACCTCTTTAGTTGCATCTAATTTTGATAAATGAAGCTCAAGTTATTTAAGTTCTATCTCAGCCTGCCCTGTAGCTAGCTAGTATTACACACTTAAAAGTAAAAATCCATTAAAAATCAAAAACCAGCTCAAATTGCACAAAATTTGTATCATATTAAAGCTAATAAGATGAGCTTTTATTTGTAATAAGTCCCACTTCATTTTCTTGAGTAGAGCTTGAGTTATAAGCTCTACTATTTGACCTTTCTGGGTTACCCTATTCTAGCCTGGTTTGGACTTAGGGCGATTTCCTTGAATCACTTGGAACAACTGAGATCAAATCTAACTCTAAAATTTTTATGGATGTTCTACTATATGTAAAAATTCTGACAATGTTAGTTTCATTCAATTCCAAGTTGTATAAGGCAAATTTTGCCTTGAACAACCTTGTCTACCCAGAATCAAACTCAAAAACCTAGGTTAAACTTCCAAAATTCATATCTCCCGTAATACTAATCCAATGGCCTTATAATTTATATGGTTGAAAAGTCCTAGATGTCTAGTTTCAATAAAAATAGTTTCATGAATTTCAAATGGCTGTAGGCCAATCTGTAGACTCTGCCGTATGGACTACCGTAGGGTTTTCATCACCCAGCTCCTTACTTCTTTCTATTCTCATCCCTTTTCACTTCCTCTTCAATTTAAATACAACAGTAGTCATCAAACCAGCCAATAATCATTATATACATCCAAATACCACATCAAGAAGTGATAAAAATAAAAACACCAAATAGCTTCCATAATTAAGAAGAAAAGAAAAAGGTTGAATCTCTACCTCCTTTAGGTGTGATCTTGCTAAATTTGAGTTTAGGTGGATGGAATCTTATCAAAACTTGAAGGTTGATGGAGTAGGTTGAAAGGAGAAGAGATGAAGGAGGCTAGAAGGGAAAGGAAAGGGTGAATTCTATTTGTGGGAAAGGAGAAAAAAAAATCTGATCAAGCTTTAATGAAGTGGTTGGTTTGCTAAGTGTTGATTGGCTCTTGGAATGGGTGGTAGCAAATTAACCAAGTCTCTCCACCCATTTGTGATGCATGTGGCGCCATCAAAGGGTGATTAAGTAGCTGAGTATTCAGCCATGAAATAATAGAATTTGGGTATGCAATTCCATTGATTCGATTCTGACAGTTTAAAATATCGAAATCTTACCGTTTCCTTTAAATCGGTTTAGGAAAATTTCTATGAAATCTTCTATGCTTCTAATCTAATTCCTTCACATCTAATCTCTCTAATTGCTAATTAATTAATCTTAAATAAATATTTAGTTGGATTTTAATTAATCTCAATTATTCGATAAAAACCGAACAACTAGGTGAAAAATGATAAAATTCAGTGGATGTTACAACAAGACTCTGGTCAAGTCCATATAGTCACATGAAAGTGTATGCATCATTATTCCCTCATATGCATGGTCATGAATGCTAATGTTATGCTTTAATATGTATGCTTATATCTTATGTCCTTATGTTGCTTATGCCATGGTTACGAGATTAAGATTAAAAGAAACGACGATGACACAGTACTTGTCTAGTCACGATCCTACTAAGAAATCCTGTATTTCTCACTCCTATGTTCCATGTCATCCTCAAAGGATACCGGCATCAAGCACTGTGGTGATATTCAATGAGTTTCCAATTATGCATTGGCATTTTGACCCGGTATTGAATGCATCTGTGCAGACTGCCCAAGCAGCAATGAGGGTCTATATGTTTACAATCGTCAGTTTTGTGCACCTATTATGAGCCCATTTTTCCGCCCCTATGAGCCGTATGATAATATTGCCGTGGATGATATCCATACATGTTTTCATCCGCTGAGGTATCCTACTAATGAAAAAGCTGACTCCGACACCCGCTTAACCCACATTTTCAATGATTCGCTTGACTTTGGATTCTTCTTCTGCTTCTTCCTTTGTTCTTGGCCATGCACCATCCCCGGTTCATGGTCATGGGTTCATTCGTACTTGGCCATATCCGGTGGATATGGGTGGGCCCGTGGAGGAAGATGCTGGGATGATGCACCTGATGGCTTTGGGAATAGATACCTTTGATGTGGCTCCAGCAAATATACCGGATCGTACAAGTAATAAAGTGATAAGTAAAATATCATTCCGACAAGGATAGATCAAATACCGAATAGTCTAAGGGATGACTATTTGGATAGAATAAATTCACAGATGTAGAAAATTAAAATAAAATTTAAAATAAAATAAATAAACAAAAGAGTAATGTAGACTGACGCTGATGAGGTAGACAAATGCAATGGAATGGATGCTAAGGCTAATTAATTTCAACTATCATAGACGCATTCACTATGAATTTCTGTTAATCAATTTCTATTCTAATTGACTCACGGTCGGTTCTCCTTAATTTATTTCTAACCTTTCTCAAGGTCAAGCAATACTCTTTATCCTAAATTGATTGCCTAATCTCTTAGCACAAACTAATCTAGGAAAAGGTTGAAGCTCCATGGGTTCCTATGTTGACTACATGAACGGTGTTTGTTTATCTCTAGTTTTCGCTCAGCTCATGGTGTTTATGTTAAGAGACTCTATTCACAAATCATCTCTCGAGTTATTGTAAATTCCTAAATCAATTAATTGGTGATCAAGCAATTAAAAGCATTAAGCACAAACAAAAACACTAAGCAATAGAGATAGAAAACAAGATTAACATTAATCCACAAGTAAAATTATCATACAAAAAGTGTCCATTAATGCCCTAGCAAAAGAAAACTAGTTCATAACTGAAGAAAAGAAAACAATGGAAGAGTATGAAGATGAGAAAATAGAAGAAACAAAAGCCATAAAGATTTCTGGCTAGAGACAAGAGATTCAGAAGAATGTGGATCTCTCCGTGTTGAACTTGAGCTCTGGAATCCTTGAATATTCGCCTTCAATCTCTCTGGAAGAAGTCTTCTATCTTGGGAGGTGTTTAGAGATGTCAAGAGATCACTTTTTCTAACCTTACGTGTTGCCTTTTATAGTCTATGGATCCCTTTTCTCGAATTTTGACCCGAACCAACAAATTGCTATAGACGGAGTCGCACTATAGCGCAAGAGTTGCGCTAAAATACCCCAAGCCAAACAGCATCACACTATAGCGCAAGGCAGCATGCTATAGCATGGCTGCCTAACAAGGCTAACTATTTTTACACATTTTCGAGCTCTGTAGCCGCTAGAATAGTTGGAATTTGGCGTCAGAGGTAAAAATAACGATTGTAGATGTTTGAGTAAGCTTTCCAACGCAATATGTAACATCCCCATTTTTACCTAAGTTAATTAGCTCGGTGTTCCCGGCTAATTAGAGGGATTAGTGATTAATTGAGAACTAATCGGCTAATCTTGAGCAAGGGCTTAGTAAATTAAAGGCAAGTCAACAATTGAAACAATATGCATTAAAAGTTACAATTAAAAGCCTAATTGCCCAATCCTTATTAATTCATGAATTAGAACATAAAATCAAGGTGGTCTAACCTAATTAACTAAGAGCACATAAGCATCACATCTTAATCACATGAAAATTAACCCTCATATCTTCTTTACATAATTAACGAGGAAAAATCCTTTTCGATAAGAATGTGTTAATGGCATAATTAAACCAATTGAATTAATTAACATTTAGATAATTGTAACAATTATAAAGATGTAGAAACTTCCCTTTAATTATTGTTTGAAAGTTTGGTCAAAGCAAGAGCTATATCCAACCATTCAATTACCTTCTCATCATACACCACTAGATCAAGAGTCCATGTTAGTAGATCCCTTAAGTCATGACAAGAGTTGTACTCTCCTTCACCAAGATAATGACACTTGGAGTGATCCTAGCCATCCAAGCCAAATCCTAAGAGAGCTCATGCTTTTAACCACTTGACAAAAACACTACATAGTCTTTAGAGGCGGTGGATGGAGCTTAACACAATTTTGGGTTGAACTACAACGCTGGTAAGGCAAATGTGGTGGCAAATGCACTGAGCCGCAAGTAATTACATGTGTCGTGGATGATTGTCAAGGAAGTGGAGTTGATTGAGAGCTTTAGAGACGTGAACCTCAGAGTTACCCTGACCCCTCGTAGCATAAGGTTGAGTCTGATCAAGGTGACGAGTGAGTTCAGAGGACAAATATTGCGGGGTCAAGAAGAGGATGAAGAGTTTAAGAGGATTGTAGCCCAGGTGAAGGAGGGAAAGCTGAAAGAATTTACTCAAGGCATTGATGGCGTGTGGAGGTATCAAGGGAGGATATGCGTACCTGCTAAGGACGACTTGAGGAGGATGATTGTGGAAGAGGCTCACAAAGGTCATTTCACCATGCATCCTGGCATAACGAAGATGTACCAAGACCTCAAGAGGATGTTTTGGTGGTCAAGCATGAAACGAGACATAGCAGATGTGGTGGATAAGTGCTTAGTTTGTCAAAAGGTGAAAATTGAGCACCAAAAACCCTCAGGCATGCTGCAACCATTGGAGATCCCTGAATGGAAATGGGATGGAATCTCTATGGATTTAGTGATGGGTTTGCCCCGAACACAAGCTGGATTCGATGCCATATGGGTTATTATGGATAGGTTGACGAAGTCTGCCCACTTCTTACCCATAAGAGCGAATTATCCTTTAGATAAGCTAGCCCAGCTATACATCCAAGAGATCATAAGGCTGCACGGAGTACTTGCAACCATTGTGTCTGATAGAGACCCAAGGTTTACCTCTAGGTTCTGGGGAGCCTTGCAAAAGGCATTTGGGATGAAACTTTGTTTAAGTACAGCCTACCACCCCCAGACTGATGGACAATCAGAAAGAACCATACAAACCCTAGAGGATATGTTGAGGGCATGTGTGATGGATTGACCCGGAAGTTGGGACAAACACCTACCCCTCATCGAGTTCGCCTACAACAATAGTTTTCATGCTAGTATTGGGATGGCACCTTATGAAGCCCTGTATGGCAGGAAGTGCCAATCTCCGCTTTGTTGGTATGAACCGGGTGAGCAAAGCCTCTTAGGGCCTGATCTGGTTAGAGAAACCACCGAGCAAATTAAGAGGATAAGGGAAAGGATTCTCACAGCACAAAGCCGTTAGAAGAGCTATGCGGACAAGAGGAGAAAGCCAATCGAGGTCCAAGAAGGAGAACACGTATTCTTGAAAATCACTCCTACAACAGGCATAGGTAGAGCCCTTAGAGTCAAAAAGTTGAGCCCTCGTTTTCTTGGCCCTTTTGAAATCTTGAAACGAGTAGGAACAGTTGCCTACCAAATAGCATTACCACCCCATTTGTCAAACCTTCACAATGTTTTCCATGTCTCCTAACTAAGGAAGTACAACTCCGACCCCAATCATCTTCTTGAGCCAGAAATGTACAGTTAAGAGAAGACCTAACCTTCGACCTATCGCCTATGAGAATCATAGATAGGAAGGTCAAGCAGCTGAGGAACAAGTCTGTGCCCCTAGTGAAAGTGGCCTGGAGAAGAGGACACTTGGAAGAGCACACATGGGAACTCGAGGCAGAGATGCAAAGAGATTACCCCCACCTATTTTCAGGTAACGAATTTTGAGGGCAAAATTCTTTTTAAGGAGGGGAGAAATGTAATATCCCCATTTTTACCTAAGTTAATTTGCTCGGTGTTCCCAGCTAATTAGAGGGATTAGCGATTAATTGAGAACTAATCGGCTAATCTCGAGCAAGGGCTTAGTAAATTAAAGGCAAGTCAACAATTGAAACAATCTGCATTAAAAGTTACAATTAAAAGCCTAATTGCCCAATCCTTATTAATTCATGACATAGAACATAAAATCAAGGTGGTCTAACCTAATTAACTAAGAGCACATAAGCATCACATCTTAATCATATGAAAATTAACCCTCATATCTTCTTTACATAATTAACGAGGAAAAATCCTTTTCGATAAGAATGTGTTAATGGCATAATTAAACCAATTGAATTAATTAACATTTAGATAATTGTAACAATTATAAAGATGTAGAAACTTCCCTTTAATTATTGTTTGAAAGTTTGGTCAAAGCAAGAGCCATATCCAACTATTCAATTGCCTTGTCATCATACACCACTAAATCAAGAGTCCATGTTAGTAGATCCCTTAAGTCATGACAAGAGTTGTACTCTCCTTCACCAAGATAATGACACTTGGAGTGATCCTAGCCATCCAAGCCAAATCCTAAGAGAGCTCATGCTTTTAACCACTTGACAAAAACACTACATAGTCTTTACCCAATTGCCAAGACTCAAAGGAAACACAACTCTCTCTTTTGCCCCAAGGTTTTTCCCACTCCCTAACTTGTGTAAGAAGCAAAAATCACATCACCTTTCCCCCTCTAATTGCGCCACCTTCAGCCCTCCCTCTCTCCTCAATTCATTTTCATTCCCTCTCTCAAGACACACACACAAAGCTCTCACCTCTCTCTAAACCTTTCTTTATTCTTCCTACCCTCCTTCTTGTTCTTCTTGTTTTTCCTACTCTAAGTCATCATTTTTCCACCACCATCACCCTCATCTTCTATCACCACCCTCACTAATTTATCAAGGATCACATTCTTTGGTCCTTGGTAGAGCAAAACAAACACTCATTTAGCCCCATTTGCTAGCTCAAGAGGAAGGAGGCCATCTCCAACCACTTCATCTTCCAAGCTTTCAAGAAAAACTCATTTGGTAGTGACTCTATCCTTCTTCTCCATGTATTTTTTTCAAGTTTTAGACCCCCTAATCTCTTCATAGTTAGGTGGTTTTAAAGCTTGCTCCAAGGTCTCATGACCATATTTTTCCCTATGTGTTTTCTTATCTTGTTGAAAGTGTTGTTTTGAAATGAGATTATGTGGCATGATGGTTTTATGTATCTTGCTCTATTTTGTGGTAAAATACTGATTTGGTGACTAAAACATTGAATATGGTGATGAGATAAAACATAAAAATGGTGATTTGAAGTGGTATAGCAACATTTCCACAAGTTTGATATGTAAAGCTTAAAAATGAGTTAATCTGGAATTCTGGCAGCCTGTAAAGCGTGCAGTATAACTCACTCCACAAAACTCAAAATGTGATGAGACTAATTTTGTGTGAAATTATACTCAAAGAGATTTTCATACATATAAAATATGCGAGATTTGGCCTTAAAATGAGAGACATAAGAATTTTTAAAATCTACTGTCCCTAGATGGGTTTCTGTCCGGACAGTAGGTAATAAAACGTGCATAACTCAAGCTATACAGAACATTTTTGAGTGGGACCAAGTTTGTTAGAAAGCTAAGACATAGAGGAACATCCCATAAAACAGTTTTGTCAGATTACTTGTGCGGAGTTCACAGTAATGTTTAAAAGTCACTGACCCGAGATAAACTTTCAAGTCTGAACAGTCAGAATAAAATGTATATAACTCAAACTACAAAATGTATTTTTGAGTGGGGTTTCATTTTTTTAAAAATAGACTCAGAGAAGTGTAAGCATACCAAAATTCGAAATAAAATAATAAAAAATGAAATTATGGTGAATTTTTGAAGTTACTGCCCCACTGTAAAAGTAAAACTGGTTAGGGTAAAAGTTAAAGGTTAATGAAGAATAAGCTTTAAGACATTAATACCCTTATATTAAGTATTAGAAAACCTTCATAACTCAACTTAAAAAGTATCAAAAAGGACATTAGACAACATTGGCCATATAACTAATAAAAGAGGGCACACAAGAGGTAACCTCAATTAAAAGCTTGCACCAAATTTACTAAGCCAAGCTCATAAAACTTTGCTTGAGAATATGCCTATGTTTATGTGCAAGCATGATGTTATGATGATGATGTGATGATGATGATATGATATGATGCTGTGATATTGGTTTCTTTGTTTGGCAAAATTTTGGGAAGCTTCAGTCTAGCCGTTATGCTGCCGAAATTTTGTAGAAATTGTGGATTTAGAAATATTTTGTATCATAAGCTTTAATAAAAAGAGATTCAATAAAGTGTGTGATCCTTCAAAAGGGAAGGTGACCTAATTTAAGTTCCCCTCACCCACGACTCACATGAGGCATGGCAGGACCCAGCTAGTGTGAGTATAGGGGATAGGGCTTACATGAGGCATGGCATGACCCAGCTAGTGTAAGTACCGAAATTTTATGGTGGCGACGGGCACAGTATGAGCTCATTACCACTTATGTTTAGTGGGTGGAAAGAAAGGACGTAAGATAAGTCAAGTTAAGGAAAGAAAGGGACTTCGGTCCGACCCAAGTAAAAAGTGTAACTCTCAACATGTTCATGTATGTTATGAATAGTCATGTAAGCCTTTATGTATGCCATGATATTGTTACTACAACGAGAATAAGTACTAAATGTTGAATCCACCTCGGGTAGTAATGTTTTCGAAAATCAAATAATTGAACCTATTGAATGCTCACAATTTTCATTTATAAAACCGAAGTGGCTGGGACGATGACAATGACACCTGTGTGTCAGGGTCGAGTCCTACTGAGAAATCTTATTTCTCACCCTAGCTATTTTTCCGTCTCGTCACCAGATACTCATGGCACACCCCGTGGAATGGAGCATGGAGCCTCCCCACCATGAGTGGGTATACGACGCAAATACTCATGTTATTGTGGCTACGACCACCACAATAGTCCATACACACTTTTATCTGGGTTGGATTTTTGAAGGAGAGGAGCCAAAGATCCCGCCTGCCCCTGTAGATGTATCATCGGCGCACTTTGGACAGCCGCTGGGTCCTTGGGATTTCCGGCCTGAGCCTTTGCCCGAGATCTAGATGGAGCCAATGTCTCCAGGTCTACCTGTAGCCGAGGCCGTGCCACTGCCGGAGGTCCCTATGATCAAGGTGAGTTCGACGGCCACCCCTAGGGCCGCAGCAACTTCGCCACCGCTCCCTGTGTATCACCCCGACGCATCTGAGGAGGATCCCTCCGAGGCCCATTCTTCGTACGGGGCCACACCCGAGCCATCGCATGCATCGTCGACGACGTGAGCAGCAGCGCCCTCAGATATCCGCATTCTTTGTCCCCGATGCCGAGGAACGAGGGGGACCGGGCATTCGAGGACTTGAGCCCACTTGATCAAAGGCACGGACAGGGGAGAGAAGCCAGCAGACGTCTACATGGGCCTATTTTTATTTGTGTTCCTTATCCTATGTATTTTATTTTGTAATGAACCTTGTCAGACTTATGTACCGTTGATGTTTTGGGGCCATGGCATGACCATGAGTTCCCTTTTATGTATTTGCTAGATATTATGAGATTAATTATAATTATATGGTTGTTGTTGTAATTTGAATGCATGGTATTATGATTTATTCCTTGTTCCTTCAAGTTATACCGAAATCTTTGCGATACACTCGTTTACCGCTATCTTCTCGCGCAAGGCTTTACTTTCCAAAAGCGATGACATATTTCAAAAAAAATAAATTTACTGTATTTTTCGCGTAATTTAATTTCAAGTGAAGTTTAGTTTTCCACGAGCATAAGTAACAACTAATAAAACGCCGTACTACGACTTAAGCGTAATATGGATTTATTAGGGTGTTACACAATAAGAATCACCTAATCGAAGTTCTGTAGCTCAAGATACAAGTAAAAGAGTGATCAAAGGTCAAACTTGATAGCAACAGAAACAAGATGAAGTTTCAATCTTGTTTCACCTTTTTCTCCTAAAGACTCGAGAACTGGAAAAAGTGTCCAACAACAAAGTTGAAGATCTTCTTCCCTTCTTTCCAAAGAATCTTGAATCATCATAATCCGACTTCTAGAGTGCTGGATATCAAATTTCGAATGCTAAAAGGTTCTGATTTCATACAAGCTAAACTCTCTCATGGCTCCAAATTTCAACTGAAGTGCTTCTATCTAATGACAATCAAAATAAGCCCAAAATAAGTATTCAAAAGATAAGAAAATAACAGAAAATAAAAATACCACCCAATCTCAACTACTTAACTAAAATAAAACAAAATAGTAACTATACTAAATAACTACATCCTAAATTAACTAAAAATATAACTCACCAAAGGGAGTTATCACAACCCCCAACTTAAGAACTTGCTTGTCCCCAAGCAAGACTCAAATCAAAGACTCAAATACTCTAAACAGAAATACAAAAGACTCAAACGAAAACACTGAAAACAAAAAAGGACTCACTACACAAAATGGTCAAGATCAAAGTTGTTGCCTATGGAATCCTTCGTCATTGCTCTATAACTTAACTCAAAAGTTACCAAGGATCCAAATCTAAGTATCAAGACCATTTAATTTTGCAATCACATTGTCAAAAGAATGGATCAAGTGTGTGTACAAGAGAAAAGCAACAGAGAATTGATTCAACCTATGCTTATGTAATGTTTAAGTAAACACAAAAGCATTACATTATCCACAATCCTCTCTCTCTGTATTTCTACATGAATGTCATTTAACCAAAGATTAAAAGGACTTTTTCTTAGCTTATAATGGCAAGCCAAGGTAAGGGGTAGATGGAATAGTCATTTAAGCTCAATATTTCCCTCAACTTAAGGAACCCTTATCCCTAACTCATTCTCTTTGGGTACCCCCAACTTAGTTGCTTGGCAACCATCATGCTTTTCTTCTTAAACTCTGGCATTATATTTTACCTTTATTGCCAACCTTTTCTCTATTTTCTTTTTTTTTTTTCATTTTTTCACTTCTTTTTTTTTTACCTCTTTATTTCTCTTTCATTCTTTCTTTTGTTTTTCTCTTTTTTCTTTTTTTTTCTTTAGCTTCACTTTTGAACTTAGAAACATGAGGTTGTGGTAGTGGAGGTATTACCCTATTCGAATGAGCTTAGAAGCTAAGGCTTGAGGGTAAATATGGGATCAAAGAAGGAAAAGAAAGGAATGGCATTAGGTTCATAATGTGGTTCAATCCAAGAATAGACTTTAAGGCTCAATTGGGGTGACTACGGACCAATGACAAAGAGTGGGCCAATAAGGCTTAAATATGGCTACCAAACATAGCCTAATCACTTCCAAGACTAAGATTCACTCACATATATTTCAAGAGAGATTCACATGAATAAAAATGCATGTCTGAACCTAAATAAAGCATAAAAAGCAAAAAGGTCACCTATCCTAAGTTCCTGACTCTTAACAAAGTGCAAGAAAATAATCCTTCTCAATTCAATAGTAAAAGCATAAGAAGGTTTTCAAGACTTAAATCCGGATCCAAAGTTAGTTATCAAATAGAGCAATATTTCATATTATAGGCATAGGCAACAACAACCAATTGGCCAACAAAAAAAAAATTAATTAAAAAAATTGGACTAAAAACTAAAATCTTTTTTTTTAGCAGAAAATTGAAACTAAAAACACTAACAACCTAATGAACAAAAATCATTTTATTTTATTTTTTTTGAGATAATAACGATAAGAGAAAGAAAAAAACTAACAACTTAAATACTAAACTAAAAAAAAATAATAATAATAAAATAATAAAGAAACAAAAACAAGAACAAATAAAAAAGTGCACAATGGACTTTCCCCGCCCACAACTTAAAATTATGCATTGTCCCTAATGCATGAAAATAAAATCAAAAGGGAAAGGAAAGGAAAGTTATTCCCCAATATATGTATCTCTACTACATGCCCCATGTGGCTTCTTCCTTAACTTATGCACTTCCTAATTTCTCCAATAAACCTAACAAAACAAAATAAACACAATTAAATAAATTAAAATTAATCAAAACTAAAATTTTACCTAAACAAAAAAAACTAAAAAGATCCTAAATAAGAAAAATTAAAATCAAAGACAGGTTAGAAAAGTTGGGTTGTCTCCCAATAAGCACTTTGGTTTAATATCCCTAAGTTAGACATAGTACTGTCACTCATGATGGTTCCTTCCTCCCCTTCTTTGGTGACTTGTCACCAAGATGGTGGTTATTCTTCCCAAAAACCAATGAGATAGAATTAGGCTCAAATGTCAAGTGGAGAGCTTCTAGCGGCTTCTCAGGTGGCTTAAGATTATCATCCCCCACCCTTTTCTTTTCCTTCTTTGTTTTGCTCTTACTCAACAGCGGCTCCCAAGGAGGTGTGGTATGTGATGCGGGGACTGAAGTACTCAAGTTAGCTTTCACTACATCCACTTTATAGCATTGAGCTGTCTTTGTGGTAGAGTCTATTACTTGGAAGACTTTGAAGTTCACTTTATTGTTCCTTAGAGTTAGCTCCCCTTCTTCTACATCTATCAGAGCTCTGCTAGTCACCAAGAATGGATGGCTAAGAATTAGAGGGAGATTGACATCTTCCTCCATATCAAGAATCAAAAAACTAGTGGGAACGAAGAAATAGTCCACCTTCACCAAAACATCTTCAATAATACCATAGGGAAGTTTGACAGATCTATCAGCCAATTACAGAGATACCCTTATAGGCTTCACTTTAGTAATGCCCAATCTATGCACAAGTGACAAAGGCATCAGATTGATACTTGCTCTAAGGTCACATAGTGCCTTGTATATCCTCAAATCACCAATGGTGCATGGAATAGTGAAGCTCCTAGGGTCCTTCAATTTAGGTGGCAGTTTCCTCTAAATGATTACCAAATACTCCTCAGTGACTGGTATAGTCTCATCAGCATCCAATTTCCTTTTCTTAGAAAGTAGCTTCTTCATAAACTTAGCATAGTTTGGCATTCGCTCCAATGCCCCAGCAAATGGAATATTGATGTGGACCTTTTTAAGCACATTAAGAACTTTAAGAAATTGTTGTCCTTCTGGTTCTTTCTTTTGTTGCTTCACCCTTTGAGGATAAGGAATTAGAGGGTCATAAGCAGGAGGTGCCACATATCCTTTCTCCTCAGGTAGTGCCATATTGGAATTTTTAGCAGGCATTTCTTCTACCCTTGTTTCTTCCTTTTCAGATTCAACTAGTTCTTTACCATTTCTCAGTATGATTGCATTCACATGCTCCCTTAGATTTTCAATGGTATTGCTAGGTGAGGAACCTAGTGGCTTCTCAGCTAATTGCTTGGAAATTTGCCCCACTTGATGATGCTCCAAGTTTTTGATTGCAGCATCATGAGCTCTAAATTGAGCCTCTGTCCTCTCCATAAAAGCTTTAGTCTTCTTCACAAAAGACACATGACTGCTCATGAACTACTAAAACATGTCTTCCAAGTTAGGCTTCTTCTGTTGTGGAGGTTGTTTGAACTATTACCCAAGAACATAGGTGTTGGAGTAGAAGTTGTGCATCTGGGCATTCATGTAGTTAACCTGCTCATCAAAAGAAGGAGCTGTAGTGCACTCTCCATTCGGATGGTTCACATGGCAAAAATCACAATGCATGACATGTGTTGGTGAAGTGGTGCTGTGTAACACCCTCTATTATATAAGCCATGCTCGAGTCATGGAGTTATATTAAGAGGTTGTCACTATACTAAGAAAATCTTTAAAATATGGAAAATATAATACATGGCCTTTTAACTGCTCACTTTATTACTGACTAATAATCTCTGATACATAGAGAATAAAATAATTACACTTTAAAAGGAATTGTAGCTGACACAGTACACAGCATTTACATCTAACTAGTCGTTAGCTGGCTTCAAGAATCTCTTGGTTTGGCTTATGCCCGATTCTTGCTCAATGAAAGGCCCCGTACTCCGTCTCACACTTGATTTCCAACTTAGGTGTTGGAATGTTTACAGAAAAGAAAAACATACAAGCAGGCAGTGAGAACCTAAGGTTCTCAGTAGGTAAACTCAAACCAACCTTACAGTGTTACCATAAACATTCCAGCCACTTCAGTTTATTATAAAAATATGAGCACATATAAACAAGTAGTGGTCCAATTTTAAGTTGAAAACACTTTACTCAAAGCGGGATAGATTTTAACAGCCACTTGCCATTTCATATGACAGACATAGGAACATGAACATAGTAATATACTTCAATAAGAATCATAATAGTATCATGACATAATGAGATAATTAGAAATGTACATGTAGATGCTTGTACTTGATTGTATGCAAGCGCACTTAACTTAATTTATCTCTTTCTTTAACTTGCAACTTGATCTTGCTTTTTTCTATACTTGGTCCCCCAGAGGTGAATGGCCTCTCTCACCCTGGGGTAATAGCTTGCTTTTCAGGTCCGATGTAACATCCGCGATTTCCGACTTCCGATCCCCTCTATTGTTGATATTTCCGATTTTCGAGTTGCCTTACATTCCGCTTCCGACCTCAATATTAGCTTCGACTTCCGACTTCGTTCCAAGGCTTACAAGGGATTTCTTCCGATTTCCGACCTCATGCATGCAGCTTACGGTCTCCGATTTAATGAATGAAGCTTACGATTTCCGACCTTGTAAGCGTGTATAAATTTAGACCTCATCAGTATGAATTCCGACTTCCGATTTCAGGAGCTGAAACGAAGTGACTGATGCTTCCAACTTACGAGTTCGTCTTCGACTTCAGCACAATTTACGACCTCCGACCTTAGCGATCAAAGAGTAAAATGTTCGATTTCCGACTTCGTCTCTAAGGCTCAAATGAACTGCCTGTATTCCGAATTCCGACATTATGATTCACCAATGTACGAGATCCGATCTTGAGTCCAATATTAGTAGCTCTCATTTCTATATCTTTTCGAGATCCGAGATAGAAATTTTATAATTCCCGAGTTCCGACTTTAAGTGCTTGGCTTCACACCAGGCTCTGCTTTCAAGTTTCAACTAGACTGGATGTTTTCTGAGTTCCGACTTCATATACAGGAGGTTCACGAGTTCCGATTTCGTTTCCAGAATATACTGGAAACTACTCCCACTTTAGGCGATGTGGAGAGTGATTCTACCACACAAAGAGGGCAACGTGGAGAGCAAGGTTGGCTGAAACTTGGCCTTATGTTTAGAGGCCAATCAAAACCTTCCAAGTTAACTCCCACTCATGCCTATATAACACACCCTCCTCCTTTGATTCAGGCCCTCATTCACGTTGCTTTCCTCTTCTCCATCAGCTCTCTTCCTCTCTTGCTCACACACCCAAAACTCAAGCAAAGTTCCAGCCTTGTTCATCCAAACTCCAAGAATTCAGCACAAAACACTTAAATCAAAGGTAGGGGTTTTGATTTCTTGCATCAAATCCATGCACTTGGCTGACTGGGCTGAATCATTTTCACCTTATTTGATGTGTGAATTAACTAATTATGCTTGGATTAATAGAATATTTTGAGTTAGAAGTAGAATTAGAAGAAGAAAACTAAGAGAAGTAAATGGATGAGGGTGCTGTCTTGGTGGAGAGTCCACGGCAGTCTGTATGGCGGAGCGTACGGCGCTGCCTACAATCGGTCAAATCCGATGAAACTATTTTTACATGAAACTAGACATCTAGGGCTTTCCATAGACATATCATATAAGGATTTTGGATCAGAATTGAGGAAGATATGGATTTTTGAATCTCGACCTAGGGTTTTGACTCTGGCTCTGGGCAGATTAGGTTCTTTAGGGTAGAACTCGACCTATACTACATGAAAATGAGTGAAACAAACTTTTTTAGAAAGCTTACACATAGGAGAATATCTCATAAAAATTTCAGAATTTAATAAGGTCCCAATTGCTCCCAGTTCTCCACGCAATTCGCCCTAAGTCCACACCGGGCTAGAACAGGGCAGTGTAGGAAGGTCCGAATTCGGGGCTTGTAACTCGAGTCCTGCTAAGCCAAATCGAGTGGAACTTTTTCTAAATGAAACTTTGTTCTGTTAGCTTTAACATGAGACCAATTTCGTATGATTTGAGTGAGTTTTCGATTTTTAGTGGATTTTTACTTTTAGTTGCCTACTTCTGGCTAGCCAATGAGCAGGCCTAGATAAAGTTTAGATATCTTGAGTTATAGATGCCGAAATTAGATGGGACCAAAGAGGTTAGAAAATAGACACACAACCCTGGAACATACTCAAATTTGAGGTCCAAATGAGTTAAAATGAAATTGTGGCATGAATTACAAAAACCGGGTTGGTTGGATATGCTGAGGCAGGATTTCTGCCTTAATGAATTGGATATGGATTTGAGTTCTATGTTGGAATATAAATGTGAATTTGTGTTCCTTGTGATAAATTGATGTATTGATTGGCTGGCACTATTCATGGGGAAGCGGACACGTTCCGTTATGCTGCCGAAATTTCAGTAGAACCCATGTACAAGTTATGAATTACATGCTAATGCATATGCATTCTTAAGAAAGCCATGAAAGTTATGAAAAGAATTGTGTTATTATGCAAGTTCCATACTACTTGGGCCAACCCCGGATAGAAAGTTAATGGGAATAGATCGGTGGGAAGATCGGGGAAAGTGAACCCGGCATTCCTATATAGGAACGAGCTCGATCTCGATAAGCGCACTATTACCCAGGAGTCTAAAATGGCCAAGAACTCCCAGGGGACCAAGAGAGATGGAAAATGATAGAAAATGATGAAAAAGATTATGAAGGAAAGATCATGAACGAGTCTACATGATTACATGAATGCATGGATACATGGACTAGTTACATTGAGATGTTTACAATTGTCTGTTACAATTGCTCACTGCTATGCGTTTATTTATTTCGTTTGTCATTCTATACATTAGTATTAGCAATCTATTTTGTTTCTTATGCCGATTAAAGTAAAACTAAACTTTGCCTCGGACCAGACATGTTCTTAAACTCATGAAAATGGACTTTTTAGTTTGAACACCTATTTTTATGATTAAATAAAACCCGAGGCAACTGAGAATGTATGTGACGTCAGTACAAGTATAACCGAACCCTACTGAGAATTTTCTTGAAATTCTCACCCCATTTTGTGTCTCTCGCATCATTCTCGTATTAATGGCGATGGACTCCACAGCCACCCTTTTTATTGAGATTCCTGCATTACAGTTCCACCATGACCTGGAGTTGGACTCTTTGTACATAGCCGGTTTGTGCAACTTTCGTCTGTACCTCTTCAGCGACAGGAACTTTGATGTTCCTTTACACCATCCCCTCTTCGACCCTGCTGCCCCTTATATTGCCATCCTTCTACATATGGTGCACCCACATCCTGCACCTCCTACACCCGCAGCACCCGCTGACCCTGCCCCTGAGTCACCACCGCAGGCAGCCCCCGACATCCCGTTGAGTTCCGAGAGTGACCCCTCCGAGGCCACCGGCTCGTCGCCCTCTTCCTCCTCGGGACCCAACGTAGATTACACCCCGGCCGAGCCTGGCATGGCTAACGGCTACCTAACGGAGTAGTTTAGCGGCAGGGGATGTTGTACAGTATGACCCTCTTTTGGATAGCATGTAGCTTTGGGTCATGGGTTTGACTGTAGGGTTAGCAGTAGGTTACGAAATGTCCTTTGAGGACCATAGGGTGTTTTGGCAGATGAGGGTATTAGGATCTTCCTGATACACCAGCTCCGTATGTGTTCTACTTTAGAACTTTGTACATAAACTGAGATAGTGGCTTCTGATATATATATATATATATGTTTACACGTATGCAGTAACATTATTGTACCATACTTATCTTGATGATATTTTATTCGGTTCGTTTCGTTTTTAATATAACAGTACGCCATTTCGTCAATAGAGACGATTTAAAGAAAAAAAAAAAACAAGAAAGGTAAGTAAAGTATCAACACGGTAACACGACCTGACTAGTTTCATGCTATGACTTAAGCATAACATAAAATTAGTAGGGTGTTACATTTTGGTATCAGAGCAGTTCGTCCTAGCTAAGGCCTGAGGATTGGACTGACTATGCTTCGCGCATATTCTGTGTTTTTAGCTGATGACATGCACTAAATCTTGCCATTATGGTTGAGATATAGTGGTGCGTGTGTATGAAGTGTCTGATCGTGTGAGCCGTTATTTACTAGCACATTAAACTTAGTATTGAGCCTGATCAACTCAATAACTTTTGTTTTGTGTGTTCAGAACTTAATGGCTTCCGGAAGGCGAGGAAGACCACGTGCGGAACCTGCTCCAGAGAACCCGACTGACGTGATGGCCACAATGCGGGAAATGGCTCACGCAATGCGGGAACAAGCCGCGGCAGCTCACCAAATGATGGAGCAGCTAGGCAGGCGGCCTGCAGCAGGCTGTGAAGGAAACCCACGAGGTCCAGAGGCAAACCTGGACTACCTCAGGTTCGCGGACTTTAGAAAGGCAAATCTGCCAAGTTTCCGAGGGGCATATGACCCGGACAAAGCTGACGAGTGGATCAAAGCCATGGAGAAGATTTTCTCCGTCTTGGATTGCTCGGATCATCAGAAAGTGACTTTTGCCACTTACACGCTTGCGCACGCCGAAGTTCGGTGGAACGGCGTCATTTGTTTGAGGAATCTCAGACAGTAGCCACCTGGACAATGTTTAAGGATGTATTTTGCCAGAAGTACTTCCCCGCTTCGGTTCGAAATGCCAAAGAACTCGAGTTCATGCAGCTGCGCCAAGGAAATCGGACAGTATCCGAATATATTGCCCGATTTGAGGAGCTATGCAAATTCTCCACAATTTACCAGAGGAACCCAGATGAAGCCTGGAAGTGCATTAAATTTGAAGGTGGGTCACAAGAGGATATTCTCACCGCAATCAGCCCAATGGAGATCAGGGATTTCCTTACATTAGTGAACAAATGCCGACTGGTGGAGGATTGCCACTCGAAGTTAGCTGTAGCCAGAGCATCTGGTGGAAATTTCAAGAGGGGGTTAGCCCCGCAAGGCCTAAGATTCAAGCCCAATGTACAACAACAGCGGAGATTTCCGCCAAGAGGCAATAAAGGCAAGCAGCCTCAAAGGCCTTTTCCAAATTCAACTTGCATAAAATGCGGCAAGAATCATGGCGACCGGCCGTGCTTGGCAGGCCAGAATGTCTGCTATGGATGTGGCAAGCCAGGCCACAAAATTTACGAGTGTCCAACCAGGAACTCATCACAGCCGCCTCGACCCAAATGACAAGGGCGGGTCTTTACTATGAATGCGGAAGAAGCCGATAAGTCGAAGGATTGATCCAAGGCAATTGTGATGTGAATGATGAGACTCTAATCAGACTCTATGATTCGGTTGCCTCACATTCATTTATTTCTCATAATTGTGTAGCTGCTTTGCAATTGCCAATTTCTGAATTACCTTATGATCTGTTGGTTTCTACTCCTACCAATGGGCCTGTTAGAACTAGTCAAATGTGCATCAAAGCTCCTCTTCGAATTGAGGGCAGGACCTTTGCCGCTAATTTGATTTGCCTCCCTCTATCTGGTCTCGACGTAGTGCAGGCATGGATTGGCTTTCTGCCAATCATGTTGTACTCAATTGCTCTGATAAAACGGTGGTACTCCCCCCTGTCTTACTTTCTGAATCCCAAACCGCAATACTCTTCTATCTGAACTCTTTCAGGCCAAAGGATCAAGGGTATATCCTCTTATCAGCTAATGCGGTAGAAAGTGGCGAGGCGGAGAAGATTCCGATTGTCAGGGAATACCCGGATGTTTTCCCAGAGGATATTCCTGAATTCCCTCCGGAGAGAGAGATTGAGTTTACCATCGAGTTGGTTCCAGGTGCGGGACCAATATCCATAGCTCCGTATCGAATGTCACCTATGGAGTTGACGGAACTAAAAAGACAGATCGAAGAGCTTTTAGAAAAGGGATTCATACGACCAAGTGCGTCGCCATGGGGAGCTCCGGTCTTGTTGGTCAAGAAGAAGGATGGAAGTATGCGCTTATGCGTGGATTATAGGCAGTTGAACAAAGTGACGATTAAGAACAAGTATCCGCTGCCAAGGATTGATGATCTCATGGACCAACTACAGGGTGCAACGGTATTCTCCAAGATCGACTTGCGTTCTGGATATCACCAAATTCGAGTTCGGGAACAAGATATCCCTAAGACAGCTTTTCGAACTCGTTACGGGCACTATGAATACACCGTGATGTCGTTTGGGCTGACGAATGCGCCAGCGGTATTCATGGATTACATGAATCGAATATTTTGCCCATATCTGGACAAATTTGTAGTGGTCTTCATCGATGATATACTTGTCTACTCAAAGACAGAACAAGAACATATGGAACACTTACGGCTAGTTCTGCAAATTTTAAGAGGAAAGAAGCTCTATGCCAAGTTATCCAAATGTGAATTTTGGATGAAGGAGGTAAAATTTCTCGGCCACGTAGTGTCATCTGGAGGAATCTCTGTCGACCCCAGCAAAGTAGAAGCAGTTCTGAACTGGGAGAGGCTAACTACAGTCTCGGAAGTTAGAAGTTTTCTGGGCTTAGCTGGATATTATAGGCGATTCGTTAAGGATTTTTCTCGAATAGCCTTGCCTTTGACCAAGCTAACCAGAAAGAATGTCCCTTTCGAGTGGACGCCGGAGTGCGAACAGAGTTTTCAGGATTTGAAGAGAAGGTTGACCACGACACCAGTGCTAGGTTTACCAGACCCTCATGGACCATTTGAGGTCTACTGCGATGCTTCCCAACAAGGGTTGGGATGCGTGTTGATGCAAACAGGAAAGGTAGTCGCATATGCCTCCAGACAATTGAAGCCACACGAAAGGAATTACCCGACTCATGACCTTGAATTAGCAGCAGTAGTGTTTGCTTTCAAAATATGGAGACATCACCTGTATGGAGTAAGGTTCGAGGTCTTTTCTGATCATAAGAGTTTGAAGTACCTTTTTGATCAGAAGGAATTGAATATGAGGCAACGGAGATGGATGGAACTCCTTAAAGACTACGAATTTGAATTGAAATACCACCCAGGTAAGGCGAACATCATGGCAGATGCGTTAAGCAGAAAATCATTGACTATCGCATGGATGATGATTAAAGAGACGGAACTTATTGAAAGTTTCCGAAATCTTAATTTGGAAATTCCCATAACTCCCAAGACTCTTCAGCTACACCAAATTCAGATAACCAGTAGCTTCAAGGACCAGATTCGGCAAGCACAGCAGCAAGATGCTAACTTTCAACATACGCTTAATCTCGTGCGATCAGGGAAACTAGCAGGTTTTGCCCAAGATAAAGAGGGCATCTGGCGGTGCCACGACAGAGTATGTGTCCCTGAAAGGGACGATCTCCGAAAGAGAATCTTAGAAGAAGCGCATAGAGGCGAGTTTGTCATACATCTTGGCATAACTAAGATGTATCAAGACCTCAAGAAGATGTTTTGGTGGCCAGGCATGAAGTCAGATGTAGCAAACTTTGTTGGCAAATGCTTGATTTGTCAAAAGGTGAAGGCGGAACATCAGAAGCCTTCTGGGGTGCTTCAACCCTTGGAAGTCCCTGAGTGGAAGTGGGAAAGTATTTCCATGGATTTTGTGATGAGGTTGCCAAGAACACCAATAGGATACGATGCCATATGGGTCATCGTGGATATATTGACCAAGTCTGCCCACTTTCTACCCATCCGAGCGAATTATCCGTTGGAAAAATTGGCACAACTGTATATTAAAGAGATTATAAGACTGCATGGGACCCCTTCAACCATTATCTCCGATCGAGACCCAAGGTTTACTTCAAGGTTTTGGGGAGCCTTACAAAAGGCATTCGGTGCTAAGTTATGTCTAAGCACTGCATACCACCCGCAAACGGACGGCCAAATAGAAAGGACAATTCAAACTTTGGAGGATATGTTACGAGCTTATATACTGGAGCAACGCGGGAATTGGGATCGATATTTACCATTGGCCGAGTTCGCGTACAACAATAGCTATCACGCTAGCATTGGCATGGCTCCTTACGAAGCGTTGTATGGACGGAAGTGCCAATCTCCCCTGTACTGGTATGAGACGGGGGAATCAGCTCTATTGGGGCCCGATTTAGTCGAGCAGACTACCGAGCAGATCAAGAAAATACGGAACAAGATGCTTGTCGCTCAGAGTCGCCAGAAGAGTTACGCGGATACCAGGAGGAAACCTTTGGAATTTCAAGAAGGAGACCATGTATTTCTGAAGGTTACTCCTACCACGGGGATAGGTAGAGCAATCAAAGTCAAGAAGCTAAATCCTCGTTTTATTGGTCCCTTCCAAATCCTAAAGTGAATCGCGTCAGTGGCGTACCGAGTCGCTTTGCCTCCACATCTATCAAACCTCCATGATGCTTTTCATGTCTCTCAACTCAGAAGGTATCAACCTGACCCTACGCACTCCCTTGAACCCGAATCAATAAAGTTGAAGGAGGACCTGACCTTTCAAGTTCAACCAGTACGGATCTTAGACAGAAGCAGCAGGCAACTCCGAAACAAATCTGTATAGTTAGTAAAAGTAGCATGGGGGAAAAGAAGGTGCTGAGGACTATACTTGGGAACTAGAATCGGATATGAGGAAAGAGTATCCTGAACTATTCTCCAGCACTAAATTTTGAGGACAAAATTTTTTAAGGGGAGTGATATTGTAACATCCGCGATTTCCAACTTCCGATCCCCTCTATTGTTGATATTTCCGATTTTCGAGTTGCCTTACATTCCGCTTCCGACCTCAATATTAGCTTCGACTTCCGACTTCGTTCCAAGGCTTACAAGGGATTTCTTCCGATTTCCGACCTCATGCATGCAGCTTACGGTCTCCGATTTAATGAATGAAGCTTACGATTTCCGACCTTGTAAGCGTGTATAAATTTAGACCTCATTAGTATGAATTCCGACTTCCGATTTCAGGAGCAGAAATGAAGTGACTGATGCTTCCAACTTACGAGTTCGTCTTTGACTTCAGCACAATTTACGACCTCCGACCTTAGCGATCAAAGAGTAAAATGTTCGATTTCCGACTTCGTCTCTAAGCCTCAAATGAACTGCCTTATTCCGAATTCCGACATTATGATTCACCAATGTACGAGATCCGATCTTGAGTCCAATATTAGTAGCTCTCATTTCTATATCTTTTCAAGATCCGAGATAGAAATTTTGTAATTCCCGAGTTCCGACTTTAAGTGCTTGGCTTCACACCAGGCTCTGCTTTCAAGTTTCAACTAGACTGGATGTTTTCTGAGTTCCGACTTCATATACAGGAGGTTCACGAGTTTCGATTTCGTTTCTAGAATATACTGGAAACTACTCCCACTTTAGGCGACGTGGAGAGTGATTCTACCACACAAAGAGGGCAACGTGGAGAGCAAGGTTGGCTGAAACTTGGCCTTATGTTTAGAGGCCAATCAAAACCTTCCAAGTTAACTCCCACTCATGCCTATATAACACACCCTCCTCCTTTGATTCAGGCCCTCATTCACGTTGCTTTCCTCTTCTCCATCAGCTCTCTTCCTCTCTTGCTCACACACCCAAAACTCAAGCAAAGTTCCAGCCTTGTTCATCCAAACTCCAAGAATTCAGCACAAAACACTTAAATCAAAGGTAGGGGTTTTGATTTCTTGCATCAAATCCATGCACTTGGTTGACTGGGCTGAATCATTTTCACCTTATTTGATGTGTGAATTAACTAATTATGCTTGGATTAATAGAAGATTTTGAGTTAGAAGTAGAATTAGAAGAAGAAAACTAAGAGAAGTAAATGGATGAGGGTGCTGTCTTGGTGGAGAGTCCACGGCAGTCCGTATAGCGGAGCGTACGGCGCTGCCTAAAATTGGTCAAATCCGATGAAACTATTTTTAGATGAAACTAGACATCTAGGGCTTTCCATAGAGATATCATATAAGGATTTTGGATCAGAATTGAGGAAGATATGGATTTTTGAATCTCGACCTAGGGTTTTGACTCTGGCTCTGGGCAGATTAGGTTCTTTAGGGTAGAACTCGACCTATACTACATGAAAATGAGTGAAACAAACTTTTTTAGAAAGCTTACACATAGGAGAATATCTCATAAAAATTTCAGAATTTAATAAGGTCCCAATTTCTCCCAGTTCTCCACGAAATTCGCCCTACGTCCACACCGGGCTAGAACAGGGTAGTGTAGGAAGGTCCGAATTCGGGGCTTATAACTCGAGCCCTGCTAAGCCAAATCGAGTGGGACTTTTTCTAAATGAAACTTTGTTCTGTTAGATTTAATATGAGACCAATTTCGTATGATTTTAGTGAGTTTTCGATTTTTAGTGGATTTTTACTTTTAGTTGCCTACTTCTGGCTAGCCAATGAGCAGGCCTAGATAAAGTTTAAATATCTTGAGTTATAGATACGGAAATTAGATGGGACCAAAGAGATTAGAAAATAGACACACAACCCTGGAACCTACTCAAATTTGAGGTCCAAATGAGTTAAAATGAAATTGTGGCATGAATTACAAAAACCGGGTTGGTTGGATATGCTGAGGCAGGATTTCTGCCTTAATGAATTGGATATGGATTTGAGTTCTATGTTGGAATATAAATGTGAATTTGTGTTCCTTGTGATAAATTGATGTATTGATTGGCTGGCACTATTCATGGGGAAGCGGACACGTTCCGTTATGCTGCCGAAATTTCGGTAGAACCCATGTACAAGTTATGAATTACATGCTAATGCATATGCATTCTTAAGAAAGCCATGAAAGTTATGAAAAGAATTGTGTTATTATGCAAGTTCCATACTACTTGGGCCAGCCCCGGATAGAAAGTTAATGGGAATAGATCGGTGGGAAGATCGGGGAAAGTGAACCCGGCATTCCTATATAGGAACGAGCTCGATCCTGATAAGCAGACTATTACCCAGGAGTCTAAAATGGCCAAGAACTCCCAGGGGACCAAGAGAGATGGAAAATGATAGAAAATGATGAAAAAGATTATGAAGGAAAGATCATGAAGGAGTCTACATGATTACATGAATGCATGGATACATGGACTAGTTACATTGAGATGTTTACAATTGTCTGTTACAATTGCTCACTGCTATGCGTTTATTTATTTCGTTTATCATTCTATACATTAGTATTAGCAATCTATTTTGTTTCTTATGCCGATTAAAGTAAAACTGAACTTTGCCTCGGACCAGACATGTTCTTAAACTCATGAAAATGGACTTTTTAGTTTGAACACCTATTTTTATGATTAAATAAAACCCGAGGCAACTGAGAATGTATGTGACGTCAGTACAAGTATAACCGAACCCTACTGAGAATTTTCTTGAAATTCTCACCCCGTTTTGTGTCTCCCGCATCATTCTCAGACACTGGCGATGGACTCCACAGCCACCCTTTTTATTGAGATTCCTGCATTACAGTTCCACCATGACCTGGAGTTGGACTCTTTGTACATAGCCGGTTCGTGCAACTTTCGTCTGCCTCTTCAATGACAGAACTTTGATGTTCCTTTACACCATCCCTCTTCGACCCTACTGCCCCTTATATTGCCATCCCTCTACATATGGCGCACTCCACATCCTCGCACCTCTCGCACCAAGCAAAGACCCGCCGACCCTCGCCTCGAGTCACCACCGCAGGCAGCCCCCGACATCCCGTTGAGTTCCGAGAGTGACCCCTCCGAGGCCACCGGCTCGTCGCCCTCTTCCTCCTCGGGACCCAGCGTAGATTATACCCCGGCCGAGCCTGGCATGGCTAACGGCTACTTGATGGAGTAGTTTAGCGGCAGGGGATGTTGTACAGTATGACCCTCTTTTGGATAGCATGTAGCTTTGGGTCATGGGTTTGACTGTAGGGTTAGCAGTAGGTTACGAAATGTCCTTTGAGGACCATAGGGTGTTTTGGCAGATGAGGGTATTAGGATCTTCCTGATACACCAGCTCCGTATGTGTTCTACTTTAGAACTTTGTACATAAACTGAGATAGTGGCTTCTAATATATATATATATATATGTTTACACGTATGCAGTAACATTATTGTACCATACTTATCTTGATGATATTTTATTCGGTTCGTTTCGTTTTTAATATAACAGTACGCCGTTTCGTCAATAGAGACGATTTAAAGAAAAAAAAAAAAAAGAAAGGTAAGTAAAGTATCAACACGGTAACACGACCTGACTAGTTTCATGCTATGACTTAAGCATAACATAAAATTAGTAGGGTGTTACATCCGAGCTCATACCTATACATGAGTGACGGGTTTACTTTCCCCGACCCTCACACCGGTCTTTTCCCTTTAAATCTGGTCGAGGGCTAGCCCAAGTCTTAGACAGTACCACTCTGGCCTATGATTGCTGGGTCTATGCCATGCCTCACATGGTAGCTTGGTATGTCTTTCTTGCAAGTTCTTATTATATTTTCCTTTTCATATCTTGTCATGCATGCGGATGCTTGGTGCATTCATGAATATGTCTCATACCTTATTTATCATATCATATTCTAAATATACTTGCATGCATGATGTGCATGAATACGACATGTAAATGTAAATATATTCAAAGCATAATCACCCATAGCATAAGTTCTCATAAATTCCTGCTGAAAATTCGGCAGCATAACGGATGGAGTTCGCTTCCCCATGAATAATGCCAGACAACCAGTACAATCTTTCAAACTTGCAACTCAATATGGATCAGACACTATATAGATATTCATAGCATCATTCAACAAGTTTAATTCAAGCATCTATGGGGTTTTCAGTTTACTCTCTCCTATTCTGCCCGATTTTATTGTAATCCACTCTTTACTCAATTCAACTCATCTAAGTCTAAATTTTGAATATGTCATAGCATTATGTGTCTAGTTTCCAACCCTTTTGGTCCCATCTCATTTTGATTTGTATAACTCATGTTATTAGTAATTTACTTCAGACTGCCCTGTTCTTAGCTAGAATTGTACCCTTTTAAGTGAAATTTCACTAACAATAGAAATCTAAGTGAAATCCTACAAAATTTATATCAAATTAAAGCTAATAGAAAACATTTTAAATGGGTTAAGTTTCATATCATTTGCATGAGTATATTTTGCATTACGAGTCCCGAAACTTGACCCTTTTGGACTACATTGTCTCAGCCCGATTTAAACTTAAGTCAATTTCATTGGTGTGCTGGAACAGATGGTAATGAATCTGGTTCTAAAATTTTTATGGGATGTTCCTTTACATGTTAGCTTCCAAACAACCTTGGGTTCATTCAATTTGGAGTTGTGTAGGTGAGTTATACCCTTCTCAACTCATACTGCCTGGATCAGAATCCAGATTTCTAGGTTAAATTTCAAAAATTCATAACTAATTCTATACTAATCCTATGGCCTAATATTTTATATATATGGAAAGCCCTGAATGTCTAGTTTCATATAAAAATAGAATCATCCACTTTCTACGCCTGTACACAGAGCTGTACACTCCGCCAGTACGGGCACCGTAGGGTTTTCTCACAAGAACAGATTCTGCCTAGCTCCCTTTTGAGTTTTTGATAAATTCCTCAACTTAAACCAAGTTTCCTCACCTCAAAACATTAGAAGAACATCAAAGCACCATCATACAAGTATGGTATAAGAGGAACATAGCAACCACATAGTCACATAATACATCAAACAACTAAGGATTTGAGCTACCTACCTTGAAATCCTTAAAGCTATGGAAGCAAGGAGGCCAAGAACCAACTCCTAGCCTTCTTTCTTCATCATGGCAACAGCTCATATGAATGTGGGGAGGTTCTATTTGATGCTTAATCATGAAATTGTTAGAGGGGTTTTGTAGAGAAGGAGGTGAGGATCAATTTTCATAAAAGGAGCAAGAGGATTTGAGATCAAGAGGGCTTCCAATCTTGAGCTTGAAGTTCTTGGTCATGGAGGTAAGGAAAGAAAGGAAGAAGAAGAAGAAGAAATGGAAGGAGGCTGAAGCATTGGTGGAGGGCACATAATGAAGGGAGGTGGGTGAGATTTTTCTAGGCTTTATGACCTAGATGAGGATGACTTGAGATATTTGGTTTCAATGGTCATGATTTGGCCAAATTTCCCCATTATATGGCTACCATATGGCGCCATCTATGGTGGTGGAGGTGGCTGAATTTCAGCCATTCAACCTAAGGTTATCAGTGTAAAATTCTACTGATTCGGCTCTGGCAATTTAGAATACCGAATATTTATCGATTTCCTCCAAACCGGTAAAACGTTACTTAATAGTTTGCAAGATATGTACATGTTCATTTTAATTTATCTTAAGCCAAATCTCTCTAATTAATATCTAATTAACTCTTAATTAATGTTTAGTTAACCTTTAATTGCCCTTACATAACTATTGAAATCGAATAAGTGATCTAACGGCAAAAATTAGGCATTTTTGTAAATCCGGAGTCATTTTGTTTCCTATTTTATCTAACAAATGGCATTTTCGTAATTTTGAGCAAGTCCAGGGGCACCCCACGTCATTTCACACCAGAGTGCCTCCATGGCCCAATCGGTAGAGACTTAAACTTCTACGGTTTTGCCACGTGATTCTGCTCCGCTTAAAATCCCATCCTGCTAATTCTACCGATGTGGAGATATAAATGTCATTTTATGAAAAGTTCTAGGGTTATTGTGGAAATATTCACTTGGAGTCAAAATACAATTTCTAAAACTTTTGGGCAAAATTGGAATTATGGGGCACTTTTGTCATTTCCTAACTCTTAACATATGGCAGTGCCGTATTTTCAACGGCAATGTTACACTACCCCATAATTCCAAGTGTAAGGATCGTCATGGCATAGCGCTGCCTGAGAGATTCTTACACTGCCTAAGGGAAATAATTCAAAGTTTCCATTACGTTTTGTTTATTAAGGAGGGGATGTTACATGCTGAGTAAGCCTAATTGCTTTTGAATGGCTGCATTTTAGACAGAAAGGGCTTGTATCTGGGCCAAGAGGGCAGTGGTAGTGTCAATTTTCAGAACTCCCCCTTTCTGGGTTCTCTCAGTAGGCCTCTGGTAATTGTTGCTAGCCAATACTTCAAATAGCTCCCAAGACTGCTCGAGTGTCTTATTGTTCAGAGAACCACTAGTTGCTGCATCAACCATGATCTGAGTGGACATAAGGAGACCATTGTAGAATGTCTAGATTTGCATCTAAAGTAGGATGCCATGATGTAGGCACTTAGCCAATAGCTCCTTGTACCTCTCCCATTATTCATAAAAAGATTCACCATCTACTTGGGTGAAGGAGGTGATGTCATTCTTCATCTTGGCAGACTTGGCAGGAGGAAAGTACTTCTCCATGAATTTCCTGGCCACCATACCCCAATTAGTGAGTGTCCCCTGTGGTAGAGACTTCAACCAGGCTCTGGCCTTGTCACTCAATGAGAAGTGAAACAATCTCAGCCGAATAGCATCATCCATGGCACCATTAATTTTTATGGTGTCACAGATCTCTAGAAAATTGCTGAGATGCTCATTAGGGTCTTCACTAGGCAGTCTAGCAAATTGGCAATTTTGTTGCACAAACTGAATAAGTGACGTCTTCAGCTCAAAGTGTTTGCTTGGACGGGTGGCCTCACAATGCTGGATGAATGCCCTTGAAGAGTGGGTGCCAAATAATCCTTCATGGCCCTGTCATTTTGCTTGTTTTCATTTGCCATGGTAGCTTTAAAAACTCTTTCAATTGCTCTTTATTATCTTCTAAGCTGACACAAAGAACACTCAATCTCTGGACCAAAGAATAAATCTCCTATGGATTGGCTTTTTCGTATGAACTGCAAAATAAAACATAAGAACAAGTGAAAGTAGGAATAAAATAAAATAAAACAAAAGCTAAATAAAATAAATAACAAAAGAAAAAAGAAAGAAAAATTAAATAAAAGGAAAAATAAATAATAAAAAAATAAACTAAAAAAATATAAAAACAAAAAATCCAATCTAGCATCCCGCAACTAAAAATGATATTGATACTATCCCCGACAACGACGCCAAAAACTTGATGCTGCTCCGGCAAGTGTACCGGATCATATAAGTAATAAAGTGATAAGTAAAGTATCGTTTCCACAAGGATAGAGCAAATATTGAATATTCGAAGGGATGACCATTTGGACAGAATAAATTCACAGATGCAGAAAATTAAAATAAAATTTAAAATAAAATAAATAAACAAAAGAGTAATGTAGACTGACGCTGATGGGTAGACAAATGCAATGGAATGGATGCTAAAGCTAATTAATTTCACCTATCATAGACGCATTTACTATGAATTTCTGTTAATTAGCTTCTATTCTAATTGACTCATGGTCGATTCCCCTTAATTTATTTCTAGCCTCTCTCAAGGTCAAGCAATACTCTTTATCCTAAATTGATTGCTTAATCTCTTAGCACAAACTAACTAGGAAAAGGTTGAAGCTCTATAGGTTCCTATGTTGACCACATGAACCGCGTTTGTCTATCTTTAGTTTTCACGCAGCTCACAGTGTTTATGTTAAGAGACTCTATTCACAAACCTTCTCTCGAGCTATTGTAAATCCCCAAATCAATTAATTGGTGATCAAGCAATTAAAAGCATTAAGCATAAACAAAAACACTAAGCAATAGAAATAGAAAACAAGATTAACATTAATTCATAAGTAAAATTGTCATACAAAAAGCACCCATTAACGCCCTAGCAAAAGAAAACTAGTTCATAACTGAAGAAAAGAAAATAATGAAAGAGTATGAAGATGAGAAAATAGAAGAAACAAAAGCCATAAAGATTTCTGGCTAGAGACAAGAGATTCGGAAGAATATGGATCTTTTCGTGTTGAGCTTGAGCTCTCGAATCCTTGAATTTTCGCCTTCAATCTCTTTAGAAGAAGTCTTCTATCTTGGGAGGTGTTTAGAAGTGTCTAGGGATCACTTTTTCTAACCTTACGTGTTGCCTTTTTTAGTCTACGGATCCTTTTTCTCGAATTTTGACCTGAACCAGCAAATTGCTGTAAACAGGGTTGCACTATAGCGAAACTAAAATACCCGGAGCCAAACGGCATCATGCTATAGTGCAAGGTAGCGCGCTATAGTGCGCTTTCTTGATAGTGCTAATTGTTTTTACACACTTCCAAGCTCTGTAACAGTCATAATAGTTGGAATTTGGCCTTAGAGGTAGAAATAGGATTATAGATCTTTGAGTAAGCTTTCCAAAGCAACAAGAATCACCTCAATCAAAATTCTGTATCTCAAGATACAAGTGAAAGAGTGATGAAAGGTCAAACTTGACAGCATCAGAAACAAGATGAAGCTTCAATTTTGTGTCACATTTTTCTCCTAGAAGACTCGAGAATTGGAAAAAGTGTCCAGCAACAAAGTTGAAGATCTTCTTCCTTTTTTTTCAAAGAATCTTGAATCATCATAACCCGACTTCTAGAGAGCTAGATATCAAATTTCCAATGCTAAAAGGTACTGATTTCATACAAGCTAAACTCTCTTATGGCTCCAAATTCCAACTTAAGTGCTTGTATCTAATGACAATCAAAATAAGCCTAAAACAAGTATTTAAAATATAAGAAAAAATAACAAAAAATAAAAATACCACCCAATCTCAACTACTTAACTAAAATAAAACAAAATAGTAACTAAACTAAACAACTACATCCTAAATTAAATAAAAACTAACTAAAAATATAACTCACCAAAGGGAGTTATCAACCTTCCATTTGACGGTTGATTTGGATAGCACATGCAGAGTTGGTCATGAGGATAGCCCTTTTTATTGGTAGTTATAGGGTTATCATTTTTCCTTATGGCATGTATGGGTGACTAGATTTCTAATGTATTTCCTTTTAGTTGTATTTGGTTAGGTATATTTTGGAGGGATCGATAGTAGATATCGACTCCACGGTTATATATGTAGAACATGTTGACCTTATATATATATATATATATATGGCTTTTGAAATGATCTTCGTGACTAATTGAGATTATTGTAAATTATATTGCTTTTAATTAGCTTAATGCATCGCAGATATATAAGTATTGTCGCTTTATTTTATTCGTTCATGGCTCTTGTTTTCCTATAGGTTTATTTTCTTATTGTTCAAGAAAAGAAAATTTACCCCTCCTTTCATTATAACTAATTTCAAAAGGTAGTTAAGTTTCTGCAAACAAAAGTAACAACTAATAATTTCTATAATATTACTTAAGCAAAGTGTAGAACTATTAGGGTGTTACATTTTGGTATCAAAACAATTTGCCCTTGTAGAGCTTGGAGATGGACTGACTATGCTTCTAAGCATATGCATTAGCTAAGTCATGCCCTGAGTCTTGTCTGTATGAAGGGACTTAGGAACTAGATATGCATGATTGCCTATTCATAATGAAATTAGTTACTAGTTCACTTAGAATAAATGTTGAGCCAAATTAACGTAATGTCTTATGTCTTATGCACCAGGAACTAATGGCATCAAGGAAGCGTGGTAGGCCTCGTAACAAGCCTGAAGGTCCCAAGAAAGTTATAGGGATGCGCCATGAAATGGCTGCAGCCATGAGGGAGTAGGCTGCTGCTACCCATTGTATTATGGAGCGGATGGAATAGAGGAATGAAGAGAACTTGGAAGGACACAATGTTGGGGCTGAGGTGGACTTAGAATACTTCAACTTTGCTAAGTTTCGAAAGGTGAACTAGTCAAGTTTCAGAGGGCCGTACAACCCGAATTGAGCTGATGAATGGATTAAGGTTATTGAGAAGATTTTCACAATGTTGGCCTGCATTGAGGAGCAAAAGGTAGTGATGCTGAGTTCTAGTGTGTGGGCACTAAGAGGCTATTGGACAGTGCTCATACCCACATCACTTGGGATGTGTTCAAGATCCAATTTTAAGAGAAGTACTTTCCCACTTCTGTGAGGAACACGAAGGAGCTGGAAAATCATGAGTCTACGTCAAGGGAACATGAATGATGCTAAGGATACTATAAAGTTAGAGGAATTGTGCAAGTTCTCAACAATCTATCAAAAGAACCCGGATGGCCAATGGAAGTATGTCAAGTTCAAAGGAGGACTGCGGGAAAAGATACTAACATCTGTTGGATCCATGGAGATCCATGACTATGCTACATTAGTCAACAAGTGCCACTTGGTGGAGGATTACAACCGAAAGCTAGTAGCGGCAATGTCAGAGTCGTACAAGAAGAAGTTGGCACCGCAAGGGTAGAAGTTCAAACAACAACCTCCAAAGAAGCCATTTCAAGGTGGTGGCTTCAAAGGAAAACAACCTTAGAAGCTTGGTGGGAATCCACGAAAGCTTGTGAATAGTCAAGCTTGCTCTAAGTATGGCAAATACGATTGAGAATGCCCTTGTCTAGCTAGACAAAACATGTGTTTCTATGTGGAAAGCCTAGGCACATGGCTAGAAATTGCACTGTTAAGCTACCGACCCCTACCAACAGGCCCTAACTCTAAGAAGCAGTCTTTGCCCTTAATGCTGAGAAGGCCACTCAGTCTAACGATCTAATCCAAAGTAAGTGCTAGGTTAATGGTAGGACTTTAACTATGTTGTATGATTCAAGTGCTACACACTCTTTTATTTCTCATGATTATGTAGATAGACTAGGATTATCTGTATCTGAATTACCTTACATGTTGATAATTTCCACTTCTATCGGGAAACCAATCAAAACTTGTCATTGTTGTGTGAATTATCATTTCCAAATTGATGGTAGATCTTTCAAAGCAAATTTGATTTGTTTTCCCTTATCTGGTTTGCATTTGATTCTAGGCATGGACTAGCTTTTAGCCAACTATGATATGATAAATTATTTTGAAAAATCTGTTGTGCTTCCCTCTATGCCTGTGAACCTATTGAATCTATTTCTCTATTCTTGAACTCATAGTTAGGGATATGTTCTTCTTATGGCAAGTGATGTGGAACTCAAGCAGGTATTGGATGAGATCCTCCCAGTTAGAGAATACCCAAACTTGAGCACCGAGATGAAACATTAGGCTTAACCAATCACATGATACTAAGACAAAAGAAACCAATAAAACCTAAGCTGCAGTTATAGAAAACTTCACCCTATGCTAGCTATCACAAAACTTATACCCGCTGTCCATTTACCCAAAATTTTGTTTCACGCTTCGAATTGAGAATTTAATGCTCGAATCACATGGATCTTGGAGAACCACACAAGGCTATATCTAAGCATTTACACCCTATGCAACTAACATCATGCACCGCCCACATATGTCAGAAAATCCTATATAAGAAAGAAAATATGTTCAATTTTGCATGTTATGGCTGAACACCAAGAAGAGGAACCTCATTTTATAGTGACTAATTAACACAATAGCTGCTGCCTAATCTATATAGAATTATTGTTCATGACATAAAGTACATCCAATCTTCAAAATAGTGGTAATTATGATTCCAATGCTTAATTGTATAAGCAAGCTCTTTCCTTGTATACCATTGATATATAGCAAATTACATAAAGCTGTAACATATTACAGCATGCAAATCAATCCAAGAAGCCCATGCTTTTATATACTGTCCTCTTTTAGTTGTAGCAACTATTCTATTGATTAAAAAAAAAAATTTAAATGTAAAACTGCATTGATACAATGTCAGTTTTCTTATAACTACATGACTTTTTCAACTAAAAGTAGCCAAAGAAACAAAATAACAGAAAGGTGACATTATCGGACTGATCAAGTGAACAAATTCTAGTTTTATATTTAAATGCATTAAGGTAGTGTTAATGAATAATATGATGAAGAATTAAATTTAGAACAAAAAAAAGTATGGCATACATTAGAATAAATGATACATGCTCCGGGAAAAAAAACATGGTATAGAATTGAGTACATGACAATCACTTAAGAGTATAAGATATACCGAACTTATGTGCTAAAGAAAATAGGTTTTAAATGCACTTAAACAGTTAACCCTACAGAAGATCCATATTCAACAAAGTATTTTAATAAAAACTAAAGACTCAGACAGCTTATCATGAAAGGTTCAGTATGCACATAAAGGATCAAAGGGATACAAGCAAAATTAAGTTTTAAATTAGGCTACCAAGGAAAATGATTACAAACATGATTTTAACATTAACAATCACGATCACAAAGGATAGGGCAACATGAAATTTAAAGCACAACCCCAAACTAAGAAACTAAACTTAAGAAACATGATACAAGGCTAGATATACTGGATCCACATAATAATCTAACAATCAGCAAAATGATCTAACAATATCAAACACGGCAACATGAACATAATATCAAACCAGATTAAGCAAGAACATTCAACTCCTTCCCCTAGTTTAAAATCTTCAATTGTTGATACATGCTCAAGAGGGTAATTTGGTCATTCCAACACTGGAAAATAGCTTGCAATCCTAGAGCTCATTTCAAGTTACTTGAAGATCAAGGAATCAAGCTATTTTCCAGTGTTGGAATGACCAAATTACCCTCTTGAGCATGTATCAATTGTTTTCCTAGTAATAGCAAATAAGAAATTATTCCCACAAAAATTAGGTGCAAAATCATAAAGGACGAAAAAAGGTAGGGAACTTTTAGCAGTTAGAAACAAAGCTACAAATAATGATAAAAAATTTAAACCTCAGATATAAAAAATAATTATTAAAACAAACCCTATCAATAGATTAGAAGCATTCGATAAAAAAGGACATAAAACAAAGACAAAAGCATTGATGAAACTTTAAATTACAATTTCAAGGGATAAAAGCAAAATAGAGTGTCCATGCCAAACTCATCTTCAGATACCAATGATAACATATAAACATATTTAATAATACTAATAATAATCAATCCAAAAACAACCTATCCAAAGAAAAATGCATGACAAAGCAAGTATCAAGTCCATATACCCCCTCATTCCCAAAAGTGCACAACCACAGTTATAGAAATCAACATATGTTTCTATTATTCTCCAATTAAGGATCTCAATTTTCACTACATTCTCCCAATATACCTACATAAAGAAAATTTGAGAAGTGTTTACATATTCAAATCATAAAAGAAAATTCAAGCTTAAGTAGAACCAATGCCAAGCTATCACTAACCCTTTTCCATATACACAATACCAGCCCCAAGCATCAATTTACAGCTTCTTAAAGCCCAGTACAATTTATTGCTTTTGCGGAATTTTGCACCCAGACCCCTCAAAAATTCCTTCTTTGTAAGTATTCAACTTAGTGGTCATGCAAACTAATGTTCTAATGTCATTATCATTCCAATCCTTCATGAGATCAATGTCACACATTGCAATTACATGTCTATCTTATGCATAAAGTGGCAAAACTATATAGAATGTAGGACAGGCACTTATGCGAAGTGGTTGTACCTATATGTCTCGATATTTTACTTAGTCATTACCAAGACTACTAGTTGAACATTATAAACACTTCAAAGCCCCTACAAGCTAGTCAATACAAGCAAATTTAATACCTAACATTGTCTAGTCAAATTCCCAAGAGCCCAAAGCAATTAGACATGAGAAGCCATTCATATTATCCACTTTTTAGATTAAATTAACTATCAAAATTATCAAACAAGCATATACATGTACAATAATTAGTGCACTAGCTGCATATATAGACAAAGTGAAAAGAACTCTCTAAGAAACTAAAAAGTCATATGAACTAACCTTCAAATCAAGTTAGCAATCAAGGCAATCAAACAAATATACGTAAGTAATAGCAATTAGTGCATTAGTCACACATACAAGTTAAGTGAGAATAACCCTTTAAAGAACTAAAAGTCAAGTGTCACATAAGTATGCTAGCAAAGAAAACATGCTAATCAAACAATTCGGAGTATTAATGTAACATCCCCATATAACGTAATAGGAAATGATAAAAACGTCCTTGGGCAAATTTTTGTTATTCACAACCCGTGAACTTTTTAGAAAATGATATTTAGGTCCCTAGATCAATAGAATTAGTAGAATAGGGTTTTAAACGAAGCAGAACCACATAGCGAAAACATAGAAACTAAATTCTTAGCCAATTGGGTCACGGAAGTGCCTACATGTGAAATGACGCGGGATGCCCCTAGACTTGCCCACAATTACAAAAATGCCATTAGTCATGGAAAACAAAAAATAGAAGGCCCTAAACTTGCACAACATTTAACTTACCTCGTTAATCGATTTATTCGATTTTATTGAGTTTGTAAAGTTAATTAAAAGTTAATTGAAGGTTAATTAGGAGTTGATTAGAAGTTAATTAGAGAGATTAGGATTAAGAAGAATTCAAATAGACAAATGGAAAATCTCACAAAATTCTTCAAAACTGTTTTGCCGATTTGCAGGAAATCGGCTGAGATTCACTATTTTAAACCACCAGAATTGGACCAGAAGAATTCTACACTAGAAACCCTAGAAAGAGTGGCTAAAATTCAGCCACCATTCCCCTCTAAAGTGGTGCCACTTGCTGCCACACATGAGCATAAAACTTGGATGAATCTTAGCCACCCAAAGAGCAACCAATGAGAAGCCAAGAATCCAACTACCTAGAGTTATATCAATGCAACAAATTCCTCCTCAATCCTTTTTCAATTTTCGGCCTCAATATACTAGGCCACTCTTTCCCTCATTTTCTTCCTCATCTCCCTCTCTTCATCCTTATTTCTTCACCCTTCCTTCATGCCTTCACCCAAGACTTGTTTCCTCACTAGCTTAAGGTTCAATTTTAAGGTAGGATTTTTCAATTTCTTCTATTATTGGTACTATTGTGGCTGAGTAAAATTCCTATTCTTTCCATTAGATTGATGATATATGGTGTTTATATGAATTCTTATGGCTAGATTAATGTATAAATGTGGAGTTTGGATGATAACTTGGACGAGAATTCAAAAAGGGATGCAAAATAGAAGCTGGAACCTTGAAAACCTTATGGCATCCGTACTGGCGGAGTGTATGGCTCCGGCTATAGCCATCGAAACTTGATGAAACTATTTTTATCTGAAATCATACATTAAGGGCTTTCCATACATATATATTATAAGGCCATTGGATTAGCTTTGAGGGAGATATGAATTTTGGAAATTTGACCTAGGTTTTTGAGTTTGATTCTAGGCAGACTAGGTTGTTCAGGGCAAAACTTGCCCTATACAGTTTGGAATTGAATGCAACCAACTTTGTTAGAAAGCTTACACATAGTAGAACGTCCTATAAAAATTTCAAAGTAAGATACGGTCCTGTTTGCTCCCAGTGGCTCAAGAAAATTGCCTTAAGTCCAAAACAGGCCAAAATAGGGCAGTTCAGAAAAGTCGAATTTCGGGGCTTATAACTCAAGTTCTACTAAAGTAAATGAAATGGAACTTGTTGCAAATGAAATATTGTCCTGTTAGCTTTAATATGATTCCAATTTCATATGATTTGAACTGATTTGATTTTTAGTGGATTTTTACTTTAAGGTGTGTAATTCTGGCTAGCTACAGGGCAGGCCGAGCTAAAACTTAAATAGCTTGAGCTACATTTATCAAAATTAGATGGGACCAAAGAGGTTAGAAAATAGACACATAACACTCTAATATATCCAAAATTTAGGTCTAGATGAGTTAAATAGAAATTGTGCCTTAATTTACAAAAATTGTGTTGAATGAAAGTGTTAAGATAGCAACCACATTTTAAATGTAACAATTGTGCCCATGAATTTGATGATTGAATTGTGAACGAGGTGTTATGATTTCTCTGTAGAATTGGTTTTCTGAGTACTGGCACTATTCATAGGGAAGTGGACACGTTCCATTATGTTGCCAAATTTTCGGTAGAATCATATGAAGTTATAATAGCTTGTGTTATGAAAATTTAAGTTATCAATATGAAATTCTAGATGCAAGGATATATGAAAGTAAATGATGAAGCATATGTATGAGTGCATTCTGTAACATCCCCATATAACATTATAGGAAATAATGAAAATGTCTTTGGGCAAACTTTTATTATTTACAACCTTGCCCCTAAGCTTTTTAAAAAATGACCTTTAGGTCCTTATATTTTATTTACAGCCTTGCCCCTGAATATTTTAGAAAATGACATTTAGGTCCCTATATTAACAGGATTAGTAAAATAAGATTTTAAACGAAGCAGAATCACGTAGCGAAAACGTAGAAACCTAAACCTCAGCCGATTGAGCCACGGAGGTATCCATATGTGAAATGACATGGGATGTGTAACATCCTCAATTTCATGTCGTGCTAGATTACCTCAGTAACCCTGAGTAATTAGGCACTTAATGAGAAATTTTGAGATTAGAGTTTAATTAAGGGGTTGACTCGGATGAGAAGAGTCAAGAGAATGCTTAATCGAGATCAGATAATCTCTAATTAAGCAAGTTAGAGCCTCATAGCTTAATTAAGCACTAATCGCCCTTAATTAGCTTACTCGAGTTTAATTAAGGTTAATTAAGCTTAATCGTAAGATTAATTTTTGTTAATCATGTTCTTGGGTGTTAATCACTAATCCTTGCTTAATCACCCTAATTAAGTTGTATGAGCACTTAATCACATGATTAAATTCAAATTTAGTCAACTAGACAATAAAGTAAAGAGTGATGTCATAAAAGCATAAAGCATGAGACAAGAGTGCTTTATGTAAGAGTTTGATCATGTTTTGTCTCCCTATCATCCTCTTTGTCCCCTTAATCACTAATTAACACAAGATAACACAAAGTGAGGCAAAAATATCTCATCCTCCCTCCTTCAAAGTGTACGCCACTTTCTCTCTCTCCCTCCCTCATTCATTTTCATTTTCACTCATCCTATTCTCTCTCTTCAAGCCAAATTCTCTAACTTCTCTCTAAACACTTCTTCATCTTCTTCATCTTCCTCTTCTTTTCTCCACCACCACCACCCTAAACCACTCACTTGGCCCTTCAAAGACCTCATCTTTGGGTCTTTGGAGACAAGATCAAAACACTACAACCTCCATTTCCACAAGATTTCAAGAGCTTCTCCTTCCTTCTTGCAAAACCGCCACCTTCATCATCAAGAGGAGCCATCATCTTCTTCTTCCATCTCTCTTGTTTTGCGCCATCTTCAAGAAAGGTAGTGATCTTCATCTTTTTCATTTTGTTTACTCAAGAAAGCTTGGAGCTTGGTTCTTCCATGACCAAGATTTCTAAGTGAAAGCTTGAGAAGATCCTTTATGCTCTTCAAGAGCCAAAGTTTTCATTTTTGGAAAAATGTGTTCTTGATGTTCTTCATGTGTTCTTAAGTTTCCTCTTTTGGAAAATGTGTTCTTGATGTTCTTCATGTGTTCTTAAGTTTCCTCTTTTGGAAAAATGTGTTCTTGATGTTCTTCATGTGTTCTTAAATTTCCTCTTTTGGAAAAATGTGTTCTTGATATTATTTATGTGTTCTTAAGTTTCCTCTTTCGGAAACATATGTTCTTATTGTTCTCTTGCTTAAAGTTGTTCTTTTCTCTTTATGATGAGTGAATGATTAGAAAAGCTTCACCATTTTATGTTTCCATGATTTGATAAGACTATGAACCTTCTAAAAGCTTTAAACTTTAAAAAGTTTGCTTCTTGGTTTCCTTCAAAGTGGCACAACTTTTAAGCTTCCATAAAGTTCTATTTTGTTTTGTTTTGAAGACAAGAATACATGTGAATGTCTAAACTTTTTGAGTTAGAAAAATGATATCTTGTCACTTTAGGCTTTAGGAATCAAACCTTAAAGAAAAGACCTTTCACAAAGTTTCAAACTTTATTCAAGAATAAGATCTTTAAGTTATAAAAATGTTGTTTTATGACATTTCATCCATAAAGTTTAGACTTTGAACCAAAATAATGCAAAAAGGAGTTAACTTTTATAAAGAACAAGACTTTTTATTCAAATGCTAGTAACTTGTATCATTATTTCATAAAGATCCAATCTTAAGATAAGAGCTTAATGTCAAAGGCACTTACTTTCATAAAGAATGAGACTTTATGACTATTCTACTAAGAATGACAACTTTAATAATATTTAAGGCAAAAACCTTGGTATGTTATTAGTAACAGTTTAAAACTTTGTAACTTGAATAAGTTAAAAGTCACCCTTGGTGATTAGTGAACATTGGTGTTGTTGGGTTCATGATGTGGTTATGCGTTGTCATGACCCAAGGATTAGAGGGATCTCGAACTCCTTGGGAACAGAAGTATGATTAGGGCCTCTGAGCATACCATGAACCTAGGAATCACTAAGTGCACTATCTCAAGGAAAGGAAACAATCATATAATTTAATTAATTTGAACAAGTGTTTCATAAGACATGTACTTAAGTGAAGAATATTTTCATCCAAGGACCAAGTGACTAAAAGACCACAAACACCTATCTTAACAATGTGATTCTATCATGGGTAACCATGGGAAATCATGTGATGATTCATAATATTTTTCACAAAGAACAACACAACTATAAACCCCTTAGGGTATGAATGTGTGATGCCACTCGGCATGATGAATGATGAGTTTGATTGAGCTTTGTCTCATGATTGAATGATGAGTGTGATGATATGATATGGATATGATGAACTATTGGTTGAATCGTGATGATTGGCATTTTGGGAAGCTCCGGTCTAGCCGTTATCTTCTTGGATTTCCATCAAAATTATGGACTTAGTCATATCATTGCATGCGTCTAGTCAAGGAAATGTTATGCATGTAAAGTATAAAGATAAGAAAAGAATCAATGGGACGTGACCCTTCAATCACTTCGATAAGGGAAGTGAGAGATGGCGATCCACAAGGAACCTCTATGAGGGAGGCAAGGGTGTTCTGGAGGACCCTCCAACTTAGAGGTAACCAATATCGGCTTAGTTTGATTTGGTTAGTACTGCGTGACGACAGTCACGGAATGAGCTCATGTCCAAAAGCAGTCTATTTCAAAGGAAAGTAAAGAATGTTAAGCTGTGCTGATAATGAAAGAAAAGTCTAAGTATAACCATTGTTACGTCTATGATGATGCATGTCTTTGCCTGTAGGTATATTGCCCATTTGCATTATGAATGTTTATTCTATGTTCTAGTACGTATGTTAGTTATGATGATGTGGTTATGATCTTAAGTTTAAAAGCAACCCGCTTCGGGGTCTAAGTTTTCAAACCATTAAAAATTGAACTTATATCTGTCCACTGTTTTCATAATTAAACCCGAAGTGGCTGGGACGATGACGAGGACACTGTGTTTGTCTAGTCGCAATCCTACTGAGAAATTTAGTGTTTCTCATTCCTACATTTCCGTGTCGTCTTCAGAGGATGTCGACGTCGGGCACAGTAGTGATCTACATTGAGTTCCCGGTGTGGCGTTGGCGCTTTGACCCGGTGCTGAACGCCTCTGTGCTATTGGCGAGTGCAGTGATGAGGGTCTACATCTTCCATGACCGCCAGTTTCGGACCCCCGTGATGAACCCATTTTTCCGACCACATCAGCCATTCGGCGAGGTTACTATGGATGACATCCGCCCCTACTTTCAGCCACTGAGATACCCCACTGATGATGACGAGATCGACCGATACCGCTGACTCGATCGCTTTCACCGATTCGACCCTTCGGAGCCGTCTTATCCGAGCTTCCATGTGGAGACCGATCCGTCTGAGCCCCTCTATCCGACTCATTCTGGGGGATCTCACCGTTCGGGTTCGTCGCAGCTTTCGGTGATTTGTTTATCTTCTGATTCTTCTGCTTCATCTGCTGGCCTAGCTTCACCCCCGGTTCGCGGGCGTGGGTTCATTCGTACCCGCGTTGTGCCCCGTGGGCGAGGACGTGCTCGAGGAGGGGGACGTGGTGGTACTTCTCCCGGTGGATATGGGAACGGTTTCCTCCCGCCAGATGCTTGATGTGACGACTGCATGCGGAGCTGAGCACGAGGATAGTCCCTTTTGGTTATAGTTATAGGGTTATCATTCTGTTATGTGGCATGCTTGGGTAGTAGGATTTTCTGATGTATTTCCTTTTATCATGTATTGGTAGGCTTTTGGTTAGGGCCAATGTTAGATATCGAACCCACTAGTATCTTATGTATGACTTTGATATGACTATTATTGTATTATCATGGATGGGCGTGGAATGAATGTTACATTTATCTAAGAATTGTGGTTGCTCTTATTGTTTTATGTTTGTTAAATGCAACGTATGTATGGGATAGCGGTGTTACTTTATATGTTCACGATGCGCTCATGGCTCTCGATTTCAAAAATGGTTCACTTGTTTAAAAAAAAAAAAGAAAATATTCCCCCTATTTTCGGTACAAAGAAATTTCAAAAAAGTAATGTTAGTTCCGCGAGCAAAAGTAACAACTAATAATTCCACAATATGACTTAAGCATAGAATGGAACTACTAGGGTGTTACAGGATGCCCCTAGACTTATCCATAATTATAAAAATGCCATTAGCCATTAACAACAAAAAAACCAGAAAGGCCCTCAACTTGCAAAACGTTTAATTTACACTGTTAATCGATTTATTCGATTTTATTGAATCCTTAAGATTAATTAGAAATTAATTAAAAGTTGATTAAGAGTTAATTAGACATTAGATTAGAAAGATTAGAATTAGAAATAATTAGAATAGAAACATATAAAACTTCGCAAATTTCTTCAAAACCGTTTTACCGATTTGAAGGAAATCAGTGAGATTACGGTATTTTAAACTGTTGGAACCGAACCAATAGAATTTCAACTCATTAACCGTACTTTAAGTGGCTGAGAACTCAGCCACTTAGCCCCCAAATGCGGTGCCACTTTGGCCACAATTTATGGGGAGGCTTGGCTGAATTTCAGCCACACAAGCTCCACCAATCAAATGCCAACGAAAGCCACCTATATATACTCCTTCAATCAGATTTTTTCTACCCTTTCTTCACCCATCAGACTGTGCCTCTTCTCCTCTCCTTTCAGCCCTCTTCTTCTCTTCTTCACTCACACAACTCCAGCCAACCATCAAGCCTAATCAAGTCTTGCTCATCCAAGCCTCAAAAATCAAGCAAAATCACTTATAATAAAGGTAGAGGTTTAATTCTTGTATCTATTCTGTGGTCTTGGCTGGCTGAGGTTGGATTATTTTCACAATCTTTGATGTGTTAAATGAATGATTATGATGATATGTGACTGGTTTTGGGCTGTTTGTTTGGTTAAAACCGAATTGGAAGCAAGAACGAATGAAAATAGGGAGAGCTGAGGGGCTGGAGAACCAAAAACCCTCGATAGTCCATACGGTGGAGCATATGGCTCTGCCTATAGCTGATTAAATCTGATGAAACCATTTTTATATAAAACTAGACATGTAGGGCTTTCCATACATATATCATATAAGGCTTTTGGATTAGTATTGAGAGAAATATGAATTTTTGAATTTTGACCTAGGGTTTTGACTCTAGTTCCAGGCAAACTGGGTTGTTCAGGGTAGAACTCGCCCTATACTACTTGAAAATGAGTGAAACTAACTTTTTTAGAAAGCTTACACATAGGAGAATGTTCTGTGAAAATTTTAGAATTAGGTAAGCTCTCGTTTGCTCCCAGTAATCCAAGAAATTTGCCCTATATCCAAACCGAGTTAGAACAGGGTAGTTCAAGAAGGCCAGACTTCGGGGCCTATAACTCGAGTCCTACTAGGTCAAATGGAACAAATCAAAATTAGATAGGAGCAAAGAGGTTAGAAAATAGACAATAACACTTTAACGTATCCAAAATTGAGGTCCAAATGAGTTAAAATGAATTTAAGGCTTAATTTCTAAAAATCGGGCAGAATCAAAGAGAAGTGGCAGAAAACTAATTCAAGACGAAGGTTATGAAACTTTATTTGATTGTTGGAGCATCTATACCTTGCATTGATTTTTTTCTATATGAGTGACTGTATGATGGGCTGGCACTATTTACGGGGAAGTGGACACATTCTGTTATGCTGCCGAAATTTCGGCAGAAATATGTGCATTATACGAATGTGATAAACATTTATGTGTTATGTTCATAAGAGTCATATATGTAAGAATGATTTAAGTATGACATAAAGTATATTAATGAAATTATGATAGTTTCTGTTATGAATATTCATGATATGAATATGAAATTCTATCTACAAGGATATATGAAAGTAAATGATGAAGCATATGCAAGCATCCTACTCACATGAGGCATGGCGTCACCCCAGCTAGTGTGAGTATAGGGGATAGGGCTTACATGAGGCATGGCATGACCCAGCTAGGTTAAGTACCGAAAAGGATATGATGAACGTCCCATATTCCTAAGGATCGTGACATGGTGATCACGCTCTGATGGGGTATGACATGGCAATCATAATCTGGAATGTGGCATGATGATTCCACACCCTAAGGAATGTGACATGGCAATCACATCCCGATGGAATATGACATGGCGATCATACTCTGGGACATGGCAGGATGGACCTATCCCTAAGGAGTGTGACATGGCGATCACACCCCGATAGAGTATGACATGGCGATCGTGCTCTGGGATATGTGTAACAAGTAAAGAAAGATTAAGGAAAATATGTGTATTCTGCATAAAATCCGATTATAAGTAAAGGTGTGTATAGATTTTATGGTTTCAGTATATCGGTGTTATTATAAGTTAACCTGTTCCAGTTATTATTCATAGCATAATTCATGAATTGATCTTGTATTGGCTTGCCTAAATTACAAGTGTATAGGAAAGTATGTTTTCGAACTGTGAAATTAAACAGCTTGAATAACATGTTCACCTTTTTCATAATAAACCGAAGTAACTAAAATGACAATGATGACATTATGTATGATAGTGACAGAACCCTACTGAGAATTCATAATTCTCACTCCTATATTTGTTTCTGTGTTATCTCCAGATAGCTCAGAAGTTCCGAAGAAAGCCCTTCGAGGCGGAGTCGACTAGTAAGATTGAAGGTGGCCGAAGGTTGCTGCCAGACAAGGTCCGATTAAGTAACAGTAACCACTTCTAGAGGAGGTATTATGACTTAAGCATAGTACCCTACTTAGAAGGGTGTTACATTAATAGGTGTTACACATTCAGCATCTCTATGCGTGATTATGTATGAGAATGAAAGGATATGAATATATTAAATGTGGATCCCTTCACCTAGAGGCAGTTATGAGGTCCTTCCTCATGAAGGCAGTTAAATAAGATAAGATTGGGTCCCTTCGCTTGGAGGCAATTAATTGGGTCCCTCTCTATGAAGGCAGTTAAAAGATATGATGAATGTTCCATATTCCTAAGGAATGTGACATGGCGATCACGCTCTGATGGGGTATGACATGGCGATCATACTCTGGAATATGGCATATAAAGATTCTATGATGAAAGATATGATGATGAGTCCATATTCCTATGGAACGTGACATGGCAATCACGCTGTAATGGGGTATAACATGACAATCATACTCTGGAATGTGGCATAATGATCCCACACCCTAAGGAATGTGACATGGTAATCACATCCGAATGGACTATGAGATGACAATCATACTCTAGGACATGGAAGGAAGAACATATTCATAAGGAGTGTGACATGGCAATTATACTCTGGAATATGTGTAACAAGTAAAAGAAGAAAAGAAAACTATGTGTATCTGTATAAATTCAAGTGTAAGTAAAGGCGTGTGCAGACTTTATGTTTTCAGTATATTGGTGCTATTGTATTTTAATACATTTCAGTTATTATTCATAGTATAATTCATGAATTGACTTTGTATTGGCTCACCCAAATGGCAAGTGTATAAATAAAATGAACCTTGCTTCGGACAGTGTGTTTTCGAACTATAAAACCAAATAGTTTGTATAATATGTTCACCTTTTTCATAATAAATCGAAGCAACTAGAGCTGACAACGATGACATTATGTATAATAGTTAAAGAATGCTAATGAGAATTTTAAATTCTTACTCTTGTTTCCATGTCATCTCCAGATAGTTCGAGAAGTTGCAAAGACGACTGAAGTTGCTGTCAGATAAGGTTCGCTCAGGTAACAGTAACAAATCTTGAGTGTGGTACTCTGACTTAAGCATAGTACTGTACAGAGGAGGATGTTACAATTAACCTTTGTACTAGTAATTTCTATAATCAACCATTAAGAATAAAAATAGTTAGGATGTGTAACACCCTAGTAGTTCCATTCTATACTTAAGTCATATTGTGGAATTACTAGTTGTTACTTTTGCTTGCGGAACTATCATTACCTTTTAGAAATTACCTTGTACCGAAAATAGGGGTAAAATTTTTTCTTCAAAACAAGTGAACTATTTTTGAAATCGAGAGCCATGAGCGCATCGTGAACATATAAAGTAACACCGCTATCCCATACATACATCGCATTTAGCAAGCATAGAAACCATAAGAGTAATCACAATTCGTAGATAAATGTAACATTCATTCCACAGCCATCCATGATAATACAATAATAGTCATACCAGAGTCATACATAAGATAATAATGGGTCCGATATCTATCGTCGGCCCTACATAAAAAGCCTACCAATGCATAATAAAAGGAAATACATCAGAAAATCCTACTACCCAAGCATGCCACATAACAGAATGATAACCCTATAACTACAACCAAAAGGGGCTATCCTCGTGCTCGGCTCCGCATGCAGTCGTCACATCAAGCATCTGGCGGGAGAAAACCGTTCCCATATCCACCGAGAAAAGTGCCACCACATCCCCCTCCTCGAGCACGTCCTCGCCCACGGGGCACAACGAGGGTACGAATGAACCCACGCCCGCGAACCGAAGGTAAAGTTGGGCCAGCAGATGAAGCAGAAGAATCAGAAGATAGATGGATCACCGAAGGCTGCAACGAACCCAAACGGTGAGATCCCCTAGAATGAGTCGGATAGAGGGACTCAGACGGATCGGTCTCCACATGGAAGCTCGGATAAGATGGCTCTGAGGGGTCGGAATCCAGTGAAACAGTCGGAGTCAACCGGGTATCCGAGTCAGTCTCGTCATCATCAGTGGGGCACCTCGGTGGCTGAAAGTAGGGGCGGATGTCATCCATAGTAACCTCGCCGAATGGCTGATGCGGTCGGAAAAATGGGCTCATCACGGGAGTCTGAAACTGGCGGTCGTGGAAGATGTAGACCCTCATCGTTGCGTTCGCCGACAGCACAGAGGCGTTCAGCACCGGGTCAAAACGCCAACGCCACACCAGGAACTCAATGTAGATCACCACCGTGCCCGACGTTAACATCTTCTGAAGATGACACGGAAACGTAGGAATGAGAAATACTAAATTTCTCAGTAGGATCGCGACTAGACAAACACAGTGTCATCGTCATCGTCCCAGCCACTTCGGGTTTAATTATAAAAATAGTGGACAGATATAAGTTCAATTTTTAATGGTTTTGAAAACTTAGACCCTGAAGCGCGTTGCTTTTAAACTTAAGATCATAACCACATCATCATGACTAACATACGTACTAAAACATAGAATAAACATTCATAATGCAAATGGGCAATATACTTACATGCAAAGACATGCATCATCATAGACGTAACCATGGTCATACTTAGACTTTACTTTCATTTTTAGCATGTGTTTAACATTCTTTACTTTCCTTTGAAATAGACTGCTTTTGGACATGAGCACATTCCGTAACCGCCGTCACGCAGTACTAACCAAATCAGACTAAGCCGATATTGGTTACCTCTAGGTTAGAGGGTCCTCCAAAACACCCTTGCCTCCCTCATAGAGGTTCCTTGTGGATCACCGTCTCTCACTTCCCTTACCGAAGTGATTGAAGGGTCACGTCCCATTGATTCTTTTCTTATCTTTATACTTTACATGCATAACATTTCCTTGACTAGACCCATGCAATGATATGACTAAGTCCATAATTTTGATGGAAATCCGGCAGCATAATGGCTAGACCGGAGCTTCCCCAAAATGCCAATCATCAGCATTCAACCAATAGTTCATCATATCTATGTCATATCATCACACTCATCATTCAATCATGAGACAAAGCTCAATCAAACTCATCATTCATTATGCCGAGTGGCATCACACATTCATACCCTAAAGGGGTTTATAGTTGTGTTGTTCTTTGTGAAGAATATTATGAATCATCACATGATTTCCCATGGTTACCCATGATAGAATCACATAGTTAGGATATGTGTTTGTAGTCTTTTAGTTACTTGGTCCTTGGATGAAAGTATTCTTTACTTAAGTACATGTCTTATGAAACACATGTTCAAATTAATTAAATTATGTGATTGTTTCCTTTCCTTGAGATAATGCACTTAGTGATTCCTAGGTTCATGGTATGCTCAAAGGCCCTAATCATACTTCTGTTCCCAAGGAGTTCGAGATCCCTCTAATCCTTAGGTCATGACAACGCATAACCACATCATGAACCCAACAACACCAATGTTCACTAATCACCAAGGGTGACTTTTAACTTATTCAAGTTACAAAGTTTTAAACTTTTACTAATAACATACCAAGCTTTTGCTTTAAACATTATTAAAGTTGTCATTCTTTATAAAGTAGTCATAAAGTCTTATTCTTTATGAAAGTAAGTGCCTTTGACATTAAGCTCTTATCTTAAGATTGGATCTTTATGAAAAAATGATACAAGTTACTAGCTATTTGAATAAAAGGTCTTGTTCTTTATAAAAGTTAACACCTTTTTGCATTATTTTGGTCAAAGTCTAAACTTTATGAATGAAATGTTATAAAACAACATTTTTATAACTTAAAGATCTTATTCTTGAATAAAGTTTGAAACTTTGTGAAAGGTCTTTTTTTTAAGGTTTGATTTCTAAAGCCTAAAGTGACAAGATATCATTTTTCTAACCCAAAAAGTTTAGACTTTCACATGTATTCTTGTCTTCAAAACAAAACAAAATAAAACTTTATGGAAGCTTAAAAGTTGCGCCACTTTGAAGGAATCAAGAAGCAAACTTTTCAAAGTCTAAAGCTTTTAGAAGGTTCATAGTCTTGTCAAATCATGGAAACATAGAAAGATGAAGCTTTTCTAATCATTCACTCATCATAAAGAGAAAGGAACAACTTTAAGCAAGAGAACAATAAGAACATATTTTTCCAAAAGAGGAAACTTAAGAACACATGAAGAACATCAAGAACATATTTTACTAAAAATGAAAACTTTGGCTCTTGAAGAGCATAAAGGATCTTCTCAAGCTTTCACTTAGAAATCTTGGTCATGAGAGAACCAATCTCCAAGCTTTGTTGAGTAAACATAATGAAAAAGATGGAGATCGCTACCTTTCTTGAAGATGGCGCAAAAATAAGAGAAATGGAAGAAGAAGATGATGGCTTCTCTTCATGATGAAGGTGGCAGTTTTGAATGAGCAAAGAGAGAACTCTTGAGTTCTCTTGAAAATGAGTCTTGTAGTGTTTTGATCTTGTCTCCAAAGACCAAAAGATGTGATCTTTGAAGGGTTTAGTGAGGAAGGTTTGGTTATGGAGGTGGAGAATGATGAAGAAGATGAAGAAGAAGAAGAAGGAATGTAGAGAGAGGTTAGAGAGTTTGAGAACTTTAGAGAGAGAATGAGAAGTTGAAAATGAAGTGAATGTGTGTGTGTGTACAAGAAAGTGGCGTCTTCATTAAGGGAGGGAGAGTGAGATATTTTGCTTAATTTTGTGTTAATTAATGATTAAGGGGACAAAGTGGATGATGGGGAGACAAAACATGGTCAAACTCTTACATAAAGTACTCTTGTCTAATGCTTTATGCTTTTATGACATCACTCTTTACTTTATTGTCTAGTTGACTAAATTTGAATTTAATCATGTGATTAAGTGCTCATACAACTTAATTAAGGTGATTAAGTAAGGATTAGTGATTAACACACAAGAACATGATTAACAAAAATTAATCTTACGATTAAGCTTAATTAACCTTAATTAAACTCAAGTAAGCTAATTAAGGGCGATTAGTGCCTAATTAGGCTATAGGGGCTCTGACTTGCTTAATTAGAGATTATCTAATCTCGATTAAGCATTCTCTTGACCCTTCCCATTCGAGTCAACTCCTTAATTAAGCCTTAATCTCAAAATTTCTCATTAAGTGCCTAATTACTCTGGGTTACGAAGATAATTTAGCACGACATGAAATTGAGGATGTTACATTTCTCCTCACCTTTAAAAAGAATTTTTCCCTCAAAATTCGTTACCTGTAAACAAATTCGGATATTCGTTCTTCATTTCGACCTCCAGCTCCCACGTATATTCTTCCATATTTCCTCTACCCCAAGCCACCTTGACCAAGGGTACCGTCTTATTCCCCAGCTGTTTTGCCCCACGATCCACGATCCGAGATGGCGGCAGATTGAAAGTTAGGTCCTCCCTTAACTGTACACTTTCAGGCTCAAGTAGATGACTAAGGTCGAAATGGTATTTTCTCAATTGAGACACATGGAAAACATCATGAAGGTTTAAAAAATTTGGAGGTAAGGCTATTTGGTAAGCAACTGACCCGACATGTTTTAAAATTTGAAAAGGGCCAAGGAAACGGGGGCTTAACTTTTTGACCTTCATGGCTCTACCTATACCGGTCGTAGGAGTGATTTTCAGGAATACATGTTCTCCTTCTTCGAACTCTAGAGGCTTTCTCCTCTTATCCACATAACTCTTTTGACGGTTTTGGGCCGTAAGGATTCTGTCCCTAATCCTTTTGACTTGCTCTGTGGTTTGCCTCACAAGATCAAGTCCTAGTAGGCTTTGCGCTCACCTGGTTCAAACCAACATAGGGGAGATTGGCACTTTCTTCCATACAAAGCTTCATAGGGTGCCATACCAATACTCGCATTGTAACATCCCCATTTTCACCTAAGTTAATTAGCTCGGTGTTCCCGGCTAATTAGAGGGGTTAGCGATTAATTGAGAACTAATCGGCTAATCTCGAGAGCAAGGGCTTAGTAAATTAAAGGCAAGTCAACAATTGAAGCCTAATACATTAAAAGTTACAATTAAAAGCCTAATTGCCCAATCCTTATTAATTCATGACTTAGAACATAAAATCAAGGTGATCTAACCTAATTAACTAAGAGCACATAAGCATCACATCCTAATCGTATGAACCCTCACATCTTCTTTACATAATTAGTGAGGTAAAATTCTTTTCAATAAAAATGTGTTAAAGTGTAATTAAACCAATTGAATTAATTAACATTTAGATAATTATAACAATTATAAAGATGTAGAAACTTTCCCTTAATTATTGTTTGAAAGTTTGGTCAAAGCAAGAGCCACATCCAACCATCCAATTGCCTTCTCATCGTACACCACTAGATCAAGAGTCCATGTTAGTAGATTCCTTAAGTCATGACAAGAGTTGTACTCTCCTTCATCAAGATAATGACACTTGGAGTGATCCTAGCCATCCAAGCCAAATCCTAAGAGAGCTCATGCTTTTAACCACTTGACAAAAACACTACAAGGCCTTTACCCAAGTGCCAAGACTCAAAGGAAACACAACACTTCCTTTTGCCCTATGGTTTTTCCCACTCCCTAGCTTGTGTAAGAAGCAAAAACCACATCACCTTTCCCCCTCTAATTGCGCCACCTTTAGCCATCCCTCTCTCCTCAATTCATTTTCATTCCCTCTCTCAAGACACACACACAAAGCTCTCACCTCTCTCTAAATCTTTCTTCATTCTTCCTACTCTCCTTCTTGTTCTTCTTGTTTTTCCTACTCTAAGTCATCACTTTTCCACCACCATCACCTCTATCACCACCCTCACTAACTTATCAAGGATCACATTCTTTGGTCCTTGGTAGAGCAAAACAAACACTCATTTAGCCCCATTTGCTAGCTCAAGAGGAAGGAGGCCATCTCCAACCACTTCATCTTCCAAGCTTCCAAGAGAAACTCATTTGGTAGTGACTCTATCCTTCTTCTCCATGTAATTTTTTCAAGTTTTAACCCCTAAGCTCTTCATAGCTAGGTGGTTTTAAAGCTTGCTCCAAGGTCTCATTATTTTTCCCTATGGGTTTTCTTATCTTGTTGAAAGTGTTGTTTTGAAATGAGATTATGTGGCATGATGGTTTTATGTATCTTGCTCTATTTTGTGGTAAAATACTGATTTGGTGACTAAAACTTTGGATATGGTGATGAGTTAAAACATAAAAATGGTGATTTGAAGTGGTATAGCAACATCTCCACAAGTTTGATATGTAAAACTTAAAAACGAGTTAATCTGGAATTCTAGCAGCCTGTAAAGCGTGCGGTATAACTCATTTCACAATCAAAATGTGATGAAACTAATTTTCTGTGAAATTAGACTCAAAGAGCTTTTCATACATATAAAATATGCGAGATTTGGCCTTAAAATGAGAGAGATACGAATTTGTAAAGTCTACTGTTCCTGGATGGGTTTATGTCCGGGCAGTAGATAATAAAACGTGCATAACTCAAGCTATACAGAACATTTTTGAGTGGGACCAAGTTTGTTAGAAATCTAAGACATAGAGGAACATTTCCATAAAACAGTTTTGTCAGATTCCTTGTGAGGATTTCACAGCAATGTTTAAAAGTCACTGACCCAAGATGAACTTTCAAGTCTGAACAGTCAGAATAAAATGTTTATAACTCACGCTACAAAATGAATTTTTAGTAGGGTTTCTTTTGTTTAAAAATAGACTGAGGAAAGTGTAAGCATACCAAAATTCGAAATAAAATAGTAAAATATAAAATTATGGTGAATTTTTAAAGTTACTGCCCCACTGTAAAAGTAAAACTGGTTAAGGTAAAAGTTAAAGGTTAATGAAGAATAAGCTTTAAGACATTAATACCCTTATATTAAGTATTAGAGAACCTTCATAACTCAACTTAAAAAGTATCAAAAAGGACATTAGGTAACATTGGCCCTACAACTAATAAAAGAGGACACACAAGAGGTAACTTCAATTTAAAAGCTTGCATCAAATTTACTAAGCTAAACTCACAAAACTTTGCTTGAGAATATGCCTATGTTTATGTGCAAGCATGATGCTATGATGATGATATGATATGATAATGATGATATGATGATATGATGCTTAATGATACTGTGATATTGGTTTCTCTGATTGGCAAAATTTTGGGAAGCTTCGGTCTAGCCGTTATGCTACCGAAATTTTGTAGAAATTGTGGACTTAGAAATATTTTGCATCACAAGTTTTAATAAGAAAAGATTCAATAAAGTGTGTGATCCTTCAAAAGGGAAGGTGAGCTAATTTAAGTTCCCCTCACCCATGACTCACATGAGGCATGGCATGACCCAGCTAGTGTGAGTATAGGGGATAGGGCTTACATGAGGCATGGCATGACCTAGCTAGTGTAAGTACCGAAATTTTATGGTGGCGATGGCCACGGTATGAGCTCATTACCACTTATGTTTAGTGGGTGGAAAGAAAGGACTTAAGATAAGTCAAGTTAAGGAAAGAAAGGAATTTCGGTCCGACCCAAGTAAAGAGTGTAACTCTCAACATGTTCATGTATGTTATGAATAGTCATATAAGCCTTTATGTATGCCATGATGTTGTTACTACAACGAGAATAAGTACTAAAAATTGAATCCACTTCGGGTAGTAATGTTTTCGAAAATCAAATAATTGAACCTATTGAATGCTCATAGTTTTCATTTATAAAATCGAAGTGGTTGGGACGATGACGATGACATTTAGGTGTCAGGGTCGAGTCCTACTGAGAAATCTTATTTCTCACTTTAGTTGTTTTTCTGTCTCGTCACCAGATACTCATGGCACACCCCGTGGAGTGGAGCATGGAGCCTCCCCACCATGATTGGGCATACAACGCAGATACTCATGCTATTGTGGCTACGACCACCACAATAGTCCGTACATACTTTTATCTGGGTCAGATTTTTGAAGGAGAGGAGCCAGAGATCCCGTCTACCCCCGTAGACGTATCATCGGCGCACTTTGGACCGTCGCTGGGTCCTTGGGATTTCCCGCCTGAGCCCTTGCCAGAGATCGAGATGGAGCCAATGTCTCCGGGTCTACCTGTAGCCGAGCTTGTGCCACTGCCGGAGGTCCCTATGATCGAGGTGAGTTCGACGGTCACCCCTATGGCCGCAGCAGCTTCACCGCCGCTCCCCGTGTATCACCCCGATGCATCTGAGGAGGATCCCTCTGAGGCCCGTTCTTCTGTGGCCAACTACACCCCTGGCCGTCACATCCGTCGCGTTGATGTGAGCAGCCGGCGCCCTCGTATTATCCATACTCCTTTCGTCCCCCGAGGCCGAGGAGCGAGGGGGACCAGACATTCGAGGACTTGAGCCCACTCGATCAAAGGCACGAAAAGGGCAGAGAAGCCAGCAGACGTCCACATGGGCCTATTTTTATTTGTGTTCCTTATCTTATGTTTTTCATTTTGTAATGGACCTTGTCAGACTTATGTACCGTTGATGTTTTGGGGCCATGGCATGACCATGAGTTCCCTTTTATGTATTTGTTGGATATTATGAGATTAATTATAATTATATGGTTGTTGTTGTAATTTGAATGCATGGTATTATGATTTATTCCTTATTCCTTCAAGTTATATCGAAATCTTTGCGATATGCTCGTTTACCACTATCTTCTCGCGCAAGGCTTTACTTTCCAAAAGCGATGACATATTTCAAAAAAAAAAAATTTACTGTATTTTCCGCGTAATTTAATTTCAAGTGAAGTTTAGTTTTCCACGAGCATAAGTAACAACTAATAAAACACCGTAATACAACTTAAGCGTAATATGGATTTATTAGGGTGTTACATGCATGATGACTATTGTTATAGGCAAACTCGATCAAAGGTAAGTATTTATCCTAACTTCCTTGGTTATCCAATACACAAGCTCTCAACATATCCTCCAAAGTTTGGATGGTCCTCTCCAACTGTCCATCCGTCTGGGGGTGATAAGCTGTACTTAGGCAAAGTTTCATTCCAAATGCCTTTTGCAAGGCTCCCCAGAACCTAGAGGTAAACCTTGGGTCTCTATCGGAGATTATGCTTAAAGGTACACCATGCAATCTTACTATCTCTTGAACATACAACTGGGCTAGCTTTTCCAAAGGATAAGTAGCTCAAATGGGCAAAAAGTGAGCAACCTTGGTTAATCTGTCAACAATTACCCATATTGCATCGAACCCAGCCTGCGTTTTGGGTAAACCCATCACGAAGTCCATAGAGATACTTTCCCATTTCCATTCTGGGACCTCCAATGGTTGCAGCATACCAGAGGGCTTTTGGTGCTCAATCTTTACTTTCTAGGCAGACTAAACACTTGCCTACCAACTCCGCAACATCCCTCTTCAATCCTAGCCACCAGAACATCTTCTTGACGTCTTGATACATCTTTGTCACACCAGGGTGTATGGTGAAATGGCTCTTATGAGCCTCCTCCAAAATCCTTCTTCGGAGGTCACCACTTGTGGGTACACAGACTCTTCCTTCAAATTTCCATAGTCCATCTGCACCTTGTGCAAAACCCTTCAACCTTCCTTCCTTCACCAATGCTAGGGTTTTCAAGAACTCTTCTTCCTCGCCTTGGGCTTGAGCAATTTGATTTTTGAAATCGCTCGTCACCCTAAGCTGATTCAATCTTAAACTATGGGGGGTCAACGTAACTCCAAGGTTAAGGTCTCTAAAGCTCCTTACTAGCTCATCCTCCTTAACCATCATCCATGATGCATGCAAGGATTTTCGACTTAATGTGTCGGCCACCACATTGGCTTTCCCAGGGTGATAGTTCAACCCAAAATCATAATCCTTCATAAACTCCATCCACCTCCTTTGCCTCATATTTAGCTCTTTTTGATCAAAGAGATATTTCAAGCTCTTATAATTAGAGAACACCTCGAGCCTCACACCATACAGATAATGCCTCCATATCTTCAGGGCAAACACCACGGCTGCTAATTCCAAGTCATGGGTTGGGTAGTTCACTTCATGAGGCTTCAACTGTCTAGAGGCATAAACCACCACGTTCCTATTCTGCATCAAGACACAACCTAAACCTCTCCCAGAGGCATCACAGTAAACCTTAAACGGTCCACTAGGGTCCGGCAAAACCAATACTGGGGTTGAGGTTAACTTACCTTTTAGCTCTTAGAAGCTCTTCTCACAGTCCATTGTCCACACAAACGGGGCATCCTTCCTTGTCAACTTGGTTAAGGGTAGAGATATCTGAGAAAATCCTTTTATAAACCTGCGGTAGTAACCGGCTAAACCTAAGAAACTCCTTATCTCAGTCACTGAGGTTGGCCTCTCCCAACTCATCACAGCCTCGATCTTACTTGGATCCACAGCAATACCCCCTTGTGACACCACATGCCCTAAGAACTTTACTTCCTCCATCCAGAATTCATACTTAGATAACTTGGCATAAAGCTTCTTTTCCCTCAAGATCCTTAACACAACCCTCAAATGTTCTTCATGTTCCTCCTTCGCTCTCGAATAGATGAGAATATCATCTATGAAAACAACTACAAACTTGTCCAAATAGGGTCTAAAGATCCTGTTCATATAATCCATGAAAATAGCTGTAACACCCTAATAAACCCATACTACGCTTAAGTCGTATTACAGTGTTTTATTAGTTGTTACTTATGCTCGTGGAAAATTAAACTTCACTTGAAATTAAATTACGCGGAAAATACGGTAAGATTTTTTTTTTTGAAATACGTCATTGCTTTGGAAAGTAAAGCCTTGAACGAGAAGGTAGATAGAGAAGGAGCGTGTGGCATGAGATACATAACCCAATATCATATGACAAGAGAAAGATAAATAAATAGTAATTTACAAATACATTGCATTGCATAACTAATCATTACATCCATATAGGTTCATAATATTTATATATATACATACATATATATAACAGCATTACATCGAAGGAAGCTCATGGTCGTGCCATGACCCAAGTACAAGACACTAACTACAGACTTCAATGACAAAGCTCCTCTCAAAAAGAATATGTGAAGATGTAGAGTAATGGTCGCTATGAGTCCCAAAATAGCTTCGTCTGGCATCCCATGTCGTACGTCCGCTCGTAGTGCGGTGGCTCCAGGCTCCACTCCATTGGATATGCCAACAAAATCTGGTGACGATGCGGAAAAGTAACTAAAGTGAGAAATAAGATTTCTCAGTAGGACTCGAACCCGACACGGAGGTGTCATCGTCATCGTCCCAGCCACTTCGGTTTTATAATGAAAGCAGTGAGCATGTATCAGGTCCAATTCTTAGATTTTCGAAGACAAGGCTATCCGAAGTGGATTCAATTTTAAGTACATATTCTTGTTATGATAACAACATCATGGTATACATAAAAACTTATATGACAATTCATAATATGCATGAACATGTTGAGAGTTTCATTCTTTACTTGAGTCAGACTGAAGTCCCTTTCTTTTCTTAACTTGACTTTCTCTTAAATCCTTTTCTTTCCTTAACTTGACTTATCTTAAGTCCTTTTCTTTTCACCCACTAAACATAAGTGGTAATGAGCTCATACCGTGGCTGTCGCCACCATAAAATTTTGATACTTACACTAGCTGGGTCATGCCATGCCTCATGTAAGCCCAATCCCCTATACTCACATTAGCTGGGTCATGCCATGCCTCATATAAGTCGTGGGTGAGGGGAACTTACTTTGGGTCACCTTCCCTTTTGAAGGATCACGCCCTTAGTTTACTTGATCTTCTTATTAAGGCTTATGATGCAAAATTATTTCTAAGTCCACAATTTCTACAAAATTTCGGCAGCATAACGGCTAGACCGAAGCTTCCCAAAATTTTGTCAAACAGAGAAACCAATATCAGAGTATCACTAAGCATCATATCATATCATCATCATCATATCATCATTATCATATCATCATCATCACATCATCATCATAACATCATGTTTGCACATAAACATAGGCATATTCTCAAGCACAGTTTTATGAGCTTAGCTTAGTAAATTTGGTGCAAGCTTTTAATTGAGGTTACCTCTTGTGTGTCCTCTTTCATTAGTTGTAGGGCCAATGTTGTCTAATGTCCTTTTTGATACTTTTTAAGTTGAGTTATGAAGGTTTTCTAGTACTTAATATAAGGGTATTAATGTCTTAAAACTTATTCTTCATTAACCTTTAACTTTTACCCTAACCAATTTTACTTTTACAATGGGGCAGTAAATTCAAAAATTCACCATAATTTCATATTTTACCATTTTATTTTGAATTTTGGTAGGCTTACACTTCTCTGAGTCTATTTTTAAACAAAAGAAACCCCACTCAAAAATTCATTTTGTAACTTGAGTTATGCATATTTTATTCTGACTGTTCAGATTTGAAAGTTCATCTCGGGTCAGTGACTTTTAATCATTACCGTGAACTCCTCACAAGGAATCTGACAAAACTGGTTTATGGGGATGTTCCTCTATGTCTTATCTTTCTAAAAAACTTGGTCCCACTCAAAAATGTTCTGTATAGCTTGAGTTATGCACGTTTTATCACCTACTGCCCGGATAGAAACCCATCCGGGAACAGCAAACTTTGAAAATTTATATCTCTCTCGTTTTAAGGCCAAATCTCACATATTTTATATGTATGAAAAGCTCTTTGAGTATACTTTCACAAAAAATTAGTTTCATTGCATTTTGTGTTTTGTGGAGTGAGTTATACCGCATGCTTTACAGACTGCCAGAATTCCAGATTAACTCATTTTTAAGTTTTATATATCAAACTTATGGAAATGTTACTATACCAGTTCAAATCACCATTTTTATGTTTTATCTCCTCATCATATTCAATATTTTAGTTATCAAATCAGTGTTTTAAAACAAAATAAGGCAAAACACATAAAATCATGATACCACAAAATGTAATTTCAAAAACAATATTTTCATCAAAGCAAGAAAACTCAGAGTAAAATGTGGTCATGAGACCTTGAAGCAAGCTTCAAAACCACCTAGCTATGAAGAGCTTAGGGATTCTAAAACTTGAAAAAAATACATGGAGAAGAAGGATCGAGTCACTACCAAAGAGAGCTCCCTTGAAGGATTTTGAAGGTGGAGAAGATTGGAGAGAGTCTTCCTTCTTGAAGGCTTGAAAATGGGGCTTGTGTATGAGGGGTCTTGTTTCTGCAAAGACCAAAAATGGTGGCCCTTGAAGGGATGGTGATGGTGGTGATGGAAATGAGGTGAGGAGTAGTAAAGAGGTTGGAAGGAGAGCAAGGAAGATTGAAAGAAGAAGAGAGTGGGTATGAGACTTGGAGAAAGGAGAGAGCTTTGTGTGTGTCTTAGTGAGAGGAATGAAAAAATGAAAATGAGGGGGAGAGAAGTAAGGCTGATGGCGCAAAATGGGGGAGGAGAATGATGTGATTTTTGCTTCTTACACAAGCTAGGAAGTGGGAAAAACCTTGGGGCAAAAGAGAGTGTTGTGTTTCCTTTGAGTCTTGGCACTTGGGTAAAGACTTTGTAGTGTTTATCAAGTGGTTAAAAGCATGAGCTATCTTAGGATTGGCATTGGATGATTGTGATCACTCCAAATGTCACAATCTTGATGGAGGAAAGTAGATCTTTTGTCTTGACTCAAGGAATCTACTAACATGGACTCTTGATCTAGTGGTGTATGATGAGAAGGCAATTGAATGGTTAGATATGGCTTTTGCTTTGACCAAACTTTCAAACAATAATTAAAGGGAAGTTTCTAAATCTTTATAATTGTTTCAATTCTCTAAATATTAATTAATTCCATTGGTTTCATTACACTTTAACACATTTTCAATGAAAAGGATTTTCCTCATTAATTATGTAAAGAAGAGGTGAGAGTAAATTTTTTCATGTGATTAAGAGGTGATACTTATGTGCTCTTAGTTAATTAGGTTAGATCACCTTGATTTTATGTTCTAAGTCATGAATTAATAAGGATTGGGCAATTTGGCTTTTAATTGTAACTTTTAATGCATTATGTTTCAATTGTTGAATTTTCTAATTATTCGTTGACTTGCACTTATCTTATTGACTTGCCTTTAATTTACTAAGCCCTTGCTCTCGAGATTAATTGATTAATTTTTCAATTAATCGTTAACCTCTCTGAATAGCCGAGATCACAGAGCTAATTAGCTTAGACAAAAATTGGGGATGTTACAACAGCAGGGGCATTAGTCAATCCAAACGACATCACTGTAAACTCATAATGCCCATACCTTGTCCTAAAAGCTGTCTTAGGTATATCCTCCCCTTTCACCCTTATTTGATGATATCCAGATCTCAGATCAATCTTAGAGAACACAGCTGCACCTCGCAGTTGGTCCATGAGGTCATCTATCCTAGGCAAGGGATACTTGTTCTTACAAATACCTTGTTTAATTGCCTGTAATCCACACACAGCCTCATACTGCCATCCTTCTTTTTCACAAATAACACCGGGGCTCCCCATGTTGAGGCACTAGGTCTTACGAACTTCTTTTCTAACAACTCTTCCAATTGTCCCTTCAATTCCGACAACTCTAGTAGGGAGATCCTATAGGGTGCTATAGAGATTGGCCCAGTACCCGGTACCAACTCTATAGAAAACTCGATTTCCTTTTCCGGGGGAAACTCGGGTATGTCGTCAAGGAATACATCTAGGTATTCCCTAACTACGGGGATCTCATCCAACACCTGCTCGAGTTCCACTTCACTTGTCATAAGGAGAACATATCCCTGATCACCAAACTCACCACTTCCTACCCTAACAGAGTTCAAGAACAAACTAACAGCCTCCACGGGCTTATCAGGTATAGGGGAAAAACAACAGACTTTTCAGAACAATTTATCATAGCATGGTTAGCCGAAAGCCAATCCATGCCTAGAATCAGATCCAGACTAAACAAGGGCAAACAAATCAAATTCGCTATGAAAGACCTACCATCAATTCGGAATTGATAACTCAAGCAACAATGACAAGTCTTAACTGGTTTCCCAGCAGGAGTAGAAACATTTAACATATAAGGCAATTCAGACACAGATAATCCTAATCTATCTACACAATCATGAGAAATAAAGGAGTGTGTAGCTCCAGAATCATATAGCATAGTTAAGGTCCTACCATTAACCTCGCACTTACCTTGGATGAGATTGTCGGACCGAGTGGCCTCTTCAGCATTGAGGGCAAAGACCTTTCCTTGGTGTTAGGGCTTGTTGGCAGGGGACAATAGCTTGACAGTGCAGTCTCTTGCCATATGCCTAGGCTTTCCGCATCAGAAACAAGCATTCTGGCCAGCTAAACAAGGGCGTCCTCCATGGTGTTTACCACACTTAGGGCAAGCTTGACCATTCGTCGGCTTGGGTGGGTTCCCAGCAGGCTTCTGGGGTTGCTTTCCTTTGAAACCTCCACCCTGAAATGGTTTCCTCAGAGGTTAGGGCTTGAACTTCTGCCCTTGCGGTCCCAGCTTCTTCTTGTAGGCCTCGGACCTTACCACTGATAGCTTACGGTTGCAATCCTCAACCAAACGGCACTTGTTGACGAGTGCAGCATAGTCACGGATCTCCATTGGTCCTACAGATGCCAGTATCTCCTCACGCAAGCCCCTTTCAAACTTCACACACTTCCAACGCTTATCCGGGTTCCCTTGGTAAATTGTCGAGAACTTGCACAGCTCTTCGAACTTGGACATATACTCAGCAATATTCATGGTCCCTTGACGCAGACTCATGAACTCCAGCTCCTTCGCATTCCTCACGGATGCAGGAAAATACTTCTCATAGAAGTGCGACTTGAAAATCTCCCAGGTGATGTGGGTTTGGGCTCCCTCCAAAAGCCTCTTTATGCCTACCCACCAGAACTCAAAGATCGACTTCCAACATATAGGTAGCAAAGGCTACCTTCTGCCCCTCGGTGCAGGCCAACACTGTGAAAATCTTCTCAATGGCCTTGATCCATTCCTCAGCTCGATCGGGGTTGTACGTCCCTCTAAAGCTCAGCGGATTTGCCTTCCTGAGCTCAGCAAACTTGAGGTACTCAAGATCCACCTCAGCTCCTCCATTGTACCCTTCGGGATTCTCCTCATCCCTTTGCTCCATTTGCTCCATCATTCGATGGCGGCAAGCCTTGCTCCCTCATAGCAGCAGCCATTTCGCGAAGTGTCCCCATGCCTTCCTCGGGACCTTCTGGCTCGTTGCGGGGCCTACCATGTCTTCCTGAAGGCATTAGTTCCTGGTACACAAGACAAAAGACATTGAGTTGATCAGGCTCAACATTTATGTTGAGTGAACCAGCAACTGACCACATTTAGAACAGACGATCATGCACATCTAATTCTTACGCCTCATCATACAAACGAGACTCAAAACATGACTTAACTAAAACGTATACTTAGAAGCATAGTCAGTCCATCATCCCCAGGCTCTTGAAGGACGAACTGTTCTGATACCAAAATGTAACACCCTAGTAGTTCCATTCTATGCTTAAGTCATATTGTGGAATTACTAGTTGTTACTTTTGCTCACGGAACTATCATTACCTTTTAGAAATTACCTTGTACCGAAAATAGGGGTAAAATTTTTTCTTCAAAACAAGTGAACCATTTTTGAAATCGAGAGCCATGAGCGCATCGTGAACATATAAAGTAACACCGCTATCCCATACATACATTGCATTTAGCAAGCATAGAAACCATAAGAGTAATCACAATTCTTAGATAAATGTAACATTCATTCCATGGCCATCCATGATAATACAATAATAGTCATACTAGAGTCATACATAAGATAATAATGGGTCCGATATCTATCGTCGGCCCTACATAAAAAGCCTACCAATACATAATAAAAGGAAATACATCAGAAAATCCTACTACCCAATCATGCCACATAACAAAATGATAACCCTATAACTACAACCAAAAGGGGCTATCCTCGTGCTCGGCTCTGCATGCAGTCGTCACATCAAGCATCTGGCGGGAGAAAACCGTTCCCATATCCACCGGGAAAAGTGCCACCACGTTCCCCTCCTCGAGCATGTCCTCGCCCACGGGCACGCTACGGTACGAATGAACCCACGCCCGCGAACCGGGGGTGAAGCTGGGCCAGCAGATGAAGCAGAAGAATCAAAAGATAGACGAATCACCACAAGCTGCGACGAACCCGAACGGTGAGATCCCCCAGAATGAGTCGGATAGAGGGGCTCAGACGAATCGGTCTCCACATGGAAGCTCGGATAAGATGGCTCTGAGGGGTCGGAATCTAGTGAAACAGTCGAAGTCAACCGGGTATCCGAGTCAGTCTTGTCATCTTCAGTGGGGTACCTTGGTGGCTGAAAGTAAGGGCGGATGTCATCCATAGTAACCTCGCCGAATGGTTGATGCGGTCGGAAAAATGGGCTCATCATGGGAGTCTAAAACTGGCGGTCGTGGAAGATGTAGACCCTCATCGCTGCGTTCGCCGACAAAGACAGCAGGCGTTCAAAGACCGAGTCAAAGCACCAACGCCACACCGAGAACTCAATGTAGATCACCACCGTGCCCGACATCGACATCCTCTAAAGACGACACGGAAACATAGGAATGAGAAATACTAAATTTCTCAATAGGATCGCGACTAGACAAACACAGTGTCATCGTCATCGTCCCAGCCACTTCGGGTTTAATTATAAAAACAGTGGACAGATATAAGTTCAATTTTTAATGGTTTTGAAAACTTAGACCCTGAAGTGGGTTGCTTTTAAACTTAAGATCATAACCACATCATCATGACTAACATACGTACTAAAACATAGAATAAACATTCATAATGCAAATGGGCAATATACTTACATGCAAAGACATGCATCATCATAGACGTAACCATGGTCATACTTAGACTTTACTTTCATTTTTAGCACATGCTTAACATTCTTTACTTTCCTTTGAAATAGACTGCTTTTGGACATGAGCTCATTCCGTGACCGTTGTCACGCAGTACTAACCAAATCAGACTAAGCCGATATTGGTTACCTCTAAGTTGGAGGGTCCTCCAAAAGACCCTTGCCTCCCTCATAGAGGTTCCTTGTGGATCGCTGTCTCTCACTTCCCTTACCGAAGTGATTGAAGGGTCACGTCCCGTTGATTCTTTTCTTATCTTTATACTTTACATGCATAACATTTCCTTGACTAGACCCATGCAATGATATGACTAAGTCCATAATTTTGACGAAAATCCGGCAGCATAACGGCTAGACCGGAGCTTCCCCAAAACGCCAATCATCAGCATTCAACCAATAGTTCATCATATCTATGTCATATCATCACACTCATCATTCAATCATGAGACAAAGCTCAATCAAACTCATCATTCATCATGCCGAGTGGCATCACACATTCATACCCTAAAGGGGTTTATAGTTGTGTTGTTCTTTGTGAAGAATATAATGAATCATTACATGATTTCCCATGGTTACCCATGATAGAATCACATAGTTAGGATATGTGTTTGTAGTCTTTTAGTTACTTGGTCCTTGGATGAAAGTATTCTTTACTTAAGTACATGTCTTATGAAACACTTATTCAAATTAATTAAATTATGTGATTGTTTCCTTTCCTTGAGATAATGCACTTAGTGATTCCTAGGTTCATGGTATGCTCAAAGGCCCTAATCATACTTTTGTTCTCAAGGAGTTCGAGATCCCTCTAATCCTTGGGTCATGACAACGCATAACCACATCATGAACCCAACAACACCAATGTTCACTAATCACCAAGGGTGACTTTTAACTTATTCAAGTTACAAAGTTTTAAACTTTTACTAATAACATACCAAGCTTTTGCCTTAAACATTATTAAAGTTGTCATTCTTTATAAAGTAGTCATAAAGTCTTATTCTTTATGAAAGTAAGTGCCTTTGATATTAAGCTCTTATCTTAAGATTGGATCTTTATGAAATAATGATACAAGTTACTAGCTTTTTGATTAAAAAGTCTTGTTCTCTATAAAAGTTAACACTTTTTTGCATTATTTTGGTCAAAGTCTAAACTTTATGAATGAAATGTTATAAAACAACATTTTTATAACTTAAAGATCTTATTCTTGAATAAAGTTTGAAACTTTGTGCAAGGTCTTTTCTTTAAGGTTTGATTTCTAAAGCCTAAAGTGACAAGATATCATTTTTCTAACCCAAAAAGTTTAGACTTTCACATGTATTCTTGTCTTCAAAACAAAACAAAATAAAACTTTATGGAAGCTTAAAAGTTGCGCCACTTTGAAGGAATCAAGAAGCAAACTTTTTAAAGTCTAAAGCTTTTAGAAGGTTCATAGTCTTATCAAATCATGGAATCATAGAAAGGTGAAGCTTTTCTAATCATTCACTCATCATAAAGAGAAAGGAACAACTTTAAGCAAGAGAACAATAAGAACATATTTTTCCAAAAGAGGAAACTTAAGAACACATGAAGAACATCAAGAACATATTTTACTCAAAATGAAAACTTTGGCTCTTGAAGAGCATAAAGGATCTTCTCAAGCTTTCACTTAGAAATCTTGGTCATGAAAGGAACAATCTCCAAGCTTTCTTGAGTAAACAAAATGAAAAAGATGGAGATCACTACCTTTCTTGAAGATGGTGCAAAAACAAGAGAAATGGAAAAAGAAGATGATGGCTCCTCTTCATGATGAAGGTGGCGGTTTTGAATGAGCAAAGAGAGAACTCTTGAGTTCTCTTGAAAATGAGTCTTGTAGTGTTTTGATCTTGTCTCTAAAGACCAAAAGATGTGATCTTTGAAGGGCTTAGTGAGGAAGGTTTGGTTATGGAGGTGGAGAATGATGAAGAAGATGAAGAAGAAGAAGAAGGAATGTAGAGAGAGGTTGGAGAGTTTGAGAACTTTAGAGAGAGAATGAGAAGTTGAAAATGAAGTGAATGTGTGTATGTGTGCAAGAAAGTGGCATCTTCATTAAGGGAGGGAGAGTGAGATATTTTGCTTAATTTTGTGTTAATTAGTGATTAAGGGGACAAAGTGGATGATGGGGAGACAAAACATGGTCAAACTCTTACATAAAGCACTCTTGTCTAATGCTTTATGCTTTTATGACATCACTCTTTACTTTATTGTCTAGTTGACTAAATTTGAATTTAATCATGTGATTAAGTGCTCATACAACTTAATTATGGTGATTAAGCAAGGATTAGTGATTAACACACAAGAACATGATTAACAAAAATTAATCTTACGATTAAGCTTAATTAACCTTAATTAAACTCGAGTAAGCTAATTAAGGGCGATTAGTGCCTACTTAGGTTATAGGGGCTCTGACTTGCTTAATTAGAGATTATCTAATCTCGATTAAGCATTCTCTTGACCCTTCTCATCCGAGTCAACCCCTTAATTAAGCCCTAATCTCAAAATTTCTCATTAAGTGCCTAATTACTCAGGGTTACTAAGATAATTTAGCACGACATGAAATTGAGGATGTTACAGGATGCATCAAGAAAATGGAACAAGGCATAGTTATGCAAGCATTAGGGTAAAGCAAACGGTGATGCATTGCATTAGGTGCCATGGATTGGAAACATACATTAGTATTGGCAGATTCAAGAAATACTAGATTACCAGGAAATGAATAAAATAGATGAAACGTTGAAAATCATAAGCGATAGTTGAGGAATGAAAACGAAAATACCATTCCTATAAGCCTCTAATAGTGCCACGTCTTGTGGAAATGGGCTGGCTTCCATTTACACAGTTGTGATCCTACTAATGGACATTTGCTCTATAACACCTTACCAGATATAATGTTATGCTTAAGTCATAATATTTCACCCAATAATTTGTCACGTGAAGTAAATCATGAATCTCATTTTTTTTGTTAATGTCGGAGTAAATTCTTAACGTAGAGTGCAACAAGTTGTTTGGCATCATATAGAAAGACCAATAAAACAAATAGAAAACATCATATATATATATCATCAGAGTTTGTAGCAGTAAAAGTACATATACAACAAGGGGTATAAAAATGGGGCCGTCAAAAACAAATAAATCGGCCTGTTTACATTAAGTATAACCCCGGGTGGTCCTCATAGGACATTTCAGGTACTAACTTTCTCTCCCTAGAAACACTAATAATACTATGTCTATGGCCTAGGTAGTGCCAAAAGAGGGCCATGTTGTAATCACCATTCACTAACTGATAACTCCCCTATATGGATTTTGAAGAAAGGAATCTATTTACCATACTGGCGTCTGCTGGAGTGAAACTGCCATCTGGTACTGAGGATGAGAAGAATGAGCCCCTAGCCTCTGAAAGGTCATCATCGTCGTTGGTAGAGATAAAGGGGACCTGCTGGGGTGATGTGGCTAGTGGTATGGCTGGAGCTGTTGCTGCTGCTGCTGGAGATGGGAATGTGTGTGCCATATGTAATAGGATAGTGATACAGGGAGTAAAGGATCAAACTATGGGTGAGCGAAAGGAATAATGAAGTCTCGACGGAAGAAGAAGTAAAAATAGAAATGGTAAGTGACAGAGATGTATACAGAGTTTAGGTTAAGGTCCACAAGGAATTACAGGTCAGGGAACTCAATGAAGAGGACGCTTGTCGCCACCTGGCCCATAGTCTGAGAATGACATAGGTATACACAGTAGGTTGAGAATTTAAAAAATTTGTCAGTAGGATTCCTATAATTTTAAAATACTGACATCGCATTCATTCCTAGTTGCTTCATTTTTTTATTGAATTGTGAAAAAAGGTGAATAATAGAAGACACTCTTCTCATTCATTGGTTTTAAAAAATATAATCCGAAGCAATGTTCAAAATTTTACTTCAAATAGCAAAAGCATAATAAACATCCAACATAGCATCATATAAGGTAAGGTGCAGGATAAATAAAAATAACAGTTATAAAATAGCATAGAGTTCAAATCACAAGTAAATGACACGACTATGTGATGTAATAATGCATGTGCATAGGACTCATTGCTTCATTGATCCTTAAATCATATATCATAGGCTTTTTCCTTACTTGGTACCCTAGGAGTTTTTGGCCATATAACTCTTAGGTAATAGTCTACTTTTTAGGATTGAGCTCGTTCTTATATAGGAATGCCTGGTTTCCTTTCCCTGGCTTTCCCACCAATCTATTCCCCTTAACTTTATTTGGGGGCTGGCTCAAGTAATATAGAACTTCTCATAAACCTTTAAAAGTCTCATAACCAATGATGGTTAGCTTAGCCACTACATGCATGTGCAAGTATATCATGAGTTATGCATAGTTTTTGCCAGAATTTTGACAACATAATGAATCGAGTCTGCTTCTCTATGAATAGGGCCAACCAACCAGACAATCATTTATACAAAAAATGAATATAATGGATCAACCATTTCAACACTTATACAAAACTTGCAACTTTTGCACTTAAATTGGATTTCTGCCAATTTCCTCTATTCTGGCTATTTTTAGAAATTAAGCCATAATCTATGTGCAACTCATGTAGACCTAAATTTTGGTTGTGTTGAAGTTTTATGCGTCTAGTTTGTAACCTCTTTGGTCCCATTAAGTTTTGATAAGTATAACCCATGTTATCAACATTTTACCTAGGTCTATCATATTACTAGGCAGATTTACACACCAAAAAGTAAAAATTCAGTAAAAATAGAAACGTGGTTAGAATTATATGAAACTTATATCATCTTAAAGCTAACTGAACCAAATTTCATTTTCCACAAGTTTCACTTCATTTAAGTAGGTATAGCTCAAGTTATCAGCTCTTGATGTTGGTTAACCTGTACAGGCCAATTAGGAGTTCGGGAAATTTTCATGAATTACTGGGAACAACAGTGATTAAATTTGATTTTAAAATTTTTTAAGACATATTACCCTATGACTCAGCTTTCTAAAATTGGTTGCACTCAATTTGAAGGAGTATAGTGCGCTCAACTCACTCTAGCCAGAATCCGAAATAGAAAACTAGGACCAAATTCAAAAATTCATATCTCTCTCCATACTAATCCAATGGTCTTATAATTTATATGGCTGGAAAGTCTAGATGTCTAGTTTCATGTAAAAATAGGTTCATCAAGTTTTGATGGTTGCATATGGAGCGTACAGTTCGTGCATACGGACACCATAGGGTTTCTACCCAAATAGATTCTGATTCTCCACTCTTTCTAGTTTTTTCATTCTAACTTCAATTCTAACTCAAAATTTCATGGTAACCCAATCATAAACCATCACCAACAATCAGTATGTCATTCAAGAAATAAAGAAAAATAAAATTCCATGCAGCCACAGTTCATAGAAATCAAGAACAAAGCTGAATCCTACCCTTGTTTTGATGTGATAACTAGCTAGTCTTGAGTTTCTAGTGAAGGATATGGGTGCAAGAGGCTTTGTGGAGGCTGAAGGTGAAAGAAGGGGATGAAGAAGATGAAAAGAAGAAGGAAAGAAGTCTACTAAAAGGGAGCCGAAAATTTGCTTGGGCAGATAGGAGAATGACATGTGAAAATCATGAGGGGTAGTTAGGTGGAAAGGTTCTCATTGTTAGAGAGTTTATGGCTCTAAATTCAGTCAACTCTCCTTACTTGTTTGTGGTTGTTTTGTACCACTTTTAGTGAGTGTAGTGGCTAAGTTTTCAGTCATTAAGTCTAGAGTTTTGAATGTATAATTCTATTGATTCAGTTTTGGCAGTTTAAAATACCAAATTTCTATCGATTTCCTTCAAATCGGCAAAATGGTTTGGAAAAATTTTGTGAGACTTTCTATGTGTCTATTCTAATTTTCTCAAGTCTAATCTCCCTAATTAACATCTAATTAATTTCTAATTAGCCTTTAATTGGCCTCTAATTAACCTTGTTCATGCAATTTAATCGAATAATTCGATTAATAACGTAAATCGGGCATTCAAAATTTTCGGACATTACATGCTCTACCAACCATAGGAAAAAACTTGGCTCTGATACTACCTTTGTCATGACCCATCCTAGAGTTATGATTAGTGGTTAGTAGCAAACCTCTAGCAGGCCTACTATGACTATTCTTAACGGAAAGTGGATAGAACTTCCCCTATTTTTCTAGCTTCCCCATATTAGCCAAACGTATTCCAAACCACCAATCAACAAATACAAATTGAGGCTCTCAGGGCATATATATATATATATATATATATATATATATATATATATATATATATATATATATATATATATACACACAATCACACACACACACACACACACACTCATTATCTACATCTTATTCACTAAATAAAACAAATTCCCAAAAACCCATAAGGCCTATATATATAGCTTATGAAAATAAGTCATCAGGTCACAAGATTCTGCTTGTGGATGGTGGAGTAACTCTAATAAGTTGGAGGAACCAAGTCAGGTAATGCGCCAAAGTCCAGAATAAGAAAGGAAAGGAGGCTGAGTCCAACTAACTCAATGAGGGGCAATGAAACTATAACATATAAGGACAAGCTCTAGAAGTAAAGCAAGCTATGCTTAAATAAAGAATTAGTATCATAAATTAAGCATAAATAAGACTAATCATTTAACATATACATATATATAAAATCAATATTAGAACTATGCATATGTATAAAGAATCAACATTATTTTATAAACTGGAAAACATATTTAAAAAATGTAAGCATCAAATCGGGAGGCTTCCGATTCCTAGAATTTTCGGACAAGGGTTAGCCCCCTTTAGATTCAACTAAGTTGATGGCATGCATTGGCCATACACACACACACACACACACACACACACACACACACACACACACACACACACACACAAACGGAGCTAGCAACACCCCTGCCAGCTGGGCTTGGATCAAGGTGCACTAAGGCTAGCATGAGCGACCACTGGCTACCGATAAGTTGAGATTCCTCCCACCATATATATAAAAACCAAAGTAATATATATCAATAAAAAGCTAAAACAATGAAAATCAATCAAATTTTCAATAAACGGAAGTACTCAACAGAGTTCAAAAAATTCAGAATATAATTTACTTAATAATTCAGTTTAATAACTCAAATAATTGTTTACCGAGCTTGTCCTTTCATATTTGGGAAACCCATTTTCAAAGAAATTCTTCCAATATGCAATAAAATCATACGAGTTGGTTTTTCCCAGAATTTAAAACAATATATGCAATTAATTAAATATATTGAGGCATATATGAAAATTTAAATAACACTATATATATATGTGTGTGTGTGTGTGTGTGTGTGTCTGTGTGTGTGTCTGTGTGTGTGCGTGTGTGTATTTTAAAGCCAAACCAATATTAATGGAATAAAACGCATATGCCATAGAAACATTGTCCACTCGTAAACATCAAGGAACGTCCAATTTACATCCTAGGGGCCGCTGAACTTGCAAGTTGATCTCGTCGAAAATCTAAAATATACATAAGCGATTATTTTCAATTTAAACACAAATTTGGTTTAGAATCTAATTTACAGCTTTTGTGTAACCTAACCAGTAAAATTTAATCAAGGCTACGAGCATATTTTCCAATTAACTCCTTTAGTCGCTAGAGCATTTAAATAACTCTACCCATAAACCAAAAGAATTAAAATTCTAACTATTAATCTACTCACTACTTCCCCCCTAAAAAATGAGATTATAATTCAAAGCTTAGTTGCTTATAGATTCTCTAGTTTTTCCAGCACCAAAAAAGGAGCAACCTATATTTATTAACTTCCCAAAAAGAAGAAACAAGGCATAAGGAGAAAAAGTGGCACACCACTCTAGTGGTAGTTGGTTTGAAGAGCAAGGACCATAGTCCATAGCATTGGTAGCAGGGAAAGAGTGAATTGAGATGGAGAGAAAAATTGATTAGAAAGAAAGGTACAAAAAGAGAAAACTTGAAGGGAGAGACTCCACGACAGAGAAGGTGGAGGAGAAAGGAGTGGCATGGGTGGTGGTTGATGGGGGTAAGGGAGAGAGGCTATGAGAGAGGAAGAGAATGAGAGAGGGAGAACTTGACAAAGAAGGAAAAATGAAAGAAAGAAAGGAGTTATGGAAAGGAAGCTCCTAGACACAAAGAAGAAGGAAAAAAGGGGTCTAGGGTGCACCATATCGCTTATGGTGTAACACCCTAATAGTACCATACTATGCTTAAGTTATGTTATGGAATTACAAATTGTTACTTTTGTTTGCGGAACTAACATTACCAGTTTGAAAATACTTGTAAGGAAAATAGGGGGTAATTTTTTTTTTGAACAATAATGACTAAACTTTTTTGAAAACTAAGAGCCATGAGCATATCGTGAATGCATAATATAAACATCGCTATCTCATACATACAGTGCGAATAAAAATAAATAGAAGTGACAAGAATAACAATAACGTAGATAAGCATAATATTCAATACATGACCATTCATAGTTAATATTATAATACCAAGAGTTATACATAGATATCTACTGTTAGCCCTACAAAAGAAACCTAACAAATACATCATAAAGGAAAATACATAGGAAATCCCTACTATCCAAGCATGCCATATAATAGAATGATAACCCTATAACTAACAAAAAAAGGCTATTCTCGTGCTCGGCTTCGTATGTAATCACCACATCACTATAGGGTGGGAGGAAACTGTTCCCGAATCCACCGGGAGCAATATCACCACATCTTCCTCCTCGAGCATGGCCACACCCATGAGGCACAGCATGGGTGCGAAAGAACTTGCAACCACAAACAGTGGGTAGAGTGTGACGAGGAGTTGCTAAAGAAGATGAATCAGACGTTAGGCGTATCACAGACAGGTAGGAAGTCTGAAATGGGTCGGTCTCCACATGATAACTCGGATGGGAAGGCTTCGAGGGATCAAAATCCAATGAAACGGTCGAAGTCAGATGGGTATCTGAGTTAGTCTCATCATCAGTAAGGTATCTTGGCAGTTGAAAGTAAGGATAAATGTCATCTAGGGTAACCTTGCCGTTTGGCTGATGTGGTCCAAAAAAGGGGCTCATCACTAGAGTCTAAAATAGATGGTCATGGAAGATGTAGACCTTCATCGCTGCACTCTTAGACATCATTTGCCATTTTGTAACATCCCCATATAACGTAATAGTAAATAATAACAACGAACTTTTGTTATTCACTGCCTTGCCCCTAAACTTTTTAGAAAATGACATTTAGGTCCCTATATTAATAGGATTAGTAGAATAAGGTTTTAAACGAAGTAGGATCACGTAGCAAAAATGCAGGAACCTAAACCTCAACCGATTGAGCCACGGAGGTATCCATATGTGAAATGACATGGCGTAACACCCTAATAGTTCCATTCTATGCTTAAATCATATTGTGGAATTACTAGTTGTTACTTTTGCTCGCAAAACTAACATTACCTTTTAGAAATTACTTTGCACCGAAAATAGGGGTAAAATTTTTTCTACAAAACAAGTGAACCATTTTTGAAATCGAGAGCCATGAGCGCATCGTGAACATATAAAGTAACATCGCTATCCCATACCTACATCGCATTTAACAAGCATAGAAACCATAAGAGTAACCACAATTCTTAGATAAAGGTAACATTCATTCAACGGCCATCCATGATGATACGATAATAGTCATACCAAAGTCATACATAAGATAATAATGGGTCCGATATCTATCGTCGGCCCTACATAACAAGCCTACCAATACATAACAAAAGGAAATACATCAGAAAATCCTACTCCCCAAGCATACCATACAACAGAATGATAACCCTATAACTACAACCAAAAGGGGCTATCCTCGTGCTCGGCTCCGCATGCAGTCGTCACATCAAGCATCTGGCGGAAGGAAACCATTCCCATATCCACCGGGAGAAGTGCTGCCACGTCCCCCTCCTCGGGCACATCCTCGCCCACGGGGCACAGCGCGGGTACGAATGAACCCACGCCCGTGAACCGGGGGTGAAGCTGGGCCAATGCGCTCGCCGACAGCACAGAGGCGTTCAGCACTGGGTGAAAGCGCCAATGCCACACCGGGAACTCAATGTAGATCACCACCATGCCCGATGTCGACATCCTCTGAAGACGACACGGGAAACGTAGGAATGAGAAATACTAAATTTCTCAGTAGGATCGCGACTAGACAAGCACAGTGTCATCGTCATCGTCCCAGCCACTTCGGGTTTAATTATAAAAACAGTGGACAGATATAAGTTCAGGTTTTAATGGTTTTGAAAACTTAGACCCCGAAGCGGGTTGCTTTTAAACTTAACATCATACTGCATCATCATAATCTAACATACCTACTGAAAGATAGAGTAAACATTCATAATGCAAATGGGCAACATAAGTACATGCAAGGACATGCATCATCATCAATTTAACCATGGTTATACTTTTGAATTAACTTCCCTTTTTAGCACGTGCTTAACATTCTTTACTTTCCTTTGAAATAGACTGCTTTTGGACATGAGCTCATTCCGTGACCGTCGTCATGCAGTACTAACCAAATCAGATTAAGCCGATATTGGTTACCTCTAAGTTGGAGGGTCCTCCATGTCACCCTTGCCTCCCTTATAGAGGTTCCTTGTGTCTTTGTGGATCGCCGTCTCTCACTTCCCTTACCGAAGTGATTGAAGGGTCATGTCCCATCGATTCTTTTCTTATCTTTATACTTTACATGCATAACGCTCCTTGGACTAGACACATGCAATGATATGACTAAGTCCATAATTTTGACGGAAATTCGGCAGCATAATGGCTAGACCGGAGCTTCCCCAAAATGCCAATCATCAACATTCAGCCAATAGTTCACCATATCATCACACTTATCATCTAATCATGAGACAATGCTCAACCCAACTTGTCATTCATCATGCCGTATGGCATCACACATTCATACCCTAAAGGGGTTTATAGTTGTGTTATTCTTTGTGAAGAATATTATGAATCATCACATGATTTCCCATGGTTACCTATGAGAGTATCATGCAGTTAAGATATGTGTATATGGTCTTTAGTTACTTAGCTCTCGCCTGAAATTATTCTTTACTTGAATTCATGTCTTATGGAACACTTATTCAAAGTTAGTTAAGTTAAGTGATTGTTTCCTTTCCTCGATATAGTGCACTTAGTGATTCCTAGGTTCATGGCATGCTCAGAGGCCCTAATCATACTTCTGTTCCTAAGGAGTTCGAGATCCCTCTATTCCTTGGGTCATGACAACGCATAACCATATCATGAACCCAACAACACCATGTTCACTAAACACCAAGGGTGATTTTTAACTTAACCAGGTTACAAAGCTTTAAGCTTTTATCTTAAAGATTAGATCTTTAAGAAATAACGATGCAAGTTACTAGCTTTTCCACTAAAAGTCTTGTTTTTTATAAAAGTTGACTCATTTAATTATTCTAAGACCATTAAGGTCTCAACTTTATGACTTAAAGTTGTCTTTACATAAAAAGATCCCTACTTTATCAACTAGTGACATGAAACATTAACTTTAAGGTTAAAAAGTCTTAATTTTTATAGAAGCTCTCACCTTTAAGCATTGTTTTGGTTCAAGATCTAAACTTTATGAATTAATTGTTATAAAACAACACTTTTATGACATAAAGGTCTCATTCTTGATTAAAGTTTGAAACTTTATAAAAGGTCTTTTCTTTAAGGTTTGATTTCTAAGACATAAAGTGACAAGATATCATTTTCTAACTCAAAAAGGCTTATTATGCCAAAAAGCTTAGACTTTTACATGCATTCTTGTCTTTAAAACAAAGCAAAAGAAAACTTTATGATGGCACTAAAACTTGCGCCACTTTAAGTGTGTCAAGAAGCAAACTTTTTAAAGTTTCAAGCTTTTAGAATGTTCAAAGTCTTATCAAATCATGGGAACATAAAAAGGTGGAGCTTTTCTAGTCATCAACTCATCATCAAAAGGAAAGAACAACTTTAAGCAAGCTATCAACAAAAGGGGAAACTTAAGAACACATAAAGAACATCAAGAACATATTTTTCCAAAAGAGGAAACTTAAGAACACATGAAGAACATCAAGAGATCATCAAGAACATATTTTTCCAAAAGAGAAAACTTAAGAACACATGAAGAACATCAAGAACATATTTTACTAAAAATGAAAACTTTGGCTCTTGAAGAGCATGAAGGATCTTCTCAAGCTTTCACTTAGAAATCTTGGTCATGAAAGAACCAAGCTCCAAGCTTTCTTGAGTCAACAAAATGAAAAAGATGAAGATCACTACCTTTCTTGAAGATGGCGCAAAACAAGAGAAATGGAAGAAGAAGATGATGACTCCTCTTGATGATGAAGGTGGCAGTTTTGCAAGAAGGAAGGAGAAGCTCTTGAAATCTTGTGGAAATGGAGGTTGTAGTGTTTTGATCTTGTCTCCAAAGGCCAAACGATGAGGTCTTTGAAGGGCTAAGTGAGTGGTTTAGGGTGGTGGTGGTGGAGAAAGGAAGAGGAAGATGAATTAGATGAAGAAGTGTTTAGAGAGAAGTTAGAGAATTTGGCTTGAAGAGAGAGAATAGGATGAGTGAAAATGAAAATGAATGAGGGAGGGAGAGAGAGAAGATGGCATCTTCATTAAGGGAGGGAGAGTGAGATATTTTGCTTAATTTTATGTCATCTTGTGTTAATTAGTGATTAAGGGGACAAATGGGATGATAGGGAGACAAAGCATGGTCAAACTCTTACATAAAGCACTCTTGTCTAATGCTTTATGCTTTTATGACATCGCTCTTTATTTTATTGTCTAGTTAACTAAATTTGAATTTAATCATATGATTAAGTGCTCATATAACTTAATTAAGATGATTAAGCAAGGATTAGTGATTAACACACAAGAACTCGATTAGCAAAAATTAATCTTACAATTAAGCTTAATTAACCTTAATTAAACCCGATTAGGCTAATTAAGGGTGATTAGTGCTTAAGTAAGCTATAGGGGCTCTGACTTGCTTAATTAGAGATTATCTAATCTCGATTAAGCATTCTCTTGACTTTTCTCATCCGAGTCAACCCCTTAATTAAGCCCTAATCTCAAATTTTCTCATTAAGTGCCTAAGTACTCAGGGTTACTGAGGTAATTTAGCATGGCATGAAATTGAGGATGTTACACATGGGATGCCCCTAAACTTACCCATAATTACGAAAATACCATTAGCTTTGAAAACAGAAACAGAAGGCCCTAAAATTTGCAAAACATGTAATGTACACTATTAATCGATTTACTCGATTTTATTGGGTTTGTAGAGTTAATTAAAAAGTTAATTAGAGGTTAACTAGAAGTTGATTAGAGGTTAAATTAGAGAAGTTAGAACTAAGATAGAAACTCATAAAAACCTCACACAATTCTTCAAAACCATTTTACTGATTTAAAAGAAATCAGTAAGATTTCGGTGTTCTAAACTGTTGGAACTGGATCAGTAGAAATTATGCCATGAGTGCCCTAGGATCAATGGCTAAGATTTAGCCAAATAAACCACCCAAGTGGCACCTAGGGCAGCCCTTGATGGTGGAAGCCAAACCAAATTGGATAGCTTGGAGAAATCCACCAATCAACATACACTTGCCTCAAAAATCTTTGCTTTTTCTCTCCTCCTCTCATCCAACTTTTCGTCCAGCCCTTTCTAGTTGTTGGAGCTCTTCTCTTTCTCTTCTCTTTATTCTCATCTCCACTCCATTCCATCTTTTCTTCAAGCCTCATCACCAATCACTTGCACTAAAGACACACAATCAACACAAACTCAACTAGACAAGGTAGGAACTTCATCATTTCTCTTGTTTTTCTCTGATTTGGGGCTGCCTAGGGCTCCTCCTTCTCTCTTTATTTTGATGATATGTTGGTTGGATATGATGAATTAAGGTTGGTTTAAGGTGTGCATGTGAGTTGGAATTGGAGATTGGATGGATTGATTTGAGAAGAACATGAATCTAAGAAGAATTCAAGAGGCTATTAGGGTTCTCCCCTCGATGGTTCGTACGGCGGAGTGTACGGCTCTGCCTACAGCCATTTAAATTGAATGAAACCATTTTTATATGAAACTAGACACCTGGGATTTCCATATATATAAAATATAAGGACATTGGATTAGTATAGAATTAGTTATGAATTTTTGAATTTAGACCTAGAAATCTGGGTTCTTACCCAGACAGCATGGGTTGAGAAGGGTGTAACTCACCCTATACAACTCCAAATTGAGTGCAACTAAAGTTTTTTCAAAGCTAACATATGAGAGAACATTCCATAAAAATTTTAGAATTTAATTCATTGTCATTTGTTCCCAGCACATCAAAGAAATTGGCTTAGGTCTAAACCGACCTAGAACAGGGCAGCCCAGTAGGGTAAAGTTTCGAGACTCATAACTCATAATCTACTTAGGTAAATGACATGAAACTTAACTCATTTTAAAGCTTGTTGTGTTAGCTTTATTTTGATATAAAATTCGCATCATTGCATCTAGTTTTCGATTTTTAGTCGATTTTCTTCAATAGTAACCCAATTCTGACTAAGAACAGGACATGCTGGCATGAAATGTTTATATCTTGAGTTATACAACTCAAAATGAGATAGGACCAAAAGGGTTAGAAACTAGACACATAAAGCTATAACATATGAAAAAATTAGGTTTAAATGAGTTAAATTGAAATAAGGGTGGGATATACCATAATCGGGCAGGATAAGGCAGAATGAACTAAAAGACCCATTGATGCTTTGTTGAAACTAATGAATGAGTCTATGAATGTATATGTATGATTGCTGAATTATATTTAATTATAATTTGTACAATTGTACTGGTTGGTTGGCATTATTCATGGGGAAGCGGACTCGATCCGTTATACTGCCGAATTTCCGGCAGAAGTTAGTGATAATCCTAAAGGTTGTTATGTTAATGTTGTTTTGTGACGTGTATGAATATTAAGCAAGTATATTTGTTTGAGGTTAAGGCATGAAGCCTATGTATTTATGACTTTATAATAAAAGATATGATGACGAGTCCATATTCCGAAGGAACGTGACATGGCGATCACGCTCTAATAGGGTATGACATGGCGATTATACTCCAGAATGTGGCATAAGCACCCCACCCCTAAGGAATGTGACATGGTCATCACATCTCGAGCGAGTATGACATGACGATCATACTCTGGGACATGGCAGGGTGAAAATATTTTAAGGAGTGTGACATGGCGATCACACCCTGATGGGGTATGACATGGCGATCATACTCTAGAATATAGTATGATGACCACATCCTAAGGAATGTGATATGGCGATCACACTCCGATAGGGTATGACATGGCGATCATACTCTGGGATGTGCATGACAAATAAAGAAAGAACAAGAAAAAAAAAGACAATTATGTATATCTGTATAAGTTTGAGTACAAGTGAGGGGAGTTGAAAATTTCAAGTTTCCAGTATGTTAGTGTTATTATATTTTAATATGCTATAGTTATTATGCGTAATATGCTTCATGACTTTTTCGTGTATTGGCTCTCCCAAATGACAAGTGCATGAATAAAATGATTTTTGCTTCAGACAATGTATTTTTCGAACTATAAAACTGAATAGTCTAGTAAGCATGCTCACATTTTTTTTTTTAATAAACCGAAGCAGCTGGAGATAATAGTGATGGCACTGTACAGAATTTCTTAGTGAACCCTATTGAGAATTTAAAATTCTCACTCTTGTTTCCGTGTTATCTCCAGATAGATCGAGAAGATTCTAAGACGACTGAAGTTGTTGTCAGGTAAGGTCCGCTCAGGTAATAGTAACAACTCCAGAGCAAAGTACTATGACTTAAGCATAGTACTGTACAGAGGAGAATGTTACACATTTAGTACCGGGTTGAAGCACCAACGCCATACTAGAAACTCGATGAAGATCACCACCGTACCTGACATTAACATCCTCTGAAGACAACACGGAAACATAGGAGTGAGAAATACTAGATTTCTCAGTAGGATCGTGCATAGATAAACATTGTGTCATCATCATCGTCCCAGCCACTTCAGATTTAATTATAAAAATAGTGGACAAATATAAGTTCAATTTTAATAATTTTTGAAAACATAGATCCAGAAGCAGATTGCTTTTAAGCTTAACATCATAACTATATCATCATAACTACACATGCATACTAAAACATAGAATAAACATTCATAATGGATATTAACAATATAAATACAAGCAATGACATGCAACCTCATTGACTTAACCATGGTTATACTTTGACTTTACTTTCATTCGTAGCACGTGCTTAACATTCTTTACTTTTCCTCTGAAGTAGACTGCTTTTGGACATGAGCTCATTCCATGAATGAACCAAATCAAATCAAATCAAGCCGATATTGGTTATCTCTAAGTTGGAGGGTTCTGCATGTCACCCTTGCCTCCCTCATAGAGGTTCCTTGAGTCTTTGTGCATCACTGTCTTTCACTTTCCTTATCGAAGTGATTGAAGGGTCATTTCCATTCATTCTTTTCTTATCATTATACTTTATATGCATAATACTTCTTTGACTAAACACATGCAATGATATGACTAGGTCCATAATTTTGACGAAAATCCGGCAGCATAACAGCTAGACCGGAGCTTCCCCAAAATGTCAGTCATAAAACTTTCAATCAACAGTCCATTATATCCACATCATATCATCACACTAATCATTTAATCATGAGATAGGGCTCAATCAACTTGTCATTCATCATGTCAAATGGCATCATACATTCATACCCTAAAGGGGTTCATAGATGTTTTATTCCTTGTGAAGAATTTTATGAGTCATCATATGATTTTCCATGGTTAGCCATGAGAGAAGCACATAGTTAAAATATATGTATGTGGTCTTTTAATTACTTAGTTCTCATGTGAAATTACTCTTTACTTGAGTACATGTCTTATAGAACACTTGTTCAATTTAATTAAGTTAAATAATTGTTTCTTTTCCTTAAGACAGTGCACTTAGTAATTCCTAGGTTCATGGTATGCTCAGGCTCTAATATACTTTTGTTCCCAAAGAGTTCGAGATCCCTCCAATCTTTGGGTCATGACAACGCATAACCACACTCATGAATCCAACAACACCATGTTAATCACCAAGGGTGATTTTTAAGTGATCCAAGTTGCAAAGTTTCAAGCTTTTATTATTAACATAATAAGGTGTTACCTTAAATGTTATTAAAGTTATCATTCTTTGTAAAGTGGTCATAAAGTTTTATTCTTTATGGAAGTAAGTGCCTCTAAAATTATACTCTTCACTTAAAGATTAAATCTTTATGAAATAATTATACAAGATACTAGCTTTTGAACTAAAAAGTTTAATTCTTTATGATAGTTGACACTTTTATTTATTCTAAGACCATCAAGATCTCAACCTTATGATTTAAAATTGTCTTAAAGTGAACAATATTGCTACTTTATGAGCTAGGGATGTAAAACATTAACTCTAAAGTTAGAAAGCCTTGATCTTTGTAAAAGTTGACACTTTTAAGCATTATTTTGACTGAAGATCTAAACTTTATGAATTAAAGGTTGCAAGACAATACCTTTATGACTTAAAGATTTCATTCTTGGCTAAAGTTGAAACTTCATGAAAAGTCTTATCTTCAAAGTTTGATTTCTAAGACGTAAAGTGACAAGATATTACTTCTTTAACTTAAAAAAGCTTTATATTTCAAAAAGCTTAGACTTTTACATGTTGTTTTGTCTTCAAAACAAAACAAAATAAGACTTTATGAAGGCACCAAAACTTGCACCACTTTCCATGCATCAAGAAGCAAACTTTTGGAGCTTTTATACTCTTGGAGTGTTCATAGGCTTATCAAGTCGTGAAAAATATGTAAAGATGAAACTTTTCTAATCATAAACTCATCATAAGAAAAGGAATAAACTTTAAACAAAATACCACCAATAGCATCATTCTTTTTCAAGCAACTCACAAGAAATATCAAGATCTTATACATCAAGAAAGAAAAATAGAAATTTTGAAGCACTTAAAGAAAGGAACTTTTCAAGAAATCAAGAACACTCATGAACAAGAACATGAACATATTTTACCAAAAATAGAAACTTTTGTTCATGGAGAGCATGAAAGATTTTCTCAAGCTTTCACTTGAAGATCTTGATTGCGAGAGGAACCAAGCTTCAAGCTTTCTTGAGTAAACAAAGTAGAAGAGTGTATATCACAACCTAAGCTTGGAAGATGGTGTCTTTGAGGAAGGAGAAGAAGATAAAGAAGACTCCTCCTTGGTAGATGATGGTGGCGGTTTTGGATGAGCAAGGAGAGAATTCTTGAGTTCTCTTGAAAATGAAGCTTGTAGTGTTTGAATCTCTTCTTCAAAGGCCAAAAGATGTGGTCTTTGAAGGGCTAAGTGAAGAAGGTTTGGTCATGGAGGGGAAGAATGGAAGAAGAAAATGAAGAAGAAGAAAGATGTTTTAGAGAAAAGTGAGAGGATTTGAGAGTTAGAGAGAGAATAGGAAGACACAAAATGAAAATGTGAGTATGTGTGTGTTGAGGTCGTAAACTTCAAGGGGATATTTTTGTGTTATTTTGTGTTAATTAAGGTTTAGGGAGACAAATTGGATGATAGGGGAACAAATCATGTACTTACTTTTACACAAAGCACTATTGTCTAATGTTTTATGCTTTAATGACATCAGTCTTTACTTTATTATCTAGTTCACTAAATTTGAATTCAATCATGTGATTAAGTGCTCTTGCAACTTAATTAACATGATTAAGCAAGGATTAGTGATTAAAACACAAGAACATGACTAACAAAAATTAATTTTGCGATTAAGCTTAATTATCCTTAATTAAACTTGATTAAACTAATTAAGGGTGATTAGTGCTTAATTAAGCTTATAAGGCTCTAACTTGCTTAATTAGAGATTATCTAATCTCGATTAAGCATTCTCTTGACTTTTCTCATTGGAGTTGACCCATAAACACTTCGTTAATCCCTTAGTTAAGCCTTAATCTCATAATTTCTCATTAAGTGCCTAATTACTCAAGGTTACTGAGGTAATTTAGCATGACAAGAATTTGAGGATGTTACATTTCTCCTCAACTTTAAAAAGAATTTTGCCCTCAAAATTTGTTACCTATAAACAAATTTGGATACTCGTTCTTCATCACTGACTCTAGCTCCCATGTGTACTCTTCTATGTTTCCTCTATCGCAAGCCACCTTGACCAAGGGTACCGTTTTATTCCTCAACTGTTTTACCCTACGATCTCGATCGAAGGTTAATTCCTCCCTTAACTATACACTTTCAGGCTCAATTAGATGACTAGGATCAGAATGGTATTTCCTTAACTGAGACACGTGAAAGACATCATGGAGGTTTAACAAATTTGGGGGTAAGGCAATTTGATAAGCAACTGACCTGATGCATTTTAGAATTTGAAAGGGGCCAAGAAAATGGGGGCTCAGGTTTTTAACCTTCATGGCTCTACCTATACCAGTCATAGGAGTGATTTTTAGGGACATATGTTCTCCTTCTTGGAACTCTAGAGGCTTTCTCCTTTTATCTGCATAACATTTTTGGCGACACTAAGTTGTAAGGATTCTATCCCTAATCCTTCTTATTTGCTCTGGGGTCTGCCTCACAAGATGAGGTCCTAGGAGGCTCTACTCACCTAGATCAAACCAACATAGGGGAGATTGACACTTCCTTTCATACAAAGTTTCATAAGGTGCCATACCAATACTTGCATGATGACTATTGTTATAGGTAAACTCAATCAAAGGTAAGTATCTATCTCAACTTCCTCGATTGTCCAACACACAGGCTCTTAACATGTCCTCTAAGGTTTGGATAGTTCTCTCTAACTATCCATCTGTCTAGGGGTGATAAGCCGTACTTTGGCAAAGCCTCATCCCAAATTCCTTTTGCAAGGCTCCCCAGAATCTAGAGGTAAACCTTACGTCTCTATTTGAGATTATGGTTGAAGGTACACTATACAACCTTACTATCTCTTGAACAAACAGCTGGGCTAACATTTCCAAAGGATAAGTAGCTCGAATGGGCAAAAAGTGAGCAGACTTGGTTAATCTGTCAACAATTACCCATATGACATCAAAATCAGCTTGCGTTTTGGGTAAACCCATCACAAAGTTGATGGAGATACTTTCCCATTTCCACTCTAGGACCTTCAATGGTTACAACTACCAGAGGACTTTTGGTGTTCAATCTTTACCTTTTGGCAGACTAAACACTTGCTCACCAATTCCACAATGTCCCTCTTCAATCTCGGCCACCAAAACATTTTCTTAATGTCTTGATATATCTTTGTCACACCAGGGTATGGTGAAATGGCTCTTGTGAGCCTCCTTCAAAATCCTTCTTTGGAGGTCACCACTTATAGGTACACAAATTCTTTCTTCAAACCTCCATAGTCCATTTGTACTTCGAGCAAAACCCTTCAACTTTCCTTCTTCTACCAATGCTAGGGTTCTCAGGAAATCCTCTTCCTTACTTTGGGCTTGAGCAATTTGACTCTTGAAATCGCTCGTCACCTTTAGCTAATTCAACCTTAAGCTATGGGGGGTTACCATAACTCCAAGGTTAAGGTCTCTAAAGCTCCTTACTAGCTCATCCTCTTCGACCATCATCCAGATGCATGCAAAGATTTCTAACTCAGAGCATTAGCCACCATATTGGCCTTCCCAGGATGATAATTAAACTCATAATCCTTCAAAAACTCCATCCATCTCTTTTGCTTCATATTCAACTCCTTTTGATCAAAGAGATCCTTCAAATTCTTATGATCAGAAAACACCTTAAACCTCACACCATATAGATAATGCCTCCATATCTTCAGGGCAAACACTATAGTTGCTAACTCCAGATCATGGATTGGGTAGTTTACTTCGTGAGGCTTCAACTGCCTAGAGGTATAAGCCACTACGATCTTGTTTTGTGTCAAGACACAACCTGAACTTCTTTTAGAGGCATCATAATAAACCTCAAATGGACCACTTGGGTCAAGCAACACCAATATTGGGGTTAAGGTTAACTTCCCCTTTAGCTCTTGAAAGCTTTTCTCACAATCCATAGTCCACACAAATGGGGCATTCTTCTTTGTTAGCTTGGTTAAGGGCAAGGATATTTGGGAAAATCCTTTTATAAACCTAAGGTAGTAACCGGCTAAACCCAAGAAACTTATCTTAGTTACTGAGGTTGGTCTCTCCCAATTCATTATAGCCCCAATCTTACTCGAATCCACGACAATACCTCCTTGTGACACCACATGTCCTAAGAACTTTACTTCCTTTATCCAGAATTCACACTTAGATAACTTAGCATAAAGTTTCTTTTCCCTCAAGATTCTTAACACAACCCTCAAATGTTCTTCATATTCCTCCTTTGTTCTCGAATAGATGAGAATATCATCTATGAAAACAACTACAAACTTATCCAAATAAGGTTTAAAAGTTCTATTCATATAATCCATGAAAACAGTAGGGGCATTAGTCAAACCAAATGACATCACCATAAACTCATAATGCCCATCCTTGTCCTAAAAGCTATCATGGGTATATCCTCCTCTTTCACTCTTATCTAACGATATCCAGATCTCAAATCAATCTTAGAGAACACAATTGCACCTTGTAATTGGTCCATGAGGTCATTTATCCTAGGCAAAGGGTACTTGTTCTTAACAGTCACCTTATTCAACTGCTTATAATCCACACATAGCCTTATGCTCCCATCTTTCTTTTTCACAAACAACACCAGGGCTCCCCAAGGTGAGGCGCTAAGCCTTACAAATTTTTTCTCTAACGACTCTTCCAATTGTGCTTTCAACTCTGACAACTCTATTGGGGACATCCTGTAAGGTGCTATAGAGATTGGGCCTGTTCCTAATACGAACTCTATAGAAAACTCGATTTCTCTTTTCAGAGGAAACTCGGGTATATCATCAGGAAACACATTTAGGTATTCCCTAACCATAGAGATCTCTTCTAATACCTGCTCAAGTTCCACTTCACTTGTCATAAAGAGAACATATCCCTAATTATCGGACTCACTACTCCCTATCTTAATAGAATTCAAAAACAAACTAATAGGTTCAATAGGCTTAGCAGGTATAGGAGGAAGAACAATAGATTTCTCAGAACAATTTATCATAGCATGGTTAGCCGAAAGCCAATCCATGCCTAGAATCAAATCCAAACCAAACAAGAGCAAACAAATCAAATTTGCTATGAAAGACCTACCACTAATTTGGAGTCGACAATTCAAACAACAATGGCAAGTCTTAACTGGTTTCCTAGCAAGAGTAGAAACAATTAACATGTAAGGTAATTCAGACAAAGACAAGCCCAATCTATCTACACAATCCAATCATGAGAAATAAAAGAGTGTATAGCTCCAGAGTCATACAATATAGTTAAGGTTCTACTATTAAACTCCCACGAGCCTTGGATCAGATCATCGGACTAAGTGGCCTCCTGAGCATTAAGGGCAAAATCCCTTCCTTGGTATTGGGGCTTGTTAGCAGAGGACAACAGCTTGAAAGTGTAGTCTCTAGCCATATGCCCAGGTTTCCGCATCGGAAACACGCATTCTAGCCAGCCAAACATGGGCGTCCTCCATGGTGTTTGCCATACTTAGGGTTAGCTTGACCATTTGCAGGCTTAGATGGATTCCCATTAAGTTTTCGGGGTTCTTTTCCTTTAAAACCTCCACCCTGAAACGGCTTCCTCAGGGGTTGGGGCTTGAACTTCTGCTCTTGCGGTGCCAACTTCTTCTTGTAAGGTTCAGACCTTATCACAGATAGCTTGCAGCTGCAATCCTCCATCAAATGGCACTTGTTGACTAATGCAGCATAATCATAGATCTCCATGGGTCCTACAGACACCAGTATCTCCTCACGCAATTCCCCTTCGAACTTGACGCATTTCAAGCGCTCATCAGGGTTCCCTTGATAAATCGTCGAGAACTTGCATAGCTCCTTAAACTTGGCAGTATACTCTGCAACATTCACGGTCCCTTGATGTAGACTCACGAACTCCAGCTCCTTTACATTCTTGACGGATACAGGAAAATACTTCTCGTAGAAGTTCGACTTGAAAATCTCCCAAGTTTGGGTGCCTTCCAACAGCCTCTTGGTGCCCATCCACCATAATTGAGCATCAGTTGCCAACATGTAGGTAGCAAAGGCTACCTTTCACTTCTCGATGCAGGCCAACACTGTGAAGATCTTCTTAATGGCCTTGATCCATTCATCAACTCAATCGGGGTTATACGTCCCTCTAAAGCTCGATGGATTTGCCTTTTTGAACTCAGCAAACTTGAGGTATTCAAGATCTACCTCAACTCTTCCATTGTGCCCTTCGGGATTCTTTTCATCCCTTTGCTTTATTCGCTCCAACATGCGATGAGCAGCAATAGCTTGCTCCCTCATGGTGGCAGCCATTTCACAAAGCGTCCCCACAACTTCCTCCAGACATTCTAGCTCGTTACGAGGCATACCACATCTCCCTGATGCCATTAGTTCCTGGTACACAAAACAAAAGACATTGAGTTAATCAGACTCAACATTTACACTGAGCGAACTAGCAACTAAACACATTCAGAATAGATGATCATGCACATCTAATCCCTATGTCCCATCATATAGATAAGACTCAAAGTATGACATAACTAACACGTATGCTTAGAAGCATAGTCAATCCATCCCCGGGCTCTTTAAGGATGAACTGCTCCGTGTAACATCCGCCACGAGCTCCGACTTCCGACCTTATTTCCAAGGTTCAAGTGAAATGAACAATTTTCCGATTTTCGACCTAATCTCCAGTTCGAATGAAATACTCATGATTTCCGACTTCAAGTTTCAAATGAAAGGTGAAATTTTCACAATTTTCGATCTCAAGGTTGATCTCAAATAGAATGGACACGAGTTCGGATCCCTGGGTTGATCTCCAAGTTCGAACGAATTCCTATTTCTGACTTAATCCTTGCTCCAAACCAAATGGACATGATTACCAATGTCCCAGTTTATTTATGTCCCGATATCCGAACTTAAGTCAAGAACATTCTAATTTCCACTTACATTCATGAGTTTGTGTTTATGACCAACTCCTGAGATTAGATACATTCTGATTTCCGGGTACATAAGGTTTTATGACCTAATACTAACTTCCAAGTCTATGTAACATCCCTGACTTCCAAGTTCACGTCTCTTACGTTTCGTAGTCTTGCCTGTGACCACCAATTTTAAGGTAAATTGTTTGCTGTGATTTTGGATCTTAGATTTTATGTTTCTAACATGATTTCCGATCTCATAACCTAATTCTAAGTGACTCGAATTCCGATATCCAAACTAATCTCCAAGTTTGAATTAGATGGACAAGAGTTCTGACTTTACTCAAGATGGATACGAGTTCCGAGTTCAGACCAAGTACAAACGCGTTCTCATTTTGCGTGGAGGATAATTAACCACATTAGACCATAAACAGAAGGAAGCATGGTTGGAAATTAGCCATAAGAAATTCAGCCACTTAACCTGTGAAAGTGGCACAAGAAAGGCCACAAAAATTAGGGAAAGTTGGCTAAAATTCAGCCATGTGTTTTATACCAATCAAAAGCCTTTATTTTACCTACCACTCCAAGGCTTTATAACACATTCCTCTCCTTTCATTCAGCCCCATTTCTGTGTTGCCTTTTCCCTCGCTTTAGCTCTCTTTTTCTCTTCTCCACTCACCCAACTCCATCAAACCTTCAAGTTCAACCAAGTTTTATTGATTCAAACTCCAAGATCAAACCAAATCACACATAACAAGAGGTAGAGGTTTAATTCTTGCATTGATTTTGATTGTAGGGGGCTAGTGGTGGTTCATCTTTCTCAATTTTTGATGTGCTAATTGAATGAATATAAGGATATTTGACTGAATTGTTTGCTGTTATGATGTTGAAATCGAATAAGAAGCAAGAAAGAATGAGAGTAGGAAGAGGTAGGGAGTTGGAAAACCAAAAACCCTCGGCAATCCGTACGGTGGAGTGTACGACTCTGCCTACAGCCGATTAAATTTCATGCAACCATTTTTATATGAAACTCAACATCAAGAGCTTTCCATACATAGATCATATAAGGCCATTGGATTAATATTGAGAGAGTTAAGAATCTTTAAATTTTGACTTAGGAATCAGGACTTTCATCTGAGTAGTGTGACTTGAGAAGGGTGTAACTTACACTACATAACCCCAAATTGAGTGAAAACTTTGTTAGAAAGCTTACATGCAGGAGAATATCCCATAATAAAATTTCGGGTTTGTTATGGTCCCATATGCTCCCGGTAGTTCAAAGAATTTGCCCTATGTCCAAACTGGGCCAAATCAGGGCAGTTTAGAAAGGTCAAGTTTCAAGGCTCGAGCCCTACTAAGCCAAATGGAATGGATCTTTTTACAAATGAAAGTTTATCCTATTAGGTTTAATATGAGACCAATTTTGTATGATTTGAATCAGTTTTCTATTTTTAGTAGATTTTTACCTTTAAGTGTGTGATTCTAGCTAGCTACAAGGCAGGCCAGAATAAAACCTACATAACTTGAGCTATGTTTATCAAAATTAGATAGGACCAAAGAGGTTAGAAAATAGACACATAACACTTTATCATATCCAAAATTAAGGCCTAAATGAGTTAAATAGAAATTATGGCCTGAATTACAAAAATCGGGTTAAATTGTTATGGTGAGGCAGTAACCCTGTCTTGATGTAACTAATGCTCCTATGAAGCTAATGTTGAATTATGAATGAAATGTTATGATTTCTTTGATAAGTTGGTATACTGAGTACTGGCACTATTCATGGGGAAGTGGAGACGTTCCTATATGCGGCTGAAATTTTGGTAAGACCTTTGCATGAGTTATAAGATACATGTGCATTTTCAAGAAAGTCATAAAGGTTATGTTATGATGAATATAAGGACTACGTTATGATGAAAGTTCCATAATGCTTGGGCCAGCCCCGGATAAAAAGTTAAGGGGAGTAGATCAGTAGGAAAGTCGGGAAAAGTAAACTCAGTATTCCTATATAGGAATTAGCTCGATCTTGATAAGCAGACTATTACCCAGGAGTCTAAAAGCAGCCAAGAACTCCCAGGGGACCAAGTAATGGAAAAGTTTATGAAGATCAAGTTGCAAGTGAAATAAAGATACGAATTAAGTCAAGTGCACTTGCATATAGTCAAGTCTAAGCATTTTATGTGCATTTCCAATTTTGTTGTTAAGTCATAATGTTATTATGTTTCCTATTGAAGTATATTTTGCCATTCATATTTTTATGACTATCATATGATATGGCAAGTGATTGTTAAAATATAACCCACTTCTAGACAGATGTTTTCAACTTAAAACTGGACCACTGGCTGTATATATATATGCTCACATTTTTTGTTTATAAGAAATCGAAGCGGCTAGAATGTTTATGATGACACCGCATGGTTTGAATTTATCTACTAAGAACCATAGGTTCTCACTGTCTGCTTGTATGTTTTTCTTTTCCCTAAACATTCCAGCACCTAAGTTAAAAATCAAGTGTGAGATAGAAGACTGGGACGTTCACAAAGCAAGATTCGAAAGCAAACTAAATCAAGAGACTACTGAAGCTAGTTGATGACTAGCGGGAGCAAGTTCTATGTGACATGTTAGTCACAATTTGAATTGTAATTATTTTATTCTCTATATATCAGAGATAACGAAATTTATGAGCTATATTTCAGTAATAAAGTATATAGTTGAAGGGCCATGTATCATATTTTCCGTATTTTAAGAATTCTTTTAGCACAGTGACAACCTCTTAATATAGCTCCATGACTCGAGCGTGGCTTATATAATAGAGGGTGTTACATTATGGTATTAGAGCAGTTCGTCCTGTATAGGCCCATGGATGGACTAATTATGCTTCTGAGACATATTCTGAGAATCTAGATAAACCATGCTTGAGGTCCTCGCGTGAAGAGGACATAGAAATATTATGCATGGTAGCCTTGTTGTGAGTGTTGTGGACTACTTGTTGCACTTGACTGAATGTTGAGCCTGATCACCTCAATATAAGGTTTTGTGTAAACAAAAGCCTAAAGCACCCAGCATCTTATTAGGCACCTTCTATACATAATTATTAGGAATAAGACTCCTAGAAAGTAATGATGGCATAAAGGGATAGACAATGGAGCAATTTGAGAAGTACAGAGAATTAGGGAATCAATCAATGGAGTTATGTTAGACGGTTTACTATGGACATAGTAAACCTAGTTATATCAAAGGGGTTGTTTGCAAGGTGTTGCCGGGTGGCTGAAGACTTCCTATCGTCAAGGGTAAAATTTTAGTTGGAAACGATCATGATAGGGCTTGTTTCAAGCTTTCTTGCAATCATCTAATTCGGCCCATCTTTTCTAAGATTGAATCTAGGGGATCCTTCTGCCTAGTTTTGTAGCTTTAGTACTTGACAAGTGCAAGATTATTACCCGCCGATGAGGTCATTTCATGCGGCATAGATGGCACCCTTACTTTCTTCATAAATAGGACTCCTAAAGGTAGGGGTCAGCAAGTTCAGTCCATGGTTTTTACTTTGAATTGTGGTGATACCATCTTATAAAGACTTGATCCTTCATTAAGAAAATTTACAGAGTAGACGAATGAAGTAGAGAATCAGTGAAAGAAGCTAAGGGTAGAAGTTTCGATTAGGTATACGAGAGACTTTTATAAGTCCATGTCTAGAGGATGGAGTAGGTTTTTCCTCAAGAATAACTAAAATCAACACTGTAGGGATCACAATCATCTAGACCTTAACGTTAAGGACAAGTCCTTATAATGAATGCAGGAGAAGCTGACAAGTTCGAAGGACTAATCCAAGGTACCTGTAAGTGGATGGTGAGACTCTAAATGTACTTTATGATTCGAGTGCCTCTCACTCATTTATTTCTCATGACTGTGTGGCTGTTTTGTGATTACTAATTTCTGAATTACATTATGATCTACTGGTTTCTACTCTTACTAATGAACCAGTTAGAACCAGTCAAATTTACATCAATGTTCCTCTTCGAATTAAGGGTAGAACCTTTGTAGCCAATTTGATTTGTCTCCCTTTGGCTGGACTTGACATAATTCTAGGCATGAATTGGCTTTCCGCCAATCGAGTCATGCTCGATTGTTCTAATATTACGATGGTATTTTCCTCTGTCTCGTCTTCTGAATCCCAAGCCTCAACACTTTCCTATTTGGACTCTTTGTTAGTAACCTGTAGTGGGTTGAAGAGTCAAGGATATATCCTCTTATCAGCCAAAGTGATGGAAGTTCAACAGAAACTGGAAAAGATTCCAGTTGTTAAGGAATATCCCGATGTTTTTCTAGAAGATATTCCTAAATTCCCTCCTGAGAGGGAAATTGAGTTTGCTATCGAGCTAGTTCTAGGTGTGGGACCAATACCTATCGCTCCGTATCGAATATCACCTTTAGAGCTGACAAAACTAAAGAAACAAATTGAAGAACTCTTGGAAAAAGGATTTATATGGCCGAGTGCATCGCCATGGGGAGCTCCAGTCTTATTGGTCAAGAAGAAAGATGGGAGCATGCGCTTATGTGTGGACTACCGACAGCTGAATAAGGTGATGATTAAGAATAAATACCCACTGCCAAGAATTGATGACCTCACGGACCAACTACAGGGTGCATTGGTATTTTCCAAGATTGACTTGCATTCCGGATATCATCAAATTCGAGTTCGGGAACAAGATACCCCTAAGACAGCTTTTCGAACTCATTACGGGCACTATGAGTACACCGTAATGTCATTCGGGCTGACAAACGCACTAGCAGTATTCATGGATTATATGAATTGGATATTTCGCCCATACTTGGACAAGTTTGTAGTAGTTTTCATCGACGAAATACTTGTGTATTTGAAGACGGAGCGGGAGCACGCGGAACATTTGCAATTAGTTCTGCAAATTTTAAGAGAGAAGAAACTTTAGGCTAAGTTGTCCAAATATGAATTTTAGATGAAAGAACTAAACTTTCTCAGCCATGTGGTATCCCATGAAGGGATCTTTGTAGACCCCAGCAAAGTAGAAGCAATACTAAATTGGGAAAGGCCGACCACAGTTACTGAGGTTAGAAGTTTTCCGCGCTTAGTAGGATTTGTCAAGGATTCCTCTCAATTAGCTTTGCCTTTGACCAAGCTAACCTGGAAGAATGTTCCATTTGGATGGACGTCGGAATGTGAACAGAGCTTTCAAGACTTGAAAAGAAAGTTAACCACAATACTAGTGTTGGCCTTGCCAGACCCTAATGAACCATTTGAGGTCTATTATGATGCTTCCAAGCAAGGATTAGGATGCGTGATAATGCAAGCTGGAAATGTGGTCACTTATGCCTCTAGACAATTAGAGCCACATGAAAGGGATTATCTTACACATGGTCTCGAATTAGTAGCAGTAGTATTTGCCTTAAAGATATGGAGACATCACCTTTATGGTGTGAGGTTCAAAGTCTTGTCTGATCATAGAAGTTTAAAGTACCTCTTTGATCAAAAGGAATTAAATACGAGGTAACGGAGGTGGATGGAACTTCTTAAGGATGACGAATTCAAAATGAAATGCCACCCAGGCAAGGCAAATATTGTGGCAGATGCTTTAAGCAGAAAATCGTTGACTGTAGCCTGGATGATGGTAAAAGAGAGAGAGCTTATTGAGAACATCCAAAATCTTAATTTGGGAATCCTTATGACTCTTAAAACTACTCAGTTACACCAAGTTAAGGTAACCACTAGCTTTAAGGAGCAAATTCGGCAAGCACAACAGCCGCATGCTAGTTTTTAGCGTACCATCAATCTTGTGCAATCAGGGAAAATTAGCGGGTTTTGCTCAGGATAAAGAAGGCATATGCCGACACCGAGACAGGGTGTGTGTACTCGAAGGAAATGATCTCTGAAAGAGAATCTTGGAAGAAGCACATAAAGGTGAATTTACCGTACATCCTGGCATTACTAAAATGTATCAAGACCTCAAGAAGATATTTTGGTGGCCAGGCATGAAGCTAGACGTGGTGAGCTTTGTGGACAAGTGCCTGACCTGTTAGAAAGAGAAAACAAAACACCAAAAACCCTCTGGGATGCTACAACCTTTAGAAATCCCCGAGTGGAAGTGGTAGAATGTCTCCATGGATTTTGTAATGGGATTACCAAGGACCCTAGCATTATATGATGCCATGTGGGTTGTTGTGGATAGATTAACCAAATCTGCTCACTTTCTACCCATTCGAGCAAACTATCCATTGGAAAGGCTAGTGCAATTGTATATCCAAGAAATTATAAGATTGCATGGGACCCATTCAACCATTGTCTCTGATCGAGACCCAAGGTTCACCTCCCGGTTTTGGTGGGCTTTACAAAAAGCGTTCGGTGCTAAGTTGTGCCTAAGCACTACATATCACCCGCAAATGGATGGGCAAATAGAGAGAACTATTCAAACCTTAGAAGACATGCTGCGAGCCTATATATTGGAGCAACATGGGAATTAGGGTTGGTACTACTGCTAGCTAGCTGAATTTGCATACAACAATAGCTATCATGCTAGAATCGGCATGGCTCCTTACGAAGCATTGTACGGACGGAAGTGCCAATCTTTGCTAGGTTGGTAGAAATAGGAAAATCAACCCTATTGGGGCCTAATCTAGTTGAGCAAACCACTGAATAGATCAAGAAGATTAGAAGTAAGATGCTTGTCACTCAAAGCCGTCAGAAGAGTTATGCGGATACCGGGAGGAAATCTCTGGAATTTCAAGAAAGAGACCGTGTATTTTTGAAGGTTACGCCTACAACAGGGATAGGTAAAGCCACTAAGGTCAAGAAGCTAAGTCCCCGCTTCATCAGTTCCTTCCAAATTTTGAAGCGGATCGGATCAGTAGCATACCGAATTGCTTTACCTCCACATATGTCAAACCTTCACAATGTCTTCCATGTTTCTCAGCTCAGAAAGTATCAACCTGACCCTACACACTTTCTAGAACCTGAATCAATACACCTGAAAGACGACTTGACTTTTCACGTACAACCGGTACGGATCATAGATAGGAACAGCAGGTAACTTCAAAACAAAACTGTGCAGTTAGTAAAGATAGCATGGGGAAGAGAAGATGCAGAGGACTATACTTGGGAACTAAAAGCAAACATAAAGAAAGAGTATCCTAAACTCTTTTAATGTACTAAATTTTGAGGACAAAATTTCTTTTTAAGGAGGGTGGTACTATAACATCTGTCATTAGCTCCGAATTCTGACCTTATTTCCAAGGTTCAAGTGAAATGAACAATTTTTCCGATTTCCGACCTAATCTCCAATTCGAATGAAATAGTCATGATTTTCAACTTTAAGTTTCAAATGAAAGATGAAATTTTCACAATTTTCGATCTCAAGTTCGATCTCAAATAGAATGGACACGAGTTTAGATCCCTTGGGTTGATATCCAAGTTTGAACGAATTTCGATTTCCGACTTAACCCTTGCTCCAAACCAAATGGATGTGATTACCGATGTTCGAGTTTATTTATGTCCCGATATCCAAACATAAGTCAAGAACATTCTAATTTCCATTTACATTCATGAGTTCGAGTTTGTGACCAACTCCCGAGATTAGATTAGATATGTTTCGATTTCTGAGTACATAAGGTTTTATGCCCGATACTAACTTCCAAGTCTATGTAATATCCCCGACTTCCAAGTTCACGTCTCTTAAGTTTCATAGTCTTGCCTGTGACTGCCAATTTTAAGGTAAATTGTTTGTTATGATTTCCGATCTCAGATTTTATGTTTCTAACACAATTTCCGATCTCATAACTTATTTTGAAGTGACTCAAGTTCCGATATCCAAACTAATCTCCAAGTTCGAATAAGATGGACAAGAGTTCTAACTTTACTTAAGATGGATACGAGCTCCAAGTTCAGACCAAGTGCAAACGCATTCTCATTTTGCATGGAGGATAATCGAGCCACATTAGACCATAAACAGAAGGAAGCATGGCTGGAAATCAGCCAAAAGAAGTTCAGCCACCTAACCTATGAAAGTGGAACAAGAAAGGCCACAAAAATTGGGGAAAGTTAGCTGAAATTCAACCTTGTGTTTTATACCAATCAAAAGCCTTCATTTTACCTACCACTCCAAGGCTTTATAACACATTCCTCTCCTTTCACTCAGCCCCATTTCTGCGCTACCTTCTCCCTTACTTCAACTCTCTTCTTCTCTTCTCCACTCACCCAACTCCATCAAAGCTTCAAGTTCAACCAAGTTTTATTGATTCAAACTCCAAGATCAAACCAAATCACACATAACAAGAGGTAGAGGTTAAATTCTTGAATTTTGATTGTGGGTGGCTGCTGGTGGTTCATCTTTCTTAATTTTTGATGTACTGATTGAATGAATATAAGGATATTTGTCTGAATTGTTGGCTGTTATGATGTTGAAATAGAATAGGAAGCAAGAAAGAATGAGAGTAGGAAGAGGTGAGGAGTTGGAAAACTAAAATCCCTCGGCAGTCCGTAGGCGGAGTGTACAGCTCTGCCTACAGCCAATTAAATTTCATGCAACCATTTTTATATGATCCTAGACATCTAGAACTTTCCATATATATATATATATATATATATATATATATATATATATATATATATATATATATATATATATATATATATATATATATATATATATCATATAAGGCCATTGGATTAATATTGAGAAAGATATGAATTTTTGAATTTTGACCTAAGAACCAGGACTTTCATCCAAGTAGTGCGACTTGAGAAGGGTGTAACTCACCCTACACAACCCCAAATTGAGTGAAACTAACTTTGTTAAAAAGCTTATACATAGTAGAATATCCAACAGTGAAATTTTGAGTTTGTTATGGTCCCATATGCTCCCAATAGTTCAAAGAAATAGCCCCATATCCAAATTAGGCCAAATCAAGGCAGTTCAGAAAGGTCAAGTTTTGGGGCTTATAACTTGAGCCCTACTAAGTCAAATGGAATGGATCTTTGTAAATGAAAGTTTGTCCTGTTAGATTTAATATGAGACCAATCTCATATGATTTGAATCAATTTTCGATTTTTAGTAGATTTTTACTTTTAAGTGTGTGATTCTGGCTAGCTATAGAGTAGGCCAAAATAAAACCTACATAACTTGAGCTATGTTTATCAAAATTAGATGGACAAAAGAGGTTAGAAAATGGACACATAATACTTTATCATATCCAAAATTGAGGTCTAAATGAGTTAAATAGAAATTATGGCCTAAATTACAAAAATCGGTTGAATTGTTGTGCTGAGGCAGTAACCTTATCTTGATGTAGCTAATGCTCCTATGAAGCTAATGTTGAATTATGAATTAAATGTTATGATTTCTTTGATAAGTTGTATACTGAGTATTGGCACTATTTATGGGGAAGTGGACACGTTCCGATATGCCACCAAAATTTTGGTAAGACCAATGCATGAGTTATAAGATACATGTGCATTTCCAAGAAAGTCATAAAGGTTATGTTATGATGAATATAAAGACTATGCTACGATGAAAGTTCCATAATACTTGGGCCAGCCCTGGATAAAAAGTTAAGGGGAATAGATCGGTAGGAAGGTTGGGGAAAGTAAACCTAGCATTCCTGTATAGGAACGAGCTCGATCCTGATAAGCAGACTATTACCCAGGAGTCTAAAAGTGGCCAAGAACTCCTAGGGGACCAAGTGCACTTGCATACAGTCAAGTATAAGCATTTTATGTGCATTTCCAATTTTCTTGTTAAGTCATAATGTTATTATGTTTCTTGTTGAAGTATATTTTACTATTCATATTTTTATGACTATCATATAATATGGCAAGCGATTGTTAAAATATAACCCACTTCGAGACAAATATTTTCAACTTAAAGGATATATATATATCACATTTTTTGTTTATAAAAAACTGAAGCGGCTGGAATATTTATGATGACACCGCATGGTTTGAATTTATCTACTGAGAAGCGTAGGTCCTCACTGTCTGCTTGTATGTTTTTCCTTTCCATAAACGTTCCAGCACCTAAGTTGAAAGTATGAGATGGAAGACTAGGACGTTCACAGAGCAAGACTCGGAAGCAAACTAAATCAAGAGACTACTGAAGTTAGTTGATGACTAGCAGGAGCAAGTTCTATGTGACATGTTAGTCACAATTTAAATTGTAATTATTTTATTCTCTATATGTCAGAGACAACAAAATTTATGAGCTATATTTTAGTAATAAAGTATACAGTTGAAGGGCCATGTATCATAATTTCTGCATTTTAAGAATTCTTTTAAAATAGGCGACAACCTCTTAATATAGCCCCATGACTCGAGCATGGCTTATATAATAGAGGGTGTTACACTCTGAGACCAAAATGTAACACCTTAATAGTCTCATACTATGCTTAAGTCATATTATAGAATTACTAGTTGTTACTTTTGCTCGCAAAACTAATATTATCATTTGAAAATAGTTGTAAGGAAAATAGGGGGTAATCTTTTTTTAAACAATAACGAATAAACTGTTTTGAAAACCAAAAGCCACGAGCGCATCATAAATGCATAACATAAACATTGCTATCTCATACATATAGTGCGAATAAAAATAAATAGAAGCGACAAGAATAACAATAACTTATGTAAACATAACATTCATTCCACGACCATTCATAGTTAATATAATAATACCACGAGTTATGCATAGAGATATAATGGGTTCGATATCTATTGTCGGCCCTACAATAGAAACTTATCAAATACATCATAAAGGATAATATATAGGAAATCCGTACTGCCCAAGCATGCAATACAATAAAATGATAACCCTATAACTACAACCAAAAAGGGCTATCATCATGCTCAGCTCTGCATGCAATTACCATATCACTCATCAAGCAGGAGGAAACCATTCCCGAATCCACCGGGAGTAACATCACCACTTCCTCCTCCTCGAGCATGGCCATGCCCATGAGGCACAGCACGAGTGCAAATGAACCCGTGACCACGAACAAGGGGTAAAGTGTGATGAGGAGCTACTGAAGAAGACTAATAAGAAGTTAGGCGTATCACAAACGGGTAAAAAGGCTCAGATGGGTCGGTCTCCACATGATAACTTGGATGGGTAGGCTTCGAGCGATCAGAATCCAATGAAATGGTCGAAGTCAGATGGGTATCCAAGTTAGTTTCATTGTCAGTAGGGTATCTCGGTGGTTGAAAATAAGGATGGATGTAATCTAGGGTAAACTCGCCATATGGCTGATGTGGTCATAAAAATAGGCTCATCACTAGAGTCTGAAATGGACAGTCATGGAAAATATAGACCCTCATCGTTGTGCTCGCTGACATCACTGAGGCATTTAACACTAGGTCAAAGCACCAACTCGATACTAGAAACTCAATGAAGATTACCACCGTGCCTGACATCAACATTCTTTAAAGATGACGTGGAAATGTAGGAGTGAGAAATACTAGATTTCTCTGTAGGATTGCGACTAGACAAACATTGTGTCATCATCATCATCCCAGCCACTTCGGATTTAATTATAAAAACAGTGGACAGATATAAGTTCAATTTTAATAATTTCTGAAAACATAAATCCAGAAGCAGATTGCTTTTAAGCTTAACATCATAACTATATCATCATAACTACATATACATACGAAAACATAGAATAAACATTCATAATGCATATGGCCAACATAAATACATGCAATTACGTACACCCTCATAGACTTAACCATGGTTATACTTTGACTTTACTTTCATTCTTAGCATGTGCTCAACAATCTTTACTTTTCCTTTGAAGTAGATTGCTTTTGGACATGAACTCATTCCGTAACCATCACCATGCAGTACTAACCATATCAGATCAAGCTGATATTGGTTACCTCTAAGTTGGAGGTCCTCCATGTCACCCTTGCTTCCCTTATAGAGGTTCCTTGAGTCTTTGTGGATTACCCTCTTTCATTTCCCTTATTAAAGTGATTGAAGGGTCATTTCCATTCATTCTTTTTTTATCATTATAGTTTCCATGCATAATACTTCTTTGACTAAACACATGCAATGATATGACTAAGTTCATAATTTTTTCGAAAATCCGGCAGCATAACGGCTAGACTAGAGCTTCCTCAAATTGCCAATCATAAAACTTTCAATCAATAGTCCATTATATCCACATCATATCATCACACTAGTCATTCAATCATGAGATAGGGCTCAATCAACTTGTCATTCATCATGCCGAATGGCATCATACATTTATATCCTAAAGGGGTTCATAGATGTGTTATTCTTTGTGAAGAATCTTTTGAGTCATCATATGATTTCCTGTGGCTACCCATGAGAGAATCACATAGTTAAAATATATGTATGTGGTCTTTTAGTTACTTAGTTCTCATGTGAAATTACTGTTTACTTGAGTACATGTCTTACGGAACACTTGTTCAATTTAATTAAGTTAGATAATTGTTTCCTTTCCTTATGCACTTAGTGATTCCTAGGTTAATGATATGCTCAAAGGCCCTAATCATACTTTTGTTCCCAAGGAGTTCGAGATCCCTCTAATCCTTGGGTCATGACAACACATAACCATACTTATGAATCCAGCAACACCATGTTCACTAATCATCAAGGGTGATTTTTAAGTTATCCACGTTGCAAAGTTTCAAGCTTTTATTATTAACATAACAAGATATTATCTTAAATGTTATAAAAGTTATCATTCTTTATAAAGTAGTCATAAAGTTTTATTCTTTATGAAAGTAAGTGCCTCTAAAATTATACTCTTGACTTAAGGATTAAATCTCTATGAAATAATAATACAAAATACTAGCTTTTGAACTAAAAAGTCTTATTTTTTATGAAAGTTGACAATTTTATTTATTCTAAGATCATGAAGGTCTCAACTTTATAATTTAAAGTTGTCATAAAGTCAAAAAGGTTCCTACTTTATGAGCTAGGGATATAAAACATTAACTTAAGTCTTGATCTTTGTAAAGTTGACACTTTTAAGCTTTATTTTGACTTAAGATCTAAACTTTATGAATTAAAGGTTGCAAGACAACATCTTTATGACTTAAAGATTTCATTCTTGACTAAAGTTTGAAACTTTATGAAAAGTCTTGTCTTCAAGGTTTGATTTCTAGGACATAAAGTGACAAGATATTATTTCTTTAACTTAAAAAGGCTTCATATTTCAAAAAGCTCAGACTTTTATATGTAGTTTTGTCTTCAGAACAAAACAAAATAAGACTTTATGAAGGCACCAAAACTTGTGCCACTTTCCATGCATCAAGAAGCAAACTTTTAGAGCTTTATACTCTTGGAGTGTTCATAGTCTTATCAAATCATGAAAACATGTAAAAATGAAACTTTCTAATCGTAAACTCATCATAAGAAAAGGAACAAACTTTAAACAAAATACCACCAAGAGCATCATTCTTTTTCAAGCAACTCACAAGAAACATCAAGATCTCATGCATCAAGAAAGAAAAATAGAAACTTTGAAGCACTTAAAGAAAAGAACTTTTAAAGAAATCAAGAACACTCACGAACATGAACATATTTTACCAAAAATAGAAACTTTTGTTCATGAAGAGCATGAAAGATTTTCTCAAGCTTTCATTTGAAGATCTTGGTCATGAGAGGAACCAAGCTTCAAGCTTTCTTGAGTAAACAAAATAGAATAGTGAAGATCACTACCTAAGCTTGGAAAATGGTGTCTTTGAGGAAGGAGAAGAAGATGAAGAAGACTCATCCTTGGTAGATGATGGTGGCGATTTTAGATAAGCAAAGAGAGACTCTTGAGTTCTCTTGAAAATGAAGCTTGTAATGTTGAATCTCTTCTTCAAAGACCAAAAGATGTGGTCTTTGAAGGGCTAAGTGAAGAAGGTTTGGTAATGGAGGTGGAGAATGGAAGAAGAAGATGAAGAAGAAGAAGAGAGTTTTAGAGAGAAGTGAGAGGATTTGAGAGTTAGAGAGAGAATAGAAAGACACAAAATGAAAATGTGAGAGTGTGTGTGTTGAGGCTACAAACTTCAAGGGGTGGGGAAAAGATGCTTTTGTGTTATTTTGTGTTAATTAAGGTTTAAGAAGACAAATTAGATGATGGGGGAACAAATCATATACTTACTCTTACATAAAGCATTCTTGTCTAATGCTTTATGGTTTAATGACATTATTCTTTACTTTATTGTTTAATTGACTAAATTTGAATTTAATCATGTGATTAAGTGCTCTTGCAACTTAATTAACATGATTAAGCAAGGATTAGTAATTAACACACAAGAACATGATTAACAAAAATTAATTTTGCGATTACACTTAATTATCCTTAATTAAACTCGATTAAGCTAATTAAGGGTGATTCGTGTTTAATTAAGCTAATAAGGCTTTGAATTGCTTAATTAGAGATTATCTAATCTCGATTAAACATTCGCTTGACTTTTCTCATCAGAGTTGACCCATAAACACTTCGTTAATCCCTTAATCTCATAATTTTTCATTAAGTGCCTAATTACTCAGGGTTACTGAGATAATTTAGCACGACAAGAATTTGAGAATGTTACATATGGTGCACCATGGCCCCTTTTCTTATTTTTTTTTTTTCTTTTCCAAACACTTGAAAAATTTCACCTAAATAGTTTTAATTCCTCTATTCCTATATTCCTAAAAGTAAATAAAGGAAAACCCAAAGCAAAAGCTATGAAAAATTTTAAAAATTTCTAGTTACCAACATTTTATTTTAAATAGACATTTTATTTTACATAGGGTTTTACAATTCGAATACGTCATTTAGGATGAAAGTCTTTGTGATATATAGTATAGTTCTTTAAATTTGTGCTTGCTCATTATTTGCAATATAAGTGTGCAATAGCACATGGTTTGTAATATTGCTGATTCGTCAAAGTTAATTCATATGATATTTTTTATTTACTTAGTGTTTTAATTTATTGGCTTGTCATATTTTGTAGACTTATTTTGTCATGTAGGGTAGTGAGACCATTAACAAGATAAAACATATAAAAGGAAATATGTTATACAGTTGGTTAACTAATTAACTATTGGTGGAGGGTTGGGATTTTTGTAAAAGTGTTTTTTTAATATTTAAAATAAATATTCCAACACTTTTATTATTTTGTTTCCTATTTTTAATATTGTTTATAAATATTTTTATTTATATATTATATATTATATATTTTTAGTGATTATTTTTTATTATATATTCTAAACATTCTATTTTAACTTAATTAAATATTTCTATTTTATTCTAATTTTATAATAAAATAATAAATTAAAAATTAAGCTTTACATGAAAATTGATGATTCATTTTTCATTTGTAATTTTCATATCCTAACTAACATGGTCACAAGATGGCTTTCTTCGCCTAATTAAAAAAAAAAAAAGATTCCTTCACTTAAGTCAAGCTATATTTTTTGAAAAGTGCTAAGGCAAATTCGTTGACAAAACATATACATATAAAATATTTTATTCAAAATAAATTAATCTATTACAGTGTAAGAAATCTTTTGTTTCGTGTGGAATGTATATGTAACATATACACATTCTGTCATATAAATTTCTAATGATTAATTAGCCAATTTATTAGACAATAATCTACAAAGGGCATTATAATTGTCTTATATGACTCTACCTAAAAAAACAAAATTAAAAGTCATTATTCTTATAATTAAGAAAGATGAAAAATACATGCATATACTATAAATTATGGCTCATTTTACAAAAATCGGGTTGAGTGAAAGTGCTAAGATAGCAACTATGTTTTAAATGCAACTAATGTTCCTATGAAATTGATGTTGAATTGTGAATGAAGTGTTGTGAATTTTTTATAAAATTAGTTGTCTGAGTACTGACACTATTCATGAGGAAGCGGACACATTCCATTATGCTTCGGCAGAAGCATATGAAATTATAATAGCTTATATTATGAAGATTTATGATATGAAGATGAATATTATATGATGACATGATTATGTAATATTGAGATCCCTTCACTTGGAGGTAGTTATTTGGGTCCCTTCAAGTGAAGGCAGTTAAAAGATAAAGATATAGGTACCTTTACTCGGAGGCAGTTATACATTGGGTCCCTCCTTGTGAAAGCAGCTAAAACTTTTGGGTGCTTCTATGTTGGAGGCAGATGGTCAACTGAGTCCCTCTGACCTAGAGGCATGTGGGTCCCCTTGCGGGTCAGTATTGTGTGATGACAGTCACGAGTTGAGCTCACTCCTAGATTGGACTACCCAAGGGCAGTAAAGACTAAAGATTAAAACATATGCAAGCACCCTAGGGACAGTGATATGTAATGCCTAAGTGTGCCAAGGAAAGGAAGTCAAAGAAAGTTAAAGAAACACAAGTGCATTTTGCATGAACTCAAGTGAACGTATTTGCACATGCATGAATGTTCTATTTCTTCATTATATTGGAATTAGTATATTTGAATATACTGCAACTACTATTTGTAACACCCTCCCAAGCACAGTACTATGCTTAAGTCATAGTACCACACCTGAGTCAAGCATTATTAACTTGAGTGGACCTCATCCGACAAAGAACTTCACTGCCTTCTAAACTTCTACAATTATCTCGAGACAACATGGAAATAGGAGTGAGAATTTTAAAATTTTCAGAGGATTCTCTAATTTTCATACATAGTGTCATCATGGTCGTCTCCAGCTTGCTTTGATTTACTTTGAAAAAGGTGAACATGCTGCACAAACTGTTTAATTTTACATTTTGAAAAATGTCTTATCCGAAGCAAAGTTCATTTTTACTCACATACTGGTCCTTTGGGGGAGTGTACACAAGATTAATTCATGAATAATGCCATGGATAATAACTTCAACATATAAAACGCACATAGCATTAATCTAATGGGGATATCACATCTGTACCTCACTTAACTTGCTTTGGAATTCATACATATACATAAAATTTTACTTTTCTTTCATTCGGCACACCTAGGCGTTACGTATCGCCGTCCCTAGGGTGCTTGGACTGCTTCACACTTGAGCATTACGTATCGCCGCCCTCAAGTGCAAAGATCATACCACATTCCGTAGTATGATCGCCATGTCATACCCCATCGAGCGTGATCGCCATGTCAATGCTCCTTAGGAAGATGGGATCCTCATGCTATATTCCGTAGTATGACGCCATGTCATACCCCATCGTAGCGTGGATCGCCATGTCACGCTCTCCTTAGGAATATAGACTCATCGTTATATCTTTACATGCCACATTCCGCAGTATGATCGCCATGTCATACCCTCGTTTGAAAGCGTGATCGCCATGTCACGCCCCTTAGAATATGGGATCTTCTCACACTATATTCCAGTAGTGATCGCCATGTCATACCCCATCGAAACGTGATCGCCATGTCAATGCTCTTAGGAATATAGGATCTTCATTCTGCACTTACATATTAGCCGGGTCATGCCATGCCTCATGTAAGTCCTACCCCATATTCTCACACTAACCGGGTCAATGCCATGCCTGATATGAGCGGGGCATATTCTTAAATCTTTAGACTTTAAGTCTTTACTCTTTAGCCTTTATTGCCTCTTGGGTAGCCTGGTTCTCTGGAGTGAGCTTGTCACACCAACTCGTAACCATTGTCACACCGACTCACCCACAAGGGAATTCACATCTTTATGTTCACACTTAATATACTTATATCTTTTCATTCTCATGTGTCGTCAAGCATAGTCATATTAAATGTACTGCATATATGCTACATCAGTATTTCTCATATCTCACATCCTACTGCTTCTTGATTTATTCTCATATATTTCATATCATAAATTTTGTAGTTTAGACACTCATGGTCCCTAGACTCCTCGCCGTAGTAAATTTGGCAAAGATAACGGATCAGTTCGCTTCCATGAATAGTGCCAACTCTCATGGGCAAATCAGTCATAACAACATAATCAACTTAACACATATATATCAATATCAAACTGGCCATCCTCAACTCAAACTTTATATGTTTCCCTAATACTTGTGAAATCTTCAATTGGGTCACTTTGTGAAACTATCACTTTGGCCATTCTGCTACCTTCTATTCGGTTCTGCCCGAATTTCATATGATTCACTTTTATTTCTATTCAACTCATTTAGATCTGAAATTTGGATATATCATAGCTCTATATGTCTACTTTCTAACCTCTTTGGTCCCATATCATTTTGATCCATATAACTCAAGATATTTAAATCTTACCTCAACTCGTTCAGTCACTAACCCAAGTTACACTCCTGGAAGTATAAATTCACTAAAATTAGAAACTAAGCTCAAATCATACGAAATCGGTCTCATATTGAAGCTAACAGGACAACCTTTCATTTGCCAAAGTTTCACTCCATTTGCTTAAGTATACCTCGAGTTATAAGTCCTGAAATTCTACCTTCCTGAACTACTCTGTTTGGTCTGGATTAGACCTAGGACAACTTCCTCGAATCACCGGGAACAATTGGGACAATAACAAACTCGGATTCTTATATTGGGGTGTTCCCCTGTGTGTAAGCTTTCTAACAAAATTAGTTTCACTCAATTTGGAGTTGTATAGGGTGAGTTATACCCTCCTCATGTCACCCTGTCCGGATGAACATCCTAAACCCTAGGTCAAACTTCAAAAATTCGTATCTCCCTCAATACTAATCCAATAACCTTATATGATATATCTATGGAAATCCCTGGATGTCTACTTTCATCTAAAAATGGTTTCATTGGATTTGACCGATTGTAGGCGGCGCCGTATGCTCCGCCATACGGACTGCCGTGGACTCTCCACCAAGACAGCACCCTCATCCATGTACTTCCTTTAGTTTTCTTCTTCTAATCTCAATCCCAACTCAGTATTTCACATTAACTCAATCATGATCCATCATAATACATCTATGAACTCATCAAATACATGAAGAAGAATACAAGTTCATGCAGCCATAGGGCAAATAATTCAAGAATAAAAGTAGAATCCTACCTCTTTGGAGTATGATTTGAGCTAGGTGCTGAAACTTGGAGTGTTAGAGCCTTACTAAGCTTGAAGGAACAATGGAGTTGATTGAGAGAGGAAGGGAAGAAGAAGAAGGCTGGTGCAAGAGGAAGGGGATTGTAATTCAGCTGGGAATGAAGAGAGAAGTCTGACTTAAAAAGATGGGAGTAGTTGGAGTTGTGAGTGTTGATTGGTTGAAGTTTTGGTGATTGAAGTTCGGCCATGTCTCCTGGTTTTTGGTCGTGTTGTTTCTATGTCGCCCCAAAATCGGGATACGCTTCGTCTCTATCTCGAATCTAACTGCCTCAATTACACTTGGAGTCGGAACTCGTGTTATATAAGTTGAGACTGGGGATGAAGTCGTATGTCGTAACTCGTCCTATCTCGTTGTGACTTGAGGAAATCTTGTATCAAGGTCGGAGGTCGGAAGTCGAAAGCTCACAATCACATAATCTCGGAACTTCCTATTTCAACTCGGGAATGCCAATGCTGGATGTAAAATCGAAACTCGTGTGACTGAAGATTTGCTAAAGGGTCCGAACTTGTGTCCACCCTAATTGAGTTCAACACTAAGGTCGGAACTCAGGAATTCGAGTCACATTTCCAAACACAAGTACTTAAACTCGGAAACCGGGAATTATAACAGTGTGGTTGGTGACATCTCGGGCCGTGTATATTTTCCTGAGACATGAAGCTCGGATCTCATAGAATTACGTCATGTGTTCTGACTTCAAGGTTAAACTCTAAGTCGTGGAAAATAATCCGCATTTAACTAAGTCGACGACATGAAGTCGAGAATTCAGCAAGACTAACTCGAAACTCGGGAATAATATCTTATCTGTGTTTCAGAGATGAAGTCGGAAATCGGGATGGATCAATTCTGAGGGCGAAGCTGAACTCGGAAATCGGGATGTTACACTATTTAAGTTATGAGTTGTAAATTTATTTTATAATAACTCTTATATCTTAAGTGTATGAATAAAAGAAACTCTGATTCGGACAATATATTTTCAAACTATAAAACTGAACAATTTATTTGGCATGATCACCTTCTTCATAATAAACCGAAGCAGCTGGAGATAATAATGATGACACTACATGTGATAGTTTAGAGAATCCTACTGAGAATTTAAAATTCCCACTTCTATTTTCGTATTATCTCTAGATAGCTCGAAAGGTTTCGAAAATGGTCGAAGTTGCTGTAAAATAAAGTCTGTTTAGGTAATAGTAACAACTCTTGAGTGTGGTGCTATGACTTAAGCATAGTAATGTACTTGGGAGGATGTTACATCTAGAATGGCTTGCTTGAATTGCTCGCTTCCTATGGTGCAAGGAATGGTAAAAGTACCCGGATCCTTGCATTTAGGAGGAATGCTTGGTTGAATAATTACGGAGACATTTCTGCCCATACTTACTTTCTCATTCCCTTTTAATCTTCTTTTATAGGTGCACAAGTCCTTAAGGAACTTAGCATGTTTGGGAATCTGTTTGATGGCATCCAAAAGTGGAATATTGACTTCAACTTTTCTGAATGTCTCCATGATTTCCATGTCCAATTTAGCCTCTGCTATCTTCTTATTTTGAGTCACTCTATTTGGAAAAGGCAATGGAATGTTTAGTTCAGAATGCCTAGTGTCTCTCTTCTCGGATGGTTATGGTTCTCCTTCATTTGCATCTATCTGTGTAGAATTCAGATTTTCTGCTGCAACAGGGTGTTCTACAGAATCTGCATGGTTCTTCTCTGTGGAATCTGTAGCCTTAAGCTCCTTGCCACTTCTAAGAGTGATGGCACTCACATTTCATGGGTTATTCACTATTTGGGATAGAAGTTGGCCAAAACCTTGTGTTTTAGCTCACTAACAGTGTTGGCTAATTGGCCAATTTGTGTTTGCAGGTTCTGGATGCTAGCTTCTTTCCTCTGTTGGAATTGGAGGCTGTTAGTTTCCATTTGCTTCACCAAATCTGCTAGGCTTGGTTCATTGCTGGTCTGAGGTTGGTCTTGTTTTGGTTGCTGCTAGAATGGTTGTTGTTGGTATGGTTGCTGTCGCTGTTGCTGCTGCTTTATGTTTGAACCTGCAGCCTATTGCTTAAACTATTGCTAAGGCTACTACTGAAGCTGATTGGAGCTGCTACCATACCTCAAGTTTGGGTTGTCCCTCCATCCAGGATTGTAGGTGTTAGAGAAGGGATCATAATTTCTCTGCTGCTATGGTTGTTTATAGGTTCTGCCCAAGAAATATTCCAGCCACGGTTTCATTCCTCTCATGTAATTCTGGACATAAATCTAAAGTATGGCCTGGGAGGCAGCAAATGCCACAAATATTTGCCACTGCTAGATGAGATTAGGGCTATTGCTACTTCTGACTAATGGCTAATTGCCTAACTAGTGAAGTAAGCTCTTCAATTCTGTTCTCCATGTGCAATTGGTTTGCATCAAAAGATTGCAGCTCATTAACTCCTCTAGTGGACACTATGGCTCGAGTACCAAATTGTAGAGCATTGGCAGCCATATTGGCAATCAAATCTCGAGCTGCAACAGGTGTTTTATCAGCTGAAGCTCCTCCTAAGGCAGCATCCACCATGCTCCTGTCTATTGGCAGAAGTCCTTCATAGAAGTATTGGATTAGGAATTGGTCACTTATTTGATGGTGTGGGCAGCTTGCACACAACTTCTTAAATCATTTCCAATATTCATGCAATATCTCACCAGTAATTTGCCTTATGCCACAAATATCCTTCCTGATGGCCGCAGCTCTTGAGGCAGGAAAAAACTTCTCTAGAAACAGCATCAACTCCATGTGGCTTCATGGTTGAGCATACCACATGGAATTCCTTGAGATGCTTATGCGTATCCTCTCTAGCCAAACCATGAAACTTGGGGAGCAAGTGTATCAATCCTGATTTGAGCTCAAAATCTGCATCTAATTTTGGGTATTGGATAGCTAGAGATTGATAATTGACATTAGGTGTTACAAGTTCCTTCAATGTTCTATCATGATTGTTAGCCATATTTTTTGCAAGATTCAAATGGTTAGCAATAAAAACACTATGAACAGAATCAGAATTAGATACTAAGCTAGAAACAAAAATAGGTGAGTTGTATGCAGAATTGTTGGATGAATTGTCCTTAGCCAAGGCAGGGTCAAATAATCTCCTTCTAGTTGATCTAATCAATCTAAGTGTTCTCTTAATCTCAAGATCAAATGCAACTAAATCCGAATTCAAATCAGACCTAGGCATGCACTAAACAAGGCAAAACAGAACTAGTCATGCACTTACGACATCACCTCATATAGAACACAAAAAAATGCAAACAAACACTCAAAATTAATCAAGAAAAAATGAAAAACACTACCAAATGATTTTTAAAATTTTTGGGACCACCACAACTCAAATATTTGACCCTCAAGGAGTCCAAAAATGCAAAAAAAAAAAAAAAAAAATAGTAATTGGATTTGTGGAAGGAAAATTATGCTAAAAACAGGGGTGACCTTAATTCTTTATAGAATTGAGCCTTTCTCAAAATGTGGTTTTCCTATAGGATCAAGTAAGCTCAGATTGGTTTGAAAAAGTTCAGTTGCCAAAAACCATAAAATCTACCTCCTAATGCACTAACTATCAACTAAAACTTAAAACCTATGCAAACACTATCACAAACAGAGTTAGAATTGATATTCACATATATTTACATGATCAAACAGCATATATCATCCCTGACAATGGCGCCAAAATTTGATCGTGCGTCATAACATGAGCAAATTAAACCAAATGGCAACTATAATATGGTAGGCAACTTGGATCGTTTCCCTAAGATGAATGCACCATTTGATTAGAAAATTTAGGGGGGTTTGTTTTATCAAATAGTTAAAATGAAAAATGTAGAAATCAAAGAAAAATAGAATTAATGAGTATAAAACTGAATTAAAGGATCCAATCCAAGACACAAGGTAACACAGTTAACTCTCCATCATTGGATTCTAAGAACATGCAAAACTTCAATTCAGTGATTAGATTTAGACTTAAATGAGATCTTAATCTAAATCTAGGATTCACATGGCAACCTCCATGCATTCAACCAATTACACAATCAATTTGATTCAGAAACCTCTAGAACCGAATTGAATTGAATTAGTTTAAAGTACTAATGCAACTAATCTTATGTTCAGATCTGAAACACAATTCACACTTCTTAAACAATCAAATCACATACATCAACCGAATCACATATGACATGATTACATTCCTAATCAGCATTCAAGAATAAAGAACTTCAATTCATATGTGAAATTAAGAATGAGAGAAGGAGAGATGAAATTGAATTGATATCCTGTATCTGAATAATGCACTAATCCTCAAGAGTTTAATTGCTTCACTTTATGTCTTGAATTAGAGGACAATCACTCCTCCATTAATGGTGGAAAATGCACAAGAGAGAGAGAGAGAGAGAGAGAGAGAAAGAAAGAAGGAGAATAAGAAGTTATATTTTCCAAAATTCTAATTCAAAGTAAAATGAGTCAAAAGGTCTCTCCCAATTTGAGTTCCCTCCTATATATACCTATGATTAACACATTAATTGACTAATTACATTAATCCTCTCTTCTAAAGCTGAAAGTAGACTCCTCATTTACATTAATTGGACTTGTGGAAGGAAAATTATGCTAAAACCACTAATTTAGCTTCACTAGATCCATCAATGAACTTCAATTGCATGTTTGGCTGTCTAGAAGTTAGCTTTCCAATGGCACCAATTTTGCCTCAATTGGATTCTTGTACCCCGAGATATAGCCCAATTAGTGCACACTACTCAAGATCCACAACTACATCTCTTGAGTCCACTTGAAGGCCCAGATTCAACTTGAAGACTATCGAACTAGCCTCTGACCTCTTCATAAGAGTTGTAGGCCTAGCTCTCAGCTTTCCTACAAACTAAGAATCAACCCAAAATGAGTTATATAACTCAAGTTATGGCCCAAAAACCAAAACAATGTTAGAATAAGGCTAGTGCAGGAAAATTAGATCAAAGTCCAACCAAGGTCCAATTAATAGGAAATGGTCCAAGTCAACTCAAATATGCACAAAAAAGGGTTAATGGGCTAGATATGAGGAAGAAAAAGTATATAAAATTCCAATTCATTAGGGTGCAAGATTAGGAAGCAATAGATGGTTGGATCTTGCTCTTGTCTTGGCCGAAATTTTCATGCAACAATTAGGGGAAATTTTTAAATTTTCAAAGCTATTAGAATTACCTAAGTTGTTAATTAATTTGATTAGTTTAATTGCTCATTAGTCAATTTCAATTAACTATAAGACCTTGCAAAAAGGATGTACCGAGCCTCCACCTCATATTGAAGGTTGGGGAAAGTAAACTCGTCACTCATGTATAAGTACAAGCTCGGACTTAAAAAGCAGGCTATTACCCAGGGGTTATGTGACATCCTCAATTTCGTGTCATGCTAAATTATCTCAGTAACTTTGAGTAATTAAGCACTTAATGAGAAATTATGAGATTAAGGCTTAATTAAAGGGTTAATGAAAAGTTTATGAGTTAACTCTGATGAGAAAAGTCAAGAGAATACTTAATTGAGATTAGATAATCTTTAATTAAGTCAGACCCTTAATGGCTTGATTAAGCACTAATCGCTCTTAATTAGCTTAATCAAGTTTAATTAAAGATAATTAAGTTTAATCACGAGATTAATTTTTCTTAATCATGTTCTTGTGTGTTGATCACTAATCCTTGCTTAATCATGTTAATTAAGTTGCAATAGTACTTAATCACATGATTAAATTCAAATTTAGTCAACTAGATAATAAAGCAAAGGTGATATCACTAAAGCATAAAAGCATAAGACAAGGTTGCTTTTTGTAAGAGATTATACATGCTTTGCTCCCCCATCACCCAATTTGTCTCCCTAAATCTTAATTAATACAAAATAACATAAAAATATCTCTCCTCACCCCTCTATACCTTACGGCCACTCACTCTCTTTCTCTTTCTCACTCATCCATTTTCATTTTCACACTTCTCATTCGCTCTCTAAGACTCTTATCCTCTCACTTATCTCTTCATCCTTCTTCTTCTCCATCTTTTTCTTCCTTTTTCCACTACCATCATAATGAAAACTCTCACTTAGCCCTTCAAAGACCACATCTTTTGGTCTTTGGAGACAATACCTAAACACTACAAGTTTCATTTTCAAGAGAACTCAAGAGTTCTCTCTTTGTTCATCCAAAACTGCCACCATCATCATCAAGGAGGAACCTTTATCTTCTTCTTCCCCTCTTGCAAAAGACGCCATCTTCACCCTTAGGTAGTGATCTCTTCCTTTCTCTTTTGTTTACTCAAAAAAGCTTGAAGCTTGGTTCCTTCCATGACCAAGATCTTCAAGTAAAAGCTTAAGAAAGACTCTCATGCTCTTTATAAGCAAAAGTTTCCATTTTAGCAAAAAGTGTTCATATTCTTCTTTATGAGATGTTCTTGGATATTTGAAAGTTTGTTTCTTGAATACCTCTAAGTTTCTATTTTTCTTTCTTGATGTGTGAGATCTTGATGTTTCTTGTAAGTTGTTTGAAAAAGAATGATGTTCTTGGTGGTATTTTGTTTAAAGTTTGTTCCTTTTCTTATGATGAGCTTATGATTAGAAAAGTTTCATCTTTACATCTTTTTCATGGTTCAATAAGACTATGAACATCATAAAAGCTTAAAACTTTAAAAAGTTTGCTTCTTGATGCTTAAAACATGGCACAAGTTTTGGTGCCTTCATAAACTCTTATTTTGTTTTGTTTTGAAGACAAGACTACATGTAAAAGTCTATGCTTTTTGAAGTATAAAGCCTTTTTATGTTATAGAAATGATATCTTGTCACTTTATGTCTTAGAAATCAAACCTTGAAACAAGACCTTTCATAAAGTTGCAAACTTTAGTCAAGAATAAAATCTTTAAGTCATAAAAGTGTTGTTTTGCAACCTTTAATTCATAAAGTTTAGATCTTGAGTCAAAACAATGCTTAAAAGTGTCAACTTTTATAAAGATAAGACTTTCTAACTTTAAAGTTAATGTTTTATATCCCTAGTTCATAAAGTAGGAAACCTTTTTGACTTTAAGATAACTTTAAACCATAAAGTTGAGACTTTGATGATCTTAGAATAAATAAAAGTGTCAACTTTGATAAAGAACAAGACTTTTTAGTTTAAAAGCTAGTGTCTTGTATCATTATTTCATAAAGATTTAATCTTTAACAGAAAGTATAATTTTAGAGGTACTTACTTTCATAAAGAATGAAACTTCGTGACTACTTATAAAGGATGATAACTTTTATAATATTTAAGGTAAGATCTTGTTATGTTAGTGATGAAAGCTTGAAACTTTGTAACTTGGCTAAGTTCAAAATCATCCTTGGTGATTAGTAAACATGGTGTTGTTGGGTTCATTAGTGTGGTTATACGTTGTCATGACCCAAGGACTAGAGGGATCTCGAACTCCTTGGGAACAAAAGTATGATTAAGGCCCCTGAGCATACCATGAACCTAGGAATCACTAAGTGCGCTATCTCAAGAAAAGGAAACAATTATCTAACTTAATTAAATTGAACAAGTGTTCCATAAGACATGTACTCAAGTAAAGAGTAATTTCATGTGAGAACTAAGCAACTAAAAGACCACATACATATATTTTAACTATGTGGTTCTCTCATGGGTGACCACAAAAAATTATATAATGATTCATGAGATTCTTCACAAAGAACAACGCAACTATGAACCCTCTAGGGTATGAATGTGTGATGCCATTTGACATGATGAATGACAAGTTTGATTGAGCTTTGTCTTATGATTGAATGATTAATGTGATGATATGATATGGATATGATGGACTGTTGGTTGAAAGTTTATGATTGTCATTTTGGGGAAGCTCCGGTCTAGCTGTTATGCTGCCAGATTTCTGTCAAAATTATGGACTTCGTCATATCACTACATGTGTCTAGTCAAAGAAGTATTATGCATGTAAAGTATAATGATAAGAAAAGAAAGAATAGGATATGACCTTCAATCACTTCGGTAAGGGAAGTGAGAGATGGTGATCCATAAAGACTCAAGGAACCTTTATGGAGAAGGCAAGGGTGACATGGAGGACCCTCCAACTTAGAAGTAACCAATATCGGCTTAGTCTGATTTGGTTAGTATTGTGTGACGACGGTCATGGAATGAGCTCATGTCCAAAAGTAGTCTATTTTAAAGGAAAAGTAAAGAATGTTAAGCACGTGCTAAGAATGAAAATAAGGTCAAAATAAAACCACGGTCAAGGCTATGAGATTGCATGAAAGTGCATGTGTTTTTGGTTCCTCATATGCATCATGAAAATCTATTTCATGCCTTAGTAAGAATGTTTCTACTAATATCATGTTATGTTGTGATTATGATGTTAAACTTAAAAGAAACTCGCTTTGGCAACTTACATTTTCAAATTGTTAAAATTGAATTTATGCATATTCATTATTTCCATAATTAAACCTAAAGTGTCTGGGACGTCAATGATGGCACATTAATGGTCTAGTTGGGATCCTACTAAGAAATCTTGTACTTCTCACTTGTATGTTTCCATGTCATCTTCAGACGGAGCTAATGGCATCCTCGGTAGCACTTCTGTTGGTACCTTGCTAGATAAGATGAAGAATTGCCATGTTTCTTCACCTAGCTAAGGAGGATTGAGATAGTAGCATAGCTTTTTCACTTTCTTAAAAGCCCTAGTCGGGCAATTTATGTGTAATTAAGAGTATGTGAGAAGTCATGCTACTTAATTTGACCTATTATGTATGTGATAATTATTAAGTGTAATGATGACTCTTGATTATCTATGATTACATTATTGGCTTAAGGTATTGTGTTATGTTATTTCAATTTTGTCATACGTCTTTCTAGCGACTCCGCGATATGAAGAACAGCGTCCATATGTATACGAGTAAGTAAGCGTTTAAAAGCTCAGTTTTCAAGCATAAAGGTTTTAAAAACCAAAAAAAAAAAATTACATGCTATTTTCATATATTACACTAATTTCAACAATAAGAACTTCTGCTAGTTAAGAGTAACAACTAGTGATGCCATAAAATGACTTAAGCATAGCATGGTATTATTAGGGTATTATAGGTGAGAGAGACCATTCACCTCTGGGGGACCAAGTACAAAGGAACAAAGTCAGGTTGCAAGTTACAAGTTACAGAAAGAGATAAGTTAAGTCAAGTGCACTTACATAAAGTTGAGTACAAGCATCTGCATATGCATATTTAAATATCTCATTACGTCAGGATGTTATTATGATTCTTATTGGAGCATGTTGTATTATTCTTGTTACTATGTCTACTATAGAATATGCCAAGTAATTGTTAAAATATACCACGCTTTGAGAAAAATGTTTTAAACTTAAAATGGAGCAGTTACTTGCGTATTTGTGCTCCGGTTTTAATAATAAATCGAAGCATTTGGAATGTTTATGATGACACCCTGTGTGATTAGTGAAGCAGAGTACTGGGACATTTACTGTTCAAGACCCGATGTGAGTCAGACCGAGAGACTAATGAGGCTGGCTACTGACTAATGGAAAACAAGTTCTATGTATAATGTTAGTTACAATTTTCTTTTAAATTGTAATTATTTTTATATATATAGCAAACTTGAAAATTATGAGCCATTATTTAGAAGATAGATCACATAGTTAAAGGGTCATATATTATATTTTCCTTAATTTAAATATTTCATAGCACAGTAGCAACCTCTTAGTATAATTCCATGACTTGAACTTGGCTTATATGATAGAAGGTGTTACAATTCTCATAGGCTTCTTGTCTGAATTTATCCAACTTATTGAGTTGCAATGTCCCCTTCTCTCCAACTTCATTCAGATTGAAATTCAATATCTTTGGTGGCCCAATATACTCAATGCTTTAGCTCAATTGGTAAATGACATGCCTTTCCATAAATCGATTAGGAGACATCTCAATAAGGGTTTTAAAGGTTGTCCAGTAGGCCTAAAGAGCATCATCAAACTTCGTTGACCAGCCTTTTCTTGAGGTAGTTACTGTCTTCTCAAGTATTCTATTCAGCTCCCTATTAGAGACTTCTATTTGGCTACTTGTTTGAGGATGGTAGGGAATGGCAACCTTGTGAATAACCCCATATTTTATAAAGAAAGCTTCAAATTGCCGATTGCAAAAATGTGTTCCTTCATCACTAATGATTACTTTTAGGGTGCCGAACCTTGAAAAGATATTCTTCTTGAGAAACTTGGTAACTACTCTAGCATCATTAGTAGGTAAGGTTGCAGCTTCAACCCATTTGGATATATAATCCACTAGTACCAAAATATGCTTGTTGCCAAAAGAGGTAGGGAAAGGTCCCATGAAATCAATGCCCCAAAAATCAAATATTTCACAGACTAAAATGTTGTTTAGCAGCATTTCATGTTTTCTTGAGATGCTTCCTGCCCTCTGGTGTTTGTTGCAAATACGCACATAGTGATAAGCATCTTTGAAGATTGTAGGCCAATAGAAACCATACTGAAGGACCTTGGCTGCTACGTGAGTAGCCCCAAAATGCCCCCCAACTAATGATGCATGGCAATGGTGGAGGATATTGGTCAATTCCTCTTAGGTGACATATCTCCTAATGATCCAATCAGCATGATGTCTATAGAGAAAAAGTTCCTCTCAAAGTAATACTTAAGACCAGAGAAGAATTTCTTTTTCTTGGAATAAGATAGGCCTTCAAGTAAGATTTTCATCACTAGATAGTTGGCAAAATCAGCGAACCAGGCAGTTGCTTGCACTGCAAAGACTTTTTCATCTGGGAAGGTCTACCTTATCTACTCTTTCTCCTTTGGGCTAGGAATAGGTAGCTAAGAGAGGTGGTTTGCCACCAGATTTTCTACTCCTTTCTTGTTTTTAATCTCCAAACCAAAGTCTTGAAGAAGCAGAATCCATCTGAGGAGTCTAGGCTTAGCATCTTTCTTCTCCAACAAGAACTTGAGAGCTACATGGTCCATGTACACAATCACTTTCGCACATATCAAATAAGAATGAAATTTTTCAAAAGCAAATACAATAGCCAAAAGTTCTTTTCAGTAGTACCATAATTAAGCTGTGCTTCATTTAAGGTTCTACTAGTATAGTAAATCACATGCAATAGCTTATTTTTCTTTTGCCCCAAAACAGAACCTATGGCATAATCACTACATTACACATAAGTTCAAAAGGTAGCTTCCAATTAGGTGTAACAAGAATAAGGGCTGAAATTAATTTATGTTTCAAAAGTTCAAAGACATGCAAGCATTCACCATCAAAATTAAAAGGAACGTCTCTAATCAATTAGTAAAGGTTTAGGAATATTAGAGAAATCCCTAATATATTGTCTATAAAATCTAGCATGTCCTAAGAAACTTCTAACTCCCTTAATACTGGTAGGTGGAGGAAAATTTGAAATGACTTCTATCTTTACTTTATTCACTTCAATGCCTTCGGCTAAAATCCAGTTTCCAAGCACAATCCCTTCCTGCATGATAAATTGACACTTTTCCCAATTTAGAACAAGGTTAGTTTCTTGACATATTTTCTAAACCAAAGATAAAATTTAACAGGCAATTATCAAAACTAGAGCCAAAAATAGAAAAGTCATCCATAAAACCTCAATGAATCTCTCTACCATGTCATAAAAATAGCGAACATGCACCTCTGAAAAGTAGCAGGTGCATTGCAAAGTCCAAATGGCATCCTTCTATAGGCAAAGGTGCCATATAGGCAAGCAAAAGTACTTTTCTCTTGGTCTTCCGGGGCTATGTGAATCTAATTATAGCCCAATTAACCATCAAGGAAGCAGTAATAGGCATGGCTTGCTATTCTTTCTAGTGTTTGATCCATGAATGGAAATGGGAAGTGGTCCTTGAAGATGGCATCATTGAGTTTTCTGTAATTAATGAACATTCACCATCCTATGACTGTGTGGGTAAGAATCAATTCATTGTTATCATTCTTTATCACTGTGATTCCTCACTTCTTTGGCATTATCTAGACTGGGCTAACCCAAGGGCTAATAGAAATAGGATATATGATCCTAGCATCTAAGAGTTTTACCACCTCTTTCTTCATAACTTCCTTCATGTAGGGTTTAATCTCCTTTGTGGTTGCACAAGAGGCTTGTAGTCATATTCCATAAAAATCTTGTGCATGCAGAATATGGGGCTGATGCCTCTCAAATAAGAGATTTGCCACCCAATTGCCTTTTTATAATCTCTGAGGACTCTAATTGATTTTTCCTCTTTTACTCCGCTTAAGAAAGCAACGAAAATGACAGGGCATGTGTCCCCCTAAACTAGAAATGCATACTCAAATAAGATGGTAACTTCTTGAGCTCTAATGTAGGTGGCCCTTCTTTGGGTGGTTTGAACTCCTTTTCATCCAATGTCTCAATGTGTGGCTTGAGCCTGGGAGATTAGGGTTCCATCAGCTCATGGTATAGCTCCAAACTATTGCCCTCTATTCTTTCACTATCTTGGAATTCATCAAATAAGCTTCCAATGCAGTAGCCTCTACTTTGAAATAGGAATCTGCCTCCATAGGGAACTTGGCTACCTCAAATACATCAAAGGTCACCTTCTCATCTTGAACTTGCAGCTCAGGTTTCCCTTCTCGGAAGTCTATGAGGGCTTTCTCAGTGGCTAAGAAAGGTTTTCCCAAACAAGAGGGACCTCTTTATCTTTCTCCATGTCCAGCACATTAAAGTCTACTGGGAAGATCAGCTTATCAACTTTCACAAGCATGTCCTCAATGATGCCTCTAGGATGCTTGATAGATCTAGTTGCTAGCTATAGCAATACCATGGTGGGTTTCACTTCCCCGACTCCGAGTGTAACACCCTAATAAATCCATATTACGCTTAAGTCGTATTACGGCGATTTATTAGTTGTTACTTATGCTCGTGGAACACTAAACTTTACTTGAAATTAAATTACGCGGAAAATACAGTAAATTTTTTTTTTTTTTGAAATATGTCGTTGCGTTGGAAAAGTAAAGCCTTGCGCGAGAAGATAGCAATAAACGAGCGTATCGCAGAGATTTCGATATAAATGGAAGGAACATGAGATAAATCACAAAGTCATACATTCAAATTATAACATCAACTACATAATATACTTAATCTCACAATATCCAACAAATACATATAAAGGCAACTCATGGACATGCCATGGCCCCAAATATCAAAGGTACACAAGTTTGATGAGATACAATACTAAATGAAATACAAGAGTTAGGGAGCACAAATCAAAATAAGCCCTCGTGACATATGCTTCTTCGCCTTCCATGCCCTTGCATCGAACTCGGTCCTCGAATGTCGAGTCCTCCATGCCGCCGGGGCGCGCTGAGTGCGACGATGATGCGGGTGCCGCGATCACCTCTATACGACGACGCGACGGCCGGAACATAGCTACTCACCGAGGAACGCGGCCTCGGAGGGATCCTCTCGACGTGACAGTCGATATTCCCGGGAGTGGCGGTAGCTGCATTTACGGCCCTAGGGGTGGCCGTCGAACTCACTTTCGACCACGGGAACCTCAAGCGGCGCATAGGTTCTAAGCACGGGTAGACCGGAGACATAGGCTCCATCTCGATCTCAGGCAATGGCTCGGCGGAAATCCCAAGGACCCAACTACAAGGCGTGGACGAAGATACGCCCATGAGGTGGCGGAATCTCTGCTCCTCTTGTTCAAAACTCGACCCGGATAGAAGTAGGTGCGACCTATCGTGGTGGTCGTGGCCACGATAAGCGTGGGCGTCCTCATCATAAGCCCACTCATGGGTGGGAGGCTCCATGCTCCACGCCACGTGAGGCTCCATGAGTGTCTGGGTGACGAGACTAAAAACAACTAGGATGAGAAATAAGATTTCTCGGTGGGACTCCTCGACACACCTGCGTGTCATCGCTATCGCCCCACCACTTCGGTTTTAAATGAAAACTGTGGGCATACAATAGGTTCAATTCTTGGATTTTCGAAAACATTACTATCCGAAGTGGATCCCATTTTATTACTTATCCTCGTTGTATTAACATCATCATGGCATACATGAAAGCTTATATGACTATTCATAACATACATAAACAAGTTGAGAGTTATGTTCTTTACTTGGGTTGGACCGAAGTCCCTTTCTTTCCTTAACTTGACTTATCTTAAGTCCTTTCTTTCTTAACTGGACTCATCTTGAGTCCTTTCTTTTCTTAACTTGACTCATCTTGAGTCCTTCTCTTTTCACCCACTAAACATAAGTGGTAATGAGCTCATACCGTGGCCGTCGCCACCATATAATTTCGGTACTTACACTAGCTGGGTCATGCCATGCCTCATGTAAGCCCTATCCCCTATACTCACACTATTTGGTCATGCCATGCCTCATGTGAGTCGTGGGTGAGGGGAAACTTAAATTAGGTCACCTTCCCTTTTGAAGGATCATACTTTATCCAATCTTTTCTTATTAAACTTATGATGCAAAATATCTCTAAGTCCTTAATTTCTACAAAATTTCGGTAGCATAACGGCTAGACCGCAGCTTCCCAAAATTTTGTGCCGATGATACCAAGATTGATCCAAGATCATATCATATCATCATATCATATCATCACATCATATCATCATATCATGTCATCATCATCATATCATCATTGTCATGGCATCATAATCACATCATCATCACGTCATGCTTGCAACCTAAACATAGGCATATTCTCAAGCAAAGTCTTATGAGCTTAGCTTAGTAAATTAGGTGCAAGCTTTTACATTGGCTTTCGTTTTATTGATTCCTTTTCCTTCATTATTCTAACTTGACTTATATGATTTTCATATTTTAATTTGGAAGATTTATAGATTAGGTTTTGCATTATAATTTGATTAAAATCTTATGAACTTAATCTAGTACACTAACTACATTTACATCCGGTTTTTCGTTTTATTTGCTTCTTTTGTTAAGGATTAGGCAAGTTTGGTATTTTATTTTATCTAGTCCTCATTAAGTGAATTATGAAGTTTCATTACTTTAGGCTAAGGCCTTTCACCCCTTTAAGTCATTTATGCATAGTCTTACTTAAGGTTAAGTTTTGACAGTTTTACTTTTACCCTAGGCAGTAACTTTAAAAATTCACCATAAATAATGCGAAATTTTATATGCTTATATGGTTCTGAGTCTAGTTTTTAACAAAACAAGTCCCACTCAAAAATTCATTTTCTAACTCCAGTTATGCATATTTTATTCTGATTTGTCTGGTTTCTAGGTTCACTCCCGGTACAGTGGATTGTCACTTCTCATTATAATTGCTCAGAAGGAATCTGAGAAAACTAGGGATTTGTTCCTCTATGTCTTAGCTTTCATTTAAACTTGGTCTCACTCAAAAATCATTTTTGTAGCTCGAGTTATACACATTTTAGTGTAGACTGAGGCCCAGAAACCGATCCGAGAACAGTCCACTTTGAAAAATCATATCTCACTCATTTTAACTCCAAATCTTATATATTTTATATGTATGGAAAGCTCTCTGAGTCTATTTTCATATAAAATTAGTTCCCCTAATTTTTGAGTTTTCTGGAAAAAGTTATATTGTTCGGTTTACAGGCTGTCAGAAAATCCAGATTTCACGTTTTGCTTTTTCTCATGTTTTCTCCAAAACACTCAACCTCACTTTCAAGAAAACATTCTCAAGTTATAAAACACCCATATACCATGAAAGATCAGTGAAAAACTAACATGCTGGAGTTCAAAAATAGTGGGTTCAGCCATGCATCACACCAAACCGAAAACATGTTTTCAACAAACAACCATACTAGCAACAACATCTCATTTTATAACAAGAATGGCTATGATGCCCATAATCAACCTTTAAAACTACCTAGCAATGGAGAGCATAGGAGTTCTAAAGCTTGAAAACCAAGAGAGAAAAAGGGTTTAGAGTCACTACCAAGAAGCTTTCTTTGAAGGAACTTGTGATGGAAAAGATGGTGGTGGTGGTGCTCCTCTTGGATCTTGAAAGAGGCTTGATATGTGATGGTCTTTGATTCTCCAAGAGCAAGAGATGGTGGCTCTTGAAGAGTTTGTGAGTGGGATGAGGAGAGGAAAGGATGAGAGAAGTGGGAGGATTCTAGAGAGAAGTTGGAGAGTTTAGAGAGAAGGAGGAGAATTTGAAATTGAGGAGAGAGAAGAGAGCTTTGTGTGTGTTTGGGAGAGGAGTGAAAGAATGAAATGAGGAGAGAGATATGGCTGATGGGTGGCACAAAAGAGGGAGGGAAAGGTGATGGGACTTTGCTTCTTACAACAAGCAAGAGAGTGGAAAAACCTTGGGGCAAAAGGGTGAGTTGTTTTTCCTTGAGTCTTGGAGGCATTCTAATGCCCATTTTAAGCTTTTCTCTAGGGGTTAAAGGGGAGTACCCCTCTTAGGATTTGGTTGCTTGTCTAAGACTCATCCAAGTGTCAAGATCTAATGGTGGATGACAAGGATCCTAGTCTTGGCTTTTGATCTAATGGTGTAGGATTAAAGAGTTTGAATGAAGGGTGAGATGTTGCTCCTCCTTGGTAGGTCTTTCTAGGGCATATGCATGGAAGAACTTTTATCTCTAAATGTTATTAGAATTGTTTAAATGTAGTTTAACTTAATTGGCTTAATTACCCATGAGTTGACTCTTGTCAATTACACTTTTTATGATGTCTTGCATTACGGTTAAGCATATGCTTAATTTGGGGTTTAATTTTTCAAGAGTTGTCTTACTTTTGTTTTGGCACATTCGAGTAATTAAGGATTAGGCCATTTAGGTTTTATTAAAACGCTTAGGACATTATGATTAAATTGTTGGCTAGACTTAATTTACTAAGCTCTTGCTCTCGGGATTAATCGATTAGTTCTCAATTAATCGCTAATCCCTCTAATTAGCCGGGAACACCGAGCTAATTAGCTTAGGTAGAAATGGGGATGTTACACCGAGCTTCCTAAAAATAGAAAGAAGCATTAGATTTATGCCGGCACCTAAATCACAAAGAGCTTTATTAAAGTAAACATCACCAATAAGACAAGGTATAGTAAAACTCCCTAGATCCTTTAGCCTAAGAGGTAATTTGTTCTATAAGATGGTACTATACTTCTCCATAAGCATAATTTTTTCATCATCTCTGATCTTCTTCTTTTGAGAGAGGATCTTCTTCATGATCTTTGCATAGCTAGGCATTGTAACACCCTAATAAACCCATATTACGGTTAAGTCGTATTACGGCGTTTTATTAGTTGTTACTTATGCTCGTGAAAAATTAAACTTCACTTGAAATTAAATTACGTGGAATATACAGTAGGATTTTTTTTTTTTGAAATGCGTCATCGCTTTGGAAAGTAAAGCCTTGAGCGAGAAGGTAGGTAGAGAAAGAGCGTGTCGCATAAAACAAATATCCAAATATCATAAAACAAGAGAAAGGTAAATAATTAGAAATTCACAAATACCTTGCATTAATTAACTAATCATTACATCCATATGAGTTCATAATATATATATATATATATATAAATATTACATCGAAGAAAGCTCATGGTCATGCCATGATCCAAATACAAGATACTAAGTACAAACTCCAAGGACAAGGCTCATCTCAAAAAGGAATATACGAAGATGCAAAGTGACGATCGCTATAAGTCCCAAAATAGCTTCGTCTTGCGTCCCACGTCGTCTATCCGCTCACAGTGTCAGGGATCCATGCTCCACTCCACCGGATGTGTCATCGGATTCTGGTGACGATGCGGAAAAGTAACTAGAGTGAGAAATAAGATTTCTCAGTAGGACTCGAACCCGACACGGAGGTGTCATCGTCATCGTCCCAGCCACTTCGGTTTTATAATGAAAACAGTGAGCATGCATAGGGTTCAGTTCTTAGGTTTTCGAAAACATGAATATCCGAAGTGGATTCAATTTTAACATACTCTCTAATCCTTTATATCATAACATACATGGGCATAAGTATAATCACATGAAACATGCATGACTGTACTATAAGCTTCTCTTAACTTTTTCTCTTTAAGGGTTTGGACCGAAGTCCCTTTTCTTTTCTTAACTTGACTTATCTTAAGTCCTTTTCTTTCCACCCACTAAACATAAGTGGTAATGAGCTCATACCGTGGCCGTCGCCACCATAGAATTTCGGTACTTACACTAGCTGGGTCATGCCATGCCTCATGTAAGCCCTATCCCCTATACTCACACTAGCTGGGTCATGCCATGCCTCATGTGAGTCGTGGGTGAGGGGAAACTTAAATTAGGTCACCTTCCCTTTTGAAGGATCACGCCCTTAGTTACTTTATCTTCTTAGTAAGGCTTATGATGCAAAATCATTTCAATTCTTTTTCCACATTTAGGCGTTACGTATCGCCGTCTCCAAATGTGGTTCCTTTAATGTATATCATTCACATATCATATTTGTATCATTATCATACCACCATCATATCACCATCATAATCATCATATCATATCATCATTATGATTGTCATGCCATCATCATCATCATAGCATACTATCATCATATCATATCGTCATTATCATCATCATGTCATCATCATCATCATAGCATACTATCATCATATCATGATCATCATCATCATATAATTGTCATCATATTAATACAGGAAGGCATACACATCACACAAAGTCTTATGAGCTTAGCTTAGTAAATTTGGTGCAAGCTTTTACTTGGGGTTGCCTCTTGTATAAATTCTTTTATTAGGCCTAGGGCCAATCTTATCTATTATCCTCTTTAAAACTTTTTATGTTGAATTATGAAGGTTTTCCAATACTTAATGTAAGGGTATTAATATCTTAAAGCTTATTCTTCATTAACCTTTAACTTTTACCCTAACCAGTTTTACTTTTACAATGGGGCAGTAACATCAAAAATTCACCATAATTTCATCTTTTACTTTTTTATTTCGAATTTTGGTAGGCTTACACTTCTCTGAGTCTATTTTTAAACAAAAGAAACCCCACTCAAAAATTCATTTTGTAGCTTGAGTTATGCATATTTGATTCTGACTGTTCAGATTTGAAAGTTCATCTCGGGTCAGTGACTTTTAACATTTACTGGGAACTCATCACAAGGAATCTGACAAAACTGTTTAATGGGGATGTTCCTCTATGTCTTAGCTTTCTAACAAACTTGGTCCCACTCAAAAATGTTATGTATAGCTTGAGTTATACACGTTTTATTACCTACTGCCCGGACAGAAACCCATCCAGGAACAGCAGAGTTTAAAAATTCATATCTCTCTCATTTTAAAACCAAATCTCGCATATTTTATATGTATGAAAAGCTCTTTGAGTCTACTTTCACAGAAAATTAGTTTCATTGCATTTTGAGTTTTGTAACAATAAATATACCGCACGCTTTACAGGCTGCCAGAATTCTAGATTTACTAGTTTTTAAATTTTTCACTTCAAGCTTATGGAGAAATTGTTATATCACTTTAAAACACCATTTTCATGTTTTATCTCAACATTATCATCAATGTTTTAGTTACCAAATCAGTATTTTGAAACAAAATAAAGCAAGACACATAAAACCATCATGTCACAAGATTTTCTTTCAAAACAACACTTTTCAACAAGACAAGAAAGCTCATAGAACAAGGAATGGTCATGAGACCTTGAAGCAAGTCCTAAAACCACCTAGCTATGAAGAGCTTAGGGGTTCTAGTTCTTGAAAAATATATGGAGAGGAAGGGTTAGAGTCACTACCAAAGAGTTTCTCTTGAAGGCTTGAAGGATGGAGATGGTTGGAGATGGCCTCCTTCTCCTTGAGCTTGATATTGAGGCTTGTGTATGAGTAGCTTTGTTTCTCCAAGGACCAAAATGGTAGTCCTTGAAGGGATGGTGATGGTGGTGATGGAAATGAAGTGAGAAGTAGTAGAGAGATTGGAAGAAGAACAAGGAAGATTGGAAGAACAAGAGAGTAGGAAAGGGACTTGGAGAGAGGAGAGAGCTTTGTGTCTTTGGGTGAGGAAATGAAAATGAAGTGAGGGGGAGAGAGGAGAGGCTGAATGGCGCAAGAATGAGGGGAGGAAAGTGAGGTGACTTTGGCTTCTTACACAAGCTAAGGAGTGGGAAAAACCATGGGGCAAAAGGGAGTGTTGTGTTTCCTTTGAGTCTTGGTACTTGGGTAAAAGGCTTTGTAGTGTTTTTGTCAATTGGTTAAAAGCATGAGCTATCTTAGGATTGGCATTGAATGATTGTGATCACTCCAAGTGTCACAATCTTGATGAAGGAGAGTACAACTCTTGTCATGACTTAAGGGATCTACTAACATGGACTCTTAATCTAGTGGTGTATGATGAGAAGGCAATTGAATGGTTAGATGTGGCTCTTGCTTTGACCAAACTTTCAAACAATAATTAAAAGAAAGTTTCTACATCTTTATAATTTTTACAATTATCTAAATGCTACTTAATTCAACTGGCTTAATTACACATTAGCATATTTTCAATGAAAAGGATTTTCCTCATTAATTATGTAAAGAAGGTGTGAGGGTTAATGTGATTAAGGTGTGATACTTATATGCTCTTAGTTAATTAGGTTAGATCACCTTGATTTTATGTTCTAATTCATGAATTAATAAGGATTGGGCAATTAGGCTTTTAATTGTAACTCTTAATACATTATGCTTCAATTGTTGACTTGCCTTTAATTTACTAAGCCTTTACTCTCGAGATTAATCGATTAATTTTTCAATTAATCGTTAACCTCTCTAATTAGCCAGGATCACAGAGCTAATTAGCTTAGACAAAAATTGGGGATCTTACAGGCATCTAAGTTAAGGCCTCCACAAAAGGTATGTTGATGTGCAGCTTCTTGAAGACTTCCAAAAATTTGGCAAATTACTTGTCCTGCTGCTCCTTTTTCTATTGCTTTACTCTCTGTGGATAGAGAATAGGAGGGTCATACGCAAGAGATGCTGCTGACACAAGGGTCTTTTCTTTACTTTTCTCACCACTGCCCTGCCTTATAGGGATTTCATATTTTTGCCCTTTTGATGCCTACACCTCATTAGATAGCATCTCCACAGGTTGCTCAGGCTCTATTAATTCCTTGCCACTCCTCAAGGTGATTGCCTTTACATGCTCATTTCGTGGATTGGCAACAATGTTGCTTGGCAAGGAGCCTTCTCATTTGTTAGCCACTTGTTATGACATTTGCCCCAATTGATTTTCTATATTTTTGATAGAAGCCTCCTGGTTCTAGAACTGGGCATCATATAGTTTGAACTGTGCCTCAATCCTATCCACAAAGTTAGAGTGAGTTTGCATGAAATGTTGGAACATGTCTTCCAAGTTCAAATTTTTCTCTTGAGTAAGCTGGCTATATGTCTCTCTAGGGGTATAATGATTAGGATTTAAGTTATGCGTCTAGGAATTCATGTAATTAACTTGCTCTTCAGATGATGGTTCCACATGGCACTCCCCCTTAGGATGATCTCCCTAACAGAAATCACACCTCAACACTTGAGCAGATGAAGCATTTGGGAGTATCCCCAATTTTTTCTGAATTGTAGTATTCTAAATGGTAAGAGCTTGCATCTAAGCAAGGAAGGCCATAGTGGTATCAACTTTCAAGACTTTGAGTCCTCTCACTAGGCTTCTACTTGTTGTTGCTAGCTATCAATTCAAATAGCTCTTGAGGTTCTTCTGGTGACTTGTTGTTCAAAGAGCCACCAGCAGCCCAATCTACTATGACTTGTACAAAAATCAGTAGACCATTGTAAAAGGTCTGAATCTACATCCAAAGAGAGATGCCATGATAAGGACATCTTACCAACAAGTCCTTGTATCTCTCCCAAGTTTCATAAAAAGATTCCCCTTCTAATTGAGCAAAAGAGGTAATATCATTCATTATCTTTGTTGACTTGGTGGGTAAGAAATACTTTTCCATAAACTTTCTAGCTACCATGTCCCAGGTAGTGAGTGTTCCTTAGGGTAAAGACTTCAACAATGCTCTAGCCTTGTCCTTCAAAGAAAACTAGAAACAACCTCAATTGGATAGCGTCATTAGTAGCTCCATTCATCTTGCTCGTGTCACCAATCTCCATAAATGTATTAGTGTGCTTGTTAGGATCTTCACTTGGCAACCCTAATAATTGACAATTGTTCTAAATGAACTGAATTAGTGACACCTTTAATTCAAAATTGTTTGCTTGAACTGGAGGTTTCACTATGCTCGAAGTATACCATATATAGAGGGTGCCAATTAATCCTTTATGGCTCTCGATTCTGATTGTTTTCTTCAGCCATGTTCCTTTTGTGCTCTCTCTTTTCCCCTCTTAATTGTCTCAATGTGTGTTCTATCTTTGGATCAAAGATGAATTCACCCTCTGATCAACTCCTTCACATTAATTGCAAGGGCCAAGAGCAGAGTAAAGATGAGTAATGAGTAAAACAAAAAAAAAAAGAAATAACAGTTAATAAAATTAAAATAAAAGAAAGTGGCTCAATCTAGAACCCAATTAGCTAAAAGGCAATATTGAAACTATTCCCAACAATGGCGCCAAAAACTTGATGCGGCTCCAGCAAGTATATCAGGTCATACAAGTAATAAAGTGATGAGAAGATATCATTCCCTCGAGGAGCAATAAAAGTGATGAAATATCATCGACGAAAGAAAACACGAAACGAGCAATTCTAAGAAATAAGTAAAATAAATTGTTTTGAATTTAATTCAATAATCAAAGTTGTCAGGGCTACAAATTTCACCTACTTATTAACCTTTTTATCTTGGAAATCAGTTATCCAATCTCTATTTCTATAGATTTATGATCGGATTCCCTAAATTAATTACAAGTTTCTCTTAAGATCATGTAATTCTCTCTTACTTAATATGATTACATAATCTCTTAGCACAACTTAGATTAAAAGAGGATAGGCTCTGTGGATTCCCAACAAAGGCCACACAGGTCACGTTTATCTATCTCTAGTTTTTGCTCAACTTATGATGATTATCACATGAAGCTCTCTTCATAACTTCTCTCTCGAGTGATTGCAAAGCATCAAATCAATTAAGTGTGATCAAGCACTTAAAGCACTAGACACAGTTATAGCACTAAATAACAAGAAATAGAAATTTGGATAACATCAAAACAAGGTTTGTAACGTCCGAAAGAAATCTTATCGTTATTAATTAAGTTGCTTGGTTTTTATTGAGAAATTATGATTAATTACGATTCGATTTAGTATTCACTTAAATATAATTAAGTGTGGTTTAAAATGATTAGGTATAATGGAATTAGATTAAAACCATAGGAAACTTCATAGGATTTTTCTTAAACCGATTTACCGATTTAAAGGAAATCGGTAAAATTTCGGTATTTTAAACTGTCGGAACCAGAGCAATAGAAATTTTTCTATGAGTATCCTAGGATGAATGGCTAAGATTTAGCCAAAACACCTCCTTATGTGGTGCCTTGATCAGCCATGAAGAGTGGAAAGCCAAACCAAATTTGAAAGCAAGATGAAATCCACCAATCAAAATGAAACTTGCTTCAAAAGTCTTCACCTTTTTCTTTCCTTCTCTCCTTGAATTTTCGGCCAACCTAGCTGCTGAAGCTCCCATCATTTCTCTTCTATTCACTCTCATCTTCACTCCATCTTTAGCCCCTCTTCAAGTTTCATGAAGAGTTGCTTCCATCTAAGACATCAAATCAACAAAATTTCAACTAAACAAGGTAAGAATCCTACTTCTCTTCTTACTTTCCTTGGTTTGGGGCTGTATGTAGGTCTTGTGTACCTTGTGATATTGATATTATTTGGAGTGACGATGATGGTTTATGGCTGATTTTGCATGTATGTGGCAATTAAAATTAAAATTAGTATGAAAGATTTGAAGATAGGGAGAAATCAAGAAGTTGTTAGGGTTTTCACTCAATAGTCTATACGGCAGAGTGTATGGCTCTACCTACAGCTATTCAAATTTAATGAATCCATTTTTATATGAAACTAGACATTCAAGGCTATCTATACATATAAAATATAAGGCCATTGGATTGGCATAGAATTAGTTATGAATTTTTAAAATTTGACCTAAAAATCTAGATTCTCATATGGGCAATATGAGTTGAGAAGGGTGTAACTCACCCTACACAACTCTAAATTGAGTTCAACCAATGCTGTTTGAAAGCTAACATGTAAGGAGATATCCCATAAAAGGTTCAGAGTTAGATTCATTGCCATCTATTCCCAACACATCAATGAATTTCCCTTAAGTGCAAACTAGGCTAGAATAGGGTAGTCCAGTAGGGTCAAGTTACGGGACTTATATCTCAAGATATACTTATGCAAATGATATGCAACTTTCTTCATTTGAAAGCTCTGTTAGCTTTAATTTGATATAAATTTCATATGATTTCACCCAGATTTCTATTTTTAGTGAATTTTCACTTATAAGGGTACAATTTTGGCTAAGTATAGGGCAGTCTAAAATAAAATGCAAATAATTTGAGTTATACAGATCAAAATGAGATGGAACTAAAAGGGTTGGCAACTAGACACATAGAATTATAACATATCCAAAATGCAGACCTAAATGAATTGAAATGAACGTTTGGTGGATTTTATAATTTTGGGTAGAATTGATTGAAGTGGGAAGAAAGCCCTTCTCTATATTACCTTATGATATTGTTATGTTATTGATATGAATATGATGTTCTATATTGGATTTGTTGTCTAATTGAATTTTCTGATTATCTGGCACTATTCATAGGGAAGCGAACATGATCTGTTATATTGCTGAAATTTCGGCAGAGATTGCAATTAATATGAAGTTACAAATTATGCATGCATTGTTCAAAGTAAATTAGATAAGCAATGTTACCATTTATAAGAATGAGAAAGGATTCCATGTGACTTGGGCCAGCCCCTAAACAAAGTTAAGGGGAATAGATCAGTGGGAAAGTTGGGGAAAGTAAACCCAGCGACCCTGTATAAGAACGAGCTCGATCCTTAGAAATGAACTATTACTCAGGAGTTTTATGGCCAATAGACTCCTAGGGAACTAAGTATGGAAAAATATGAATTAAGGACAAGTGAATTATCATTTCTGCATATCCACAATTTTTGTTATCATGCATTGAGTTAATTGCACTATTGGCTATTATATACATACTTTTGTTTAGTTTATAGCTGGTACTTAATTATCTCAAAAATACAAGTCTTGCTGCTTATTTCTCTGTTTAATATTCCTTATTTCATTAAGTAAAACTAAACTGTGTTTCGGGCTATGATTTCTATAACTAATTTAGTAGAACATCCTGTTGAGGTAACATTTTTTTTTAATTAACCAAAACCCGAAACAACTGAGAATGATGGCAACGTCAGATTAGCGGAGAGACAAATTCCTACTGAGAAATTTTATTTCTCACACTACTATTATTTTCCATGTTATTCTCAGATCATGGAGAATGCGGCCATGGGAGTCCTATTCATCAAGTTCCCTGAGCTCCATATTCACCTTGATCCATTCTTAGACTTTGTGTATATATCTGGTAGATGTCAATTTCGCCTATACTTCATCTTCCATAGAGACTTTGCTGTACCACTCATGCATCCGCTATTCAACCCTATCGTCTCTTATATTGCCATCCCTCTCCACATGACACATTCGTTCCCACCTTCACCACCAACAGCAGCAGCAGCAGCACTGGCAGTAGCAGCAGCTCCCATGGCTCTGTCAGCTTCATTAACGCAGCAGATCCTCTCTGCCTCACTGTCTAAGGAGGATCCATCAGAGGCGACAAGCTCGTCTTGCTCGTCTTCTGCCCCGAGCGTGGACTACACTCTCGTTGATGCCGGTATATGGTGAATGGATTCCTTTCCTCGGAATCCACCTAGAGTGCCTGTGTAGCGCAGTAGTAGGATATGTATAGAATGGTCCTCTTTTGGCATTTTTGGGCCATAGGCAGTAGCTTAGTAGATATTATATGTAGATGGTTGGTACATGAAATGTCCCGTGGGGACCAATTAGGGTTCTAATTGTAGTGACAAGCCGATGTTATTTTTGTTTTAGCAGCCTCATTGTTATACCCTTTACCATATATGTACTTTTGATAAACTTGGAAAAGCGACATCTATTGTGCATATATATATATATATATATGATGCAGTCAGATAGTTCCATTTATTTTGCAGATTCTCTTTATTTATTTATTTATTATTTCTGATACAAAACTCATTGACAAATTAAATGGTTTATTGAACAATTAACGTCTGTATAACTATTATTGAGTTAGAGTGTGACGTAATCAGGTAACCTCACGTAATAACTTATCAAGTAATATATTATGACTTAAGCATAATATTTTGTCTGGTAAGGTGTTACATTTTTGGTATCAGAACAGTTCGTCCTAGTATAGGCCTGAGGATTGGACTTACTATGCTTCACCTAGGCTTTGTGTTTCTTAGATACTATCATGTATTGAGTCTTGTCTTTCCGAATAAGATGTAAAGATTCATGTGAATAAACTGCCTAACCGTATGTTGTTATTTACTAGCACACTAGACTTAGTATTGAGCTTGATCAACTCAATGAATCTTATTTTGGGTGTTCAGAACTTGATGGCTTCTGGAAGGCAAGGTAGGCCGAGAACTTCCCTTGCCCAGGAGGAATCTACTGAGTTCCTAAACACAATGCGAGACATGGCGCATGCTATATGCAAGCAAGCAGCTGCAGTAACTCAAATGATGGGCCAACTAGGAAGGCAGCCAGAGGTAGGTCTTGGAAGGAATCATAATGGCCTTGGGGTAGATCTGGAGTACCTCAAATTTACTGAGTTCAGGAAGGCCAACCCACCCAGCTTCAGGTTAAAGCTATGGAGAAAGTCTTCTCCATTTTAGACTACACAGACCGTCAGAAGGTGACCTTTGCCACCTATATACTGGAAGCAGATGCAGAGTTCTGGTGGCATGGTGCACGGTGGTTATTGGAGGGATTCTAAACAGATATTACTTGGGATGTATTTAGAGATGCGTTCTATCAGAAGTACTTCCCTGCCTTTGTCCACAATGCTAAGGAGCTGGAGTCTATGCATCTCCATCAGGGGAACAATAGCATATCGGAATACATTGCTAAATTTGAGGGGCTATGCAAATTTTCCACCATCTATCAACGGAAGCCCAATGAAGTGTAGAAATGAGTAAAGTTCGAAGGTGGGCTGTGAGAAGACATTCTTACCACCATAAGGCCAATGGAGATCAGAGATTTCCCTACTTTGGTCAATAGGTATCGCTTGGTAGAGGATTGTAAAAAGAAGTTGGTTGCTGCTAGGTCAACCGATAGTAACTTTAAAAAGGAATTGGCTCTGCAAGGGCCAAGGTTCAAGTCCAACTTTCAGTAGCAGAGAAAGTTTCAGCTTGCGGGCAACAAAGGCAAGTAACCTCAGAAGCCTTTTAGAAACCAGACCTGCAGTCAATGCGGCAAGAATCATGGTAACTGCTCGTGCTTGGCAGGTTAGAATGTCTGTTTTGGATATGGTAAGCCAAGCCACATGATCTATGAATGTCCGATCAAAAATCCTCAGTCGACTCCCAGGCCACAACGTCAAGGAAGAGTTTTTACTATGGATGCACAGGAAGTCGACGAGTCAAAAGATTTGATTCAGGGCACATGTGAAGTGAATGGTAAGACCTTGACTGGTTTATACGATTCAGGTGCTTCACATTCTTTCATTTCTCATGATTGTATGTCAACCTTGTGATTACCTATTTCTGAATTACCCTATGACTTGCTAGTTTCTACTCCTACAAGTGAACCTAATAAGACCCATCATATTTGTATGAGTGTCTCCTTTCAGATAAGAGGTCGAACTTTTTCAGCCAATTTAATTTGCCTTCGCTTGTCTGGCCTTGACATTATTTTGGGTATGGATTAGCTTTTTGCCAACCAAGCCATGTTAAATTGTTCTGATAGAGCCATTGTGTTTCCCTATGTTTCACCTTCTGAATTAGTAACCTCTGTAAGCCTTTATTTAAGCTCCTTAGTAGTACACCACTGTGGGGATAGAAGTCAAGGGTGTATTCTCTTATCAACCAGTATAGTGGGGGTTGATCAGAAGTTAGATGATATTCCAGTTATTACGGAATATCTCGATGTGTTCCCTGAAGATATTCCTAAATTCTCTTCTGAAAAGGAAATTGAGTTCGCGATTGAATTAGCACCAAGAGCAGGACCAATATCTATAGCACCATACCGAATGTCACCTTTGGAGTTGACCGAACTTAAAAAGCAGATTGAAGAACTCCTGGAAAAAAAATTTATTAGGCCAAATGCCTCACCATGGGGAGGCCCAGTCCTGTTAGTTAAGAAGAAAGATGGGGGCCATGTGACTATGTGTAGATTATAAGCAGTTGAATAAGGCGATGATCAAGAATTAGTATCTGTTGCCAAGAATTGATGATCTCATGGATCAATTGTAAGGGGCAACTGTATTTTGCAAGATTGATTTACGATCTGGATATCAACAGATTTTGGACCAAGAAAAAGATATTTCGAAGATGGCATTTCGAACTCGTTATGGATATTATGAATACATTGTGATGTCCTTCAGGTTGATGAATGCACCAGCAATATTCATGGATTACATGAATTGGATATTCTAACCATATCTTGACAAATTTGTGGTGGTATTCATCGATGACATACTTGTTTATTCAAAGATGGAGTAGGAGCACGCACATTTGCAATTGATTCTACAAATTCTAAGAGAAAAGAAACTTTACGCCAAGATATCCAAATGTGAATTTTGGATGAAAGAAATAAATTTCTTGGCCATGTGGTATCCGATAGGGGAATTTTCGCGGATCCCAGTAAGGTAGAAGCAATATTAAGCTGGGAACGGCCAACAACAGTCATGGAAGTCAAGAGTTTCTTAGGTCTGGCAGGATACTGCAGGAGATTTTTCAAGAACTTCTCTCGGATAGATTTTCCCCTAACGAAGTTAACCAGGAAGAATGCCCCATTCGAATGGACACCCGAGTGCAAGCAAAGTTTCCAAGAATTAAAAAAAAAAACTTGACGACAACCCCAGTACTTACTCTGCTAAATCCTCATGGATCGTTCGAAGTCTACTATGATGTTTCTAAGAAAGGATTAGGGTGTGTGTTAATGCAGAATAGGAATGTCATCGCGTATGCTTCCAGGCAATTGAAAACTCATTAAAGTAATTATCCAATGCATGACCTCGAGTTAGCGATGTAACATCCCCATATAACATAATAGGAAATGATGAAAATGTCCTTCGGTAAACTTTTATCATTCACAACCTTGCCCTTAAACTTTTTAAAAAATGATATTTAGGTCCCTATATCAATAGGATTAGTAGAATAAGGTTTTTAACGAAATAGAATCACATAGCGAAAACGTAGAAACCTAAACCTCGGCTGATTGAGCCACGGAGGTATCCATATGTGAAATGACATGGGATACCCCTAGACTTGCTCAATATTATGAAAATGCCATTAGCCATAGAAAACAGAAAATAGAAGGGTCCAAAATTTGCAAAATATTTAAGTTACACTGTTAATCGATTTGTTCAATTTTATTGAATTTGTAAAGTTAATTAGAGGTTAACTAGGATTTGATTAGAAGTTAATTAGAGAGATTAGGATTAAAAAGAATTAAAATAGAAACATATAAAACCTCACAAAATCCTTCAAAACCGTTTTACCGATTTGAAGAGAAATCGGTAAGATTTCGGTATTTTAAATTGTCAAAACCAGATTAATAGAAATTGTACTGTGAGAATCCTAGGATGAACGGCTAAAATTTAGCCACCTCACCCATGTATGTGGCGCCACAAAATCTGCCCAAAAGTGGGCAGCTCTAGTAAATTGAAGAAGGAGCAGGAATCCACCAATCATACAACTTGCTTCAAAAGTCTTAAGATAATTCCTTCCTCCTCCCTTGGTAATTTTGGCCAACATAAGGAGTTGACCACCCTCCATTTCTCTTCCATAAACACTCATCTTCACTCCATCTTCAAATTCTCTTCAAGTCTCATCAAGAGTTGCTTCCACCTAAGATATCAAATCAACAAGGTAGGAAATTCATCCTTTCTCTTATTTTTCTCTAATTTAGGGCTTCCTAGGGCTTCCCCTTCTCCTTTTGTTTTGATGTTATATTGGTTGGATATGATGGATTATGGGTGGTTTAAGGTGTATGATTGAGTTAGGATTGAAGATTCGATGGATTGATTTAAGGAAATCATGAGTTCAAGATGTTGTTGGGATTTTTCGTCAGCAGTCCATACGTTGGAGTATACAGCTCCGCCTGTAGCCATTTAAATTTCAGAAATTAATTTTTACATGAAACTAGACATTCAGGGCTTTCCATACATATATAATATAATGTCATTGGATTAGTATAGAGGTAGTTATGAATTTTTGAAATTTGACCTAGAAATCAGGACTTTCATCTGGCCAGTGTGAGTTGAGAAGGGTGCAACTCATCCTACACAACTTCAATTTTAGTGAATCAAACGTTGTTTGAAAGCTAACATATAAGGGAACATCCCATAAAAATTTCAGAATCAGAATTATTACCAACTATCCCCAGTACATCAATGAAATTCACCTTAAGTTCAATCCGGGCTAGAACAGGGTAGTCCAGTAGGGTCAAGTTTCAGGGCTTATATCTCGAGTTATACTCATTCAAATGATACGCAACTTATTTCATTTGCTCTGTTAGCTTTACATTGATATAAAATTCACATGATTTCACCTAGGTTTCTATTTTTGGTGAATTTTCTCTTATAAGAGTGCAATTTTGGTTAGAAATAGAGTAGTCTAGAATAAAACACAAATAACTTGAGTTAATATCAGAACTCGAAACTTAGCAAACAATGAGCTAGATCGAAAACACTTAATGTTGAACTTGAAACTTAGTGAATAGAAAACTAGATCGGGTATAGTTAATATCAAAAACTTGGAACTAAGCGAATAGAGAACTAGACTGGTAAAAATAATGTCAGAACGTGGAACTTAGGGAACACAATCATAAAAGTCTTAGAAGAACAATTAGGAATTAATGTTGGAAATCTGAATCACACAGCACATAAAACACTTTGAAATCGAAAGTCAAGGACAAGAATATAAAACCTAAAATACTTAAACTCGGAAGTTGGTACCAGAATATGAAACCTTATACCCGAATCCCGGAAGTCGAGAAACTAGGATGCTTTAAAACTCTTATACATGTAGTTTCAAAACTTGGTATCTCAGTAAGCATATAACCTCGAAACTTGGTCCAAAATCAGTCTCGAAGATCGATTCCAAACATAACCCCAGAAGTCGGGAATCAAAACATTAACCTTATATATACATAACCTCGGAAGTTGGAACTTATATAATCTCGGAACTTGGACCCAATGTAATCTCAGAAGTCGGTCCTAAGCTCAAACTCGAGAACATTAATAAAAGTTAAAAACTTTCAAGATAGATTAAGACTTAAGATTTTAAACTTGCACCTAATTACCTAAGCTTTGCTTATAAGACTTTGTTGTGTGTGACAACTAATGAAGATATAATGATGAGTCCATATTCCGAGGGAACGTGACATGGCAATCACGCTCTGATGGGGTATGACATGGTGATCATACTCTGGAATGTGGCATAATGACTCTGCCCTCTAAGGAATATGACATGGTGATCACACCCCAATAGAGTATGACATGGCGATCATACTCTGGGACGTGGTCAGATGAATATATTCCTAAGGAGTGTGACATGGTGATCACACTGCAATGGAAAATGACATAGCGATTGTACTCTGGAACATGTATGACAAGTAAAGGAAGACGAGCAAGGCTGCACTTGAGGAAGGTGATACATAATGCCTAGGTGTCTCAAATAAAGAAAGTGAAGATAAATATTAAGGGAAGGCAAGGAAAGAAAAGAAAATATTGTGTATCTGCATAACTTCAAGTACAAGTAAAGGCATGTACAGATTTTATGTTTTCAGTATATTGGTGCTATTATATTTTAATATGTTTCAGTTATTATTCATAGTTTAATTCATGAATTGATTTTGTGTTGGCTCACCTAAATGACAAGTGTATGAATAAAATGAACTTTGCTTCGGATAGTATGTTTTTGAACTCTAAAACCAAATAGTTTGTATAACATGTTCACCATTTTTATAATAAACTGAAGCAACTGGAGATGACAATGATGACATTATGTATATTAGTTAAAGAAACCTACTGAGAATTTAAAATTCTCACTCCTGTTTCCGTGTTATCTCCAGATAGTTCAAGAAGTTGCAAAGACGGCTGAAGTTACTGTTAGATAAGGTCCACTCAGGTAACAGTAACAACTCCTGAGTGTGGTATTATGACTTAAGCATAGTACTGTACAGAGGAGGACATTACAAGCAACGATAGTGTTTGCCTTGAAAATATGGAGACACCACCTCTACGAAGTAAAATTTGAAGTATTTTTTGATTATAAAAGCTTGAAATACCTTTTCAATCAAAAGGATTTAAACATGAGGCAGCAAAGATGGATGGAGTTTCTTAAAGATTACGAGTTTGAGCTAAAGTACCACCCTAGCAAAGCAAACGTGGTGGCAGACGTACTGAGTAGGAAGTCTTTAACTATGGCATGGATGATAATCAAGGAGACGGAACTCATAAATAGTTTTCGAAACCTCAACTTGGGAATCTCTATGACCTGCAATACCATTCAGTTAAACCAACTTAAGATAACTAGTGATTTCAAAGACCAAATCCAATAAGTATAACAATGGAATGATGACTTATAGCATACAGTGCAACTAATGCAATCTAGCAAGCTAACAGGATTTACTCGGGATGCAGAAGGAATATGGCGATATCAGGGGAGAATATGTGTACCTGAGGAGGACAACCTCAGGAAGAAGATCTTGGAGGAAGCCCATTATAGCGAGTTTACTATACATCCTGGCATTAACAAGATGTATTAAGATCTCAAGAAGATATTTTGGTGGCCAGGCCTTAAGACAGATGTTGCAAATTTTGTGAATAAATGTCTAACCTGCCATAAGGTAAAAATAGAGCATCAGAAACAATAGGGGCACTACAACCCTTGGAGATTCCTGAATGGAAATAGGAGAGCATTTCTATGGATTTTGTGATAAGCTTACCAAGAACACCCTTAGGATATAATGCTATATGGGTCATAGTGGATAAACTAACCAAGTCCGCTTACTTTTTACCCATTTGAGCGAATTATCCTCTAGAGAAGTTGGCTCAATTGTATATTCAAGAAGTGGTATGGCTACATGGTTTTCCTTCAATAATCATTTCAGATTGAGATCCAAAGTTTACCTCACGGTTTTGGGTAGCGCTCCAGAAGGTGTTTGGTACTAGGCTCTGTCTAAGTACAACATATCATCCGCAAACGAAACAAACGATTCAAACCTTGGAAGATATATTGTGAGCATACATTCTAGAGCAGCGTGGAAGCTAGGATCGATACTTACTGTTAGCCAAGTTTGCATACAACAACAGTTATCATGTTAGCATCGACATGGCTCCATATGAGGCTTTATACAAATGGAAGTGTCAATCTCCCCTATGTTGGTATGAATCAGGAGAACAGAGTCTATTAGGACTAGAATTAGTCAAACAAACTACAGAGCAAATCAAAAGGATCCATAGCAAAATACTTGCAGCTCAGAGCCGTCAAAAGAGCTATGCGGATGTCAGGAGAAAGCCCTTGGAGTTTCACGAAGGAGACCATGTGTTTCTAAAGATCACACCCACAACTAGAGTAGGCAGAGCTATTAAAGTTAGAAAGCTAAGCCCTCGCTTTATATGTCCTTTTCAAATTTTGAAGCGAATCGGGCCAATGCGTATCAAGTCGCCTTACCTCCACATCTGTCAAATCTTCATGACGTCTTTCATGTTTCTCAGCTCAGGAGATACCAGCCTGACCCCGCTCATTTCTTGGAGCCTGAATCAATCAATCCAGTTAAGGGATAACTTAATTTTTCATATACCCCCAGCACAGATAGTGGACAAGAGCACCAAACACCTTCGGAGCAGAGTCATACAGTTAGTAAAGGTAGCATGGGGGAACAAAGATGCAACAGACTACATGTGGGAATTAGAGACTAATATGAGAAGAGAGTGTCCTGAATTATTCTCACGTACTAAATTTTGAGGACAAAATTTTTTTAAGGAGGGTAGTAATGTAACATCCGAAAGAAATCTTATTGTTATTAATTGAGTTGTTTGGTTTTTATCGAGAAATTGTGATTAATTAGGATTTGATTTAGCATTCACTTAAATGTAATTAAGTGTAGTTTAGAATGATTAGGTATAATGGAATTAGATTAGAATCATAGGAAACTTCATAGGATTTTTCTAAAACCGGTTTACCGATTTAAAGGAAATTGGTAAGATTTCGGTATTTTAAACCGTTGAAACTGGACCAATAGAAATTTTTCTAGGAGTACCCTAGGATGATCAGCCAAAACACCTCCTTATGTGGCACCTTGATCAGCCAAGAGAAGTGGAAAGCCAAACCAAATTTGAAAGTAAGATGAAATCTACCAGTCAAAATGAAACTTGCTTCAAAAGTCTTCACCTTTTTCTTTCCTTCTCTCCTTGAATTTTCAGCCAACCTAGCTGTTGAAGCTTCAATCATTTCTCTTCCATCTAAGACACCAAATTAACAAAATTTCAACTAGACAAGGTAGGAATTCTACTTGTCTTCTTACTTTCCTTTGTTTGGGGCTGTATGGGGGTCTTGTGTACCTTGTGATACTGATGTTATTTGGAGTCATGATGATGGTTTATGGCTGATTTTGCATGTGTGTGGCAATTAGAATTGAAATCCGTATGAAAGAATTTGAAGATAGAGAGAAATTAAGAAGTTGTTAGGGTTTTCACTCGGCAGTTTATACCGCAGAGTGTATGGCTCCGCCTACAGCTGTATAAATTTGATGAATCCATTTTTATATGAAACTAGACATTTACATATTTCAATACATATAAAATATAAGGCTATTGATTAGTATAGAATTAGTTATGAATTTTTAAAGTTTGACCTAGAAATCTAGATTCTCATCTGGGCAGTATAAGTTGAGAAAGGTGTAACTCACCTTACACAACTCTAAATTGAGTTCAACAAATGATGTTTGAAAGCTAACATGTAAGAAGATATCTCATAAAAGTTTCAGAGTCAGATTCATTGCCATCTATTCCTAACACATCAATGAATTTACCTTAGGTTCAAACCAGGCTGGAGTAAGGTAGTCTAGTAGGGTCAAGTTATGGGGCTTATATCTCAAGATATTATGCAAATGATATGCAATTTATTTTACTTCGAAGCTTGTTCTGTTAGCTTTAATCTAATATAAATTTTGTATGATTTCACCTAGATTTCTATTTATAAGTGAATTTTCACTTATAAAGGTGTAATTCTGGCTAAGTATAGGGTAGTTTGAAATAAAATACAAATATCTTGAGTTATACAAATCATAATGAGATGGGACTAAAAGGGTTGGAAACTAGACACATAAAGTTATAACATATCCAAAATGCAGACCGAAATGAATTAAAATGAACATTTGGCAGATTTTATAATTTGGGGCAGAATTTATTGAAGTGGGCAGAAAGCCCTTCTCTATATTACCTTATGATATTGTTATATTCTTGGTATGAATATGATGTTCTATATTGGATTTGTTATTTGATTGAATTTTCTAATTGTCTGGACTATTCATGGGGAAGCAGATGTGATCTGTTATACTACTGAAATTTTGGCAAAGATTGCAATTAATATGAAGTTACAAATTATGCATGCATTGTTAAAAATTAATTAGATAAACAATGTTACCATTTATAAGAATGAGAAAGGATTCCATGTGACTTGGGCCAGCCCCTGAATAAAGTTAAGGGGGATAGATCAGTGGGAAAGTCGAGAAAAGTAAATCCGGCGACCCTGTACAAGAACGAGATCCTGAGAAGTAGACTATTACCCAGGAGTTTTATGGCCACTAGACTCCCAGGGGACCAAGTATGGAAAAATATGAGTTAAGGTCAAGTGCATTATCATTTCTACATATCCACAGTTTCTGTTATCATGCGTTGAGTTGATTGCACTATTGGCTGTTATATACATACTTTTGTTTATTTTATAGCTGCCACTTAATTATGTCAAAAATAGATGTTGTCCTGCTTATTTCTCTGTTTAATTTTTGTTATTTGCTTAAGTAAAACTAAACTGTGTTTCGGGCTATGATTTCTATAACTAATTAAGTAGAACATCCTATTGATGTAACATTTTCTTTTAATTAACCAAAACCTGAAACAACTGAGAATGATAGCAATGTTAGATTAGCGAAGAGACGAATTCCTACTGAGAAATTTTATTTCTCACCCTACTATTACTTTCTGCATTATTCTCAGATCATGGAGAATGTGGCCACGGAAGTCTTGTTCATCGAGTCCCCTGAGCTCCATATTCACATCGATCCGTTCTTAGACTCTGTGTATATATTCGGTAGATGTTAGTTTCGCCTTTACTTTTTCTTCCAGAGAGACTTTGCTATACCACTAATGCATCCGCTATTCGACCCTACCGTCCCTTATATTGCTATCTCTCTCTACATGGTATATCCGTTTCCACCTTCACCACCATCACCAACAGCTCCCATGGCTCCACTAGCTTCACCATCGCAGCAGATCCCCTCTACCTCACTATCAGAGGAGGATCCGTTGGAGGCGACGAGCTCGTCTAGCTCGTCTTCTGCCCCGTATAACATCCCCAATTTTGTCTAAGCTAATTAACTTAGTGATCCTGGCTAATTTAGAGAGGTTAACAATTAACTGAGGACTAATCGACTAATCTCGATGAGCAAGAGCTTAGTAAATTGAGTCAAGTCAATAATTGAATCATAAAGCACTAAATGTTTTAATTAAAACCTCATTATTAGAACCTCATTAATTCGTAACTTAGAAATGTAATTAAGTTGATCCAATCTTATTAATTAAGTACAAGACGATTGTTCTACCGTACCAATTGAGATAGATTAATTCTTAGTCCCTAATTACATAATTCATAAGAGCAATTCTTTTGGAGAAAAACGTCTTAAAAGTGTAATTAACCAAAATCAGTTAAAAAGCAATTTAACTAATCAAATTGAATTAACAATGTAGATAATTCTAATAGCTTTGAACATTTAAAAATTTCTCCTAATTGATGCACTAAATTTTGGCCAAGGACAAGAGCAAAATCCAACCATCCATTTGACTTCTCATCATGCACTTTTAGATCAAAGGCCTATGTTAGTAGTATCTCTTTAGTCGAGACAAGAGAAGTACCTTCTTCCCTTAGGATTATGCCACTTGGAGTGATCATATTCACCCAAGCCAATCCCAACAGTGGTCATGCCTTTAGCCACTTGAAAAACACTAAATGGTCTTTACCCAAGTGCCAAGACTCAAAGGAAACACAACTCCCTCTTTTATCCTAAGGTTCCCCCACTCTCTTGCTTGTTGGAAGAAGCAAAATCACATCACACTTCCTCCTCAATTTGCCCCATCTCTATCCCCCTCATTTCATTTTTCATTTCCTCTCTCAAGACACAAAGCTCTCTCCTCTCTCCAAGTCTCATCCAACCCTCTTTGTTCTTCTTCCAATCTCCTTACTACTTCCTACCTCATTTCCATTACCACCCTCACAATCCCTTCAAGGACCACCATTTTTGGTCTTTGGAAAAACAAGACAACCCATACACAAGCTCCGTTTCCAAGCTTTCAAGGAGGGAGGCTCTCATCAACTTTCTCCATATTCCAAACTCTTCAAGGAGCTCTCTTTGGTAGTGACTCTAACCCCTCTTTCTTCTATGTTTTACAAGCTCTAGAACTCCTAAGCTCTCCATAGCTAGGTGGTTTTATGACTTGCTCTAAAGGCCTCATGGCCATGCTTTCATTATAAGAAGTTGTTTGTGATTTTTGCTCTTTTCTTGGAAAATGACTTGTTGTGCATTTATTCTTATTTTCAGCCAAACCTTTTAGAAATCAAAATATTGATTTTTCATCAAGATCTAAAAGTATGAAAGTGGTTTGGAAGAGAAAAGTGGTCACTTGAGGAAAAGACTTAATATTTTTACAAGAAAACTCATTAAAACCAAAATTGTTGAAGCTGGAAATTTCTGGCAGTCTATATGGCACGACTAATAACTCTTTCAATATAACTCTAAATGCAATGAAAATAATTTTAAATGAAATACTTGAAATTTGGCCTGAACATGAGAGAGATATGAATTTTCAAAATGTGCTGTCCCTAGATGTGTTTCTATTCGAGTAGTGTGTAATAAAATCTTAATAACTCAAGTTATACAGAACATTTTTGAGTGGGACTAAGTTTTTTAGAAAGCTAAGACATAGAGGAACATCCCGATAAAATAGTTTTGTCAGATTCCTTGTAAGGAACTCCCAATAAAGTTTAAAAATCACTATACCAGAAATAAACTCAAAAGCTGAGCAGTCAGAATAAAATGTGTATAATCCAAGTTACAAAATGAATTTTTAAATGGGGTTTTTTTTTTAAAAAAATGGACTTAGACAACTATAATCATACCAGATTTCAAGTCAAGATTATAAAAGATGAAATTATGGCAAATTTTTTAATTTACTGACCCACTGTAAAAGTAAAGACTAGTTATGGTTAAGTTTAAAGGTTAATGAGGAATAAGCTTAAAGACATTACGATCCCCAAATTAAGATATTGGAAAACCTTCATAATTCAACTTAAATAGCTTCAAAAAGGATAATAGATGAAATTGACCCTATGCATAATAAAAGAATTTACACAAAAGGCAACCTCAATTAAAAGCTTGCACCAAATTTACTAAACTAAGCTCATAGGACTTTGTATGATACGTATGCCTCTATGTGTCAATATGATGACAATGATATGATGATGATGATATGATATGGTGATTATGATAGCGATATGATGATGATAAGGATGATAATGATATGATGACGATATGATAATGAATGATGATGATATGAATATGATATGTTGATGATATGATACTTAATGATATGTGATAAAGGAATTACATTTGGGGACTGTGATACATAATGCCTAGATGTAGAAAAGAATTAGAATAATTTTGCATCATAAGCCTTAACAAGAAGAAAATGAACTAAGGGCATGATCCTTCAAAAGGGAAGGTGACCTAAAGTAAGCTCCCCTTACCCACGACTCACATGAGGCATGACATCGACCCAGCTAGTGTGAGTATAGGGGATAGGGCTTGCATGAGGCATGGCATGACCTAGTTAGTGTAAGTATCGAAAATTTATAGTGGCGACGGTCACGGTATGAGCTCATTATCATTTATGTTTAGTAGGTGAAAAGAAAAAAACTTAAGATAAAGTCAAGTTAAGAAAAGAAAAGGGACTTTGGTCCAAACCTTTGAAGGGAAGAAGTTAAGAGAAGCTTATAGCACAGCCATGCATATTTTATGTAATTATACTTGTGCCCATGTATATTATGATATAAATGATTAAAGGGTATATTAAAATTGAATCCGCTTCAGATATTCATGTTTTCGAAAACCTAAGAACTGAACCTTATGAATGCTCACTATTTTCATTAATAAAACCGAAGTGGCTGGGACGATGATGATAATACTTTCGTGTCGGGTTCGAGTCCTACTGAGAAATCCCATTTCTCACTCTAGTCATTTTCCGCATCGTCACTAGATTCTGATGGCACATCCGATGGAGTGGAGCCTGGAGCCACAGCACTATGAGTGGACGTATGATGGGGGATGCCAGACGAAGCTGTTTTGGGACTTATAGCGACCGTCGCTCTGCACCTTCGCATATTCCTTTTTGAGATGAGCTTTGTCATTTAAGTTTGTATTTAGTATCTAGTATTTGGATCATGGCACGACCATGAGCCTCCTTCGATGTAATGCTGATATATATATATATATATATATATATATATATATATATATATGTATGTATATATATATATATATATATATATTATGAATCTATATAGATGTAATGATTAGCTATGTAATGCAATGTATTTGTGAATTACTATTTATTTACCTTTCTCTTGTTTTATGATATTGGGGTATGTATTTTATGCGACACGCTCTTTCTCTATCTATCTTCTCGCTCAAGGCTTTACTTTCCAAAACATTGCAAAGCGACGACGCATTTTAAAATAAAAAAAATTTACCATATTTTCTGTGTAACTTAACTTATAAATGAACTTTAGTTTTCCACAAGCATAAGTAACAACTAATAAAATGTCGTAATTCGACTTAAGCATAATATGGGTTTATTAGGGTGTTACACCCCGAGCGTCGACTACACTCCCGTTGATGCCGGTATGGCAAATGGATTCCTTTTCTCGGAATCCACCTAGAGTGCCTATGCAGCGTAGTAGTAGGATATGTATAGAATGACCCTCTTTTGGCATTTTTAGGCCATAGGCGGTAGCTTAGTGGATGTTATATGTAGATGGTTGGTACATGAAATGTCCCGTGGGGACCCGTTAGGGTTCTAATTATAGTGATAGGCCGGTGTTATTTTTGTTTTAGCAACCTCATTGTTATACCATATACCATATATGTACTTTTGATAAACTTGGAAAAGCGACATCTGTTATATATATATATGATGCAGTCAGATAGTTCCATTTATTTTGCAGATTCTCTTTATTTATTTATTTATTTATTATTTCTGATGCAGAACTCACCGACAAATTAAATGGTTTCTTGAACAATTAACATCCTATGTATAACTATTATTGAATCAAAGTGTGATGTAATCAGGTAACTTCAAATAATAACTTATTAGGTAATATATTATGACTTAAGCATAATATTTTGTCTGGTAAGGGGCTACAAGGTTCATATTGTCAAAAGTGACTACATCAGTACCCTAATAAGAGGGACTTAGTTCATAATGAAAATAAAAAACAAAAAGTGAAAAAGAAAGTGAAGAATTAAAGAAAGAATCCATGAATGACAGAAGAAGTGCAGAAAACAGGGTGACACGGATCTCTCTAGCTTCCATTAGGCTATAAGAACTTTCAATCTTCACCTGCAAAGCTTCCAAGGTTCTTCTCAGGAGTTAGGGCTGTTAAAGTGGCTAAAGAAGTCCTAAAATCGATGTCCAAATCCTTTAAATATGCTCCAAGATCTTCTCCCACAAGATTGAATTGAAAAACATACTTTCCATATTTATCGTAGCCACGCTTGAGCGTAAAGATCTATGCTCGAGCATGGTCCTTTGAAACTCAAGTCATGCTCTCTGTTTGGGCTATGCTCGAGCGTTGGGTCACATACTCGAGAGTAGCCTTTTTCTGATTCTAGAGCTCTCTGCATGACTCACGCTCGAGAATGGGGTCATGAGCTCGAGTGTGGCTCTCTAATTCTTGAATTTTCCTTTTTCTTGATCTGGGTCTTCATACCTTTAATTAAAATGACTAGTAATGATTGAAAAAGTTCCAGAAGGTATGTAAATTCAATACTAAGCAGTCTTACAACAAAACTTCTAATATGATGCTAAATGAATGCAAAAGTACTATCTAATATGCATGTAAGTCCTAAAAACTATATGAAAAACACTAACAAATATAACTCTCATTGGAGAGTTATCATCCACACAATAAGACCCTCCTCTGTCTCAGCACATTCAACACCATCGAAGAAGCTGCTTGAGCTTACAATGTCACAGATATTCACCTCTGTGGCCTCGATGCTCGAGACACTAAACACTAATTTCTTTAGTTAATATCACCAAACAAATATAAGCCCTACAATTTTAATCAAAAATCATCTAATGTTTTAACAAACCAGGACTAACGTTAGTCCTAAACATAATGGAACTAACAATCCTAAATAGACATACACATACAATGGGCATATTTTCTATTGAAAATATATTATTTAATTTTTTTAATATTTTCCTTGAGCCTTTCTTTTTTTATCATGCATATTTTTACAAATATATACATGTACAAACTATTGTACAGCGGGAAAATTTGTTTAAACAGAAAGCAATAACAAATTTGAAGGAATGCATATGATTCCATTTGTTTTCACTTAAATCATTGATCTTTCTTTCTTTCTTTCTTTTATGTTTAAAGGAGCCCCAAATCCACAATTAACCTCATTTTGATGTCAAGTATATCGCTAAGAGTACCATTCCCTGTTATTGTTACTTAAATGTTCTTACTTCAGAGAAAGGGTGTTCTTGGTTGGGACTTGTGAGCAATTATGAATTATGACAATTTATTTTTTGGTAAAAGTTGTGATAGTTTGATTGTTGTAAGATTTTAAGGAGAAGCAAGATTGAATCATTAAAATTTTAGATGTGTATGTGAAGGAAATTAGCATATGGCTTTTAGGTATATATAACAATGGGTGTGGATTATATGAAAATTTCATGGAATCTCATCCTACATTTGACAGGACTTGATAATCATTTAATGTCATGATCTCAATCAGTTCTAGAGTCTTTGTGTTGATGCACCCACCAGCAAATGCATACCAACAAATGCATCTATCACGTTCCTAGTCACTTCGTTCAAACCATTATAGAGGGTCTAAACTTGCTATCAGCCTTCCAATGCATGTTTTTGGCATCTTTTTAGTAAATCCTCCTTTGGAGCTTCAAGTTCATGGCTTGCAAGGTGGAAAAGAAAGGGATTTGTGCTTTGCTCCTTTGAAAATGGAGGTTTAGTGTTTAGATAATATTTCCAAGAGCCAAAAGGTATGGCTCTTGGAATGGTAGTGGTGAAGAAGGTTGGTTATGGAGGAAAGAAAATGTAGAGAATAAGGGTGTTCTTAAGAGCTTAGGACTTAGAAAGTGTTTGTGTATCTTAGAGAGAATGAAAATGAAAATGAAAATGAAAATGAGAGGTTTGTGTGTGTGCGCATTGGTTGTAGGGTTGGTGGAAGGGAATTGCGAGAGATATTTTGAGTTTCGGGTTTAGGGGAATTAACCAAGGGATTTAGAGGATGTGTTTGTTCCTTGGTTAATTGTTTGGCCTAAAACAATTTGGTATAAGGTCCTTTAAGGAATAATACCATAAATGGAAGAATCTTCCTTATAGGGTATTAAAGTGTTTGAATCAACTTACCATTTTTTGCTGAAGTAAGACACCTGTCAAATTCTTAGTTGCCTTGGGATTTTAAGTTGTCATAAAGATATCTTCCTTAATCTATGTTCTAACTACATGAGCTTTCACTAACTTTGGATTAATAATAATCTCATGTCTTTTAATTAGTCTAGTTTTAACCTAAATTATGTTTTCTTAATTATGTTTCTAAATTCTAATTAGTAAAGTTCATTGAGTGATTAAGCTTTAATTACTTTCTCTAGCATTTCTTACTTTGACTTTTTTAAAAGATTTGACCTTTTTGTTGACTTTTTATTTACTATTTACTTTCTATTGATATTTTGTTGACTTTTAACTTTTACTTAACTTTTTGACTTTTCTTTAACTTTGTTGTTGACTTTTTTACTCTTGGTTGATTTTTTGACTTTTTGTTGACTTTTGACCATTGTCATTTGTAATTAGTTTTTAATTATCCATTTGCTAATTCAATCTCTTTAGGTTACCAAGCTAGTTAGACTAGGTGAATTTGGGAATATTATATTACTCCCCTCCTTTTTAAAAAATTTTGCCCTCAAAATTGTTACCTCTAAATAGATCCGAAAACTCTTTTTGTATGTCTGCTTCCAATTCCTATGTATATTCTTCCATACCATCTCTACCCCATGCGATCTTTACTAAAGGCATGAACTTGTTTCTGAGCCATTTGGCACAATAGTCCACGATCTGCATCGACAGCAGATTGAAAGTCAAGTCCTCTCTCAATTATACATTTACAGTTTCAAGTACATGGCTAGGATTGGATTAGTATTTTCTTAAATAGGACACGTGAAAGACATTGTGAAGGTTTGACAAATTTGGAGGCAAGACAATTTTGTAAGCTAAAGACCCTACTCGCTTAAGGATTTGGAAATGACCAAGGAATAAGGGGTTCAACTTTTTGACTCGCATGGCTTGACCTATACAAGTAGTAGGAGTGATCCTCAGAAATACATGGTCTCCTTCTTGAAACTCAAGAGGCTTTCTTCTTTGATCGGCATAGCACTTTTGCATACTCTAGGCAGTGAGAATTGTATCCTTTATCTTCTTTATTTGCTCCATGGTCTGTTTCACCATATTAGGTCCTAAAATGCTTTACTCTCGCAATTCATACTAGCACAAAAGGGATTAGCACTTTTTGCCATACAAGGCTTCATAAGGTGCCATATCTATGCTAGTATGAAAACTATTATTGTAGGCAAACTCTATAAGGGGTAGGTGTCTATCCCAACTTCTTAATTGATACATAATATATGTTCTTAACATATCCTCCAAAGTTTACATAGTTATTTCTGACTATCCATCTGTCTGGGGGAGATATACAATGCTTAAACACAACCTCGTTCCAAATGCCTTTTGCAAGGCTACCTAGAATCTCGACGTAAACCTCGGGTCTCTGTCTGAGATTGTTAAGGGAACTCCATGGAATTTCACTATCTCTTGGATATATAGCTAGGCTAATTTCTACAAAGGCTCGAATGGGTAGAAAGTGAGCAGACTTGATCAGTCTATTGACTATGACCTAGATAAAGTCATGTCCAGTTAGGATCCTTGGTAATCCCATCACAGAGTCCATGAAAATGCTCTCCTATTTCCACTCGGAGATCTCTAAGGGTTACAATAGGGCTTTTTATGTTCTATCTTTACATTCTCACAAACCAAACACTTGCCCACCAATTCTATGACATCTTAATTCATCTTTGGCCACCAAAACATTTTCTTAATGTTGTGATGCATCTTGGTCATTCCTTGGTGTATGGTGAAATTATTCTGATGGGCTTCCTCCAAGACATTATTCCTTAAAGTATCCTTTGCTGTTATTGTAACATCCCCATTTCTACCTAAGCTAATTAGCTCGGTGTTCCCGGCTAATTAGAGGGATTAGCGATTAATTGAGAACTAATCGATTAATCCTGAGAGCAAGAGCTTAGTAAATTAAGTCTAGCCAACAATTTAATCATAATGTCCTAAGCGTTTTAATAAAACCTTAATCGTCTAATCCTTAATTACTCGAAGGTGCCAAAACAAAAGTAAGACAACCTAACCTTACTAATTAAGTTTATAATGATTAAGACACTTAAGACAACTCTTGAAAAAAATTAGACCCCAAATCAAGCGTATGCTTAACCGTAATGCAAGACATCATAAAAAGTGTAATTGACAAGAGTTAACTCATGGGTAATTAAGCCAATTAAGTTAAGTTACATTTAAATAATTCTAATAACACTTAGAGATAAAAGTTCTTCCATGCATATGCCCTAGAAAGACATACCAAGGAGGAGCAACATCTCACCCTTCATTCAATCTCTTTAATCCTACACCATTAGATCAAAAGCCAAGACTAGGATCCTTGTCATCCACCATTAGATCTTGACACTTGGATGAGTCTTAGACAAGCAACCAAATCCTAAGAGGTACTCCCCTTTAACCCCTAGAGAAAAGCATAAATTGGACATTAGAATGCCTCCAAGACTCAAGGAAAAATAACTCACCCTTTTACCCCAAGGTTTTTCCACTCTCTTGCTTGTTGTAAGAAGCAAAGTCACATCACCTTTCCCTCCCTCAAACTCGCCACCTTCAGCCATCTCTCTCTCCTCCATTCATTTTTCACTTCCTCTCCCAAAGACACACACAAAGCTCTCTTCTCTCTCCTCAATTTCAAATTCTCCTCCTTCTCTCTAAACTCTCCAACTTCTCTCTAGAATTCTCCCACTTCTCTCATCCTTTCCTCTCCTCATCCCACTCACAAACTCTTCAAGAGCCACCATTTCTTGCTCTTGGAGAATCAAAGACAACCACATATCAAGCCTCTTTCAAGATCCAAGAGGAGGAATACCACCACCATCACCTTCTTCCATCACAAGTTCCCTCAAAGAAAGCTTCTTCGTAGTGGCTCTAAACCCTTTTTCCTCACTTGTTTTCAAGCTTTAGAACTCCTATGCTCTCCATAGCTAGGTGGTTTTAAAGATTGATTATGGGCATCATAGCCATTCTTGTCATAAAATGAGATGTTGTTGCTTGTATGGTTGTTTGTTGAAAACATGTTTTCGGTTTGGTGTGATGCATGGCTGAACCCACTATTTTTGAACTCCAACATGTTAGTTTTTCACTAATCTTTCATGGTATATGAGTGTCTTATAACTTGAGAATGGTTTCTTGAAAGTGAGGTTGAGTGTTTTGGAGAAAACATGAGAAATATCAAAACGTGAAATCTGGATTTTCTGACAGTCTGTAAACCGAACGGTATAACTTTTTCCAGAAAACTCAGAAATTAGTGGAACCAATTTTATATGAAAATAGACTCAGAGAGCTTTCCATACATATAAAATATATAAGATTCGGAGTTAACATGAGTGAGATATGATTTTTCAAAGTGGACTGTTTTCGGATTGGTTTCTGTCTGGGCAGTCTACACTAAAATGTGTATAACCCGAGCTACAAAAATGATTTTTGAGTGAGACCAAGTTTCAATGAAAGCTAAGACATAGGGGAACAAACCCATAAAAAAGTTTTCTCAGATTCCTTCTGAGCAATTATAATGAGAGGTAACAATCCACTGTACCGGGAGTGAACTTAGAAACTGAACCAGTCAGAATAAAATATGCATAACTGGAGTTAGAAAATGAATTTTTGAGTGGGACTTATTTTGTTAAAAACTAGACTCAGAACCCTATAAGCATATAAAATTTCGCATTAAAATGATAAAATATCAAATTATGGTGAATTTTTAAAGTTACTGCCTAGGGTAAAAGTAAAACTGTCAAAATTTAACCTTAAGTAAGACTATGCATAAATGACTTAAAAAGGTAAAAGGCCTTAGCCTAAAGTAATGAAACTTCATAATTTACTTAATGAGGACTAGATGGAATAAAATACTAAGCTCACCTAATCCTTAACAAAAGAAGTGAATAAAACGAAAACCGAATGTAAATATAGTTAATGTACTAGATTAAGTTCATAAGATTCTCATCAAGCTATAATGCAAAACCTAAGCTATAAATCTTCCAAATTAAAATATGAAAATCATATAAGCCAAGTTAGAATAATTGAGAATAAGGAATCAATAAAACGAAAGCCAATATAAAAGCTTGCACCTACTTTACTAAGCTAAGCTCATAAGACTTTGCTTGAGAATATGCCTATGTTTAGGTTGCAAGCATGATGTGATGATGATGTGATTATGATGCCATGATAATGATGATATGATATGATGATATGATGATGATGATATGATATGATGCTGTGATACTGGTATTCTATCTGGCAAAATTTTGGGAAGCTGCGGTATAGCCGTTATGCTGCCGAAATTTTGTAGAAAGCTAATGGACTTAGAAATATTTTGCATCATAAGTTAATAAGAAAAGATTTGATAAAGTGTGATCCTTCAAAAGGGAAGGTGACCTAAGTTAAGTTTCCCCTCACCCACGACTCACATGAGGCATGGCATGACCCAGCTAGTGTGAGTATAGGGGATAGGGCTTACATGAGGCATGGCATGACCCAGCTAGTGTAAGTACCGAGATTTTATGGTGGCGATGGCCACGGTATGAGCTCATTACCACTTATGTTTAGTGGGTGGAAAGAAAGGACTTAAGATAAGTCAAGTTAAGGAAAGAAAAGGACTTCGGTCCAACCCAAGTAAAGGACATAACTCTCAACCTGTTTATGTATGTCATGAATAGTCATATAAGCTTTCGTGTATGCCATGATGTTGTTAATACAACGAGGATAAGTACTAAAAATGGGACCCACTTCGGATAGTAATGTTTTCGAAAATCAAATAATTGAACCTATTGTATGCCCACAGTTTTTCATTTAAAATCGAAGTGGCTGGGACGATGACGATGACACCAGTGTGTCAGGGTCGAGTCCTACTGAGAAATCTCATTTCTCATCCTAGTTGTTTTTCCGTCTCGTCACCAGATACTCATGGAGCCTCACGTGACATGGAGCATGGAGCCTCCCCACCATGAGTGGGCCTATGTTGAGGACGCCCACGCTATCGTGGCCACGACCACCACGATAGTTCGTACATACTTCTATCCGGGTCGAGTTTTTGAGCACGAGGAGCCAGAGATCCCGCCAGCCCCTGTGGACGTATCTTCGTCACGCCTTGGACAGCCGTTGGGTCCTTGGGATTTCCCGCCCGAGCCATTGCCCGAGATCGAGATGGAGCCTATGTCTCCCTGGGCCTACTCAGAATGAGCCCCTGTCCCGCTGCCAGAGGTTCCCGTGGTCGATGTGAGTTCGACGGCCACCCCTAGGGCCGCAGCAGCTTCGCCGCCACTCCCCGAGTATCGGCCTGTCGCATCTGAGGAGGATCCCTCCGAGGCACGTTCTTCGGTGGGCAGCTATGTTCCCGGCCGTCGCATCCGTCGTATCGAGGTGATTAGCAGGCACCCCCGCATCATTCGCACTCCGCGCGTTCCCCGAGGCCGAGCAGCATGGGGGACTAGACATTCGAGGACCTGAGTTCGTTCGATGGAAGGGCATGGAAGGGGCAGAGAAGTCAGCATATGTCTACGAGGGCTTATTTTGATTTGCGCTCCTTAACTCTTGTATTTCATTTTGTATTGTATCTCATCAGACTTGTGTACCTTTGATATTTGGGGCCATGGCATGACCATGAGTTTCCTTTATATGTATTTATTTGGATATTATGAGATTAAGTATATGATGTAGTTGATGTTAAAGTTTGAATGTATGACTTTATGATTTATCTCATGTTCCTTCTATTTATATCGACATCTCTGCGATACGCTCATTTACTGCTATCTTCTCGCGCAAGGCTTTACTTTTCAAAAGCAACGACATATTTCAAAAAAAAATTTACTGTATTTTCCGCGTAAGTTAATTTCAAGTGAAGCTTAGTTTTCCACGAGCATAAGTAACAACTAATAAAACGCCATAATACGACTTAAGCGTAATATGGATTTATTAGGGTGTTACAGTTACACAAATCATTCCTTGGTACTTCCACATCTTTAGGTAAATCCTTTCAACTTTCCATTTTGCTACAGAGCTGAGGTCTCCAGAAATTCCACATCATCTCGTTGGGCTTGAATTATTCAATCCTTAAAACTATAAGTCACTCTCATCTTACTCAACCTTATACCGTAGGGGGCTAAGGAATATCCTAAGTTGGGTCCCTAAAGCTTTCTATTAATTCAGCCTCCTTAACCATCATCCATGACACATGTAGGGACTTCCAACTTGGAGCATCTACCATCACGTTCGCCTTTCCCGGATGGTAGCTCAATCCAAAATCATAATCCTTTAGAAACTCCATCCATCTTCTTTGCCTTATATTTAGCTCCTTTTGATAAAAAAGGTTCTCTAAGCTTTTATGGTCCAAGTATACCTCAAACTTAACTCCATCAAGGTGGTGTTGTCTTCAAATTTTTAAGGAAAACTATGGCTACTAATTCCAAATCATGGGTTGTGTAATTTACTACTAGGGGTCTTGTAACATCCACCAAAATTTTCTTATCGTTTTTTTTGCCTAATTGTTCGGTTTTCATCGAGTAATTGAGATTAATTAAAATTTGGCTAAATAATTATTTAGGATTAATTGATTGGCAATTAATTGAGTTTAGATATGAGTTAACTAGGTTAGAAGTATAGAAGATTTCATAAAATTTTCTTGAAACCGATTTACCGATTTAAAAGAAATCGGTAAGATTACGGTATTTTAAACTGTCGGAACCGAATCAATAGTGTAACGTCCTATTTCCGACTTCCGACCTAATTTGATGTTGAAATTTTCCGATCTCCGACCTTGCGTAAGCATGTATGAATTTCCACCTCATCAGTATGAATTCCGATTTCCGATTGAATTTTAAGTGGCTGATGTTTCCAATTTCCGATCTTAAGACTTCCGACTTAACACTAAGTCCGACGTCCGATTTTATTGGACTAGAAATGGACACGAGAATCAAATTTTTTGAACTTGTCTCCAAGTCCGAGTCAAATTTTCACGAGTTCCGGTCTCGAGTTTAATACCAAGAGTTCTCATTTCTCTATCCCACCGAGTTCCGATATCGAGGTCCTACAATTCACGACTTCCGACTTTGAGTGCTTGGCTTCACATCAGGCTTTGCTTTCAAGTTTCGAAATAAACTGAAATACATTTCCCGAGTTCCGACTTCATATGCGGGATGTTCACGAATTCCGATTTTATAAAGAGTACGAGTTCCGATTTCATTTTCTGAATGTACTGAAAACTAGTTCCACTTTAGGCAATGTGGAGAGCAAATCTACCGCACAAATATGACGACGTGGAGAGTAGTTTGGTCACAAGAAGAGGGCAAGGTTGGCTGAAACTCAGCCTTATGTTTAGAGGCCAATCAAAACCTTCCAAGTTAACTACTACTCATGCTTATATAACACACTCTCCTTCTCTTCTTCAAATTTTTTTCTCTCACGTTGCATACTTCACTCCAACTCTCTCTTTTCTTTTCATCTCTCACCCAACTCTATCATACCTTGAAATTCTACCAAGTTGCAGCTACAAACTTAAACCAAAATCATTCATAATGAGAGGTAGGGGTTCTAAATTCTTACTTGACTTTTAAATTCTTGAAGTATTGATGGTGGTCTAATTTTATTTTGATGTGTTGATTGAATAATTATGATGAATTATAGCTGAACTATAGGTTGTTTATGAGGTTAAAACTTGAATTGAAAGAGAGAAAGGATGAAGATATGAAAAAGTTGAGAGGCTGGAAAACTCAAAACCCTCGGCAGTCCGTATGGCGGAGTGTACGGCTTCGCCTCCCGCTGTTTAAAATTAATGAGACCATTTTTATGTGAAACTAGACATCTAGGGATTTCTATACATATATCATATAAGACCATTGGAGTAGTATTGAGGGAGATAAAAATTTCTGAAGTTCGACCTAGGAATCAAGACATTCATCCGGGCAGTAGGGGTTGAAAAGGGTGTAACTCACCCTATATAACTCCAAATTGAGTGAAACCAGTTTTGTTAGAAAGCTTACACATAGGGGAACATACTTGTATGAAATTCCGAGTTTGTTATGGTCCCAATTGTTCCCAGTGAACTAACGAAGTCACCCTATGTCCACACCAAGCCAAAACAGAGTAGTTCAGGAAGGTGAAAATTTGGGGCTTATAACTCGAGCCCCACTAAGTCAAATGGAATGGGACATTTTGAAAATGAAAGATGGTTCTATCAGCTTTAATAAGAGACCAATTTTGTATGATTTGAGTCAGCTTTCGATTTTTAGTGGATTTTTACTTTTAGTTGCCTAATTGCGGCTAGCCAATGGGCAGGCCGAGATAAAATCTAGATATCTTGAGTTGTAGATACCAAAATTAGATGGGACCAAAGAGGTTAGGAAATAGACACATAACACTTGAACATACTCAAATTTAAGGTCCAAAGGAGTTAAATAGGAATTATGGCTTGAATTATAAAAATTGGGTTGGTTGGATATGCTAAGGCAGGAATTCTGCCTTAATGAATTTGATGTTGATATGAATTATATGTTGGAATATAAATGTGATGTAATGTTCTTTGTGATAAATTGATATACTGATTGGCTGGCACTATTCATGGGGAAGCGGACACGTTCCGTTATGCTGCCGAAATTTCGGTAGAACCCATGTACAAGCTATGAATTTCATGTTAGTGCATATACATTCTTATGAAAGCCATAAAGGATTTTATTGCTATGAAAGTTCCATGCTACTTGGGCCAGCCCCGGATAAGAAGTTAAGGGGAATAGATCGGTGGGAAGGTCGGGGAAAGCAAACTCGACATTCCTGTATAGGAACGAGCTCGATCCTGATAAGCAGACTATTACCCAGAAGTATATGGCCAATGACTCCCAGGGGACCAAGTATGGAAATAAGTTATAAAAGGCAAAAGCCTCCAATAAAAAGATGCATCTTCTCATTATACATGCATACGTACAGTGTAATATTTTCTATTGATTGTTCTAGATCTCTGTTTATTATTTATAAGATGTTATTGTTCCACTCTGATTACTGTGTGAGTCCACTAGTATATCCGTTAATTAAAACTGAACTTGTTTCGGTGTATGATTTACAAATGAATATTAGAGTTAAATAGTATCATTTTACTGTACTATGTGAACATTTTGTACGACCGAAACAACTGGGAATGACAGCGATGACAGATGTATGGAAGTTAGGATTCTCTACTGAGAAATATTCATTTCTCACCCTTTTGTATGTTCCGCGTCATTCTCAGACCATGGAGCACGCAGCAACCGGAGTTCTGTTTATTGAGTTTCCCGAGCTTCACATCCACCTCGACCCTTTTCTAGATTCTGTATACATATCAGGTAGATGCCAGTTTCGTTTATACTTCTTCTTCCAGAGGGACTTTGCTGTACCCCTTATGCATCCTCTTTTTGATCCTGCTGTCCCCTACATTGCTATACCTCTTCATATGGCCCATCCATTTCCACCACCACTAGCAGCAGCACCAGCCGCACCAGTAGTTCCAGTTCCATGGCTCCCCCTGCTTCGCCGCCACAGCCGATGTCATCGGCCTCGGCCTCAGAGGAGGATCCGTCCGAGGCTGCTAGTTCTTCGTCGTCATCTGCTCCCAGTGCCGGGCACCCTCCAGCTGACGCCGCCATGGCGAACGGTTTCCTTTCTTCAGACTCTGCTTAGATAGCGTGCATGCTGTAGTAGGATTGGATGTACAGAATGACCCTCTTTTTTGACGCTTGGGTCATGGTGGGATGGGCAGGTATTAGGAATGTACATGAAATGTCCCATGGGGACCGATTAAGTGTTGTCCATAGGTACTGGCCGTCTCATTTTGTATTAGCGGCCTCATCTTGACACCTTGTACTTTTTAACAAACTTTGAAATCAGAAATCTATATACATACCTATGACGTCATTTGCAGTTATTCTGTTCTTATTATAATTTTTATTATGTATTAAATTATTTACAGTTTGCCGATTGATTTGTATTTATTCCACCATTCCGCAGAAAATTTTTGTGATGAGATCAGGTAATCTTATTCGAGCAATTAATACTAATACTGAAAGAGATATTTATTCAGTGTTACACGTAATCTCTTATCAGATAGATTATTATGACTTAAGCATAGTACTTTGTCTGGTAAGGTGTTACATTTTGGTATCAGAGCAGTTCATCCTAATATAGGCCTGAGGATTTGACCGATTATGCTTCGCATATGCTCTGTATTCTCTAGATCTTATTATGTTCTGAGTCTTGTCTATTTGGATAGGACGAACATGAAGTGGTTTGTCTAACTGTATGCTATTATTTACTAGCACACCGAACTTAGTGTTGAGCCTGATCAACTCAATTACTCTTGTTTTGTGTGTTCAGAACTTAATGGCTTCTGGAAGGCGAGGTAGGCCGCGAACCATTCCAACCTAGGAAGAATCTACAGAATTTCTGGATACGATGCGAGAGATGGCGCACGCTATGCTCGAACAGGCAGATGCAGCCACTGAAATGATGGGCCAACTGGGAAGGCAGTCAAAGATAGGTCATAGTGGGAATCATAATGGCTCTGGAATGGATTTGGAATACCTTAAGTTTGCGGAGTTTCAGAAGACCAACCCACCCAACTTTAGGGGAGCCTTTAACCCAGATAAAGCAGCTGAATGGATTAAGGCTATGGAGAAATTTTTCTCCGTGTTAGATTGCATGGACCGTCAAAAGGTGACTTTTGCTACCTACATGTTAGAAGCTGATGCAGAATTCTAGTGGGACAGTGCACGACGATTATTAGAAGGGGCTCAGATAGAAATCTCCTGGGACACATTCAAAGACACATTTTACCAGAAGTATTTTCCTGTGTCTGTTCGCAATGCCAAGGAGTTGGAATTCATGCACCTCTATCAAGGAAACAGTAACGTGTCGGAGTACGTTGCCAAATTTGAGGAGTTATGCAAATTCTCTACTATCTATCAACGAAGCCCTGACGAAGCATGGAAATGCATGAAATTTGAAGGTGGACTGAGAGAAGACATTCTTGCCACCATAGGACCAATGGAGATCAGAGACTTTTCTACCTTGGTGAACAAGTGTCGCTTGGTAGAAGATTGTAACAAGAAGTTAGTTGCTGCTAGAACATCTGGCAATAACTTTAAGAAGGGGTTAGCTCTGCAAGGTCCGAGGTTCAAGCCTAACCTGCAACAGCGAAGGAAGTTTCGGCTGGCGAATAACAGAGGCAAGCAACCTCAGAGGCCTTTTGGGAATCAGACTTGCAGCCAATGCGGCAATAATCATGGTGACCGCCCCTACTTGGCAGGCCAAAATATCTGCTTTGGATGTGGCAAACCAGGCCACGGGATTTATGAATGCCCTACCCGAAATCCTCAATCGACTCCTAGGCCACAACGCCAAGGGAGAGTTTTCACTATGGATGCACAGGAGGTTAAAAGTCAGACAATTTGATCCAAGATACATGCGAAGTAAATGGTAAGACTTTAACCATTTTGTACGATTCAGGTGCGTCTCACTCATTCATCTCTCATGATTGCATGACAGCCCTGCAGTTATCCGTTTTTGAATTACCTTATGACTTGTTTGTTTCTACTCCTACAAATGAGCCCGTTAGGACCAATCACATTTGTATCAATGTCCCTTGTTAGATAGGAGGTCGGATCTTTCCAGCTAATTTAATTTGTCTTCTTTTGTCCGGACTTGACATCATCTTGGGTATGGACTGGCTCTCTGCCAACCAAGCCCTGTTAAATTGCTCTGATAAATCCATTACACTCCCCTCTATTTCACCTTCTGAATCAGTAATTCCTATAAGTCTTTATTTGAGTTCCTTAATAGTACACCCTTGTGGGAATAGAAGTCAAGGGTATATTTTCTTATCAACCAGTATGACAGAGGTTGATCAGGAGTTAAACAACATTCTAGTTGTTAGGGAATATCCTGATGTGTTCCCTGAAAATATTCCTGAGTTCCCTCCTGAGAGAGAGATTGAGTTCACTATTGAACTGGTGCCAGGAGTGGGACCAATATCTTTAGCACCGTACCGCATGTCACCCTTGGAACTGGCTGAACTTAAGGGGCAAATTGAAGAACTCTTGGAAAAGAAATTCAATAGGCCAAGTGCATCACCATGGGGAGCCCCAATTTTGTTAGTTAAGAAGAAAGATGGAGGCTTGCGACTCTGTGTAGATTACAGGCAGTTGAATAAAGTGACAATCAAGAACAAGTACACGTTACCAAGGATTGATGATCTTATGGATCAACTGCAAGGGGCTACGGTATTCTCCAAGATTGATCTACGGTCTGGATATCACCAGATTCGGGTTCGAGAGAAAGATATTCCGAAGACGGCGTTTCGGATTCGTTATGGACATTATGAGTATACCGTGATGTCCTTCGGATTGACAAATGCACCGGCAGTATTCATGGACTACATGAACCGAATATTCAGACCATATCTTGATAAATTTGTGGTGGTGTTCATAGATGACATACTTGTCTATTCGAAGACAGAACAGGAACACACAGAACACTTGCAATTAGTTCTGCAAATTTTAAGAGAAAGGAAACTTTATGCCAAGCTATCCAAATGTGAATTTTGGATGGAAGAAGTAAAATTTCTTGGCCATGTGGTATCCCATGGGGGAATTTCAGTGGATCCCAGTAAGGTAGAAGCAGTATTAAACTGGGAGCGACCAACTACAGTTACGGAAATCAGAAGTTTCTTAGGGTTGGCAGGATACTACAGAAGATTTGTTAAGAACTTCTCCCAAATAGGTCTACCCTTAACAAAGTTGACCAGGAAGAACGCCCCATTCGAGTGGACACTCGAGTGCGAGCAGAGTTTTCAGGAATTAAAGGAAAGGCTGACAACCACCCCAGTACTTATTTTACCGGACCCTCATGGACCGTTTGAAGTGTACTGTGATGCTTCTCAGAAAGGATTGGGGTGCGTATTAATGCAAAATAGGAACGTAGTGGCATATGCTTCCAGGCAATTGAAAACTCATGAAAGAAACTATCCAACCCATGATCTCGAACTGGCAGCGATAGTATTTGCCTTGAAGATGTGGAGACACTATCTCTACGGAGTGAAGTTTGAAGTATTTTCTGATCACAAAAGTTTGAAATACCTTTTTGATCAGAAGGAATTGAACATGAGACAACGAAGATGGATGGAATTTCTTAAAGATTACGAGTTCGATCTGAAGTACCATCCAGGCAAGGCAAACGTGGTAGCAGACGCCCTAAGCAGAAATACTTGACAGTGGCGTGGATGATGATAAAAGAAACGGAACTTATACAGAGCTTTCAAACCCTCAACTTGGGGATCTCTGTAACTTCTAGTACCATTCAATTACACCAACTGAAGATAGTCAGTACTTTCAAGGGCCAAATCCAGCAAGCACAACAAAGAAACGATGACTTCCAGCATACAATACGACTAGGGCAATCTGGCAAGCTAACAAGATTCTCTCAGGATGCGGAAGGAATGTGGCGATATCATGGAAGAATGTGTACCTGAGGAGAATGATCTCCGGAAGAAGGTTTTGGAAGAAGCTCATAAGAGTGAGTTTACTGTACATCCTGGCATTAACAAGATGTACCAAGATCTCAAGAAGATGTTTTGGTGGCCAGGCCTTAAGACAGATGTAGCCAATTTTGTGAATAAATGTTTAACGTGCCAGAAGGTGAAGATAGAGCATCAGAAATCGGCAGGAACATTACAACCCTTGGAGATTCCGGAATGGAAATGGGAGAGCATCTCTATGGATTTCGTGATGGGCTTATCGAAAACCCCCTCAGGATATGACGCTATATGGGTCATAGTGGACAGACTAACCAAGTCAGCTCACTTTTTACCCATTCGAACGAATTCTCCTCTAGAAAAGTTGGCTCAGCTATATATTCGAGAAATAATTCGGCTACATGGTATTCCTTTGACAATCATTTCCGATCGAGATCCAAGGTTCACCTCACGATTTTGGGGAGCGCTTCAGAAGGCATTTGGTACTAGGCTATGTCTAAGTACTGCATATCATCCGCAATCGGATGGTCAAATGGAGCGGACAATTCAGACTTTGGAAGATATGTTGCGAGCATACATTCTAGAACAACAGGGAAATTGGGATCGATATTTACCGTTGGTCGAATTTGCTTATAACAACAGTTATCATGCTAGCATTGGCATGGCCCCATATGAGGCTTTATATGGCCGGAAGTGTCAGTCTCCCTTATGTTGGTATGAAGCAGGAGAACGGAGTCTCCTAGGTCCGGAGCTGATCAAACAGACAATAGAATTGGGTTGAATGATTATGCTGAGGCAGTAACTCTGCCTTAATGAGACTAATGTTTCTATGAGTTCAATGTTAAATTATGAATGCAATATTGTGATCTCTATGAGAATTTGTGTTCTGATGTATCGGCACTATTTATGAGAAAGCGGACATGTTCCGTTATGCTGCCGAAATTTCGGTGAAGTCTATGCATGAGTTATAATATACATGTTAATACATGTGCATTTTCAAGGAAGCTATGAAAGTTATGTTAAGAATTATTTTGTTATGAAAGTTCCATACTACTTGGGCCAGCCCGGGATAAAAGGGTAAGGGGAATAGATCGGTGGGAAGGTCGGGGAAAGTAAACCCCGTATTCCCGTATAGGAACGAGCTTAATCCTGAAAAGTAGACTATTACCCAGGAGTCTAAAATGGTCAAGAACTCCTAGGGGACCAAGTGATGGAAAATGATGAAAAGCAATGGAAAAGTTGATGAAGAAAGGTTCAAGAATAAGTTTTGCATGATTACATTAAATGCATGATTACATTGAATAATTACTACAAAGGTTCAAGAATAAGTTTTGCATGATTACATTAAATGCATGATTACATTGAATAATTACTACAAGTTGATTACAGTTTGTCTATTATATTTACATACTGCTGCATGTTTATTTGTTCGGCTCATTATTCTGTATTTTACTTTTAGTAGCCTATTCTATTTCTTATGCTATCTTAAGTAAAACTGGACCTTGCCTCAGACCAGACATTTTCTTAAGCTTATTAAATATGGATAGTTAAGTTTGATCTCATGTTTCTGTTATAATTAAATAAAACCCGAGGCAACTGAGAATGAATGTGACGTCAGTTAAACACCATACACGAACTTTACTAATAATTTCTGTAAATTCTCACCTAGTTTTGTATCTTCGCATCATTCTCAAACGCTGGCGAAGGATTCAATGGCCACTCCACTTACTGAGATTTCTGGACATGCAGCTCCATGATGACCAAATATTGGACTCCTTATACATAGCTAGCTCTTGCCATTTCTGTCTCTACCTTTTCAGAAATAGGAGTTTTGCTTTTTCTTTACTTTACCCACTTTTGAACCTAGATATAAACTGAAGCGTTAGCTTCCAACTTACATATGTATGTATATGACTGATAATATACTACCTGTCTTTGTTCCTTTCTGTAGTGCTTTTTTGTTAAATTTTGTTATGTTTTACAATACTGATCACATTTATAATATACAGCGCACCGCTTCGTAGGTATATTTGTCAAATATATACATATGTCAAAGAAAAAGAAAATATAATATAATGAATACAACTATAAATAGAGAACTAACACGGTAACGCGGCCAATCCAATTTCATACTATAACTTAAGCATAATATTAAGTTGGTAGGGTGTTACAGGTCTCAGCTATCTAAAGGCATAGGTTACAATATTGCTATTTTACATTAAAACACAACCTAGTCTTCTTCTTTCAGCATCATAATAAGCCTCAAAGGCTCCATTAACGTCAGGCAAAACCAATATGGGCATGGTAGTCAACTTATCCTTCAATTCTTGAAAGCTCTTCTTACACTCTGGAGTTCATACAAAAGTAGCATTCTTCCTAGTTAGCTTGGTTAAGGGTAGAACTAATTGAGAAAATCCCTTCAGTTACTGTGGTTAGTCTCTCCCAGTTCCTTATGGCTTCGATTTTGCTTAGTCTATAGTTATTCCTCCTTGTGTCACCGCATGACCCAGAAACTTAACTTCCTTCATCCAGAACTCAAACTTGGATAATTTAGCACAGGGCTTCTCATCCATAAGGATCTCTAACATGATTCAAAGGTGCCCTTCATGTTCTTACTCCATTTTCAAATAGATGAGTATATCATCTATGAAAATGACCACAAACTTATCCAAGTATGGTATGAAGATTTGGTTCATATAATGCACGAAATAGTAATGACCACAAACTTGTAGGGCCCAACCCTCGTCTAAAAAATGGGTTTTGGTATATCCTCTTCTCTTACTCTAATCTGGTGATATCCTAACCTTAGGTCAATCTTAGAAAACACTACGGCTTTTCCTAATTTTTGTTAATCATGGTCACATGAGTTAATCACTAATTCTTACTTAATCATGTTAATTAAGTTGCAAAAACACCTAATCACATGATTAAATTCAAATTTAGTCAACTAGACAATAAAGTAAAGTGTGATGTCACTAAAGTATAACGCATTAGACAAGAGTGCTTTATGTTCGAGTAAGTATACGATTTGTTCCCCCATCATCCAATTTGTCTCCCTAAACCTTAATTAGTACAAAATTAAGAAAATATCTTCTCCCGCACTTACTTGAAGCTTACGGCCTCAACATACATCCACTTTTCAATTCTCATTCTCTCTCTAACTCTCAAATCCTCCAACTTCTCTCTATACCTTCTTCATTCTTCTTCATCTTCTTCCTTTTTCCACCACCACTATAACCAAAAACTCCAGCTAAGCCCTTCAAAGACCACATGTTTTGATCTTTGGAGACAAGATCTATACACTACAAGCCTCATTTTCAAGAGAACTCAACAGCTCTCTCCTTGTTCTTCTAAAACCACCAGCTTCATCCACTTGGAAAAACACCATATTCTTCATTTTCTTCTTCTTGGAGGCACTAAACTCATCACTAGGTAGTGATATCTACTCATCTCTTTTGTTTACTTATGAAAATTTAAAGCTCGGTTCCTTTCATGACCAAGATCTTCAAGTGAGATTTTAAGAAAAACTCTCATGCTCTTCATAAGCAAAAGTGTCCTTTTTTAGCAAAAAGTGTTCTTATTCTACTTTATGAGTTGTTCTTTGGTTATTTGAAAGTTTGCTTCTTGAATGCCTCAAAGTTTCTATTTTTCTTTCTTGATGCATGAGATCTTGATGTTTCTTGTGAGTTGTTTGAAAAAAAAAATGAATTTTGTTTCAAGTTTGTTCCTTTTTTTATAATGAGCTTATGAGTGGAAAAGTTCTTATCTTTATATGTTTTTCATGACTTGATAAGACTATGAACATCCCTAAAAGCATAAAATTTTAAAAATTTTGTTTCTTGATGCATGTAAAATGGCGAAACATGTATGCTTCCTTAAAGTTTCATTTTGTTTTTTTTTTTTTTTGGAAGATAAGAATATGTGTAAAGGTTCAATGTTGTGGGAACATGAAGCTTTTTATATAATAAAAATGAAAACTTGTCACTTTATGTCTTAAAAATGGAATCTAGATAAGACCTTTCATAAAGTTTAAAACTTTAACCAAGAATGAAATTTTAAGTCATAAAAGTTTTGACTTGTAACTTTTAATTTATAAAGTTTGTATCTTAAGTCAAAATAATGCATAAAGTGTCAACTTTTATAAAGAACAAGCCTTTCTAATTCTAAAGCTAATGTCTTGTATCACTGCTTCATAAAGTAGAAATCTTTTAGACTTTAAGACAACTTTAAGTCATAAAGTTGAGACCTCAATGCTATTAAAATAATTAAAAGTGTCAACTTTTATAAAAAACAAGACTTTCTAATTCTAAAGCTAATGTCTTGTATCATTACTTCATAAAGATTGAACCTTTAAGACAAGAGCATAATTTTAGAGGCACATACTTTCTTAAAGAATGTGGCTTTATAATTACCTTATAAAAAATGATAACTTTTAATAACATTGAAGGTAAAATCTTGTTATGTTAATAATAAAAGCTTGAAACTTTACAACTTGGAGAACTTAAAAATCACCCTTGGTGATTAGTGAACTTGGTGTTGCTAGGTTCATGAGTGTGATTATGCATTGTTATGACCCAAGGACTAGAGGAATCTTGAAATCCTTGGGAACAAAAGTATGATTAGGGTCTCTGACCATACCATGAACTTAGGAATCACTAAGTGCACTATCTCAAGGAAAGGAAATAATTATCTAACTTAGTTAACTTGAACAAATGTTCCATAACACATGTACTCAAGGAAAAAGTAATTTCACATAAGGACTAAGTAGCTAAAAGACTATATACATATTTATTTTAACTATGTGATTCTCTCATGGGTAACCACAGGAAATCATATGATGGCTCATAAGATCCACAAAGAATAACACAACTATAACCCTCTAAGGTATGAATGTATGATGCCATTTGGCATGATGTATGACAAGTTCGATTGAGCAGTTGTCTCATGATTGAATGATTAGTGTGATAATATAAGATGGATATGATAGACTATTGATTGAAATGTTTTATGATTGGCATTTTGGGGAAGCTTTGGTCTAACCATTATGCTACCGAATTTCCATCAAAATTATGGACTTATTCATATCATTGCATTTGTCTTGTCAAAGAAGTACTATGCATGAAAAGTATAATGATAAGAAAAGAAAGAATGGGATATGACCCTTTAATCATTTTGGTAAGAAAAGTAAGAGACGGTGATCCATAAAGACTCAAGATGTAACATCCCCAATTTTTGTCTAAGCTAATTAGCTCAGTGATCCTAGCTAATTAGAGAGGTTAACGATTAACTGAGGACTAATCAGCTACTCTTGATGAGCAAAAGCTTAGTAAATTGAGTCAAGTCAATAATTAATCATAACAAACTAAATGTTTTAATTAAAACCTAGTTATTCAAACCTTATTAGTTCATAACTTAGAAATATAATTAAGCTAATTCAATCCTATTAATTAAGTACAAGACAATTGTTCTACCTTACCAATTGAGATAGATAAATTCTTATACCCTAATTACATAATTCATAAGATCAATTCTTTTAGAGGAGAAATGTCTTAAAAGTGAAATTAATCGAAATCAGTTAAAGAGCAATTTAACTAATCAAATTGAATTAACAACTTAGGTAATTCTAATAGCTTTGAAGATTTAAAAATTTCTCCTAATTGATCACCAAATTTCGGCGAAGGACAAGAGCAAAATCCAACCATCCATTTGCCTTCTCATCATGCACCATCAAATCAAGAGTCTAGGTTAGTAATATTCCTTGAGTCAAGCCAAGAGATGTACCCTTCTCTATCAAGATTATGACACTTGGAGTGATCATATCCACCCAAGCCAATCCCAAGAGTGGTGATGCTCTTAACCACTTGAGAAAACACAAAATGGTCTTTACCCAAGTGCCAAGACTCAAAGAAAACATAACTCACCCTTTTACCCCAAAGTCCCTAGCTTTCTTGCTTGAAAAAGAAGTTAAACCCACCTACTCTCTCTTGCTTGTTGGAGAAGCTAAGCAATCAGCCCCCCCACCCATTTTGCATCCCAAATAGCCTCCCCTACTCTCTCATTTGTGACTTTCATCTTCTCACTACAAGTCCAAGCTCCCACCTCTCTCTAAACTTCATCCTAGCTCTTTTGTTCTTTCAACTTTTCTTGTTCCTCTTCTCTCTTTCTCACCTTGTCCAACTCTCTTTCCTTTCACCACCATTAGAAGCCCTTCAAGGACCACCCTCTTTGGTTCTTGAAGAAGTAAAAACAAACACTCATTTAGCCTCATTTGCAAGCTCAAGAGGAAGGAGGCCATCTCCAATCATTTTCATCCTTCAAGCTTTCAAGAGAATCCTTGTGGTAGTGACTCAAACCTTCCTCTTTTATGTGTTCTTCAAGGCCTTGAACTCCTAAGCTCTCCATAGCTAGGTGGTTCTAGGACTTGTTTCCAAGGCCTCATGGCCATGCTTGTTGGTATGATGAGTTTTCATGTGTTGTGTCCTTCTCCTTGGCATGAAATTTTCGGTTGGAATGTTTATTGTTGTTGAACTAAATTTTTAGAAGTTAAAACATTGATTTAGTATCAATATCTCAAATATTAAAAGTGGTTTAGAAGAGAAAAGTGATTACTTGAAGAAAAGACTACATGTTCTTACAAGAAAACTCCTTGAAACCAAAATCATCGAAACTGGAAAATTCTGGCAGTCAGTATGGCGCAAACAATAACTCTTTCAACACAACTCGAAATGGATCAAAACTAATTTTAAATGAAAATAGACTCATAGATCTTTTCATACATATAAAATACGTGAAATTTGGCCTTAAAACGAGAGAGATATGAATTTTCAAATTGTGCCGTTCGTGGATGTGTTTCTGTTCGGGTAGTATGTAATAAAATCTTAATAACTTAAGTTATACAGAATATTTTTGAGTGGGACCAAGTTTGTTAGAAAGATAAGACATCGAGAAACATCTCCATAAAACAGTTTTGGCAGATTCTTTGTAAGGAGCTCATAGTAAGGTTTAAAATTCATTGCATTGAGAATAAACTTAAAGGCTGAGCAGTCAGAATAAAATGTGCATATCTCAAGTTACAAAATGAATTTCTAAGTGGGGTTTCTTTTGTTTAAAAATAGACTCAGATTAGTATAACTATAATAAAATTCGAAGCAAAAGAATAAAAGATGAAATTATGGTGAATTTTTAAATTTATTGCCCCACTGTAAAGGTAAAAACTGGTTATGGTGAAATTTAAAGGTTAAGGAGAAATAAGCTTTAAGACATTAAGACCCTTATATTAAGCATTGGAAAACCTTCATAATTCAACTTAACGGTTTCAAAAAGGATAATGGAAGAAATTGGCCCTATGCATAATAAGACAATTTATGCAAGAGGGGACCTCAATTAAAAGCTTGTACCAAATTTACTAAGCTAAGCTCATAAGACTTTGTGTGATATGTATGCCTCTATGTGTCATTATGATGACAATGGTATGATGATGATATGCTGATGATAATGATGATATGAACATGATATGATAATGATCATGATGATGATGATATGATAATCATAATGATGATATGATGATGATATGTTGAGGATATGATGCTTAATGATATATGATAAAGGAATCACATTTGGGGACGGCGATACATAACGTCCAAATGTGGAAAAGAATCAAAATAATTTTGTATCATAAGCTTTAATAAGAAGAGAATGAATTAAGGGTATGATCCTTCAAAAAGGAAGGTGACCTAATTTAAGCTTCCCTCACCCATTCACATGAGGCATGGCATGACCCAGCTAGTGTGAGTATAGGGGATAGGGCTTACATGAGGCATGGCATGACCCAGCTAGTGTAAGTACCGAAATTTTATGGTGGCGACGGCCACGGTATGAGCTCATTACCACTTATGTTTAGTGGGTGAAAAGAAAAGGACTTAAGATGAGTCAAGTTAAGGAAAGAAAAGGATTTAAGAGAAAGTCAAGTTAAGTAAAGAAAGGAACTTCGGTCCGACCCAAGTAAAGAATGAAACTCTCAACATGCTCATGCATGTTATGAATTGTCATATAAGCTTTGATGTATACCATGATGTTGTTATTATAACAAGAATATGTACTTAAAATTGAATCCACTTCGGATAGCTATGTCTTCGAATATCTAAGAATTGGACCTTATGCATGCTCACTGTTTTCATTATAAAATCGAAGTAGCTGGGACGATGACGATGACACCTACGTGTTGGGTTCGAGTCCTACTGAGAAATCTTATTTCTCACTCCAGCTAATTTTCCGCATCGTCACCAGAATCCGATGGCGTATCCGGTGGAGTGGAGCATGGATCCCTTACACTGTGAGCAGACATACGACGTGGGATGCCAGACGAAGCTATTTTGGGACTTATAGTGACCTCACTCTGCATCTTCGCATATTCCTTTTTGAGATGAGCTTTGTCATTGAAGTTTGTATTTAGTACTTAGTATTTGGATCATGGCATGACCATGAGCTTCCTTCGATGTAATGCTGTTATATATATGTTTGTATATAAATATTATGAACCCATATGGATGTAATGATTAGCTATGTAATGTAACGTATTTGTAAATTACTATTTATTTACCTTTCTCATGTTTTATGATATTTGGGTATGTACCTTATACGACACGCCCTTTCTCTATCTACCTTCTCGCTCAAGGCTTTACTTTCCAAAGCAATGACGTATTTCAAAAAAAAAAAATCTTATCGTATTTTCTGCGTAATTTTATTTCAAGTGAAGTTTAGTTCCCATGAGCACAAGTAACAACTAATAAAATGCCCTAATACGATTTAAGCGTAGTATGGGTTTATTAGGGTGTTACACAAGAAACCTCTATGAGGGAGACAGGGTAACATGAAAGACCTTTCAACTTAGAGATAACTAATATCAGCTTAGTCTGATTTGGTTAGTACTGTGTGACGACAGTCAGAAAATGAGCTCATGTCCAAAAGCAACCTATTTCAAAGGAAAAGTAAAGAATGTTAAGCATGTGCTAAATATGAAAGTAAAGTTAAAGAAAGACTCTGATCTAGACTAAGAAGTTACATGAATGTGCATGCATATTTATTCTCACATTTGTATGTTCATGAATGTTTATTGTAACATCCCCATATAACGTTATAGGAAATAACGAAAACGTAATTCGGCAAATTTTTATTATTTACAGCCTTGCCCATGAACATTTTTAAAAATGACACTTAGGTCCTTATATCAATTGAATTAGCAGAATAAAGTTTTAAACGAAGCAAAACCACGTAGCGGAAATGTAGAAACCCAATTCTTGGCCAATTGGGCCACAGAGGTGTCCACATGTGAAATGATGTGGGATGCCCCTAGGCTTACCCATAATTACAAAAATGCCATTAGCCATGAAAAGTAGAAACTAGAAAGACCCTCAACTTGCAAGACGTTTAATTTACACTGTTAATCAATTTATTCGATTTTATTGAATCTTTAAGATTAATTAGAAATTAATTAAAGGTTAATCAAAGTTAATTAGATGTTAATTATAGAGTTTAACTTGGGGAAATTAGAATAGACATATAGGGATCTCAACAAAATTGCTAAAAAAAAAAAAAATTGTCGGTTCAAAGGAAATCGGTAAAGATTCGGGGTGTTAGAATATCAGAACTGGATCAATAGAATTTCACACCGATCACCCTAGTTTAAGTGGTTGTTATTCAACCACTCCTAACCCCATGGAGGGCACCACTTGCTACCTAAGTTGGTGGGGAAGCTTGGCTCAACAACCACCAATCAATCCTTGGCTAATCACAAGCCTTCTCTTATGTTTTAAGACACCAAGACGCTCTTCAACTCTCTCATTTTCATGCTCCCTCTTCAGCTGGCCATTTTTCACTCTTCTTTTTCCAATATTCAATTCATCTTCCTCAAAACTCCAAGCCTCATCCACTCCCTCCACCAAGAGCTCAATTCTAGCTAGTTTCTACATCAATTAAAGGTAGGATTCAACCCCTTCTCTAAATTTTCTTGTGAATTGGGGCTACTGTAGATTCATTTGGATGCATGTATTTGATGTTATTATGAGCCTATATAAAGGTTTATGGCTGGATTGTTGTGTTTTAAATTGAGTTTTGGATGATTATCTAGTGAAGAGAAGCAAATAGAATGGATTAGGTTAAGGAAACCTATGGCGGTCTGTATGGCAGAGTGCACGGCTCCGCCTACAACCGTTTAAATTTGATAAAACTATTTTTATCTGAAACTATACTTCAGGACTTTCCATACATATATCATATAAGGCCATTGGATTAGTATTGAGAGTGCTATGAATTTTGGAAGTTCGACCTAGGTTTTTAAGTTTGATTTTGGGCAAACTAGATTGTTCTAGGCAAAACTCACCCTATACTATTTGAAATTGAATGAAACTAACTTTGTTGGAAAGCTTACACATATGAGAATATCCCATAACAATTTCAGAGTTAGATAAGTCTCATTTGTTCCAAGTGAGTAGAGAAAGTTGCCCTATGTCCAAATCAGGCCAAAACAAGGCAGTTTAGGAAGGTTAAATTTTGGGGCTTATAACTCAAGCTCTAATAAAGCAAATGAAATGGAACTTATTGTAAATGAAAGCGTGTCCTGTTAGCTTTAATATGACACCAATTTCATATGATTTTAACTAGTTTTCAATTTTTAGTGGTTTTTTAATTTTAAGTGTGTAATTCTAGCCAGCTTTAGGGCAGGTCGAGATAAAACTTAAATAACTTGAGCTACATTTATCAAAATTAGATGGGACCAAACAGATTACAAAATGGATACATAACACTTCAACATATCCAAAATTCAGATTTAAATGAGTTAAAACATATTTAAGGCTTAATTTCTAAAAACAGACAGAGTTAAAGAATATGAGCAGGATTTCCAAAATTAAAGGATTTGACACCTTAATGCATATATAAGTTCAATTAAAGTTTAAGTGTTGGAAATTCCATGTTGGTACTTGAAAGATTGATGAATTATATTTGAAACCTTACTGTGACAAACTGTTTGTTAAGACTGGCACTATTCATGGGAAAATGGATCTGATCCGTTATGCTGCCGAATTTTCAATAGAATTGTAAGGAAGTTATGAGCCTTTATATGTTATGAATATGCATGTGGAAATCATGTATGCAAGGACATATGAAAATAAATGATGAAGCATATGTTACGAGTGCATTCAACATGTCTATGCTTGATTATGAATGAGAATGAAAGGATATGAATACATTAAATGTGGATCCCTTCACCTGGAGGTAGTTATGAGATTCCTCCTTGTGAAGGCAGTTAAATAAGATAAGATTAAGTCCCTTCACTTGGAGGCAATTATTTGAAATCCCTCTTTGTGAAGGCAGTTAAAAGATAAAGATGTGGGTCCCTTCACTTGGAGGCAGTTGCACATTAGGTCCTTCCTTGTGAAGGCAATTAAAACTTTTGGGTTCCTCTATGTTGGAGGCAGATGGCCAACTGAGTCCCTCCGACCTCGAGGCACGTGGATCCCCTTGTGGGTCGGTACTGTGCGACGACGGTCACGAGTTGAGCTTACTCCTAGATCAGACTACCCAAGGGCAGTAAAGACTAAAGATTCAAACATATGCAAGCACCCCACTCACATGAGGCATGACATTGACCCAACTAATGTGAGTATAGGGGATAGGGCTTACATGAGGCATGGCATGACCACGCGAATATAAGCACCGAAAATTTATGGTGGCAACGTCCATGGTATTAGTTCACTACCACTTATGTTTAGTGGGTGAAAGAAGGCAAAGAAAGTTAAAGAAAAGCATCAATGCATTTGCATGAATTCAAAAATGAGAATTTGCATAATTACATCCCATGTTTTATTGATGCTGAAGCTGCTCTATCTCCTTATGCTGTGATTATTTTGCAACTATGAAATATTGCCAATGTGACTCAAGTGCGTGAATAAAATGAACTCTGCTTCAGACAATATATTTTCAACTATAAAACTAAATATTCTATTTAACATGCTCGCATTTTTTATAATAAATTGAAGCAGCCGGAGATAATAATGATGACACTACGTGTGATAGTTTAGAGAATCCTATTGAGAATTTAAAATTCTCACTCCTATTTCCGTGTTATCTCCAGATAGCTCGAAAGATTTTGAAGACGGTTGAAGTTGCTACGAAATAAGGTCCGCTCAGGTAATAGTAACAACTCTTGAGTATGGTGCTATGACTTAAGCATAGCACTATACTTGAGAGGGTGTTACATTAATGGTATCAGAGCAGTTCCTCCTAACTGGACCTGGGATGGGCTGATTATGCTTCCAAGGAGGCATACTCTGAAAGTTTAGAAAGGCCGTACTTTATATCCTTACATGACAAGGACATAGTTATCTACGCATGGCAACCTTGTTGTATGTTGCAACTTATCTGTTGCACTTGACGACATATTGAGCCTGATCACCTCAACATGAAGTTCGATGTGTGCGGAGATCTACGGTATTCAGCTGGCTTTCTAGGGATAAAGGAATTTTGAGGGCCAAATTCTTTTGAGGGGGTACTATGTAACATCCCCAAATAACGTTGTAGGAAATAATGAAAACATCAAACTTTTATTGTTTACAGCCTTGCCCCTGAATATTTTCGAAAATGACACTTAGGTCCTTATATCAATTGAATTAGTAGAATAAGGTTTTAAACGAAGCAGAACCACGTAGCAGAAACGTAAGAACCCAACTCTTGGCCAATTGGGCCACGGAGGTGTCCACATGTGAAATGACGTGGGATGCCCCTAGACTTGCCCATAATTATGAAAATGCCATTAGCCATGAAAATAGAAACCATAAAGACCCTCAACTTCCAAAACGTTTAATTTACATTATTAATCGATTTATTCAATTTTATTGAATCTTTAATATTAATTAGAAATTAATTAAGGTTAATCAAAGTTAATTAGATGTTAATTAGAGAGGTTTAAATTAAGATGGGGAAATTAGAATAGACATATAGGGATCTCAACAAAATTGCTATAAAAAAAAATTGTTGGATCAAAGGAAATCGGTAAAGATTCGGTGTGTTAGACTGTCAGAACTGGATCAATAGAATTTTACACCGATCACCCTAATTTAAGTGGTTGTTATTCAACCACTCCGAACCCCATGGAGGGCGCCACTTGCTACCCAAGTTGGTGGGGAAGCTTGGCTCAATAACTACCAATCAATCCTTGGCCAATCACAAGCCTTCTCTTATGTTTTAAGACACCAAGACCCTCTTCAACTCTCTCATTTTTGTGCTCCCTCTTCAGCTGGCCATTTCTCACTCTTCCTTTTCCAATTTTCAGTTCATCTTCCCCAAAACTCCAAGCCTCATCCACTCCCTCCACCAAGAGCTCAATTCTAGCTAGTTTCTACTTCAATTGAAGGTAAGATTCAACCCCTTCTCTAAATTTTCTTGTGAATCGGGGTTGCTGTGGATTCATTTGGATGCATGCATTTGATGTTATTATGAGCCTATATGAAGGTTTATGGTTCGATTGTTGTGTTTTAAATTGAGTTTTGGATGATTATCTAGTGAAAAGAAGCAAATATAATGGATTAAGTTAAGGAAACCTACGACGGTCTGTACGGCGGAGTGTATGGCTCCGCCTACAGCATTTTAAATTTGATAAAACTATTTTTATCTGAAACTAGACTTCAGGGCTTTCCATACATATATCATATAAGGCCATTGGGTTAGTATTGAGAGAGCTATGAATTTTGAAAGTTCGACCTAGGTTTTTGAGTTTGATTTTGGGTAGATTGGCTTCTTCTCAGCAAAACTCGCCCTATACTACTTGGAATTGAATGAAACTAACTTTATTGGAAAGCTTACACATATGAGAATATCGCATAAAAGTTTTAGAGTTAGATAAGGTCTCGTTTGTTGTAAGTAAGTAGAGAAAGTTGCCCTATGTCCAAATTAGGCCAAAATAGGCCAGTTCAGGAAAGATAAATTTTTGGGCTTATAACTCAAGCTCTACTAAAGCAAATGAAATGGTACTTATTGTAAATGAAAACGTGTCATGTTAGCTTTAATATGACACCAATTTCGTATGATTTGAACTAGTTTTCGATTTTTAGTGGATTTTTACTTTTAAGTGTATAATTCTGGCCAACTTTAGGATAAGTTGAGATAAAACTTAAATAACTTGAGCTGCATTTATCAAAATTAGATGGGACTAAACAAGTTAGAAAATAGATACATAACACTTCAACGTATCCAAAATTCAGGTCTAAATGAGTTAAAACGAATTTAAGGCTTACTTTCTAAAAACGGGTAGAGTTGAAGAATATGAGCAGGATTTCCAAAATTAAAGCATTTGACACCTTAATGCATATATGAGTTCAATTGAAGTCTAAGTATTGCCAATTCCATGTTGGTGCTTGAAAGATTGATGTATTATATTTTATCTCTTACTGTGACTGACTGTCTGTTGAGACTGGCACTATTCATGGAAAAACGGATCTGATCCGTTATGCTGCCGAATTTTTGATAGAATTGTAAGGAAGTTATGAGCCTTTATATGTTATGAATATGTATGTGGAAATCATGTATGCAAGGACATATGAAAATAAATGATGAAGCATATGAATGAGTGCATCCAGCATGTCTATGCTTGATTATGAATGAGAATGAAAGGATATCAATATATTAAATATGAATCCCTTTACCTAGAGGCAGTTATGAGATCCCTCCTTGTGAAGGCAGTTAAATAAGATAAGATTGGGTCCCTTCACTTTGAGGCAGTTATTTGAGATCCCTCCTTGTGAAAGCAGTTAAAAGACAAAGATGTGGGTCCCTTCACTTGGAGGTAATTGCACATTGGGTCTTTCCCTATGAAGGCAATTAAAACTTTTGGGTCCCTCTATGTTGGAGGCAGATGGCCAACTGAGCCCCTCCTACGTCGAGGCATGTGGGTCCCCTTGTGAGTCAGTACTGTGTGATGATGGTCACAAGTTGAGCTCACTCCTAAATCAGACTATCCAAGGGCGATAAAGACTAAGATTCAAACATATACAAGCACCCACTCACATGAGGCATGGCACCGACCTAGCTAGTGTGAGTATAGGGGATAGGGCTTACATGAGGCCTGGCATGACCTAGCCAATATAAGTACCGAAAATTTATGGTGGCAACGTCCATGGTATTAGCTCACTACCATATGTTTAGTGGGTGAAATAAGGGAAAGAAAGTTAAAGAAAAGCATCAGTGCATTTGCACGAATTCAAAATGAGAATTTGCATAATGACATCCCATGTTTTATTGATCTTTGAAGTCATTCTATCTACTGCGCGTGATTATTTTGCAACTATGAAATATTGCCAATGTGACTCAAGTGCGTGAATAAAATGAACTTTGCTTCAGATAATATATTTTCAACTATAAAACTAAACATTCTATTTAACATGCTTGCATTTTTCATAATAAACTGAAGCAGCTGGAGATAATAACGATGACACTACGTGTGATAGTTTAGAGAATCCTACTGAGAATTTAAAATTCTCACTCCTATTTCCTTATTATCTCCAGATAGCTCGAAAGATTTCGAAGACCGCTGAAGTTGCTGTGAAATAATGTCCGCTCAGGTAACAGTAACAACTCTTGAGTGTGGTGTTATGGCTTAAGCATTGTACTATACTTGGAAGGATGTTACATTAGTGGTATCAGAGCAGTTCATCCTAACTGGACCTAGGATGGGCTGATTATGCTTGCAAGGAGGCATAGTCTGAAAGTTTAGAAAGGCCGTACTTTAGGTCTTTATATGACACCGACATAGTTATCTACGCATGGCAGCCTTGTTGTATGTTGTAGCTTATCTATTGCACTTGACGACATATTGAGCCTGATCACCTCAACATGAAGTTCGGTGTGTGCGGAGATCTACGGCATTCAGTTGGCTTTTTAGGGATAAAGAAATTTTGAGGGCAAAATTCTTTTAAGGGGATACTATGTAACATCCCCATATAATGTTATAGCAAATAATGAAAACATCATTAGGCAAACTTTTATTATTTACAGCCTTGCCCCTGAAAATTTTCAAAAATGACACTTAGGTCCTTATATCAATTGAATTAGTAGAATAAGGTTTTAAACAAAGCAGAACCACGTAGTAGAAACATAGAATCCTAATTCTTAGCCAATTGGGCCACGGAGGTGTCCACATGTGAAATGACGTGGGATGCCCCTAGACTTGCCATAATTACGAAAATGCCATTAGCCATGAAAAATAGAAACCAAAAAGACCCTCAACTTGCAAAACGTTTAATTTACACTGTTAATCGATTTATTCGATTTCATTGAATCTTTAAGACTAATTAGAAATTAATTAAAGGTTAATCAAGGTTAATTAGATGTTAATTAGAGAGGTTTAACATGGGGAAATTAGAATAGACATATAGGGATCTCAACAAAATTGCTATAAAAAAAAAAATTGTCGGATCTAAGGAAATCGGTAAAGATTCGGTGTGTTAGACTGTCAGAACTGGATCAATACAATTTCACACTGATCACCTAGTTTAAGTGGTTGTTATTCAACTACTCCGAACCCCATGGAGGGTGCTACTTGCTACCCAAGTTGGTGGCGAAGCTTGGCTCAATAACCACCAATCATTCCTTGGCCAATCACAAGCCTTCTCTTATGTTTTAAGACACCAAGACCCTCTTCAACTCTCTCATTTTCGTGCTCCCTCTTCAGCTGGCCATTTCTCACTCTTCCTTTTCCAATTTTCAGTTCATCTTCCTCAAAACTCCAAGCCTCATCTACTCCTTCCACCAAGTGCTCAATTTTAGCTAGTTTCTACATCAATTGGAGGTAGGATTCAACCCCTTCTCTAAAATTTCTTGTGAATGGGGGCTACTGTGGATTCATTTGGATGCATGTATTTGATGTTATTATAAGCCTATATGAAGATTTATGGTTGGATTTTTGTGTTTTAAATTGAGTTTTGGGTGATTATCTAGTGAAGAGAAGCAAATAGAATGGATTAGGTTAAGGAAACCTATGGCGGTCTGTACGGCGGAGTGTACGGCTCCGCCTACAGCCGTTTAAATTTGATAAAACTATTTTTATATAAAACTAGACTTCAGGGCTTTCCATACATATATGATATAAGGCCATTATATTAGTATTGAGAGAGTTATGAAATATGAAATTTTGACCTAGTTTTTTGAGTTTGATTTTGGGCAGACTTGCTTCTTCCGAGCAAAATTCACCCTATACTACTTGGAATTGAATCAAACAATCTTTGTTAGAAAGCTTACACATATGAGAATATGCCATAAAAATTTCAGAGTTAGATAAGATCTCGTTTGTTCCCAGTGAGTAGAGAAAGTTACCCTATGTCCAAATCAAACCAAAATAGGGCAATCCAGGAAGGTTAAATTTCGGGGCTTATAATTCAATCTCTACTAAAGCAAATGAAATGGAACTTGTTATAAATGAAATCTTGTTCTGTTAAATTTAATATGACACCAATTTCGTATGATTTGAACTAGTTTTGGATTTTTAGTGGATTTTTACTTTTAAGTGTATAATTCTAGCTAGCTTTAGGGTAGGTCGAGATAAAACTTAAATAACTTGAGCTACATTTATCAAAATTAGATGGGACTAAACAGGTTATAAAATAGATACATAACACTTCAACATATCCAAAATTCAGATCTAAATGAGTTAAAAACAAATTTAAGGCTTAATTTCTAAAAGGGGCAGAGTTGAAGAATATGAGCAGGATATCCAAAATTAAAGCATTTGACACCTTAATGCATATATGAGTTCAATTGATGTCTAAGTATTGCAAATTCCATGTTGGTGCTTGAAAGATTGATGCATTGTATTTGATCTTTTACTGTGACTGACTGTCTGTTAAGACTGGCACTATTCATGGAAAAACAGATCTAATCCGTTATGCTACTAGATTTTCGATAGAATTGTAAGGAAGTTATGAGCCTTTATATGTTATGAATATGTATGTGGAAATCATGTATGCAAGAACATATGAAAATAAATGATAAAGTATATGTATGAGTGCATTCAGCATGTCTATGCTTGATTATGAATGAGAATGAAAGGATATGAATGCATTAAATGTGGATCCCTTCACCTAGAGGCAGTTATGAGATCCCTCCTTGTGAAGGCAGTTAAATAAGATAAGATTGGGTCCCTTCACTTTGAGGCAGTTATTTGAGATCCCTCCTTGTAAAGGCAGTTAAAAGACAAAGATGTGGGTCCCTTTACTTGGAGGCAGTTACACATTGAGTCCATCCCTGTGAAGGTAATTAAAACTTTTGGGTCCCTCAATGTTGGAGGCAGATGGCCAACTGAGTCCCTCTGACCTAGAGGCACGTGGGTCCCCTTATGGGTTAATACTGTATGGCAATGTTCACGAGTTGAGCTCACTCCTAGATCAGACTACCCAAGGGCAGTAAAGACTAAATATTCAAACATATGCAAGCAACCCACTCACATGAGGCATAGCATCGACCCAGCTAGTGTGAGTACAGGGGATAGGGCTTACATGAGGCATGGCATGACCCAGTTAATATAAGTACCGAAAATTTATGGTGGCAACGTCCATGGTATTAGCTCACTACCACTTATGTTTAGCGGGTGAAAGAAGGCAAAGAAAGTTAAAGAAAAGCATCAGTGCATTTGCATGAATTCAAAAATGAGAATTTACATAATTATATCCCATGTTTTATTGATGCTGAAGCTGTTCTATCTACTTATGCTATGATTATTTTCCAACTATGAAATATTGTCAATGTGACACAAGTGCGTGAATAAAATGAATTCTGCTTCGGACAATATATTTTCAACTATAAAACTAAATAGTCTATTTAACATGCTTATATTTTTCATAATGAACTGAAGCAGCTAGAGATAATAACAATGACACTATGTGTGATAGTTTAGAGAATCCTACTGAGAATTTAAATTTCTCAGTCTTATTTCCGTGTTATCTCCAGATAGCTCGAAAGATTTTGAAGATGACTGAAGTTGCTGTGAAATAAGGTCCGCTCAGGTAACAGCAACAACTCTTGAGTGTGGTGCTATGACTTAAGCATAGTACTACACTTGGGTGGGTGTTACATTTATACTATGCTCTCACATGTATATGCTCTTATTTTGTAGCTTTGAGTTTCTTTATATGTTTATATGAGGAAGATTAAATGAGACCCGCTTCGGGAACCTATGTTTTCAAATCTTTAAAAATGGAATTTATGCATGCTCACTATTTTCATAATTAAACTTGAAGTGGCTAGAATGACAACGATGACACATTAATGGTCTAGTCGAGATTGTAACACCCTCCCAGGCACAGTACTATGCTTAAGTCATAGTACCACACCCTGGAGTCATATCGTTACTGAGCGGACCTCATCCGACAAAGAACTTCAGCCGCCCTTGAAACTTCTAAAATCATCTGGAGACAACATGGAAATAGGAGTGAGAATTATAAAATTCTCAGTAGGATTCTCTAATCTTCATACATAGTGTCATCATGGTCGTCTCAGCTTGCTTTGTTTATTTTGAAAGTAGATGAACATGCAGCACAAACTGTTTAACTTTACATTTCGAAAAATGTCTTATCCGAAGCAAAGTTCATTTTTACTCATATACTGGTCCTTTGGGAAAATGTACACAAGATTATTTCATGAATAATACCCGGGATAATAACTTCAACATATAAAACGCACATAACATTAATCTACTGGGAACATGACATCTGCATTTCAACTTAACTTGCACTTGAATTCATACATATACATAAAATTTTACTTTTCTTTCATTCGGCACACCTAGGCGTTACGTATCGCCGTCCCTAGGGTGCTTGGATCTGTCTACACTTGAGCGTTACGTATCGCCGTCCTCAAGTGCAGCATCATACCATGTCTCATATAAGTTCTATCCCCTGTACTCACACTAGCTGGGTCGATGCCATGCCTCATATGACTGGGGTGCTTGCATATACGTTAATCTTTAGTCTTTAGTCTTTTACTTGGCACACCTAGGCGTTACGTATCGCCGTCCCTAGGGTGCATTTATCGCCCTTGGGTAGCCTGGCCTTGAGTGAGCTCGTCGGATCACCCGTGACCGTCGTCACACCGACTCACCCGCAAGGGGATTCACGTGCCTCTAGTCTTGGAGGGATCGATTACCGTCACGTGCCTCTAGTCAAGGGATCGATTCTGGTCACGTGCCTCAAAATTGAGGGATCGCTTCTGACCACGTGCCTTCAACATAGAGGGATCTCATCTGACCACGTGCCTTCAACATAGAGGGATCTCATCTGACCACGTGCCTCCAAGGTAGAGGGATCTCATTGTCTTAACTGCCTTCACAAGGAGGGATTCAAGTGCAACTGCCTCCAAATGAAGGGATTCACATTCAATATTTTCACATTCTTTCATTCTCAAACATATTCAAGCATAGTTATACATATGCTACATCACTTACTCTCATATACCTCATAACATAATTATGTCATTCTTAAATATAGGGTTTCTATATACCCCTTTATATTTCAACCCATCCTTACATTTAAACATTCATGACTTCTTAGAGTTTTGCCAGAATCCGGCAGCATAACGGATCAAGTCCGTTTCCCCATGAATAGTGCCAGCCTTTCACGGACAAATTAGTCAAAGCAACATAATCAACTTAACATACATATAACAATGTCAAGCTGGCAATCCTCAATTTAAACCTTATATGTTCCACTAACACTTGTAAAATTATCATTGTGGCCATTCTGCCAATTCTATTCGGTTCTGCCCGAATCTTGTATAATCCACCTTTATTTCTATTCAACTCATCTAGATCCGAAATTTAGATATGTCATAGCTCTATATGTCTACTTTCTAACCTCTTTGGTCCCATGTCATTCTGATTTACATACTTCAAGATATTCAAATCTTACCTCAACTCGCTCAGTCACTAGCCCGAGTTACACTCCTGGAAGTATAAATTCACTAAAAATAGAAACTAAGCTCAAATCATGCGAAATCGGTCTCATATTAAAGCTAACAGGACAACCTTTCATTTGCCACAAGTTTCACTCCATTTTCTTAAGTACATCTCGAGATATAAGTCCTGAAAGTTTACTTTTCTGAACTACCCTGTTTTGGCCTAGATTGGACATGGGATAACTTCCTCGAATCACTGGGAACAATTGGGGCCATAACAAACTCGGAATCTTATATTGGGGTGTTCCTCTGTGTGTAAGCTTTCTAACAAAATTGGTTTCACTCGATTTGGAGTTGTATAGGGTGAGTTATACCCTCCTCATGTCACCCTGCCCGGATGAAAGTCCTAAACCCTAGGTCAAACTTCAAAAATTCGTATCTCCCTCAATACTAATCCAATAACCTTATATGATATATCTATGGAAAGCCCTGAATGTCTACTTTCATCTAAAAATGGTTTCATCGGATTTGACCGATTGTAGGCGGCGCCGTACACTCCGTCGTACGGACTGCCGTGGACTCCCTCACCAAGACAGCATCTCACTTCTCCACTCCTTCTAATCTTCTCCTTCTAATCATAATTCTGACTCAAAGTCTTCTATTAATTCAATCATAAATCCATCCAATACATCCAATAGTTCATCAAATACATAAAGAATAGCACAATCTCATGCAATCATAGTGTAAGGAATTCAAGAATAGAGCAGAATCCTACCTCTTTGGAGCAAGACTTGGCTAAGTGCTGAAACTTGGAGTTTGGATGAGCAAGGCTGGAACTTAGCTTGAGTTTTGGATGTGTGAGCAAGAGAGAAAGAGAACTGAAGGAGAAGAGGAAAACAACGTGAATTATGGTCTGAATCAAAGGAGGAAGGATGTGTTATATAGGCATGAGTGGAGGTTAACTTGGAAGGTTGTGATTGGCTGAATTTCTTGTGGACAAAGTTTAGCTACGTCTCCTTTTCAGAGTAACATGCCGCCATACTCTTTAAAATCGGAACTCGCTCCAATTCTGCTTTAAGTCGGAACTAGTCCCTCTTGTACTTTAGGTCGGAACTCGTGCCGTTTTTACTCGAGCTTGGGGCTGAAGCATGATATCGGAACTCGTACCATCTTGTTTGTGACTTGGGGAAATCGGTTTATGTTGAGACTTGGAATCAAGGTCGGAGGTCGGACCTAGTGTACGACTGAAATCAACCCAATGATTTGAACTCGGGAATGCCAATACTGGATTTAAAATCGGAATTCGTGTGGCTGAAGGTTTACTCAAGGGTCCGAACTCGTGTCCACTCCAATTGAGTTCAACACTAAGGTCGGAACTCGGGTACGCGAGTCTCATTTCCAAACCCAAGCATTTAAACTCGGAAACCGTGTATAAATACCTTTGAGAAATTAAGTCGGAAGTCGTGTACATTTCCCTTGAGACATGAAGTCGGATCTCATGGAATTACGTTAATGTGTTCGGATGAGAGGTCCAAATCGGAAGTCGGAATCCATGCATCTCCATTCGAATGACTCGAACTCGTAAACCAATTTAGAGATCTGATCCTTCGTTCCCCCGCTTGAAACAAAGTCGGATATCGGATTTCTTGCCCATCCGGAGAATAAGGTCGGAAATCGGAAAATCCGGCCAGCCACAAGACCTTAAGTTTAAGTCGGAAGTCGGAAGTCATACAAGGCATGAAGTCGGGAAAATCCAGCAAGACTAATTCGGAACTCGGGAATAATACTCTTATCTGTGTTTCAAAGACTAAGTCGGAAATCGGAATGAATCGCCTTGACGGCGGTTTAAATCGGAAATCGGGATGTTACAATACTACCCTCCTTTTAAAAATTTTGTCCTCAAAATTTGATTGCAAAATTGGCTGTCTATTGCCGTAAGAGTTTGAAAGAAAGTTCACACACAAACATACTGAAATTGAACAAACATAGTCAAGGAAAATACAGTCGACCTAGTTATATAATCTAACATGACGAAATTTTACAAAAAGAGGACCCTTGTCCTTGGTTATCCCTAATCTTTGTGATGACTCCTCTGAGATGTCGCTTCCTCCGCGTTTATAGTGAAGACCCTCTCTTAACGTTGCGGTTTAGGAGTCGATGGTTGGTGTTCAGGGCATTCTCTAATCATATGTCCTGGCTTGCCACACCTGAAACATACATTCTGTCCGGCCAGACAAGGCCTTCCTCCATGATACTTTCCACACTTAGAGCAAGTTTGCCCTACGCTTGGCCCTTGAAACTGTTTATCCCCACGTCCATTAAATTGATGCAGTTTCTTTGGTGGTGAGGCATATTCAAGTTCCTGGTTTTCAGGTGCAAGCCTCTTTCCATACATATCAGACTGGGAATCCTCCAATTTCTTGTTACAATTCTCCACAAGTCTGCATTTGTTTACTAATGTAGGAAAATCTCTGATTTCCATAGGGCATATTGTGGCGAGGATATCTTGCCTCACCCGCCTTCAAATTTGACGCACTTCCACGTCTCGTCTGGATTCCGCTGATAGATCGTGGAAAACTTACATAACTCCTCAAACTTAGCGATGTACTTTGACACGTTATTGCTTCCCTGGCGGAGTTGCATAAATTCCAGGTTCCTTCGTGATTTCCAACTGATGGAGGAAAGTATTTCTGGTAAAAAGCATCCTTGAACACAATCCAGGTGATCTCTGTCTGGGATTCTTCTAATAGCCGTTTCACACCATTCCACCATAATTCAGACCGCCGAGCATATAAGTCGCAAATGCTACTTTCTGGCGATCTGCATAATCCAAAACAGAAAATCTTTTCCATCGCCTTAATCCATTCGTCAGCTCGGTCAGGGTTGAAAGCTCCTCTAAAACTAGGTGGGTTTGCTTTTCTGAATTCCGCAAACTTGAGATATTCCAAGTCTAATCCTAGGCCATGTGGATTTCCTACACGGCTGGCCTCGGGTCGCCTACCCAACCGTCCATCATTTGATGAGCTGCAGCGCTTGTTCTCGCATGGCGTGAGCCATTTCACGCATTGTATCCATAAGATTAGGAGGATCTTCTGGACTGGGTCTATTTCGTGGCCTACGACGCCCTCGAAGCCATTAGTTCCTAGTCACACACAACAAAGCATTGAGTTGATCAGCTCAACAATAAGTTAAGTGTGACAAAGAACCAATAACAATCACAATTAAGCGATCAGCATATCTAATTTAATTTCCTATCCTATATCTTATCTAAGCGAGATAAGATCGCTCACATGACATTCTCTCATTTTTTAAAAATTCCAGAGTACACCGGAAACGAGTCACCCAAATCCTCAGTCCTGAGAGGATAGAATCGCTCGATACCATTAATGTAACACCTCCAGGCACGCATTATGCTTAAGTCATAGTACCACACCCTCGAGTCATATCGCACCTGAGCGGACCTCATCCGACAAAGAACTTCAGCCGCCCTTGAAACTTCTAAAATCATCCGGAGACAACATGGAAATAGGAGTGAGAATTATAAAATTCTCGATGAGGATTCTCTAATCTTCATACATAGTGTCATCATGGTCGTCTCCGCTTGCTTCGGTTTATTTTGAAAATAGATGAACATGCAAAGACAAATCGTTTAACTTTACATTTCGAAATGTCTTATCCAAGCAAAGTTCATTTTTACTCATATACTGGTCCTTTGGGAAAATGTACACAAGATTATTTCATGAATAATACCCGGGATAATAACTTCAACATAATAAACGCACATAACATTAATCTATCGGGAACATGACATCTGTACTAACTTAACTTGCACTTGAATTCATACATATACATAAAATTTTACTTTTCTTTCATTCGCACACCTAGGCGCATGTATCGCCGTCCCTAGGGTGCTTGGATCTGCTTCTACACTTGAGCGTTACGACGCCGTCCTGAAGTGCAGCATCATACCATGTCTCATATAAGTTCTATCCCCTGAACTCACACTAGCTCGGTCGATGCCATGCCTCATATGACCGGGTGCTTGCATATACGTTAATCTTTAGTCTTTAGTCTTTTACTTGGCACACCTAGGCGTTACGTATCGCCGTCCCTAGGGTGCATTTACTGCCCTTGGGTAGCCTGGCCTTGGAGTGAGCTCGTCAGCATCACCCGTGACCGTCGTCACACCGACTCACCCGCAAGGGGATTCACGTGCCTCTAGTCTTGGAGGGATCGATTCTGGTCACGTGCCTCTAGCTGAAGGGATCGATTCTGGTCACGTGCCTCAAAATTGAGGATCTGCTTCGACCACGTGCCTTCAACATAGAGGGATCTCATCTGACCACGTGCCTTCAACATAGAGGGATCTCATCTGACCACGTGCCTCCAAGGTAGAGGGATCTCATTGTCTTAACTGCCTTCACAAGGAGGGATTCAAGTGCAACTGCCTCCAAATGAAGGGATTCACATTCAATATTTTCACATTCTTTCATTCTCAAACATATTCAAGCATAGTTATACATATGCTACATCACTTACTCTCATATACCTCATAACATAATTATGTCATTCTTAAATATAGGGTTTCTATATACCCCTTTATATTTCAACCCATCCTTACATTTAAACATTCATGACTTCTAGACTTTTGTCAGAATCCGGCAAAGATAACGGATCAAGTCCGCTTTCCCCATGAATAGTGCCAGCCTTTCACGGACAAATTAGTCAAAGCAACATAATCAACTTAACATACATATAACAATGTCAAGCTGGCAATCCTCAATTTAAACCTTATATGTTCCACTAACACTTGTAAAATTATCATTGTGGCCATTCTGCCAATTCTATTCGGTTCTGCCCGAATCTTGTATAATCCACCTTTATTTCTATTCAACTCATCTAGATCCGAAATTTAGATATGTCATAGCTCTATATGTCTACTTTCTAACCTCTTTGGTCCCATGTCATTCTGATTTACATACTTCAAGATATTCAAATCTTACCTCAACTCGCTCAGTCACTAGCCCGAGTTACACTCCTGGAAGTATAAATTCACTAAAAATAGAAACTAAGCTCAAATCATGCGAAATCGGTCTCATATTAAAGCTAACAGGACAACCTTTCATTTGCCACAAGTTTCACTCCATTTTCTTAAGTACATCTCGAGATATAAGTCCTGAAAGTTTACTTTTCTGAACTACCCTGTTTTGGCCTAGATTGGACATGGGATAACTTCCTCGAATCACTGGGAACAATTGGGGCCATAACAAACTCGGAATCTTATATTGGGGTGTTCCTCTGTGTGTAAGCTTTCTAACAAAATTGGTTTCACTCGATTTGGAGTTGTATAGGGTGAGTTATACCCTCCTCATGTCACCCTGCCCGGATGAAAGTCCTAAACCCTAGGTCAAACTTCAAAAATTCGTATCTCCTCAATACTAATCCAATAACCTTATATGATATATCTATGGAAAGCCCTGAATGTCTACTTTCATCTAAAAATGGTTTCATCGGATTTGACCGATTGTAGGCGGCGCCGTACACTCCGTCGTACGGACTGCCGTGGACTCCCTCACCAAGACAGCATCTCACTTCTCCACTCCTTCTAATCTTCTCCTTCTAATCATAATTCTGACTCAAAGTCTTCTATTAATTCAATCATAAATCCATCCAATACATCCAATAGTTCATCAAATACATAAAGAATAGCACAATCTCATGCAATCATAGTGTAAGGAATTCAAGAATAGAGCAGAATCCTACCTCTTTGGAGCAAGACTTGGCTAAGTGCTGAAACTTGGAGTTTGGATGAGCAAGGCTGGAACTTAGCTTGAGTTTTGGATGTGTGAGCAAGAGAGAAAGAGAACTGAAGGAGAAGAGGAAAACAACGTGAATTATGGTCTGAATCAAAGGAGGAAGGATGTGTTATATAGGCATGAGTGGAGGTTAACTTGGAAGGTTGTGATTGGCTGAATTTCTTGTGGACAAAGTTTAGCTACGTCTCCTTTCGCAGTAACTTGCCGCCATATCGCTTTAAAATCTAACTCGCTCCAGTCGCTTTAAGTCGGAACTAGTCCCTCTTGTACTTTAGGTCGGAACTCGTGCCGTTTTTACTCGAGCTTGGGGCTGAAGCATGATATCGGAACTCGTACCATCTTGTTTGTGACTTGGGGAAATCGGTTTATGTTGAGACTTGGAATCAAGGTCGGAGGTCGGACCTAGTGTACGACTGAAATCAACCCAATGATTTGAACTCGGGAATGCCAATACTGGATTTAAAATCGGAATTCGTGTGGCTGAAGGTTTACTCAAGGGTCCGAACTCGTGTCCACTCCAATTGAGGTCAACACTAAGGTCGAACTCGCACGCGAAGTCTCATTTCCAAACCCAAGCATTTAAACTCGGAAACCGTGTATAAATACCTTTGAGAAATTAAGTCGGAAGTCGTGTACATTTCCCTTGAGACATGAAGTCGGATCTCATGGAATTACGTTAATGTGTTCGGATGAGAGGTCCAAATCGGAAGTCGGAATCCATGCATCTCCATTCGAATGACTCGAACTCGTAAACCAATTTAGAGATCTGATCCTTCGTTCCCCCGCTTGAAACAAAGTCGGATATCGGATTTCTTGCCCATCCGGAGAATAAGGTCGGAAATCGGAAAATCCGGCCAGCCACAAGACCTTAAGTTTAAGTCGGAAGTCGGAAGTCATACAAGGCATGAAGTCGGGAAAATCCAGCAAGACTAATTCGGAACTCGGGAATAATACTCTTATCTGTGTTTCAAAGACTAAGTCGGAAATCGGAATGAATCAGTCTTGACGGCGAAGCCGAAATCGGAAATCGGGATGTTACAGAGATCCTACTAAGAAATCTTGTATTTCTCACTCCTATGTTTCCATATTGTCTACAGACAGAGCTAATGGCATCCTTCGTAGAACTTTCGATACCTGACTAGATAAGATAAGGAGTTGCTATGTTCCTTCACTTAGCTAAGGAGGATCAAGATAGTATCATAGTGTTTTGAATTTCTTAAGAGCCCTAGTTGGGCAATTTATGTGTAATTAAGAGCATGTGGGAAGTCATGCTCCTTAATTTGACCTATGACATATATGATACTTATTAAGTGTAATGATGACTCTTGATTATCTATGATTATATTATTGGCTTAAGGTATTATATTATGTTATTTCAATTTTGTCATATGTCTTTCTAGTAACTCCACGATATGAGGAACAACATCCATATGTATGCAAGTAAGTAAGTGCTTAAATGGTCAGTTTTCAAGCATAAAGGATTTACCAAAAAAAAAAATTTACAAGCTATTTTCATATATTACTCTAATTTCAACTATAAGAACTTCCGCTAGTTAAGATTAATAACTAGTAATGCCATAAATAACTTAAGCATAGTATGATATGATTAGAATGTTACAATTATAACATCCCTAACTCAACTTAAGCTAATTAGCTCAGTGTTACTGACTAATTAGAGGGATTAGTAATTAGTCAATGATTAATCAACTAATCTTGAGAGCAAAAGCTTAATAATTAAGGAAAAGTCAACAAGTCAACTAAAAGTCAATGATCCACAAGAAAAGTCAACAATTGAACAATGACACCCTAAATAATTTAATTAAGGATTAATCATCCAAATCTTGCTAATTCATGACTAAGAACATAATTAAGGTAATATAATCTTATTAATTAAGCACTTGACAAATGTTCTAGCTTAATCAAATGTTGTAAATTAATCCTCACGCTAAATACATAATTGGTGAGAACCATGCTTTTTAGAGAAAAAATCTGAAAATTGTAATTATCCAAAATTGTTTAAAGAGTAATTAAACTAATCTAATTGATTAACACTTAGATAATTCTAATAACAATAAAAATTCAAAAATTTCCCCTTAATCATGCTTGAAAATTTCAGCCAAGCAAGACTCATCATCCACCATCCATTTGTCTCCTATTCTCACACCATAGGATTAAGGCTTATTATGGTTAAATACCTTAATGTAAGATTAACTAAAAGAAGGCTATCATACACAGGGATCACACTTGATTTGGCATAAACCATCAAAGTGGATCAGTCCATTAATAGCATGGAGTTAGCCATTAACCATCTTAGAAAACTGATGTGATCATGGAAGATAAAGTAGACTCAAGAAAGCAAAGGCAAGGAGGAGATCCTTTGGAAGGACTTGGTAGACCAATGACTAGATCCAAATGAAAGAGAGCTAAGGAAACTTTGGGCCACATGATTTCAAGTTTGTTTGAGGCAAAGTCCATTCAAGAAGATAACAACTCAAGACTAATCCATTGCATTCATGTGACTGAACAAACTTAGTTATATCTTTGGGCTTGTTAATTTTAAGTTAGTAATAATGTAATTGGGCTTGTAATTTCATACAGCCCATCACTTGTTTTTAGCTATTTAGTCTTTTACTCATTTTAAATAAGTTTAGATTTTAATCTTGGGCTAAGTGTTGTAGCCCATTTGCTAAACTTTAGTTTATTTTATAAACATTGTAAACACCTTTTGAAAGGGAATTTTTGGCAAATTGAAATCAGAATACTTTTCAATTAAAGTGTTTCTTTGGTTCTTGTTTGGAACCCTAGGTCTTATCAAGAGTTTCCAATTGCTCTTGTGGCTATCACCCTTGACTTATCAATCACCCTTGATAGTGGCACCCTCTAATCTATTTCCATCCCTTGTCTCTTCCATCTTTTGTGAATTTTATTTCTCCTTGATTGAATTACAACCAAAATATACTAGAAATTAGGGTTCATAGATAATGGATCATAACATTTGGTAATCAGAGCAAGCTTCTTCAAGTTGCAGAATTGGTCAGTTTTCTTTAATTCATATCTTGAGTTTTGCGCATCATATTTCGGTGTTTCTTTGGTCTTTTCTGAAGTTCAGAATCTCATCTTTCATCTTGTTTTTGAATCGTTGAAATATGAATTTTGTAGCTCGAGATACGATGATTTTTTTTCAGAACTCAGTCTAGTACGACTTTGTGATTTGTTTTCTTTGAGTTCTTATTTGATTCATCCTTTTTACTTTGCTTAATTTCTTGATGTTCTTCTAATTTTCATTTTTGTCTTTGTTGATATTACATTGGATCAGTGGGTTTGAAAAAAATAAAAAAAGGTGCGGAATGTTCATCATATGTTCTTGATGTTCTTGGGAATTGTTTCATACTAATCTTTCTAAGCTTTATTAATTTGATGTTTAGTTGTTAAATATGTGCTTGTTTTGATGTGATTCCAGTTGGTCTGTTCATCTACAATCATCAAGAACAGATTGAAAAAAAAAAACAAAATAAAAAAAAAAGCAGAATTTGAACAAAAAAAAGGTCAAAACATTGGCTTGTTTCTTATTGTTCTTCAAACTTTTAGCTTGTTCTTGTCTTGTTTGGCCTCTGATTTGAGTGTGCTTGTCCTCGTTTAGTTTTTCTTGCTTGTCTCTTTTGGATCTTAAAAGTTTTGTCTTAGAGTTTTCTTTTATTTGATCTCTTGTTTGTTTTGTGATTTGACATAAGTGTTTTTAGAGTTTCTCTTTGAATTGACTTGTGATTCCATTTAAGAGCCTACAAGAGCACTTGAGTGGTAAAAGGCAAGAGAGCACCTTACACGAAAGCCTATTAGAGAGTAACAAACACGAGTAATACATCTCTGAGAGTGTAAACACTTGAGAAGTGTGGTGAGGTCCCATTACTTTCACTTTTGTTTTCTTTTACTTGAATGATGGCAGGAATAGGTGGTAGTGGTAGCCCTCCTCCTGAAGGAAACAATAGATTGTTAGTGGAGGCTATTACAGCTCAAATGGAAAGGATGATGAGGGAGCATATAGAGGAGTCATATGTAAGAATTGAGTGGTTAGAAAATCAAGGACATCATGATGCTGATGGTGGTAGAAGGAGGCTTGATGGAAAGAGAAAAAAAGATCATGAAGTAGATCTAAGAGAGGACAAAATTAAGGGAGTAAAACTCAGCATTCCCTCTTTTAAAGGGAAAAGTGATGTAGGGGCATACTTAGAGTGGGAAATGAAGATTGAACAACTTTTGGCTTGCCACAACTATACTAACGATAAAGAAGTGAAGGTGGCAACCATGGAGTTCACAGATTATGCTCTCATTTGGTGGGATCAATTGCAAAAGGAGCGATTTAGATATGAAGAACCGTTGGTGGATACTTGGGTTGAAATGAAGAGGTTAATGAGGAGGAGATTTGTCCTTTCCTATTATCATAGGGACCTTCATAACAAGCTCCAAAGACTCACACAAGGTAGTAGGAGTGTTGAGGAATATTACAGGGAGATGGAGGTGTCTTTGATTAGAGCCAATGTAAATGAAGATAGGGAGGCTACTATGGTACGCTTTCTGAATGGGTTGAATAATGACATTAGAGATGTGGTTGAGCTACAAAATTATGTGGAGTTGGAGGACTTGGTACATCAAGCTACCAAAGTGGAGCAGCAACTTAAGAGAAAAGTTACATTGAGGAGGAGCTCTTCTAATTTCAATTCTTCAAATTGGAAGGAAAGAAATAAGAAAGAGGGAGGTATCTCTTCTAGCAACACCACGACTATACCTCAAAAGACTCAATTCAAGTCCAATGAGACCTCTAAAAAGACAAAGAGTAGTGAGATAAAATGCTCAAGTGTTTGGGGAGAGGACACATAGCATCCGAATGCCCAACCAAGAAGACTATGCTTCTCAAAGACACTGGAGAAATCACTGGTAAGTTCTCATCCAAATCTGCCTCAACTAGTGAGGATGAATATGATGAGGAAATTGCACCCAAAGGAGATTTGTTCATGGTGAGGAAGTTGTCGGGCAGCCAAGCAAAGGATTTGGATGAAAGCCAAAGGGAAAACATTTTCCATACAAGGTGTATCATCCAAGGGAAGGTTTGTTTTTTAATTATTGATGGAGGGAGCTGTACTAATGTTGCTAGTGCAAGGATGGTCTCAAAACTGAATTTGGAGAGTAAACCACACCCACGGCCATATAAGCTTCAATGGCTTAGTGACGATAGTGAAATGATTATGAGAAAGCAAGTGGAGGTGGAATTCTCCATAGAGAAGTATGATGATGTAGTTTTGTGTGATGTGGTGCCTATGGAGGCTTGCCATTTACTTCTTGGTAGGCCTTGGCAATATGATAAGAAAACTTTGCATGATGGGTTCACAAATAAGTTTTCATTTGTACATAAAGAGCGTAAGACTATTCTTGCCCCTTTGTCTCGAAGAGAGGTTGGTGAGGATCAATCCAAAATGAGAGATAAAAGAAAATAGGAAAGAAAAGAAAAATGGAGTGAAAAGAAAAAGGAAAAAGAGAGTGGAAAAATAGAGGAAAAATTGCAAAATCTATTTATTAAAGAAAAAGAGGTGAAAAAGGCTATGCTCATGAAAAAGCCAATGCTTTTACTTTTGAGTAAAGAAAGTAAATTAAATAAAGTAGGTGCTACTAACTCTCTTCCTTGTGAAGTTTCTTCTTTGTTGCAGAAATTTGGAGATGTCTTTCCCAAGGAGGTACCTCACAATCTACCCCCTCTACGAGGCATAGAACATCAAATTGATCTCATTCCAACAACTTCATTGCCTAATAGGCCAGCCTATAGGAGTAATTCTCAAGAGACCAAGTAGATTCAAAAGTAAGTTGAAGACCTAATGCAAAAAGGGTGCAAGAAAGCTTAAGTCCATATGCAGTTCCAGTCGTTCTAGTGCCTAAGAAAGATGGAACTTGGAGGATGTGCACTGATTGTAGAGCTATTAATAATATCACGGTAAAGTATAGACATCCCATTCCTAAATTAGATGACTTGTTGGATGAATTGCATGGTGCCTGTGTATTTTCTAAAATTGATCTTAAAATCAAATATCATCAAATTAGAATTAGAGAAGAGGATGAATGGAAAACTGCTTTTAAAACCAAACATGGATTGTATGAATCGTTGATCATGCCCTTTGGATTAACAAATGCTCGTAGTACCTTTATGAGATTGATGAATTAAGTGTTAAGGGAATTCCTAGGAAAGTTTGTTGTGGTTTATTTTGATGACATTTTGATTTATAGCAAATCCTATGATGATCATCATGTGCATTTGAGGAGTGTTTTGGAAGCTTTTAGGCATGAGAAATTGTATGCCAACATGGAAAAATGTATTTTTTGTACAGATCATGTGGTTTTTCTTGGTTTTGTTGTTAGCTCACAAGGAGTGCAGGTTGATCAAAAGAAGGTGAAAGCTATTCAAGAGTGGCCAACTCCTAAAAATGTTAGTGAAGTAAGAAGCTTTCATGGTTTAGCTAGTTTCTATAGGAGGTTTCTTAAAGATTTTAATACATTGGCTACACCTTTGAATGAAGTGATTAAAAAGCATGTGGGATTTAAATGGGGTGCAAAACAAGAGCAAGCCTTTGCTGCTTTCAAAGATAAATTAATTCATGCACCTATTCTTGTATTGCCTAATTTTGCTAAATCTTTTGAGATTGAATGTGATGCATTTGGTGTAGGAATAGGGGTAGTTTTGATGCAAGAAGGGCACCCAATTGCTTATTTTAGTGAAAAATTAAATGGTGCTATTCTTAACTATCCCACATATTATAAAGAGTTGTATGCATTAGTAAGGGCATTGCAAACATGGCAGCATTACCTTTTACCGAAGGAATTTGTGATTCATAGTGACCATAAGTCCTTGAAGTATCTAAAAGGACAAGGTAAGCTGAATAAGAAGCATAACAAGTGGGTTGAGTTCCTTGAGCAATTTCCCTATGTGATTAAGCATAAGAAAGGTAAGGCTAATGTGGTTGCTGATGCACTTTCAAGAAGGTATGCTCTATTCTCTACTCTTGAAACTAAATTCATTGGTTTTGAACATATAAAGGAATTGTATGACCATGATCTATATTTTTCTCAAGTTTATAAGAATTGTGTGCATGCTGTCCAAAATGGATACTTTAGGCATAAGGATTATTTGTTTAAAGAGAAAATGTTATGTGTGCCTAAAAGTTCCATTAGAGAGTTGCTTGTGAGAGAGGTACATGAGGGGGTTTAATGGGGCATTTTGGGGTCCAAAAGACTTTAGACATACTGCATGAACATTTTTATTGGCCACACATGAAACATGATGTGCATAAATTTTGTGAAAGATGCATTGTTTGTAAGAAGTCTAAGTCTAAGTCAAAGGTAATGCCTCATGGACTCTATACTCCTTTGCCAATTCCTGATTTTCCTTGGATTGATTTATCTATGGACTTTGTTTCAGGACTGCCTCGGACAAAGAATGGCAAGGATTCTATTTTTGTGGTGCTGGATAGATTCTCCAAGATGGCTCATTTCATACCTTGCAAGAAGGTGGATGATGCTTGTCATGTGGCTGATTTGTTTTTCAAAGACGTGGTGAGGCTACATGGATTACCTAGGAGCATTGTGAACGACAAGGACACTAAGTTCTTAAGTCACTTTTGGAGGACACTATGGGGTAAGATTGGTACTATTCTCAACTACTTGTCACCCCCAAACTGATGGGCAAACTGAGGTAGTTAATAGGACTCTTTCTACTCTCCTTAGGGCTGTTATAAAGAAGAATAATAAATCATGGGAAAAGTGTTTGCCTCATGTAGAGTTTGCATATAATAGGGCTATCCATAGCACTACTAATTGTTCTTCTTTTGAGATAGTGTATGGATTTAATCCCTTGACTCCTCTTGATTTACTACCTATGCCTAACATTTCTATTTTTAAGCATAAAGATGCACAGGCTAAGGCTGACTTTGTAAAGAAGCTGCATGAGCAAGTAAAAGCCCAAATTGAGAAGAAAATGGAGAGTTATGCAAAGCAAGCCAATAAGGGCAGAAAGAAGGTTGTATTTGAACCCGGTGACAAGGTTTGGGTACACATGAGAAAGGATAGGTTTCCATCTCAAAGGAAATCCAAACTCCAACCTAGGGGTGATGGACCCTTTCAAGTCTTGGAGAGAATAAATGACAATGCTTACAAGATCGACTTACCTGGTGAGTATGGGATAAGTGCTACTTTTAATGTTGCTGACTTGTCCTTATTTGATGTAGGTAATGAGGAGCTAAATTCAAACACAAATTCTCTTGAAGAAGGAGGGAATGATGTGATCAAGGAAGATAAAGTAGACTCAAGAAAGCAAAGGCAAGGAGGAGATCCTTTGGAAGGACTTGGTGGACCAATGACTAGATCCAAATCAAAGATAGCTAAGGAAGCTTTGGGCCAAATGATTTCAAATTTGTTTGAGGCAAAGCCCATTCAAGAAGATAACAATTCAAGACTAGTCCATTGCATTCACGTGGCTGAACAAGCTTAGTTATATCCTTGGGCTTGTTAATTTTAAGTTAGTAATAATGTAATTGGGCTTGTAATTTCATACAGCCCATCACTTGTTTTTAGCTATTTAGTCTTTTACTCATTTTAAATAAGTTTAGATTTTAATCTTGGGCTAAGTGTTGCAGCCCATTTGCTAAACTTTAGTTTATCTTATAAACATTGTAAACACCTTTTGAAAGGGAATTTTTGGCAAACTGAAATCAAAATACTTTTCAGTTAAAGTGTTTCTTTGGTTCTTGCTTGGAACCCTAGGTCTTATTAAGAGTTTCTAATTGCTCTTGTGGTAATCACCCTTGGCTTATGAATCATCCTTGATTGTGGCACCCTCCAATCTATTTCCATCCCTTGTCTCTTCCATCTTTTGTGAATTTTATTTCTCCTTGATTGAATTACAACCAAAATGCACCAGAAATTAGGGTTCATGGATAATGGATCATAACAAAAACACAAAAGATTTGAGCTATACACCTGAGACTCAAGGATGAATTAACCACTTTTTCACCCCATGATCTTCAAGCCTATTCCTAAGTGAAAGAACCAACAAAGCAATCAACCCAAGGTCATGAGACTTATGCCCAAAAAGCCCTATTTCACTCTCATTTTGCAACTCACATTCTCTTATTAAGCTCTCATGTGACGTCCAAAAAATTTTAATCGTTTTTAACTGAGTTGTTCAGTTTTTAGCAAATAATTGGAATTAATTAGAATTCGATTAAATATTTACTCAAAGCCAATTAAGTAACATTTAGAAGAATTAACCTTGAGGAAATTAGACTAGAATCATAGGAAACCACCTAGAAATTTTCTAAAACCGGTTTACTGATTTAAGAGAAATCAGTAAGATTTCAGTATTTTAAATTATCAGAACCGGATCAATAGAATGAAAACCCTAGGATGGATGGCCAAGATTTAACCAACTTAACCATGCAAGTGGCGCAATCTCAGCCCTCTATATGGGCTGCCAAATCAAGTTGAACAACCAACACAAATCCGCCAATCAACTTCAACTTGCTTTACAAGTTTCATTTTTTTTCCTTTTCTGCCCTTGCAAATTTTGGCCCTATGAATGCTGACCCCTCTCCATTCTTTTCTCCATCATCTCATCTCATTTTATCTCATCTCGTCTCATATCCTCTTCATCTCCCACAAACCTTCAAGCCACATCAAGATTTCTTCAACTCAAGCCACAAATCTAACAAGAATCACACCTAGTAAAGGTAGGAATCCAACTTCTCTTCTTGTTTTTATTGATTTGGGCTGTGTGGGGATCTTGTTTTCCTCATGATATTGGTGTGATTTGGAGTGATTATGATGGTTTATGATTGAATTTGCATGTGTATTGTGATTAGAATTGGAACTGGTATGAAAGAACTTGAAGAGTAGAGAAATCTTAAGACGTTGTTAGGGTTTTTCCTTGGCAGTCCGTACACTGGAGTGTACGGCTCTGTCTACAGCTGTTTAAATTTCATGATCTATTTTTATATGAAACTAGACATTTAGGGCTTTCCATACATATATAATATAAGGTCACTAGATCAGTATAGAGGTAGTTACAAATTTTTGAAGTTTGACCTAGAAATCAGGACTTTCATCCGGGCAATGTGAGTTGAGAAGGGTGTAACTCAACCTACACATATTCAATTTGAGTGAATCCAATGTTGTCTAAAAGCTAACATATGAAGGAGCATTCTAAAAAAATTTCAGAGTCAGATTTGTTGCCAACTATCCCTAGTACATCAATGAATTCACCTTAAGTTCAATTTGGGCTGGAAAAGGGTAGTTCAGTAAGGTCAAGTTTCAGGGCTTATATCTCGAGTTATACTCATTCAAATGATATGTAACTTTTTCATTTGAAAGCTTTCTCTGTTAGCTTTACATTGATATTAAATTTGCATGATTTCACCTAGATTTCTATTTTTGGTGAATTTTCACTTATAAGAGTGCGATTCTAGCTAGAAATAAGGCAGTCTGGAATAAAACACAAATAACTTGAGTTAATATCGAAACTCGAAACTTGGCAAACAATGAGCTAGATTTGGTATACTTAATGTTGAACTCGGAACTTAGTGAATAGAAAACTAGATCGGGTATAGTTAATATCGGAAACTTGGAACTAAGCAAACAGAAAACTAAACTGGTAAAAATAATGTCGGAATGTGGAACTTAGGGATTAATGTCGGAAATCGGAATCGCATAGCACATAAAACACTTTGAAATCGAAAGTCGAGGACAAGAATATAAAGTTTAAAATACTTAAACCCGGAAGTCGAGGATTTTCAACATAAACTTGGAAGTCGGTACCAGAATATGAAACCTTATACCCGAATCTCGGAAGTCAAGAAAACTAGGATGCTTTAAAACTCTTATACACATAGTTCCAAGACTTGATCTAGAATCAATCTCAGAGATTGATTCTAAACATAGCCCTGGAAGTCGGGAATCAAAACATTAACCTTATATACATAACCTCGGAAGTTGGAACTTATATAATCTCGGAACTTGGAACCAATGTAATCTCGGAAGCCGGTCTTAAGCTCAAGCTCAGGAACATTAATAAAAGTTTAAAACTTACAAAATAGATTAAGACTTAAGATTTTAAAACTTACACCTAACTACCTAAGCTTTGGTCATAAGACTGTGTTGTGTATGACAAATAATGGAGATATGATGTTCTATATTGGGTTTGTTGTTAATTAAAATTTCCTGGTTGTCTGGCACTATTCACGGGGAAGCGGACTCGATCCGTCATGCTGCTGAAATTTTGGCAAAGCCTATACCTAGGTTATGAAATACACTTTGACACATATGCATTCATGATCATGATTAAAGTTATAATGAAGATGCTATGATGAGAGATATGATGATGAGTCCATATTCCTAAGGAACATTACATGTCGATCGCGTTTTGATGGGGTATGACATGGTGATCATACTCTGGAATATGGAATGATGATCCCACCCCCTAAGGAATGTGACATGGTGATCACACCTCGATGGAGTATGACATGGCGATCATACTCTGGGATGTGGCAGGATGAATATATTTTTAAGGGGTGTGACATGGTGATCACACCCTAAGGGAGTATGACACGGCGATCATACTCTAAAATATGTATAACAAGTAAAGAAAGACAAAGAAAGAAAGAAAAGAAAATTATGTGTATCTACATAAATTCAAGTACAAGTAAAGGCATATGCAGATTTTAAGTTTTCAATATATTGGTGTTATCATATTTTAATACGTTTTAATTATTATTCATAGTATAATTTATGAATTGATTTTTTTTGTATTGGCTCACCCAAATGACAATTGTATGAATAAAATGGACTCTAATTCGAACAATATGTTTTCACACTATAAAATTGGATAGTTTATATAACATGCTCACCTTTTTTTATAATAAATCAAAACAGTTGGAGATAATGATGATGATACGGTATGAAATTTCTTAGTGATTTCTACTAAGAATTTAAAATTCTTACTCCTATTTCCGTGTTATCTCCAGATAGCTCAAGAAGTTTTAAAGGCAGTTGAAGTTGCTGTCAGATAAGGTCCATTCAGATAATAGTAACAAACTCCTGAGTGTAGTACTATGACTTAAGCATAGTACTATACTAAGGAAGGCGTTACATCTCACTTCTCTTTAAACTCCACATTACCCTATCTTTGTTCTCCCTATCTGTCTTGTTCTTCTTACTTTCTTACTCCAATCAACCTCATTTTCAACCATCATTCTTAGAAGTCTTTCAAAGACCACCCTGTTGGTCTTTGAACAATATACTCAAGCACACACCTAGCTCCATTTTCAAGCTCCAAGGGAGGGAGTTCATCTCTAGCCTTTCCACTTTTCAAGCACTTCAGAAAGCTTGTTGTGGTAGTGACTCTAACCTTTTTTCTTTTCATGTTTTAAAGCACTAGAACTACTAAGCTTCTCATAGCTAGGTGGTTCTAGGACTTATTCTTAGGTCTCATGACCATACTCTTTCTTCATGAAGTTTTTCCACGTGCTAAAGTATTTTCTTAAAATATGATTGTGGTATGAGCACTTTTATGAATAAGACTTTATCTAAACTCTAAATACTATTTTATCACTAAAATTTCAAAGTATGAAAGTAATATGAAAGATAAAAATGGTCACTTGAGAAAGAATCTTAATGTTTCTACAAAACAAGCTAAAAAAATGAAATCTGGAGATGTTGAAATTTTGGCAGTCTATATGGCAAATTTAATAACTCATTTTATACAATTCAAAATGCGATGAAACCAATTTTATATGAAAATAGACTCATAGACTTTCCATAGATATAAAATATGTGAGCATTGGATTTAAAATGAGCAAGATATGCATTTTGGAAATGTGTTGTACCTAGTGGTGTTTCTGTCTGAATAGCTTATACTAAAATCTTTATAACTCAAGTTATATAAAACATTTTTGAGTGAAGCAGCTTTGTAAGAAAGCTAAGATATAAGGAAACAACTTGATGAAATATATTGGTCAGCTTCATTTTGTGGAACTTGCAGTAAATTTGGCAAGTTACTATTACCTAGGTAGACTTAGAAACTAAACTATAATACTATTTTGTCCATAACTCAAGTTAAACCTTGAATTTTTAAGTGGGTTTTTTTTTAAAAAAGAAAAAGAGGAATCAAAGTAGTATAATCCTACAAAAAATTGTGCTAAAATAGTAAAAGATGAAATTATGGTGAATTTACTAAATTATTGGCTCATAGTAAAAACATAAATTCGGTTAAGGCTAATTTCAAGAAAAAGTGAAAAAAATAAAATTGAAAACCTCAAAACTCTTAACTCAAAGTATTGGAGCCTCATACTTCAGCTTAAAAGATTTAAAAGGAATAATAGAGAAAACTTGCCTCTAAGAGTAATAAAAGAATTGAACAAGATGAAAAATCCAACTAAAAGCTTGCACCTAATTTATTAAGCTAAGCTCATAAGAGTTTGCTTGTAATATATATCTCTATATGCAAGTATGATGATGATAATTATTATTACGATGAATATGATGTTTTGATATGTATAATGATGTCTTGTGAATGGAATTCTCTACTTGGCAAATTTTGGGGAAGCTCTGGTCTAGCCATTATACTGATAGATTTCCATAAAAATTATGGACTGTACACAATTTTTAGCTTCATGTGCATTAACTAAGAAAAGATAGAATTCAGGGTGTGATCCTTCAAAAGGGAAAGTGACCCTCAAAGACAAGATAATAGGATATGATCCTTCAAAAGGGAAGATGATCCTTAAGCTTGGGTGATCCTTTAGTAAGGGAAGGTGAAACCTACTTCTCCCCTCACTCCCCTTCTCATGGTATAAGCTTATTACCATAATAAAGTCAAGTTTAATGAAAGAAAGGGACTTCAATCTAACCTTAAAAAAGAAAGAAAATGGCAAGATGTTTATGCATGATGCATCTATTCATATTTCCTCCATACGTCTATGTTAATGTATTTGTCGTGATAAGAATGTATGTTTAAAAGGGAACCTACTTCAGATAATTATATTTATGAAAACCTAATAACTGAACCATGTGCATACTCCCTAATTCCTTTAGCAAAAACCTGAAGTAGCTGGGATGATAACGAAGAAGCTTTCGTGTTGAGTTAGAGTCCTACTGAGACATATTATTTCTCACCTTTATTTATTTTCTGTATCGTCACCGAATCCTAATGGCACATCCTGTGTATTGGATCATGGATCCTGTAACATCCCCATTTTTGTTTAACCTAATTAGCTCAGTGACCCTGACTAATTAAAGAGGTTAACGATTAACTGAGGACTAATCGGCTAATCTCGATGAGCAAGAGCTTAGTAAATTGAGTCAAGTCAATAATTGAATTATAATACACTAAACATTTTAATTAAAGCCTAATTATTTGAACCTCATTAATCAGTAATTAGAAATATAATTAAGTTAATATAATTAAGTACATGAAAACTGTTTTACCTTAATCAATTGAGATTAATTAATTCCTAAACCCTAAATACATAATTCATAAGAACAATTCTTTTGGAGGAAAAACGTCTTAAAAGTGTAATTAACCGAAATCAACCAAAGAAAAATTAAACTAATCAAATTAATTAACAACTTAGGTAATTCTAATAGCTTTGAAAATTCAAAAATTCTTCCTAATTGTTGCATAAAATTTCGGCCAAGACAAGAGCAAGATCCAACCATCCATTGCTTCCTAATCTTGCATCCTTAGATCAAGCCTATTTTGGCATCATTCTTGTAACATCCCCATTTCTACCTAAGCTAATTAGCTCGGTGTTCCCAGCTAATTAGAGGGATTAGTGATTAATTGAGAACTAATCGATTAATTCCGAGAGCAAGAGCTTAGTAAATTAAGTCTAGCCAACAATTCAATCGTAATGTCCTAAGCGTTTTAATAAAACCTTAATCATCTAATCCTTAATTACTCGAAGGTGCCAAAACAAAAGTAAGACAACCTAACCTTACTAATTAAGTTTATAATGATTAAGACACTTAAGACAACTCTTGAAAAAATTAAACCCCAAATTAAGCATATGCTTAACCGTAATGCAAGACATCATAAAAAGTGTAATTGACAAGAGTTAACTCATGGGTAATTAAGCCAATTAAGTTAAGTTACATTTAAATAATTCTAATAACACTTAGAGATAAAAGTTCTTCCATGCATATGCCCTAAAAAGACATACCAAGGGGAAGCAACATCTCACCCTTCATTCAATCTCTTTAATCCTACACCATTAGATCAAAAGCCAAGACTAGGATCCTTGTCATCCACCATTAGATCTTGACACTTGGATGAGTCTTAGACAAGCAACCAAATCCTAAGAGGGGTACTCCCCTTTAACCCCTAGAGAAAAGCATAAATTGGGCATTAGAATGCCTCCAAGACTCAAGGAAAAACAACACTCCCTTTTGCCCCATGGTTTTTCCCACTCCTTAGCTTGTGTAAGAAGCAAAAGTCACCTCACTTCCCTCCCTCCTTATGCGCCACCTTCAGCCATCCCTCTCTCCTCCATTCATTTTTCATTTCCTCTCCCAAAAGACACACACAAAGCTCTCTTCTCTCTCCACAATTTCAAAATTCTCCTCCTTCTCTCTAAACTCTCCAACTTCTCTCTAGAATCCTTCCACTTCTCTCATCCTTTCCTCTCCTCATCCCACTCACAAACTCTTCAAAAGCCACCATTTCTTGTTCTTGGAGAGTCAAAGACCATCACATATCAAGCCTCTTTCAAGATCCAAGAGGAGGAATACCACCACCATCACCTTCTTCCATCACCAATTCCTTCAAAGAAAGCTTCTTGGTAGTGGCTCTAAACTCTTTTTCTCTCTTGTTTTTCAAGCTTTAGAACTCCTATGCTCTCCATAGCTAGGTGATTTTAAAGATTGATTATGGGCATCATAGCCATTCTTGTCATAAAATGAGATGTTGTTGCTTATATGGTTGTTGTTGAAAACATGTTTTCGGTTTGGTGTGATGCATGGCTGAACTCAATATTTTTGAACTCCAACATGTTAGTTTTTCACTAATCTTTCATGGTATATGAGTGTTTTATAACTTGAGAATGGTTTCTTGAAAGTGAGGTTGAGTGTTTTGGAGAAAACATGAGAAAAATCAAAACGTGAAATCTGGATTTTCTAGCAATCTGTAAACCGAATGGTATAACTTTTTCCAGAAAACTCAGAAATTAGTGGAACCAATTTTATATGAAAATAGACTCAGAGAGATTTCCATACATATAAAATACATAAGATTCGGAGTTAAAATAAGTGAGATATGATTTTTCAAAGTGGACTGTTCTCGGATTGGTTTCTGTCTGGGCAGTCTACACTAAAATGTGTATAACTCGAGCTACAAAAATGATTTTTGAGTGAGACCAAGTTTTAATGAAAGCTAAGACATAGAGGAACAAACCCATAAACAGTTTTCTCAGATTCCTTCTGAGAAATTATAATGAGAGGTAAAAATCCACTGTACCGGGAGTGAACTTAGAAACTGAACAGTCAGAATAAAATATGCATAACTGGAGTTAGACAACGAATTTTTGAGTGGGACTTGTTTTGTTAAAAACTAGACTCAGAACCCTATGAGCATATAAAATTTCGCATTAAAATGATAAAATACCAAATTATGGTGAATTTTTAAAGTTACTGCCTAGGGTAAAAGTAAAACTGTCAAAACTTAACCTTAAGTAAGACTATGCACAAATGACTTAAAAAGGTAAAAGGCCTTAGCCTAAAGTAATGAAACTTCATAATTTACTTAATGAAGACTAGATAGAATAAAATACTAAGCTCACCTAATCCTTAACAAGAGAAACGAATAAAACGAAAGCCAACGTACAAGCTTGCACCTAATTTACTAAGCTAAGCTCATAAGACTTTGCTTGAGTATATGCCTATGTTTATGTTGCAAACATGATGTTATGATGATGATGTGATTATGATGCCATGACAATGATGAAATGATGATGATGATATGATATGATGATGTGATATGATGCTATGATACTGGTATTCTGTCTGGCAAAATTTTGGGAAGCTGCGGTATAGCCATTATGCTGCCGAAATTTTGTAGAAATTATGGACTTAGAAATATTTTGCATCATAAGTTTAATAAGAAAAGATTCAATAAAGTGTGTGATCCTTCAAAAGGAAGGTGACCTAATCTAAGTTTCCCTCACCCACGACTCACATGAGGCATGGCATGACCCAGCTAGTGTGAGTATAGGGGATAGGGCTTACATGAGGCATGGCATGACCTAGCTAGTGTAAGTACCGAAATTTTATGGTGGCGACGGCCACGGTATGAGCTCATTACCACTTATGTTTAGTGGGTGGAAAGAAAGGACTTAAGATAAGTCAAGTTAAGGAAAGAAACGGACTTCGGTCCAACCCAAGTAAAGAGTATAACTTTCAACCTGTTTATGTATGTTATGAATAGTCATATAAGCTTTCATGTATGCCATGATATTGTTAATACAACTAAGATAAGTACTAAAAGTGGAACCCACTTCGGATAGTAATGTTTTCGAAATTCAAATAATTGAACCTATTGAATGCTCACAGTTTTCATTTAAAAACCGAAGTGGCTGGGACGATGACGATGACACCTGTGTGTCAGGGTCGAGTCCTACTGAGAAATCTTATTTCTCATCCTAGTTGTTTTTCCGTCTCGTCACCAGATACTCATGGAGCCTCACGTGACATGGAGCATGGAGCCTCCCCACCATGAGTGGGCTTATGATGAGGACGCCCACGCTATCGTGGCCACGACCACCACGATAGTTCGCACATACTTCTATCCGGGTTGAGTTTTTGAGCAGGAGGAGCTAGAGATCCCGCCAGCCCCTGTGGACGTATCTTCGTCACGCCTTGGACAGCCGTTGGGTCCTTGGGATTTCCCGCCCGAGCCATTGCCCGAGATCGAGATGGAGCCTATGTCTCCCGGTCTACCCGTAGCCGAGCCTGTGCCGCCGAGAGGTTCCCGTGGTCGATGTGAGTTCGACGGCCACCCCTAGGTCGCAGCAGCCGCCGCCACTCCCGAGCATCGACTGTCGCATCTGAGGAGGATCCTTCGAGGCACGCTCTTGATGGGCAGCTATGTTCCTGGCCGTCGTGTTCGCCGTGATCGAGGTGATTAGCGTGCACCCCGCATCATTCGCACTCCTCGCGTTCCCGAGGCCGAGCAGCGTGGGGACTAGGCATTCGAGGACCCGAGTCCGCTCGATGGAAGCGGCATGGAAGGGCGTAGAAGTCGACATATGTCTACGTGGGCTTATTTTGATTTGCGCTCCTTAACTCTCAGATTTCATTTTGTATTGGATTTCATCAGACTTGTGTACCTTTGATATTTGGGGCCATGGCATGACCATGAGTTTCCTTTATATGTATTTATTTGGATATTATGAGATTAAGTATATTATGCAGTTGATGTTATAATTTGAATGTATGATATTATGATTTATCTCTTGTTCTTTCCATTTATATCGAAATCTCTGCGATACGCTCGTTTACTGCTATCTTCTCACGCAAGGCTTTACTTTTCAAAAGCAACGACATGTTTCAAAAAAAAAATTTACTGTATTTTCCGCGTAATTTAATTTTAAGTGAAGTTTAGTTTTCCACGAGCATAAGTAACAACTAATAAAACGCCGTAATACGACTTAAGCGTAATATGGATTTATTAGGGTGTTACAATTCTCTAATCAAGCCTAACCTACGGAAGAGCTAGTCTTCACTAGAGTCTTGTCACAAGAGTAAGTAGATCTTGCCTTTGCCCACTTGAGAAAACACAAAATGATCCACAGCATGCACCAAGATTCAAAGAAAAATACAACAACCATTTTATCCCAAGATTCCTAGCCTTCTTGCTTGACAAAAAAGTAAAACTCACCTACTCCTTATTGCTTGTTGGAGGAAGCAAAACCAATCAGCCCCTTCATGCCCATTTTTTGTGCCAACCAGCCCCCTTCCTCACTCTCTTATTTGTGATTTTCATCTTTCCTCAAAGGTACAAAGTTGCTACTCCTTTCCCTCTCAACCTCACCTTGTTTTTCCTATTTCCCTCCTTGTTCTTCTTACTTTTCCACTATCATCAACCTCATCTTCTATCACCACCCTTACAAACTCATCAAGGATCACCCTCTTTGGTTCTTGAAGAAGCTAAACTAAATACTTACTCAGCCCCATTAGCAAGCTCAAGAAGAAGAAGGCCATCTCCAACACCTTTCTTTCCCTTCAAGCTTTCAAGAGAATCTTTGTGGTAGTGACTCTAACCCTTTCTTCTTCTATGTTTTCAACATCTAGAACTCCTAAGCTCTCCATAGCTAGGTGGTTTTAGAACTTGCTCTAAAGGCCTCATAGCCATACTCTTATTATAAGAAGTTTACTTGTGGTTGTTGCTCTTCTCTTGAAAAATGACTTTGGTTGTGCATTTTATTTTATATTGAACCCAACCTTTTAGAACTCAAAATATTGATTTTTATCAAAATCTCAAAGCATAAAAGTGGTTTGGAAGAGAAAAGCGGTCACTTGAAGAAAGGACTTAATGTTTTTACAAGAAAACTAATTGAAACAAAAATGGTTGAAGTTGAAAATTTTGGCAGTCTATTTTTTGCGACTAATAACTCACCTAATACAACCCAAAACACAATGAAACAAATTTTAAATGAAAATAGACTCGTATAGCTTTTAATACATATAAAATACGTGAAGCTTGGCCTTAAAATGAGGGAGATATGAATTTTCAAAGTGGGTTGTCCCCAAATGTATTTCTATTTAGGCAGTCTGTAACAAAATCTTAATAACTTGAGCTATACAAAACATTTTTTGAGTGGAACCAAGTTTTTTAGAAAGCTAAGACATAGAAGAACATCCTTATAAAATAGTTTTGGCAGATCCCTTGTGAGGATCTCCCAGTAAAGTTTACAAGTCACTATTGCGGAATGAATCTAAGAAATAGAACAGTCAAAGTAAAACGTGAATATCTCAGGTTATAAAATGAATTTTTGGGTCGGGTCTATTTTGTTTAAAAATAGACTTAGATAAGTTTACCAAAATTTAAGTCAAAATTGTAAAAGATGAAATTATGGCAAATTTTAAGTTACTGCTCCACTATAAAAGTAAACTGGTTATGATTAACTTTAAAGGTTAATGAGAAATAAGCTTGAAGATATTAAGACCCTCAAATTAAGATATGGGAAAAACCTCATAAGTCAACTTAAAAAGCTTAAAAAAGAATAATATACGAAATTGGCCCTATGTCTAATAAAAGAATTGACACAAGAGGCAAATTTATTTAAAAGCTTGCACCAAATTTCCTAAGTTAAGCTCAGAAGAATTTGTGTATTATGTATGCCTCTATGTGCCAACATGATAATGATGATTATGATGATATGATGATGAAAATGATAATGATGCTTAATGATATATCATAAGCTTTAATAAGAAGAGACTGAACTAAGGGTGTGATCCTTCAAAAGGGAAGGTGATCCGCACTTAACTCCCCTTCCACCCACAACTCACATGAGGCATGGCATAGATCTAGCTAGTGTGAATATAGGGGATAGGGCTTACATGAAGTATGGCTTTGACCCAGCTAGTGTAAGTACTAAAAATTTATGGTGGCAGTAGCCACTGTATGAGCTCATTACCACTTATGTTTAGTGGGTGAAAAAGACTTAAGATAAAGTAAAGCTAAGAAAAGAAAAGGGACTTCAGTCCAAACCCTTGAAAAGAAGATATTAGGAGAATCCTAATATACATCCATGTATGTCATATGTAATTATACTTGTTCCCATGCATGTTATGATATAATTCCCATGAATTAGAGGATATGTTAACAATTGAATCCGCTTTAGATATTCATGTTTTCGAAAATCTAAGAATTGGACCTTACGAATGCTTACTGTTTTCATTTATAAAATTGAAGTGGCTGGGATGATGACAATGATACTTCTGTGTCAGGTTCAAGTCCTACTAAGCAATCCTATTTTTCACCTTAGTTATTTTCTATATTGTCACCAGATTTCGATGGCGTACCCAGTGGAGTGGAGCATGGATTCTTCCCATCATGAGTGGACATTCGATGAGGATGCCCAAGCCATCTCGGCAACAACCACCACGGTGGTGCGCATCTATTTCTACCCTGGTCGTATACATGAAAGAGTGCAGCCCGACATTCAGCTTGCCCTCGTCGACTTTCTTGTAGCCTACCTTAGACAGCAGTTGGGTCCTTAGGACTTCCTGCCTGAGCCATTACCAAACATTGAGATAGAGTGTAACATCCACCGTTTTTCGCCTAATTATTCGGTTTTATCGAATAATTTTGAATAATTAAAATTTGGTTACACAATTATTTAGACTCAATTGATTAGCAATTACTTGAGTTTAGATATGAGGGAATTGAGTTAAAAGTATAGGAGATTTTATAAAATTTTATTGAAAACCAATTTACCGATTTAAAAGAAATCGGTAAAATTACGGTATCTTAAACTGTCAGAATCGAACCAATAGAATTCCAATCCTTTACCCTACCTTGAGTGGCTGATAACTCAGCCACTTAGCACTAAAAGTGGCGCCACTTTGGCCACACAAAGGCAAGAAGGGCTGGCTGATTTTCAGCCATGGAAAATCAACTAATCAAAATCGAAAGTAAATCAACATAAACCACTCAAAGTAATCAGATTTTCTTTTGCCCTTTTCTTCACTCATTCTGACCCATTCTTGCGCCACTTTCTCTCCTCTCATTCAGCTCTCTTTCTCTCTTCTTCACACACAAAATTCCAGCCAACATCAAGCCAATTCAAGCTTTGCTCATCCAAGCCTTCAAAATCCAGCAAAGTCACTTGGAACAAAGGTAGGAGTTTAATATTTGCCTCAAATCTGTGGACTTGGCTGGCTGGGCTTGGATTATTTTCACCTTCTTTGATGTGTTAAATGAATGTTTATGATGATATATGATTGGTTTTGGGCTGTTTGTTTGATAAAAATCGAAATGGAAGCAAGAAAGAATGAAAATAGGAAGAGCTGATGGGTTAGAGAACCAAAAACCCTTGGTAGTCCGTATGACAGAGTGTGCAGCTCTGCCTATAGCCGATTAAATTAGGTGGAACTATTTTTATATGAAACTAGACATCTAGGGCTTTCCATAGACATATCATATAAGGATTTTGGATTATAATTGAGGGAGACATGAATTTTTGAATTTCGACCTAGGGTTTTGACTCTGGTTCTGGGTAGACTGGGTTGTTCAAGGTAGAACTCACCCTATACTACTTGAAAATGAGTGGAACTAACTTTGTTAGAAAGCTTACACATAGGAGAATGTTGTATAAAAATTTCAGAAGTAGATAACATCCCAGTTGCTCCCAGTGATCCAAGAAAGTTGCCCTATATCCAAACCGGGTTAGAATAGGGCAATTTAGGAAGGTTAGAATTCGGGGCTTGTAACTCGAGCCCTACTAAGTCAAATGGAACGGAACTTTTGCAAATGAAACTTTACCTTGTCATCTTTAATATGAGTCTAATTTCGTGTAATTTGAGTCAATTTTCTATTTTTAGTGGATTTTGACTTTTAGTTGCCTGATTCTGGCTAGCCACAGGCCGAGATAAAATCTAGATATCTTGAGTTGTAGATATCAAAATTAGATGGGACCAAATAGGTTAGAAACTAGACACAAAAGGCTACAACATATCCAAAAATTAGGTTTAAATGAGTTAAATTAAAATAAAGGTGGGATATACCATATTCGGGCAGAATAAGGTAGAATGAGTTAAAAGCCCTATTGATGCTTTGTTGAAACTAATGAATGAATCTATGAATGTATATGCACAATTGTTCCTTTATACTGAAAATTTCAAATTGCATAAATGTACTGGTTGGCTGGCACTATTCACGGGGAAGCAGACACGTTCCGTTATGCTGCCGAAATTTTAGTAGAACCCATGTACAAGTTATGAGTTACATGTCAATGCATGTGCAATTTAAGAAAGTTATGAAAAGGATTATGTCACTATGAAAGTTCCATACTACTTAGGCCAGCCCCGGATAAGAAGTTAAGGGGAATAGATCGGTGGGAAGGTCAGGGAAAGTAAACCCGGCATTCCTGTATATGAATGAGCTCGATCCTGAAAAGCAGACTATTACCCAGGAGTCTAAATGGCCAAGAACTCTCAGGGGACCAAGAGATGGAAAATGATGAAAAGTAATGGGAAATGCTTATGAAGAAAGGTTCATGATTAAGTCTGCATGATTACATGACTGCATGGTTACATGAAATCATTGTGTCAGTATGTTTACAGTTGTCTATTATGTTTGCTTACTGCTGTTTATTTATTTATGCTGTTTATTAATCTATATGTCATCATCAGTAATCTATTTTATTTATTGTGCCGTATAAAGTAAAATTGAACTTTGCCTCGGACCAGACTTTTCCTTAAACTCATTAAAACAGATAACCTAGTTTGAACACATGCTTTTATAATTAAATAAAAACCGAGGCAACTGAGAATGAATGTGACGCCAGAAGAACGCCATACATGAACCCTACTGAGAATTTCTTGAAATTCGCACCCCGTGTTGTATTTCCGCATCATTCTCAGACGCTGACGAAGGACTCAACGGCCACTCCTTTCATTGAGATCCCAGACCTGCAGCTTCACCATGACTCCGAGTTGGACTCGTTGGACACAACCCACTCCTGCTATTTCTGTCTCTGCTTTTAGCAATAGGAATTTTTATGTTCCTTTATTTCATCTGCTTTTAATATATATCTATATGTATAAACTGAAGCGTCGGCTTCGGACCTACTTATGTGCATATACAATTGAGAATATATCACTTCTTCATACCTCTTCTGTCATATTACATTAAACTTTATTACGTTTTATAACGCTATTCACATCTATTATGTAACAGCACGCTGTTTCAACGATTTGGTGATACTAATCACGAGGTTTAAGTAGAACGTTAACACGGTAACACAGACAACCTAATTTCATGCTATGACTTAAGCATAACATTAAATTAGTAGGGTGTTACATTTTTGGTATCAAAGCAGTTCGTCCTAGCTAAGGCCTGAGGATTGGACTGACTATGCTTCGTGCATATTCTGTATTTTTAGCCAATAATGTGCACCAAATCTTGCCTGTATGGTTGAGATATAGTTGTGCATGTGTATGAAGTGCCTGACTATGTGGGCTGTTATTTACTGGCACATTAGACTTAGTGTTGAGCCTGATCAACTCAATAACTTTTGTTTTGTGTGCTCAGAACTTAATGGCTTCCGGAAGGCGAGGAAGACCACGTGCAGAGCCTGCCACAGAGAACTCGACTGATTTTATGGCCACAATGCGAGAAATGGCCCACGCAATGAGGGAGCAAGCCGCGGCAGCTCACCAGATGATGGAACAGCTAGGCAGGCGACCTGCAGCAGGCAGTGAAGGGAATCCACATGGCCTAGAGACTAACTTGGAGTATCTCAAATTTGTTGAATTCAGAAAGGTGAATCCGCCCAGCTTCCGAGGGGCGTATGACCCTGATAAAGCCGACGAGTGAATCAAAGCCATGGAGAAGATTTTCTCTGTTTTAGATTGCTCAGATCATCAGAAGGTGACTTTCGCCACCTATATGCTCGAGGCAGATGCTGAGTTTTGGTGGAACGGCATACGAAGACTGTTTGAAGAATCTCAGACCATAGTTACTTGGATGGTGTTCAGAGATGTATTCTACTAGAAGTACTTTCCTACTTCGGTTCGAAATGCTAAGGAACTCGAGTTTATTCAGCTGCGTCAAGGAAATCGGACAGTATCCGAATATATTGCCCGATTTGAGGAGCTATGCAAATTCTCCACGATTTACCAGAGGAACCCGGATGAAGCTTGGAAGTGCATCAAGTTTGAAGGAGTGTTACGAGAGGACATTCTCACCGCAATCGGGCCAATGGAGATCAGGGATTTCCCTACATTGGTGAACAAATGCCGACTTGTGGAGGATTGCAATTCGAAATTAGCCACAGCCAGGGCATCTGGTGGGAATTTCAAGAGGGGGTTGGCCCCGCAAGGCCGAAGATTCAAGCCCAACGTACAATAATAGCGGAGATTTCTGCCAGCGGGCAACCAAGGCAAGCAGCCCCAAAGGCCTTTTCCAAATCCGACTTGCACAAAATGCGGCAAGAATCATGGCAATTGGCCGTGCTTGGCAGGCCAGAATGTCTGCTACGGATATGGCAAGCCAGGCCACAAAATTTATGAGTGTCCGACCAAGAATCCATCACAGCCGCCTTGACCCCAGCGACAAGGACGGGTCTTTACTATGAGCGCAGAAGAAGCTGATAAGTCGGTAGGACTAATCCAAGGCACTTGTGATGTGGACGGTGAGACTCTAACTGTACTCTATGATTCAGGTGCCTCACATTCGTTTATTTCTCATAACTGTGTAACTGCTTTGCGATTGCCAATTTCTGAGTTACCTTACGATCTATTGGTTTCTACTCCTACAAATGGACCTGTTAGAACTAGTCAAATATGCATCCTCTTCGAATTGAGGGTAGGACCTTTGCCGCCAATTTGATTTGCCTCCCTCTATCTGGTCTTGACGTAATTCTGGGCATGGATTGGCTTTCTACCAACCATGTCGTACTCAATTGCTCTGATAAGACGGTGGTACTCCCCTCTATCTCACTTTCTGAATCCCAAACCGCAACACTCTTCTATCTGAACTCTTTTGGGCCAAAGAATCAAGGGTATATCCTCTTGTCAGCTAATGTGGTAAAAGCTGAGCAGGAACTAGAGGAGATTCCGGTTGTCAGGGAATATCCGGATGTTTTTCCAGAGGATATTCCTTAATTCCCTCCGGAGAGAGAGATTGAGTTTACCATCGAGTTGGTTCCAGGTGCGGGACCAATATCTATAGCTCCGTATCGTATGTCACCTATGGAGCTGACGGAACTAAAAAGACAAATCGAAGAGCTTTTAGAAAAAGCATTCATACAGCCAAGTGCGTCGCATGGGGAGCTCCGGTCTTGTTGGTCAAGAAGAAAGATGGAAGCATGCGCTTATGCGTGGATTATAGGCAGCTGAACAAAGTGACAATTAAGAATAAATATCCACTGCCAAGGATTGATGATCTCATGGACCAATTACAGGGTGCAACAGTATTTTCCAAGATCGACTTACGTTCTAGATATCACCAAATTTGAGTTCGGGAACAAGATATCCCTAAGACAACTTTTCGAACTCGTTACGGGCACTCTGAGTATACCATGATGTCGTTTGGGCTGAAAAACGCACCAGCAGTATTCATGGATTACATGAATCGAATATTTCACCCATATCTGGACAAATTTGTAGTGGTGTTCATCGATGACATACTTGTCTACTCAAAGACGGACCAAGAGCATGCGGAATGCATGCGGAACACTTGCGGCTAGTTCTGCAAATTTTAAGAGAAAAGAAACTCTATGCTAAATTATCCAAATGTGAATTTTGGATGAAGGAGGTAAAATTTCCCGGCCACATAGTGTCATCTGGAGGAATCTCTATCGACCCCAGCAAAGTAGAAGCAGTTCCGAACTAGGAAAGACCGACCACAGTCTCTGAAGTCAGAAGTTTTCTGGGCTTAGTTGGATATTACAGGCGATTTGTTAAGGATTTTTCTCAAATAGCCTTGCCCTTGACCAAGCTAACCAGAAAGAATGTCCCATTTGAGTGGAAACCAAAATGCGAACAGAGTTTTCAGGAATTGAAAAGGAGATTGACCACGACACCAGTGTTAGCCTTACCCGATCCTCATGGACCATTTGAGGTCTATTGCAATGCTTCCTAACAAGGGTTAGGGTGCGTGTTGATGCAAACTGGAAAGGTGGTCGCGTATGCCTCCAGGCAATTGAAGCCACACGAAAGGAACTACCCGACTCACGACCTCGAATTAGCAGCAGTAGCATTTGCTTTGAAAATATGGAGACATCACTTGTATGGAGTGAAGTTCGAGGTCTTTTCTGATCATAAGAGTTTGAAGTACCTCTTCGATCAGAAGGAATTAAATATGAGGCAACGGAGATGGATGGAGCTCCTTAAAGACTACGAATTTGAATTAAAATACCACCCGGGTAAGGCAAACATCGTGGCAGATGCGTTGAGCAAGAAATCATCGACTGTCGCTTGGATGATGATTAAAGAAACGGAGCTTATTGAAAGTCTTCAAAATCTTAATTTGGGGATTCTTACAACTCCCAAGACTCTTCAGTTACACCAAATTAAGATAACCAGTAGCTTTAAGGACCAGATTCGGCAAGCACAGTAGCAGGATGCTAACTTTCAACATATAATTAGTCTCGTGCAATCAGGGAAACTAACAGGCTTTGCCCAAGATAAAGAGGGCATCTGGCGGTGCCACGATCGAGTGTGTGTTCCCGAAAGTGACGATCTCCGAAGAAGAATCTTAGAAGAAGCACATAGAGGCGACTTCACCGTACATCCTGGCATAACCAAGATGTATCAAGACCTCAAGAAAATGTCTTGGTGGCCGGGCATAAAGTCAGATGTAGCGAGTTTCGTGGGTAAGTGTTTGGTCTGTCAGAAGGTGAAAACGGAACATCAGAAGCCTTCTGGGATGTTACAACCCTTGGAAATCCCTAAGTAGAAGTGGGAGAGTATCTCCATGGATTTTATCATGGGGTTACCAAAGACATCAGCGGGATATGATGCTATATAGGTTATTGTGGATAGATTAACCAAATCTGTTCATTTCCTGCCCATTCGAGCAAATTATCCATTAACTAGCTCAACTATACATTCAAGAGATTATAAGGTTGCATGGGACTCCTTCAACTATCATCTCTGATCGAGACCCGAGGTTTACCTCATGATTTTGGGGAGCTTTACGATATGCGTTCGGCATAAATCGTGTCTAAGCACTGCATATCGCCCACAAACAGATGGCCCAACAGAAAGGACGATTCAAACCTTGGAAGATATGCTACGAGCTTATATACTGGAGCAACGCAGGAATTGGGATCGATATTTACCGTTGGCTGAGTTCGCATACAACAATAGCTATCACGCTAGCATCGGCATGGCTCCTTACGAAGCATTATATAGACAAAAGTGCCAATCTCCCCTGTGCTGGTATGAGACAGGAGAATCAACTCTATTGGGGCCTGATTTAGTCAAGCAGACCACCGAGCAGATCAAGAAAATACGGAGTAAGATGCTTGCCGCTCAAAGCTGCCAGAAGAGTTACGCGAATACCAGAAGGAAACCTCTGGAATTTCAGGAAGGAGACCACGTATTTTTGAAGGTTACTCCTACCACAAGGATAGGTAGAGCAGTCAAAGTCAAGAAGCTAAATCCTCGTTTTATTGGTCCCTTTCAAATCCTAAAGCGAATCAGATCAGTTGCATACCGAGTCGCTTTGCCTCCACATCTATCGAACCTCCATGATGTTTTTCATGCCTTCCAACTCAGAAAGTATCAACCTGACCCAACGCACTTCCTCGAACCCAAATCAATACAGTTAAAAGAGAACCTGACCTTCTGCGTACAACCAGCACGGATCGTAGACAGAAGTACCAGACAACTCCAGAATAAGACTGTGCAGTTAGTAAAAGTAGCATGGGGAAAAGGAGATACGGAGGACTACACTTGGGAGCTGGAATCTAATATAAGAAAAGAGTATCCTGAACTATTCTCAGGTACTAAATTTTGAGGACAAAATTTTTTTTAAGGAGGGTGGTAATGTAACATCCACCGTTTTTCGCCTAATTATTCGGTTTTATCGAATAATTGAGAATAATTAAAATTCGGTTAAACAATTATTTAGACTGAATTGATTAGCAATCACTTGAGTTTAGATATGAGGGAATTGAGTTAAAAGTATTGGAGATTTTATAAAATTTTATTGAAAACCGATTTACCTATTTAAAGGAAATCGGTAAAATTATGGTATCTTAAACTGTCGAAATCGAACCAATAGAATTCCAATCCTTTACCCTACCTTGAGTGGCTGATAACTCAGCCACTTAGCACTAAAAGTGGCGCCACTTTGGCCACACAAAGGCAAGAAGGGCTGGCTGATTTTCAGCCATGGAAAATCAACCAATCAAAAGCCAAAGTAAATCAACATAAACCACTCAAAGTAATCAGATTTTTTTTTGCCCTTTTCTTCACCCATTTTGACCTATTCTTGCGCCACTTTCTCTCCTCTCATTCATCTCTCTTTCTCTCTTCTTCACACAGAGAAGTCTAGCCAACATCAAGCCAATTCAAGCTTTACTCATCCAAGCCTTCAAAATCCAGCAAAGTCACTTGGAACAAAGGTAGGAGTTTAATATTTGCCTCAAATCTGTGGACTTGGCTGGCTGGGCTTGGATTATTTTCACCTTCTTTGATGTGTTAAATGAATGTTTATGATGATATGTGATTGGTTTTGGGCTGTTTGTTTGAGTAAAACCGAAATGGAAGCAGGAAAGAATGAAAATAGGAAGACCTGATGGGTTAGAGAACCAAAAACTCTCGGCAGTCCGTACAGCGGAGTGTACGGCTCTGTCTACAGCTGATTAAATTGGGTGGAACCATTTTTATATGAAGCTAGACATCTAGGGCTTTCCATAGACATATCATACAAGGCTTTTGGATTAGAATTGAGGGAGACATGAATTTTTGAATTTCGACCTAGGGTTTTGACTCTGGTTCTGGGCAGACTGGGTTGTTCAGGGTAGAACTCGCCCTATACTACTTGAAAATGAGTGGAACTAACTTTTTTAGAAAGCTTACACATAGGAGAATGTCCCATAAAAATTTCAGAAGTAGATAAGGTCCCAGTTGCTCCCAGTGATCCAAGAAAGTTGCCCTATATCCAAACCGGGCCAGAACAGGGCAATTTAGGAAGGTCAGAATTCAGGGCTTGTAACTTAAGCCCTACTAAGTCAAATGGAACGGAACTTTTTGGAAATGAAACTTTACCCTGTTAGCTTTAATATGAGACCAATTCCGTGTAATTTGAGTCAGTTTTCGATTTTAAGTGGATTTTTACTTTTAGTTGCCTGATTCTGGCTGGCCATTGGGTAGGCCGAGATAAAATCTAGATATGATGGGACCAAAGAGGTTAGAAACTAGACATATAAGGCTACAACATATCGAAAAATTAGGTTTAAATGAGTTAAATTGAAATAAAGGTGGTATATACCATAACCGGGCAGAATAAGGTAGAATGAGCTAAAAGCCCTATTGATGCTTTGTTGAAACTAATGAATGAATCTATGAATGTATATGCATAATTGTTTCTTTATACTGAAAATTTCAAATTGCATAAATGTACTGGTTGGCTGGCACTATTCACGGGGAAGCGGACACGTTCCGTTATGCTGCCGAAATTTTCGTAGAACCCATGTACAAGTTATGAGTTACATGTCAATGCATGTGCAATTTAAGAAAGTTATGAAAAGGATTATGTCACTATGAAGGCTCCATCCTACTTAGGCCAGCCCCGGATAAGAAGTTAAGGGGAATAGATCGGTGGAAGGTCGGGGAAAGTAAACCCGGCATTCTTGTATAGGAACGAGCTCAATCCTGAAAAGGAGACTATTACCCAAGAGTCTAAATGACCAAGAACTCCCAGGGGACCAAGAGATGGAAAATGATGAAAAGTAATGGAAAATGCTTATGAAGAAAGGTTCATGATTAAGTCTGCATGATTACATAACTGCATGGTTACATGAAATCATTGTGTCAGTATGTTTACAATTGTCTATTATGTTTGCTTACTGCTGTTTATTTATTTATGCTGTTTATTAATCTATATGTCATCATCAGTAATCTATTTTGTTTATTGTGCCATATAAAGTAAAACTGAACTTTGACTCGGACCAAATTTTTCCTTAAACTCATTAAAACGGGTAACCTAGTTTGAACACATGCTTTTATAATTAAATAAAAACTGAGGCAACTAAGAATGAATGTGACGTCAGAAGAATGCCATACATGAACCCTACTGAGAATTTCTTGACATTCTCACCCCGTGTTATATTTCCGCATCATTCTCAGATGCTAACGAAGGACTCAACGGCCACTCCTTTCTTTGAGATCCCAGACCTGCAGCTTCACCATGACTCCAAGTTGGACTCGTTGAACACAGCCCGCTCCTGCTATTTCTATCTCTGCTTTTAGCAATAGGAATTTTTACGTTCCCTTATTTCATCTGCTTTTAATATATATCTATATGTATAAACTGAAGCGTCGGCTTCTGACCTACTTATGTACATATACAATTGAGAAATATCACTTCTTTATACCTCTTCTGTCATATTACATTAAACTTTATTACATTTTATAACACTATTCACGTCTATTATGTAACAGCGCGCTGTTTCAACGATTTGGTGATACTAATCACGAGGTTTAAGTAGAACGTTAACACGGTAACACAGACTACCTAATTTCATGTTATGACTTAAGCATAACATTAAATTAGTAGGGTGTTGCATAGAGCCAATGTCTCCAAAGCTACTTGCAGCTGAGCCCCTACCATAGCCAACGATTCCAATGATTGATCTAAGTTCCACGGCCACCCCTAGGGTCACAGCTGTCTCGCCGCCATATCCAAAGTATCGTCTAGACACTTTAGAGGAGGATGCTTTTGAGGAGTGGTCCTCAGCAGCTAGCTATAACTCGAACCAAGTTAGGTTAAGTTGCCGCATTCATTGCATTGAGGTGATCAGTAGGCGCCCCATCATCATCCATATGCCTCATGTCCCCTGAGGGCGAGAAACCAAGATGAGTCGCATCTCTGGACCGTGACATCAGTAAAGCCGAGGGTGTATTGTAGGAGACTGATTTTAGGATTTGGTGTGGGGCTAGGGCGCATAGATTTTGTAATTCCTACTTCCTCATGTATCTCTTTTGCTTTAAAGCTTACTGTGTTAGTTTGCATTTAGTATGTAATGATGACTTAACTATGAGTACCTTCATGTAATGTTCGATATTATGAATCTCACTTATGTGGTATGGGAATGTGAGAAATTTCTATGTATTAATGTATCTTATATTGCTTTTATTCCAATTATGTTATGGACTCTCATGCGACATGCTCTCTCTATATCTATATTCTCGCTCAAGGCTTCACTTTCCAAAATGCTGCAAAACGATGACGTATTTCAAAAAAAATTTACATTATTTTCCTCATAACTTAAATTATAAATGAAGTTTAGTTTTTCATAAGCATAAGTAACAACTAATAAAACGCCATAGTACGACTTAAGCATAGTTTGGGTTTATAAGGGTGTTACATTATCGCGTCAGAGTAGTTCATCCTATTGAAGCCTGAGGTTAGACTGACTATGCTTTTGACTAGAGTGCCGAGCTTGGTCAAATTACAATAAAATCGAATTACAAAATTTTTGCAGTAAAGATGTAATCCGAGTCATCTCTCAGTGATTACAATGTTATGTGATAAGGAATTCGGGGGGAGGGTGTAACATCCTCAATTTCATGTCGTGCTAAATTATCTTAGTAACCCTGAGTAATTAGGCACTTAATGAGAAATTTTGAGATTAGGGCTTAATTAAGGGGTTGACTCGGATGAGAAGGGTCAAGAGAATGCTTAATCGAGATTAGATAATCTCTAATTAAGTAAGTCAGAGCCCTTACAGCTTAATTAAGCACTAATTACCTTTAATTAGCCTAAACGGGTTTAATTAAGGTTAATTAAGCTTAATCGCAAGATTTATTTTTGCTAATCGAGTTCTTGTGTGTAAATCACTAATCCTTGCTTAATCATCTTAATTAAGTTGTATGAGCACTTAATCACATGATTAAATTCAAATTTAGTCAACTAGACAATAAAATAAAGAGTGATGTCATAAAAGCATAAAGCATTAGACAAGAGTGCTTTATGTAAGAGTTTGACCATGTTTTGTCTCCCCATCATCCACTTTGTCCCCTTAATCATTAATTAACACAAAATTAAACAAAATATCTCACTTTCCCTCCCTTAATGTAGGACGCCGCTTTCACATACACACACACACACTCACATTTTCATTTTCACTCATCTTATTCTCTCTCTTCAAGCCAAATTCTCTAACTTCTCTCTAAACACTTCTTCATCTTCTTCATCTTCCTCTTCCTTTCTCCAACACCACCATCCTAAACCTCTCACTTAGCCCTTCAAAGACCTCATCTTTGGGCCTTTGGAGACAAGATCAAAACACTACAACCTCCATTTCCACAAGATTTCAAGAGCTTCTCCTTCCTTCTTGCAAAACCGCCACCTTCATCATCAAGAGGAGTCATCATCTTCTTCTTCCATTTCTCTTGTTTTGCGCCATCTTCAAGAAAGGTAGTGATTTTCATCTTTTTCATTTTGTTTACTCAAGAAAGCTTGGAGCTTGGTTCTTTCATGACCAAGATTTCTAAGTGAAAGCTTGAGAAGATCCTTCATGCTCTTCAAGAGCCAAAGTTTTCATTTTTAGTAAAATAGGTTCTTGATGTTCTTCATGTGTTCTTAAGTTTCCTCTTTTGGAAAAATGTGTTCTTGATGTTCTTCATGTGTTCTTAAGTTTCCTCTTTTGGAAAAATATGTTCTTGATGTTCTTCATGTTCTTCATGTGTTCTTAAGTTTTCCCTTTTGGAAAAATATGTTCTTGATGTTCTTCATGTATTCTTAAGTTTTCTCTTTTGTTGGTAGCTTGCTTAAAGTTGTTCTTTCCATTTTATGATGAGTTGATGACTAGAAAAGCTCCACCTTTTTATGTTCCCATGATTTGATAAGACTTTGAACATTCTAAAAGCTTAAAACTTTAAAAAGTTTGCTTCTTGACACACTTAAAGTGGCGCAAGTTTTAGTGCCATCATAAAGTTTTCTTTTGTTTTGTTTTGAAGACAAGAATGCATGTAAAAGTCTAAGCTTTTTGGCATAATAAGCCTTTTTGAGTTAGAAAATGATATCTTGTCACTTTATGCCTTAGAAATCAAACCTTAAAGAAAATACCTTTTATAAAGTTTCAAACTTTAATCAAGAATGAGACCTTTAAGTCATAAAAGTGTTGTTTTATAACAATTAATTCATAAATTTAGATCTTGAACCAAAACAATGCTTAAAGGCGAGAGCTTCTATCAAAATTAAGACTTTTTAACCTTAAAGTTAATGTTTCATGTCACTAGTTGATAAAGTAGGGACTTTTTTATGTAAAGATAACTTTAAGTCATAAGGTTGAGACCTTAATGGTCTTAGAATAATTAAATGAGTCAACTTTTTAAAAAAAACAAAAAACAAGACTTTTAGTGGAAAAGCTAGTAACTTGCATCTTCATTTCATAAAGATCTAATCTTTAAGATAAAAGCTTGAAGCTTTGTAACTTAGTTAAGTTAAAAATCACCCTTGGTGTTTAGTGAACATGGTGTTGTTGGGTTCATAATATGGTTATGCATTGTCATGACCTAAGGATTAGAGGGATCTCGAACTCCTTGGAAACAGAAGTATGATTAGGGCCTCTGAGCAAACCATGAACCTAGGAATCACTAAGTGCACTATATCGAGAAAAGGAAATAATCACTTAACTTAACTAAATTTGAATAAGTGTTCCATAAGACATGAATTCAAGTAAAGAATAATTTCAGGCAAGAGCTAAGCAACTAAAAGACCGTATACACATATCTTAACTGCGTGATACTCTCATAGGTAACCATGGGAAATCATGTGATGATTCATAATATTCTTCACAAAGAATAACACAACTATAAACCCCTTTAGGGTATGAATGTGTGATGCCATATGGCATGATGAATGACAAGTTGGGTTGAGCTTTGTCTCATGATTAGATGATGAGTGTGATGATATGGTGAACTATTGGTTGAATGTTGATGATTGGCATTTTGGGGAAGCTCCGGTCTAGCCGTTATGCTGCCGGATTTCCGTCAAAATTATAGACTTAGTCGTATCATTGCATGTGTCTAGTCAAAGAAGTGTTATGCATGTAAAGTATAAAGATAAGAAAAGAATCAATGGGACATGACCCTTCAATCACTTCGATAAGGGAAGTGAGAGACGGCGATCCACAAAGACACAAGGAACCTCTATGAGGGAGGCAAGGGTGACATGGAGGACCCTCCAACTTAGAGGTAACCAATATCGGCTTGGTCTGATTTGGTTGGTATTGCGTGACGACGGTCACAGAATGAGCTCATGTCCAAAAGCAGTCTATTTCAAAGGAAAGTAAAGAATGTTAAGCACGTGCTAAAAAGGAGAGTTAAGTCAAAAGTATAACCATGGTTAAGTTGATGATGATGCATGTCCTTGCATGTACTTATGTTGCCCATTTGCATTATGAATGTTTACTCTATCTTTCAGTATGTATGTTAGATTCTGATGATGTAGTATGATGTTAAGTTTAAAAGCAACCCGCTTCGGGGTCTAAGTTTTCAAAACCATCAAAAATTGAACTTAAATCTGTCCACTGTTTTTATAATTAAACCCGAAGTGGCTGGGACGATGACAATGACACTGTGTTTGTCTAGTCGCGATCCTATTGAGAAATTTAATATTTCTCATTCCTACGTTTACCGTGTCGTCTTCAGAGGATGTCGACGTCGGGCACGGTGGTGATCTACATTGAGTTCCCGGTGTGGCGTTGGCGCTTTGACCCGATGCTGAACTCCTCTATGCTGTCGACGAGCGCAGCAATGAGGGTCTATATCTTCCACGACCGCCAGTTTCAGACTCCCGTGATGAGCCCATTTTTCCGACCGCATCAGCCATTCGGCGAGGTTACTATGGATGACATCCGCCCCTACTTTTAGCCACCGAGATACCCCACCAATGATGATGAGACTGATTCGGATACCCATTTGACTCGATCGCTTTCTTCGATTCTGATCCCTCGGAGCCGTCTTATCCGAGCTTCCATGTGGAGACCGATCTGTCTAAGCCCCTCTATCTGGCTCATTCTAGGGGATCTCACCGTTCGGGTTCATCGCAGCCTTCGATGATTCGTCTATCTTCTGATTCTTCTGCTTCATCTATCGCTCAGCCTTCACCCCGGTTCGCGGCGGGGTTCATTCGCACCGCCATTGCGTGCCCGTGGGCAAGGACGTGCCCGAGGAGGGGGATGTGGCGGCACTTCTCCTGGTGGATATGGGAACGGTTTCCTCCCGCCAGATGCTTGATGTGACGACTGCATGCGGAGCCGAGCATGAGGATAGCCCCCTTTTGGTTGTAGTTATAGGGTTATCATTCTGTTGTATGGCATGCTCGGGTAGTAGGATTTTCTGATGTATTTCCTTTTGTTATGCATTGGTAGGCTTCTTGTGTGGGGCCGACGATAAATATCGGACCCATTATTATCTTATGTATGACTCTGGTATGACTATTATTGTATTATCATGGATGGCCGTGGAATGAATGTTACCTTTATCTAAGAATTATGGTTACTCTTATAGTTTCTATGCTTGTTAAATGCGACGTATGTATGGAATAGCGGTGTTACTTTATATGTTCACGATGCGCTCATAGCTCTTGATTTCAAAAATGGTTCACTTGTTTTGTAGAAAAAATTTTACCCCTATTTTCGGTACAAAATAATTTCTAAAAGGTAATGTTAGTTCCGCGAGCAAAAGTAACAACTAGTAATTCCACAATATGACTTAAGCATAGAATGGAACTATTAGGGTGTTACAGAGGGGGGGGTTTGTTTGTTTATAAAATAAAAACGCAACTATTTAGAATGAAAGTGAACAGAAATTGAAACATCTAATCCAAGAATTAAAAGAACAACCACCAATACTCAATCATTGAATTCTAAAAATAACTCAGCAACCAGAATCAGTGATTAACATTGAATCTACATTAAACCTCAAATCTAACTCAGCATTCACATGAAAACCTTCATGTATTTGATTAACACAGATTCAATTAAAATTCAGAAACCTCTTAAACCTAATTGAATTATGTTAATTTCAAGTGTCAATGCAGTTAACTGTAGAACTCAAACCTGAAACACTAATTCGTACTCCTTCCACAATCTGATTACATACATCAACCGAATAATATGCAACCAATCAAATTTCAATCATCAATTCAAAATGAAGAACTCCAATTCAAAACAAGATTAAAAGTAAGAGAAGAACGAGTAGATGAAACCGATTGCATGCTGAGTCTGATCAAACCAATTCTCAAGAGTGTTGTTGTTTCTTTAATCCTTGAATTAGATAGAAGCTTAAGCCTCCATGATTGGAGGAAAAACGAATTGTAAAGGTCGGGGTGGGGCAGGAGAGAAGAGAGGAACAGAAAAACCGAAAAAATGTATGCTTCCCAAAATCTGTCTAATGAGTTACAAGATTCTGGCCCCATACTCAATTCGGCCTTTTCGGAATCAAAACATCTCCAATAAATCCATAACAGCCTATTACATTAATCCCCTATTTCTAAGATGAATCTAGACACCCAATTTGTTTAATTCCGAATTACATAAAGGAAATTACACTAAAAACATGTAATCAAGTTCCATGATTAATCATTAACGTTCTGCTACAGTTTTGACTATGAAAACACATCTATTTGGACTTGTACTCTGAAAGTGAATTGAAGACCTGGATGTTAGCTTCAAAAGACCACTAGAACGGGCTCAATTGGGCTTCTGTGGACTGAGATATGGCCTCAAGCATCAGCCGTATTTAGAAATCATGCTACAGCCTTTCACTCTATTTCTAGGCCCAATTCCAGCTCCTTAACATTCCTCTGACCTCTACATAAGAATTGAGGCCTATCTCTCAGCTTTCCTACAAACTAAAGATCATAATAAAATGAGCTCTACAACTCAAGATATTGCCCAAAAACCAAAATAGTGTCACTTGCAAAATATGTGTGACATGAAAAAATCTACAACAACATGAGAATTATCAGTTCGGGTGGCCTTGGCCTCTACCCACTTGGAAACATAATTAATAGCCAGCAAAATATACACAACCAAATGAAATAGGAAATGGATCTATAAAATCAATACTCCAAACATCAAATATCTCACAAACCAATAATGGTTGTTCAGGCATCTCATTCCTACAAGAAATAGTACCTGTCTTCTGACACTGTTCATAATTCTTACAATAAGTGTAAGAATCACGAAACAATGTGGGTCAGTAAAAACTGGCATCTAAGACCTTCCTAGCAGTGCTCTGTGGCCCAAAGTGACCACCGCAGGCAAATGTATGGCAAAATTGCAAAATAAAAGGAATCTCAAGCTCTTGCACACAACGCCTAATAATCTGATCACTACACATGCGCCACAAATAAGGATCATCCCAGACATAATATTTAGCCTCATTCCTAATTTGTTTATCTGATGCTTTTTAAAATAAGTAGGTAACTCAGAAGCAACTAGATAGTTAACCAAGTCTGCATACCATGGGTCCTTACCTCGCAGCTTTAGAAGCTGCTCATCTGGAAAGGTTTCACAGATGGGAAGAGGCTCCAAAGTTTGTGGAATCCAACTCAAGTGATCTACTACCAGGTTCTTAGCTCCACTCTTGTCCTTGATCTCTATGTCAAACTCTTGCAATAGCAACATCCACCTGATGAGTCTGGGCTTCGCATCTAGCTTCTTCAATAGGAACTTCAATGCTGCATGATCAGAAAAAATAATCATTTTAGTTCCCAACAGATAAGCACAAAATTTATCTAAAGCAAAAATAATAGCCATAAGCTCTTTTTCAATAGTGGTATAGTTAGCCTGTGCAGAATCCAGGGTCCAGGAAGCATATGTTATGACATGGGGAATCTTCCCAATCCTTTGGGAATTTAATTAGAAATAAGCTTGAGAACATTAAGACCCTCAAATTAAGATATAGGAAAAACCTCGTAAGTCAACTTAAAAAGCTTAAAAAAGGATAATAGATGAAATTGGCCCTATACCTAATAAAAAAATTGACACAAGAGACAAATTTAAATAAAAGCTTTCCAGAATTCTAGCTTAGCCGTTATGCTGCCAAAATTTCACAAAATCTATGGACGTAGAATAATTTTTGTATCATAAGCTTTAATAAAAAGAGATTGAACTAAAGGTGTGATTCTTCAAAAGGGAAGGTGACCCGTACTTAACTCCCCTTCCACCCACAACTCACATGAGGCATGGCATAAACCCAATTAGTGTAAGTATAGGGGATAGGGCTTACATGAGGTATGGCTTTGACCCAGCTAGTATAAGTACCAAAAATTTATGGTAGCGACGGCCATGGTATGAGCTCATTACCACTTACATTTAGTGGGTGAAAAAGACTAAAGATAAAGTCAAGCTAAGAAAAGAAAAGGGACTTCAGTCCAAACCTTTGAAAGGAAGGTATTAGGAGAAGCCTAATATACATCCATGTATGTCATATGTAATTATACTTGTTCCCATGCATGTTATGATATAATTCCCATGAATTAGAGGATATGTTAACAATTGAATCTACTTTGGATATTCATGTTTTCAAAAATCTAAGAATTGGACCTTACGAATACTCACTGTTTTCATTTATAAAACCGAAGTGGCTAGGACGATGACAATGACACTTCTGTATCGGGTTCGAGTCCTACTGAGAAATCATATTTCTCACCCTAGTTATTTTTCATATCGTCACCAGATCTTGATGACGTACCCAATGGAGTAGAGCACGGATCCGCCCCAGCATGAGTGGACATTCGATGAAGACGCCCAAGCCATCATGGCAATGACCACCATGGTAGTGCGTACCTATTTCTACCCTGGTCGTATACATGAAGCAGTAAGGCCCAATGTTCTGCTTGCCCCAGCCGACTTTCCTACAGCCTACCTTGGACAGCGGTTGGGTCCTTGGGACTTCCCGCCCGAGCTATTGCCGGACATTGAAATGGAGCTGATGTCTCCGGAGCTGCCTGTAGCCGAGCCCCTACCACAGCCGATCATTCCAGTGATTGATTTGAGTTCCACAGCCATGCCTAGGGCCGCAAGCGTCTCGCCACCATATCCAGAGTATCATCTGGACACTTCAGAGGAGGATCCTTCCAAAGAGTAGTCGTTAGTAGCCAGCTGTGACCCGAACTAGACTGGGCTGAGTTGCCACATTTGTTGCATTGAGGTGATCAGTAGACACCCCCTCATCATCCGTACGCCTCATGTCCACCGAGGGCGAGGAGCCAGGAGGAGCCGCATTTTTGGACTACGACATCAGTAGAGCCGAGGATGTGTTGTAGGAGACTGATTTTGGGATTTGGTGTGGTGCTAGGGCGCATAGATTTTTGTAATTCTTGCTTCCTCATCTATCTCTTTTGCTTTAAAGCTTACTGTGTTAGCTTGCATTCAGTATGTAATGATGACTTAACTATGAATACTTTCATGTAATGTTGGATATTATGAATCTCATTTATGAGGGAATGTGAGAAATTTCTATGTATTAATGTATCTTGTATTGATTTTATTCCAATTATGTTACGAACTCTCATGCGACATACTCTCTCTATATCTGTATTCTTGCTCAAGGCTTCACTTTCCAAACTGATGCAAAGCGACGACGTATTTCAAAAAAAAATTTACTGTATTTTTCATGTAACTTAAATTATAGATGAAGTTTAGTTTTCTACAAGCTTAAGTAATAACTAATAAAATGTCATAATGCGACTTAAGCATAGTATGGGTTTATTAGGGTGTTATAGATCCACTAGAATGTGAATGGTTCTATGATATGAGCACAAATGCAATTGTAGTAACGACCACCATGGTTGTCCATTCCACCTTGGTCACATGTACGAGATAGCAGAGCCAGATGTTCCATTATCCCCTACTATCATTCCTGAGGCACCCTTTGCATAGCCATTAGCTCCTTAGGATTTTTCACTATCTCCTTTGCCGGATATTGAAATAAAGCCTATGTCTGCCAGACTGCCTTTTGTGGACATATTATCTCAGCCTACCATCCCAATTATTGAGTTCAACTCCACTACCACCCTAATCCCTATGGTGGCCTCACCTCCAATTCCTAAGTAGCATCCAGGTGCTAGCCCCACCTATGAAGAGGATCGTTCAAAGGAGATGTCCACCATAGTGAGTTGTGTTCCATACATTGCTAGGCCTAGCTATGCCCATCGAGTGGAGGTGATCAATAAGCATTTGTGCTTCATTCGCACACCCTTTGTACCCTGAAGGCGAGGAGCTCAAGGGCACAGCCGATTCGAATCTCGACATTCTTAGTGCAATAGGATAAGATTATGGATAATGGTTGCCATGGTTATGATCAGCAATTAGCTAGTTGATCTATTTAGTTTTTACCATTCCGTGCATTCTATTTTGCCTTTTCGAGACTTTGTTATATGTAGCTATTTGGATATATTAGACCATGGCACAACTATGTGTCTTGTAATGTAACATATGACTTATGTAATGTGATGTGCTCATCGTACATTTGCTATGTACTGATATTCTTTCCTTACTACCCTTATGCTTTATTACTTTACATTGAAACTTACATGCGCAATGCTTACATAACATTTCTTTCATGCTTAAGGCTTAAGTTTTTAATGCTCCAGCAATAGTAAGTATTTCAAAAAAAAAAATCATATATTCCACGTAATATATTTTCCAAAAGAGTTTAAACTTTTCACAAACATAAGCAACAATTGATAATTGGATATAATACAACTTAAGCGTGGTATGGGATTATTAGGGTGTTACATTGGTCTTCTTCCATGCCATCTTTCATATTTCATCTTACTGGAGCCATGTAAGAGATAATTAAAGGCTATTTAATGATGTCTTCATCTTCTTTGTCCGATACTTTCTTAAATAGATTATTAATCATTTCAACTAGGAGTGTCAATGGGGCGAGGTGGGGCAATGTATAGGCCCCCATCCCCCGCCTTGTACCCACCTGGGTACCCGTGTTTGGAGACCTTGTGGATATGTGGATACCCGCAGATACCCATCCATGTGTATCCATCATATTCGTTGTACCCTACTAGGACCCTATAAGTACCAAACCAGACTAGCCCAAACTATTGAAGCCCATTCTCATGAATTCCAACTAAAATAAAAAATGTCAAGGCTTAAGGTTAGAACGCCAATGCCCCGATCCCTTGCAATGCTCAATCGCTGCCATGCCATTTGCTTGAAAGAACTTGAGAATTTGTCTTTTCTTTCCTACCATTGATGTGCATTTAATTAATAAATAGAGCTATCATAAAATATATTTAGAAACTCTAAGCTCTTAGATGTCATAATTAACACGAGCATATATGAAAGAGTCGTATAATGGTAGAAGGAAAACAATAGCTTAGTCTAAACAAGAAGCATAAATGACACCAAAGAAAATTACAACTAGCATAAATAGTACCACCAAGTCTAAACATTAGTCCCACTAAAGAAAATTACAACAACATTAGCCAAACTGTGAAACTAAGTAGTAGCATTTAACTAATAATACAAAAGCATAATCCATCATTATTATCATGGCCACATCATGGAACTCCTTATGAAACTTTAACTTGGACAAATTGATTCCTACAAAAAAAAACACACAAATAAAAACGTAAACAAATAATATTATTATGAATAGTATAAATAAAAGCGTCTATAAAATTTTATTCACGGCGTCTTCAATATCTAGATCTTCTAGTACTTCAATGAATTCAAGATCCACTTTTGAATTTGAAGAACCTAAGTAACCAAAAAAAAAAATCAAGTAATTATAAATTATAGATATGTATATATGAATTAATGTAGCTATTCAACCAAAATAAATAAGCTTATTTATATATTACTTGAGATGTTACCCCATAGCCAATCTTGGAGATACATCATCGCCCCAATATATCTGGGCACACTCTAATGCGATGTAAAGTAAGAAAATGACCACCAGTACTAAATTCAGACTCAGAAGTAACTGTAAAGATAGGAATTGCTAGAAAATCTCTAGCAATCATCTGCAAAGTTAGGTATTTCAACCCATTGGTCTTCCACCATGCTAGGATATCAAACTCTTCATCTGAACTAGGCAACATTGGCTCTTCTAAATAAAAATCCATCTTTGACTTAGGATTCATCCTAATAGACTGCTGATTAACATACACTACAAAGTTTGATTTCCAATTTTCTTTCCTTCCAATAAAATCTATAACAGTATCTATTATAGTTGACCTTGATGATGAAAAACTACTTTCCCTACCCTTAATCTTGTCATCATACCTAGTTACCAAATTTCGACAAATAGTTTTTACCTTTTCTATTTCAGCGGTTGAGGCAACTCCATAAATTTGGGGGAAAAAGTAATTTAATAGTAGCATTTTATACCTAGGATATAAAACTATACTTACAACCATGACAACATTTATAAGACCCCAATACCTTTCAAATTTGGTAATCATGATGGAGCCATATCATGAATAATGAACCTAGGGTACTCAAGCCATTCATTCAAAGCCAATCTAACTTCACTTATTTTTGGAAAATAAACATTGGAAGTTGGATACATAGTGCCAGAAAAATAATTTAGTTACACTATAAAATAACTCCAATCTTTGAGGAATTTCTTTTTCCATGTCCTATTTATCTTCACTTGGAAAAGACTTATACTGTTGCTCACACTGTGACAAGCGACAAAAAATATCTTCATAATCAATAGCAACATCAAGCATCAAAAAGGTAGAATTGCACCGAGTTTTGCAATCAAGAATAAGCATCTTCATGTGTGGAATGCCCACTTGATTACATGTTTCTTTAAAATTTTCCTTCTTTTAGGGGTTGTTGTACAAAAATTAACACTGTTTCTAACCTTCTCACTAGCACCAGATGTAACATCCACCGTTTTTCGCCTAATTATTTGGTTTTATCGAATAATTGAGAAAAATTAAAATTCGGTTAAACAATTATTTAGACTCAATTGATTGGCAATTACTTGAGTTTAGATATGAGGGAATTGAATTAAAAGTATAGGAGATTTTATAAAATTTCATTGCAAACCGATTTACTGATTTAAAGGAAATCGGTAAAATTACGGTATTTTAAACTATCGGAACCGGACCAATAGAATTGCAAGCTTTAAACCCTATTTTTAGTGGCTGATAACTCAACCACTTATCACCTAAAGGTGGCGCAACAAAGGCCACCAAAACATCAAGAAGCTTGGCTGAATTTCAGCCAAGCATTCTAAGCCAATCAAATTCAAGAAAAACCACTCAAAGTAATCAGAATTTTTCCACCTTTTAACCCCTATTCAGACCACATTCTAGCGCCCTTTCTCTCTTCTCATTCAGCTCTCTTTCTCTCTACTTCACACACAAAACTCCAGCCAACATCAAGCCAATTAAAGCTTTGCTCATCCAAGCCTTCAAAATCCAGCAAAATCACTTGGAACAAAGGTAGGGGTTTGACACTTGAATTAATTCTGTCGTATTGGCTGGCTGAGCTTGGATTATTTTCATCATCTTTGATGTGTTAAATGAATGATTATGATGATATGTGATTGGTGTTGGACTGTTTGTGTGATTGAAACCGAATTGGAAGCAAGAAAGAATGGAAATAGGAAGAGCTGATAGGTTAGAGAACCAAAAACCTTCGGCAGTCCATACGGAGGAGTGTACGGATCCGCCTATCGCTGATTAAATTGAGTGGAACCATTTTTATATGAAACGAGACATCTGGGGCTTTCCATAGATATATCATATAAGGCTTTTGAATTAGAATTGAGAGAGATCTGAATTTTTGAATTTTGACCTAGGGTTTTGACTCTAGTTCTGGGCAGACTGGGTTGTTCAGGGTAGAACTCTCCCTATACTACTTGAAAATGAGTGGAACTAACTTTGTTATAAATCTTACACATATAAGAATCTTCCATAAAAATTTCAGAATTAGATAAGGTCCCAATTGCTCCCAGTGCTCCAAGAAATTTACCCTATGTCCAAACCGAGCTAGAACAGGGTAGTTTAGTAAGGTCAGAATTCGGGGCTTGTAACTTGAGCCCCACTAAGTCAAATGGAATGGAACTTTTGTAAATGAAACTTTAACCTGTTAGCTTTAATAAGAGTCTAATTTCGTATAATTTAAGTCAGTTTTCAATTTTTAGTGGATTTTTACTTTTAGTTGTCTGATTCTGGCTAGCCATTGGGCAGGCCGGGATAAAATCTAAATATCTTGAGGTATAGATATCAAAATTAGATGGGACCAAAGAGGTTAGAAACTAGACACATAAGGCTACAACATATCCAAAAATTAGGTTTAAATGAGTTAAAATGAAATAAAGGTGGGATATACCATAACCGGGCAGAATAAGGCAGAATGAGTTAAAAACCCTATTGATACCTTGTTGAAAGTAATGAATGAATCTATGAATGTATATGCATAATTGCTACTCTGTACTGAAATTGCAAATTGTATAAATGTTCTAGTATGCTGGCACTATTCACGAAAAAGCGGACACGTTCCGTTATGCTGCCGAAATTTCGGTAGAACCCATGCACAAGTTATGAATTACATGTTAATGCATGTGCATTTTTAAGAAAGTTATGAAAGTTATGAAAAGGATTATGTTACTATGAAAGTTCCATGCTACTTGGGCCAACCCCGGATAAGAAGTTAAGGGGAATAGATCGGTGGGAAGGTCGGGGAAAGTAAACCCGATATTCTTGTATAGGGATGAGCTCGATTCTAAAAAGCAGACTATTACCTAGGAGTCTAAATGGCCAAGAACTCCCAGGGGACCAAGAGATGGAACATGATGAAAAGTAATAGAAAATGCTTATGAAGAAAGGTTCATGCTTAAGTCTGCATGATTACATGACTGCATGGTTACAATGAAATCATCGTGTCAATATGTTTACAGTTGTCTATTATGTTTGCTTACTGCTGTTTATTTATTTATGCTATTTATTATTCTATATATCATTATTAGTAATCTATTTTGTTTATCGTGCCATATAAAGTAAAATTGAACTTTGCCTCGGACCAAACATTTTCTTGAATTCATTTGAATGAATATTTCAGTTTGAACATATGTTTTTATAATTAAATAAAACCCGAGACAACTGAGAATGTATGTGACGTCAGCTAACCATTATACATAGACCCTACTGAGAATTTCTTGAAATTGTCACCCCCTTTTTGTACCTTCCACATCATTCTCAGATGTTTGCGATGGACTCCACAGCTACACTCTTCATTGAGATCCCCGCTTTACAGCTTCATCATGATCCAGAGTTAGATTCCTTGTATATAGCCGGTTCGTGTAACTTCCGCCTCTACCTCTTTATCAACAGGAACTTTGATGTCCCCTTACACCATCCTATTTTTGACCCTGCGACCCCTTATATCGCTGTCCCGCTGCACATGGTGCACCCACCTCCAGCTCCTCCTGCACCTGCAGCACATGCAGCTCCTACAGATCTTACTCCGGAGTCACCTCTGCAGGCCGCTCACGATGTGCTGCTTAGTTCAGAGAGTGACCCTTCTAAGGCCACCGGCTCGTCACCCTCTTCCTCCTCGGGACCTAGCACAGAGTATTCTCCGGCTGGGCCTGACATGGCTAACGGCTTTACGGCCAGAGTAGTTGAGGCGTGGGAGATGTTGTACAGTATGACCCTCTTTTGGACAGCACGTAGCTCTGGGTCATAGACTTGACAATAGGATTAGCAGTAGGTTATGCAATGTCCTCTAAGGACCATAGGATGTTTTGACTGATACGGGCATCATTGTCTTTTGGTACACCGGCCCATGTATGTATTCTATTTTGATGCTTTGTACATAAACTGAAGCAGTGGCTTCTAATATATATATATATATATATATATATATATATATATAAAGCAGTGGCTTCTGATATATATATATATATATATATATATATATATATATATATATATATATATATATATGCACGTACACAGTAATGTTATTGTACTATTCCTATCTTTTGTGATATTCCGTTAAATTCGTTTCACTTTTAGCATAGCAGCGCGCCGTTTTGTCTGTTCAAAAAAAAAATGACGACGATTTAAGGAAGCACGAATCATGAAAAGCAAACAGAGTGTTGACACGGTAACACTGACTACCTGATTTAATGCTATGACTTAAGCATAACATCAAATTAGTAGGGTGTTACACCAGAAATCATGGACAAACCATGCTTCACTATCAGATTCAATATATGAGCACAGCAGTGCATATGAAACAACTGACCACCCAAAATAAATGATCTAGGTGAAATCTTATCTAAAATGCACTCAATCATAGAATCATTTGTGGTGCAGTTATTAACAATCAAAGTAGACAAGTTCCTATTGAAGTTCCAATCCGGCATGCATTCAATCAAGGTATTAGTAAGAACTTTGGTAGTACGAGAGCAGGCACATAAATGAACCAAATATATAGATAGCAATGTTAATAATACACATTAAATCACTAACCAAAAAAAGAAAGAAGAATTTGGAAAACTATTAGTGTCAAATTTTGCATTATTACCTCATAATTCGGCTTTGCAAGATCCAAGAATCATCAATGTAATGAGCCGTAACAGCCATATACCCTTTATTTTGGTTGCTAGAAGTCCACATATCTGTGGTGATTGCAATCTGACTTGAATTGTTTGCTAATAGCTCCATTTCTTCTCTTTCTCGACACTATAAAGCTTCATGATATCACTCCTTATAATGTTGCAAGAAACCACCTTAAATAGAGGTTGCATAGCATTGTAAAAGTTCTTGGAACCCAAATGCTCAACCATTTTCACTGGATACTCAAGGAGAATAATCATGTTAATAAGTTCTTTCCATGCTATCTCTTGATTGAATGAGTAAGTTCCAACAACTACATGTTGATCCCCTTTTTGTTGAGTTTTGATAAATGCTTGCCTTATATCTCGTGTAGTCCAAAGTTTGCAAGTCTTGAATTGCTCATGCAAGTATGATGTTCCTTGCTTTGGATCACCTAAGAGCTTTGCCTTGCAATAATTGCAAATGTCCTTCCATTTTCCATCTATCCATTCTCTCGTGAAATGATTCCAAAAAATTGAAGTTCGCCTTCTTCTAACTTGTGCACTTTTGTCTAGAGCCAAGCTTTGACTTTGAGTTTCAGTTTCTCTACTTTGCGAATTGACATTAGATGATCCACTTACAATGGGAGTGAGATTAGGAGTAATAGCTTCATCTAGTAATGTCATAGGTGATTGAATTTCCTCATTGTTAATAGGAGTAGAAGTTGGATCCATAGACATTCTACAAATCAAATATGTAAAATAATTAGATAAATAGTAGATCATGACAAAACAAACCAGAAACATACCAAACCAGCATAAGGCGCATTAATAAGGTGCATTACCAATGTTAAATTTTCTTTTCACAAAATCCTTTCAAAAAACAAATATAGTAACTATATTAACCCTGGGACCTTTTTTTTTTTTCAATGAGATTCACATTGGGATTACTATCATTGACTTAGGCAAATAAGCTTACGAGTGCTTGTATCGAATATAACATGAGATAACATAAAGCAAATGAGTTCGCGACTAGTGTTTATTATTTAATCAAGGAAAATGTTAATTTGCAGTTCTTCATCATTCTACAGGTAGTTCTAAGTCTCTCAATTCACAGAGCATTAAAAAGATTGCATAGCCAAATATAACTGTGGTGAATTTTAGAATCAACATTAAGTACATTAGAAAAAGAACATTAAAACAAAAAATAAAAAATAAAACAAGCAACTCCTATAAGCACAATTTTTCCATAGACTATACGAGGAAGGCATACAATATTAAATATCTTTGGATCATGTCAAATTGCAACTCAAATCAGACTTCCAGTTTCAAGATGCAATTTACAGGATCATGAAGTATAAGTCATCCACTATACTATTCTTGAAAGATTCTCAAGTAGTTTAGAAGGGCAATAGATCTAATTAGTAGTATATATGGGAACGCATTAATAGTATGTGCATAAATGTGTAATGTATATAATTATATCTTACATTAAATTAAAATTCTAAAATATGTAAAATATGCTTTTACACACAACTACGACTATAATTACATAGGAATATTATTGTAATCTTTAGATTATTACAAAAAAGTACTTCAATATTTTTAACCACGGGAGTTATCTAAGCAACTATGAGTCTATAACTACCATCTCAGTGCACAAAGCATAGTGGAAAAATATTGTAGCTTCAATCAAATATAAGCACTTAAGCTATAGGAAACTTGAATCAATTTTTTTTAGAAGAAGACGAACAACAGAGTCACAAAGGAAAAAGGACTCACCCAAGGATGGCAAAGGAACAATTTGGGATGACAGACTCAGTGAGGAAGGGACAAACAAAGCAATGGATAATAGAGCTCAGTAAGGAAGGGCCAATAGCAGTGAAGTTGAAGAGAAGAAGAGTGCGTGGGGGGCTGGGGGCTAGAAGTAGCATAAAAGCAAAAGAAATAAGAGAAGATAGAACAAAACTAAGCAAGTATATTATATATTTATATAGGCGTAGTTTGGTAATTTCATATTTGTACCCACAGATACGGGTATCTGAATCCCTGCACCCAACCCGTTTAATAAACAGGTATCTAAATTTCCCATCTTGATTACCGATGGGGGAAAAATCCTTCCCCCTACCCGCCTCATAATGGATATTACCCGCAGGGGCGGGTTGTAATACCCTACTAGTTAATTATTAATCTAATCATTTCTAATTATAATTAATAACTAAACTAGCATGTGTCACGTGTCTCCTTATGAAATTTAATTTATTATTATTATATTCTTTCATTACCATTCTTGTCAATTAAACAATTACCTCCATCTAAACCGGCTTTTTAAGTACACATACTAGTTGGAAGCAACATGCAATATACTGAATAACCTCATTGTGCAAAATATAACAGTAAGTCTAGTAGTCTATAGGTCATCTCCTGAGGGTCATATATAGATACAGTCATCCAAAAGTAAAGTCTAAAGCCTAGGATGTCAAATATGTGTACAATCATCCAACAAAATAAAGGCTACTCCGCTTGATCCATACACGGATCGATGGATAATAGAGAGATCTATTTATCCATCAAGCAGAGACAAAACTATTAACATAAAGAGATCTACATCACGTGATGAGGTAGAATAAGGGACGGATATCCTGTAGCACGAGGACCGCATGACCCGAGAGTGGGTCAATCATTATGGTCACCTCCACCACCAGTATGGTCATAATGCAAGCCATCTGAAAGCACCAGGAAAATACATAATGAGAATTGAATCTCAGTAGGGCGTGGTACTTCTAGGGGTCGGCCGTGCACCCAAAAACTCCCAAGTTTGTATAAGCAGGTTCAAGTTAAAATAATATATCACATAATTACAGCAGATAAACCAATAGGCAATGGGCACATGGACAGTAAATAAGTAAACGAATAGTAAGTAGTTAGATAGGCAATTAACAAATAAATAAATAAGTAGATGGCATGTTAGGTATGTATGGGTCAAAATAATATGCAATGATAGGTAGTAAAATGAGAAATATGAATGTTATGCATGAGACTTTTTTCTTCCTTGTTATTCTTTTGCTTATCTTTTCTTATCCCTTTTCCTCCTCATTGCTCAATTGAAGAGAAGCTAGTGGCCTCATCTCATCTCCTGCCATGATCTGCTGAGAGCTCTCTACCAAGGTGTCCCCTAATCCTAGATCAAAACCATGGACACTAGCCCCATGCCCAAGCTAAACCATCCATTCCAAACAGAGCAGTGACTGTCCCACCGATCCACTACAAGGCAGGTCCAAGACATTCACCTTATATTTCATAAAGATTATATTTATTTATGCATGTTCACACCATCACCATGTCATGCTTAGAGATCTTTAGTATATATGCATTTCACATATAAGCTCATGCACCGTAACTTATGCTTCACTCAACATATGAAAAATGTGGTTCACATGCATTGGGATACACATATATGGTCATGAATATTCATGTAGATTTATGATGCACATACAAGCTCATATAAAGTAAGTATAGCATTGAGAAGTAGCAAATGAGTTTAGTTTCCTTAAGCAATTTGGGCCAAATTTTAGGACTCAATTAATTCCTTTTATTCATTACCAATTTGGGCCATTATTATGTTAATTGTACTCTAGAATTATTTTCCATGGACTTAAAACACTTTATGGGTCAAACTTAATTATAAGGTATGGAATTTCATACTTGGGCCAGAAAATAGCAATCCACACATCAATCAATTCAGAAAATAATTATAATTAAAATAGTAAATTAGCTTTAAAATTCATAAAATTTTTCCATTTGGTCCTTTGTGATGTTATCCTATAAAAATTTCGTGGCAATTTCTTAACAATAAGTATAGTAATAAAATTTAGAACCCGGATAGGTCAGAATCCCATTTTTCGCCAGGAAGTTCCAGATTCAAAAATTTATTTAATATAGTTAAACATCTCTAAAAATCTCACAAAAATTCGTAGTCATATTTTCAGATCTTATTTACATGATATAAGAATTTGAGGTCAAAATTCATAGAATTACTATATTAACAAAAATGGGAAATTTTAGTGTTTCTAGAAATCGATCACAAGTTCAATAATAGGGCAATTCTGTCCGAAATTTTTTAAAATAGCAAACCTTCACAAAAAATTATGAAAATTTACAGCCAACCACATCAACATGTTATATTAAAATATAAAATTTCCAAGTCAAAATAATGAGATCTAATGGGGTGAAAAATTCACGCAATCATAGCAGTTCAGAGGAACATGTTAAGTCCTAGCAGCACACTTATCAAAGGGTTAAGCAATAAGCACACAATCACTATCAAACACACACAAACCAAGCATTTTCATGCATACACATACTAAGGGCAGAATGTAAAGAATCAAACAAGCAAGATCAACAAGCATAACAACCTAAAATTCAACCTTGACAATGTTCGTTTAGTCTCACCATGAGATTACCCCCAAATAACCCCTTATAAGCTTACAAAACAACACTCCGCCTCACCACACATCTCCTCACCAAATTTGCATCATTTCACACTCTCAAATATGACACAAAAACACCCAAACCTCCTCCAAAAAGCTAGCTCTAGCCACAGTCGAAAGAGAGGGAGTTAAGCCCAAAATTAATTCAAACCAACATAAATAAGAACAAGGATTAGAATCAATCAACATTATCAGGTCCTTGGGAGAGTTAAAAAAAAAAAAAAGAAGAAAACCCCCTACATTGAATGATGAAAAGGGAGTACAAAAATGGTGTAGGGATGGTGATGATGATGAACAACTTAGAAGAGAAAGAAGAAGGTGAATAGAACACAAGACCACTCAAGTGTTTTGGCTCACTATATTTTTCCTTCTTCCAAAAGATGAAGAAGAAAGAGTATGTGGACACTCACACACACAAACATACTTGGTGTAACATCCCTAATTTTTGTCTAAGCTAATTAGCTCAGTGATCCTAGGTAATTAGAGAGGTTAACGATTAACTAAGGACTAATCAGCTAACATCGATGAGCAAGAGCTTAGTAAATTGAGTCAAGACAATAATCGAATCATAACGCACTAAATGGTTTAATTAAAACCTAATTATTCGAGCCTCATTAATTCGTAACTTAGAAATATAATTAAGGTAATCCAATTCTATTAATTAAGTACAAGACAATTGTTCTACCTTACCAATTGAGATAGATAAATTCTTATACCCTAATTACATAATTCATAAGATCAATTCTTTTAGAGGAAAAAATCTTAAAAGTGTAATTAACCGAAATCGGTCAAAGAGCAATTTAACTAATCAAGTTGAATTAACAACTTAGGTAATTCTAATGGCTTTGAAGATTTAAAGGTTTCTCCTAATTGATGCACCAAATTTCGGCCAAGGATAAGAGCAAAATCCAACCATCTATTTGCCTTCTCATCATGCACTCTTAGATCAAGAGTCTATGTTAGTAGTATCCCTTTAGTCTAGACAAGAGAAGTACCTTCCTCCCTTAGGATTATGCCACTTGGAGTGATCATATTCACCCAAGCCAATCCCAAGAGTAGTCATGCCTTTAACCACTTGAGAAAACACTAAATGAATGGTCTTTACCCAAGTGCCAAGACTCAAAGGAAACACAACCCACCCTTTTACCCCAAGGTTCCTAGCCCTTTTGCTTGAAGAAGAAGTAAAACTCACCTACTCACTCTTGCTTGTTAGAGAAGCCAAACCAATCAACCTCCTCACCCATTTTTGCGCCCCAAATAGCCTCCTCCATTCTCTCATTTGTGATTTTCATCCTCTCACTACAAGCCCAAGCTCCCACTTCTCTCTAAACTTCATTCTAGCTCTTTTATTCTTCCAAACTTTCTTGTTCCTCTTCTCTCGTTCTCACCTTATCCAACTCTCTTTCCTATCAACATTCTCACAAGTCCTTCAAGGACCACCCTCTTTGGTTCTTGAAGAAGCAAAACAAACACTCACCTATCCCCATTATCAAGCTTAAGGAGGAGGAGGCCATCTCCAACCATTTTCATCCTTCAAGCTTTCAAGAGAAACTCATTTGGTAGTGACTCTTACCTTTCTCTTCCATGTTTTTCAAGCTCTAGAACTCCTAAGCTCTCCATAGCTAGGTGGTTTTAGGACTTCCTCTAAAGGCCTCATGGCCATGCTTTCATTATATGATGTTGTTTGTGATTTTGCTTTTCTTTTGGAAAATGATATTGGTTGTGCATTTTGCTTTATGTTGAACCCAAATTTTTAGAACTCAAAATATTGACTTTTACCAAAATCTCAAAGTTTAAAGACGGTTTGGAAATGTAAAACGGTCACTTGAAGAAAAGACTTGATGTTTTTGCAAGAAAACTCATTAAAAACAAAACCGTGAAAATTGGAAAATTCTGGCACTCTGTATGGCATGACCAATAACTCTTTCAATATAACTCCAAATGGAACGAAACTAATTTTAGATGAAAATAGACTCATAGAGCTTTTTATACATATAAAATATGTGGGATTTGGTCATAAAACGAGAGAGATATGAATTTTCAAAGTCTGCTGTTCCTGGATGGGTTTTTGTTCGGGCAGTAGGTAATAAAACGTGCATAACTCAAGTTATACAGAACATTTTTGAGTAGGACTAAGTTTTTTAGAAAGATAAGACATAGAGGAACATCCTCATAAAAATTTTTGGCAGATTCCTTATGAGGAGTTCACACTAATGTTTAAAAGTCACTGACCCGAGATAAACTTTCAAGTCTGAACAGTCAGAATAAAATGTGCATATCTCAAGCTACAAAATGAATTTTTGAGTGGGGTTTCTTTTGTTTAAAAATAGGCTCAGAGAAGTATAATCATACCAAAATTTGAAATAAAAGAGTAAAAGATGAAATTATGGTGAATTTTTGAAGTTACTACCCCACTGTAAAAGTAAAACTGGTTATGGTTAGGTTTTAAAAGTTAAGGAGAAATAAGTTTTAAAACATTAAGACCCTTACATTAAGCATTGGAAAACCTTCATAATTCAACATAAAAAGTTTCAAAGAGGATAGCAGATAAGATTGGCCCTAGGCCTAATAAAATAATTTATATAAGAGGTAACCTCAATTAAAAGCTTGCATCAAATTTGCTAAGCTAAGCTCATAAGACTTTGTGTGATATGTATGCCTTTATGCATCATTATGACAACAATGATATGATGATGATCATGCCGATGATGATATGATAATGATGATGATGATATGATATGATGATTATGATAGTGATATGATGATTATGATTGTGATATGATGATGATCATGATGATGGTGATATGATAATGATGATGATGATATGATATGATGATGATAATATGATATAATGATGAGGGTATGAAGATGATATGTTGAGAATATGATGCTTAATGATATGTGATAAAGGAATCATATTTGGTGATGGCGATACATAACACCCAAATGTGGAAAAGAATTAAAATAATTTTGCATCATAAGCCTTAATAAGAAGATAAAGTAAACTAAGGGCGTGATCCTTCAAAAGGGAAGGTGACCCAAAGTAAGTTCCCCTCACCCACGACTTACATGAGGTATAGCATGACCCAGCTAGCGTGAGTATACGGGATAGGGCTTACATGAGGCATGGCATGACCCAGCTAATGTAAGTACCGAAATTTTATGGTGGCGACGGACACGGTATGAGCTCATTACCACTTATGTTTAGTGGGTGAAAAGAAAAGGACTTAAGATAAGTCAGGTTAAGAAAAGAAAAGAAAAGGGACTTCGGTCCAAACTCTTAAAGAGAAAAAGCTAAGAGAAGCTTATAGCACAATCATGCATGTTTTACATGATTATACTTATGCCCATGTATGTTATGATATAAACGATTAGAGAGTATGTTAAAATTGAATCCACTTCGGATATTCATGTTTTCGAAAACCTAAGAACTGAACCTTATGCATGCTCACTATTTTCATTATAAAATCAAAGTGGCTGGGACGATGACGATGACACCTCTGTGTCGGGTTCGAGTCCTACTGAGAAATCTTATTTCTCACTCTAGTTACTTTTCCGCAAGATTGTGTTGGCACATCCAATGGACTGGAGCTTGGAGCCACTGCACTACGAGCGGATATAGGATGAGGGATGCCAGACGATGTTGATTTGGACTTGTAGTTGCCGTATACATTCCTTTTTGTGACGAATTATGTCAATTTAAGTTGTATTTAGTATTTGGATCATGGCGCGACCATGAGCCTCCTTCGATGTAATGCTGTTATATATATGTATGTATATAAATATTATGAACCTATATGGATGTAATGATTAGTTATGTAATGCAATGTATTTGTGAATTACTATTTATTTATCTTTCTCTTGTTTTATGAGATTGGGTTATGTATCTTATGTGACACGCTCTTTCTTTATCTGACTTCTCGCTCAAGGCTTTACTTTTCAAAATGCTCCAAAGTGACGACGTATTTCAAAAAAAAAAAAAATCTTACCGTATTTTCCGCGTTATTTAATTTCAAGTGAAGTTTAATTTTTCACGAGCATAAGTAACAACTAATAAAATGCCATAATACGACTTAAGCGTAGTATGGGTTTATTAGGGTTTTACACTTGGCTTCTCCTCTCCTTCTACTGCTGCTGCGTGAGTTTCTGCTAAGGGGGAGAGTTTGGCTTCTTATCACACACACTTATAATCACACCCATACCCACATTCAACAACTACACTATTCAATGGTACTTTTAATTATTTTTCTTCTAAACTCGGTAACCAAGTTTAAGGCAGGTGTAGATAAGTGTCTTAGATCAATGGATGACATTTTTTTCTAATTATATGTCTCTCATATTTTATTTAGTCATTTTGCTTATAATGTTAAGCATTTAGCTTGTGATAATTAAGTTGAATTTAGTTAATTAACATGCCCTAATTTTTAGTTATCCAAATATTTATATTTGGTCATTCTAATTATTCTAAGCATGCCTCCAAATTTTTATAATTTTTTCTCAATTATTTGCCTATTTTTAAATTATTTTTCTTAATCTTACAATTTACTAATTAACAACCCAAAAATCACAGGAAATTCAAAAAAGCTTTAAAAATTCTGATTTTTATTTTTTAAGCTAATACAACCATAATTAACCTTCATAAAACTTTTCATGAGTTTTTGAAAATTATTCCTATTTTTTTATAAATTATTATTGAGTTTCGAGTAGAAATAATTCAATTAATAATTGCTTAATTACCTAGAAAAATTCCAATAATTTTCCTATTGTCTATTAACCTTATTTAGGGTTGAATTGGCCACAAAAATTATTAATATGGATTTTTTATAATTATTTTAAAATTTTGATTTTTTATATCAATATTAAAGCATGGTAATTTTATATATAAGCAAAATAAATCAAAGTATTAAGTTAATGACTATAGGAGATGTTACACGAGTAAAATTGACATCCCTAATTTCAACCTTAGGAAAATATGCCTTTATCTTCCCTTTTTCCCAATTGCATAAAAACTATCCTCCACGTCAAAGCATCCATTAACAACCGCCATATCCTTTCCTACTCTAAACTCTTTAAATTTCTCCACTTCGCTCCAAGTAAGCTTCGATTGACATAGGATTCTTCAAAGCTGAAGTCTATAAGTCAACTTCCCATGTGACCTTCTATCCTACTAACATAACTCCCTTAAATGCTATTCATCATAATATATGTCTTACACTTCCCATCCATAGGTTTAGACCCACTTATCACCCTAATAGGATTCACCTCCTCATTATTATTCTTCATAGCATGATTCCTCTGCTCAAACTTCTGATCTTCAGGCCCTTTATCAGCGCTAAACACATTTCTAGCTTATACTGAAATTCATTACCTATTTCAACCCCAGGAACAAATCCTAATATCTAATTACTTGAGTTAATATATATCCCTTCTCCTTAAGGATCTTTATTACTTGTAAGTCAAATACCTCAGAATTGTTTCCCTTGTTCTTCCTGTTATTATCAACCAACTTAACTTTCAGGGAACCATTATCAGACCTCTAAGACATTCTGACTTAACCATCAAACTTAGCACAACTTTCCTGTTTGTTGCAACCTATAACAGCCTTGGCTTGAGACCTTCAACTTCAAGCTAAACCATAATCTCCTGGCCTAACATCACCTTAACTTACACAACATTCTCATTTCCTTATTTAACTGCTACTGTCTTAGAATTATGTCAACCTATGCATGATTGATTTCCTTCATGAGTGTAATTTACTTTTTCCTTATGTTTCCCCATTACAATCTCATCCTAGAAGATGGGTCAGATACACCTAGCTTATTCACTTCCTTTATGACATTTCCTTTAGAACTAGCTAGAGTCATATCCACAACCTTCCCTAGAGAACATGTTCATGTCGAATGTTGTTTCCAACTTCTTTGACTTCAACAGCAGCTACATTTTCAATGTGTCATCACCTACGACCATGTTTTATTTGTTGAACCATTTTGCCAACTAGGGAAGAAAACATTGTAATTTTTTCCTTATCTCTTATTCGCTAAAGCTTCCATACCTGCCAACAATATTCTTACCAGCTCATCATTTCCCAAAGAAAGCCAATCCACTTGATGACATATGACCACTGAATTCTTTCCTTCTTAAATCTGCAGCCAATTAGTTGAACAAGAATCTCAGCAAGTGACTCAGAATGCTGACTATCCTTTTCAAACTAGGAAATCATTGACACTAAAACTTTATGCTGCTTATACTTGGGCCAAGCAGGGAAAACTACAATGCCTATTTTCAGAATTAATGGCTTCTCAAATCTTTCTTCAAATGACCATTATTAATCGATGCTTCCATTTCTATTGATAATTCATAATTCAGTGCAAATCTTGCTACTACAACAGCACCCTAATTTTCTGTCTCTTTCTTGCATACTCTTTGCTTCCCAACATTGCTATTAGAAGTTTTGGTTACATAACTTTCCACCAACGGTATCTTATACCACCTTACGAGATGCATTATCCAAAAATAATGACATATTAGAAAATGTTTCACCAGAGTCTTTTATCCTATTTTAGATGTCTAATAATCTATCTTCTTGTTAGAAGCAAGCTTCTTTAGATACCTTTCAATCAGTAAGGGTGATTACAGATCAAATGCTGAGACTAACTCATTATAAAGATCAATCTCCATATCCTAATAGCTTATCTGAGACTTTCTAACCATTAGCTCTAGCTCAAATGTCAAGTCTTAGGCTTTAATTACATCTATGCCTACTATTCCCTCCATTATGAGTGATAAGGTCATATGCAAGAATCAATAGATCTTTCAATTTCTCTTTTGATCTTCCCACTTCCATTAACACCAACTAGGGTAAGACACGAAGGTAGAGTGTTCTAAGCATTAGATTTAAACTTTATAATAGGATTCATAGTGTTTCCTACAGTAGGTCCTTTCAAACTTGTTGAGTCAATCTTACTAGAACATCTATATCTATCTCAACCTCTTTTTCTTGCTTCACGAGAAAGTATCACAATTTAACTATACCTCGGGAATATGCCCATGCATATGAGATTAGTTCTAAGGGAAGCATCCCTGCCTAATGAAACGAACGTTCGAAATAAAAGCAAGGACAATAATTATGACATGGGGAGAATAAATGCATTTAACAAATGAACTGACAAAGATAACATTCCTAAAGGCCTTTTATAGTGCCACAGTGTGAAATGAGCAAGCTTCTATTTGCACAGTTGTGATCCTTCCAAATGTCACTTGCTTAACCATAGGGAAACCTAATACTCTGATTGCACTTTGGTCATGACCCAATCCAGGCTATGCCGGCGCATAGGGAGTCTCTGGCCCCTAGCAAGCCTAACTGAGACTTCCTATGAAATATGGATAGGGCAACCCCAAAATAGGCATTCCCTAAACATGCATAAACCCTGATATCAATTAAATACATCAATTCTTAATTCAAAACAAAACAAGCATTCCCCGAATGCATTCAGAGTTCAGATTATATATACATATGAATTAATGGGGATCCATTTACTCGTGATGTAAACTAATTTATTTACTCTCAATCCTCACCTATTATGTTACCAAAATCTAATGGCTCTCAATGATCCACTTATACTCTAACATGATATCCTCTACCTAATTTTCTCATGCTTTTCTCTTTTCTCATCACCTAACCACTGAATCCACTCCTTTAATTGACCGCCGAAGCATCTCACTTGGCCATCGGCCACCACCTTTATTCATTTACAAAAATTCATCTCTCTTTTCACTTCTTTCCACATAAATCCCTTTTTTTGCCTACTTCATGAACACAACCCAACCCCTTTCTCTAGACCATAAACATTTGTAGGTAGGACCCCTTATACCATTTTCACTTTCTTATGTTTCCAGGATTTGAATGAAAGTCACATCTAAGATGAGTATTATTTTCTTAAAAAAACTCTTCTCCAGCATGAATCATAAATGAATAAAATAAAAGTTGAGACATTTCTACTATTCAAAAAAACAAAACTAATTTTTTTCTTGTTGGAGAACACATAACAATGCTCAAATAAATCTATTGTGAATTCTCAATTAAGCAAACATCTTCATCCAATTGAAATGTTAAGTTGGTGCATGGAGGGATATTTCTCCACCAAACTAAGTAGGTTAATATATTATTATGATTGTGTATTCAGGTCATGAATTCATAAAGTATTGAAACCCAAAATGTAACATCCTCAATTTTCTTCCATGTTAATTACCTCAGCAACCTTGAGTAATTAGACACTTAATGAAAAATTAATGAATTAAGGCTTAATTAAAGATTTTATGGGGTGATTATGAAGAGAAAAAAGTCAAGAGAATGTTTAATTAAGATTAAAGAATCTCTAATTAAGTAAGTCAAACTCTTAATAGTTTAATAAGCGCAAATCACCCTTAATTAGCTTAATCAAATTTAATTAAGGATAATTAAGCTTAATTTCATGTTAATTTTTTTAATCATATTCTTGTGAGTTAATCACTAATTCTTGCTTAATCATGTTAATTAAGTTGTAAGAGCACTTAACCACATCATTAAAATTCAAATTAAGTCAACTAGACAATAAAGTAAAGGGTGATGTCACTAAAACAAAAGCATTAGATAAGACTACTTTATGTAAGAGTAAGTACACTCTTTGTCCCCCTCATCATCTCATTTGTCCCCTTAATCACTAATTAGCACAAGATAACACAAAATGACACAAAAGTATCCCCCCCCCCAAACCCGCCTATATTTTACGACCATATACATGCACACATACATACACTCATTTTTCATTTGCAAGCTTCCATTCTCTCTCTAAGTTCTCAAACTTTCTAACTTCTCTTTAGATTCCCTTTTCTTCTTCTTCATCATTGTCCACCTCCATAACCAAACCTTCACCACTAAACCCTTCAAAGACCACATCTTTTAGTCGCTGGAAACAAGATCTACACACCACAACCTTCATTTTCATAAGAACTCAAGGGCTTCCATCTTCATCCTCTCAAAACTGTCACCACCATCACCAAAGGAGGAGTATTCTTCATCTTTGTCTTCTCTTTCAAGGATGCCATTTTTCAACACTAGGTAGTGACCTTTCATATTCACTTTTATTTACTCAAGAAAGCTTGAAGCTTGGCTCTCACCATGGCCCAGATCTTCAAGTAACAACTTGAGAAAGATTTCATGCTCTTCATGAGCAAAGTTTCCATTTTTAGTAAAGTATGTTCTTGATCTTGTTCATGAGTTATTTCTTGTGTATTTGAAAGTTTCTCTCTTTGAATGTTTCAAAGTTTCCATTTTTCTTTCTTGATGCATGAGCTCTTGATGGTTCTTGTGAGTGGATGAAAAAGAATGCTAATTCTTGGTGGTATTTTGTTTGAAATTTGTTTCTTTCCTTAAATTGAGCTTTTGATTGGAAAAGTTCTCATCTTTACATCTTTTTAATGATGTTGATAAGACTAAGAACATTCCTAAACATAAAACTTCAACAAGTTTATTCCTTAAAACCTTGAAAATGGCACAAGGATATATGCTTCTCTAAAGTCTCATTTTGTCCTTCTTGAAGGCAAGAATATGTGAAAAAGGTCCAAACTTTTACAACATGAAGCTTTTGAGTCATAAAAATGAGAACTTGTCACTTTATATCTTAGTAATTGAATCTTGGAGACAAAACTTTTCATAAAGTTTCAAACTTTAATCAAGAATATAACTTTAAGTGATAAAGATGTAGATTGCACTTTAATCTTGTAAAGGTTAAATCTTGAGATAGAAATGTTAAGTAAAGTTCTAATCTTTCTTCAAGAAAGAATCTTTTAATCTTTAAGATAACTTTAAAGCATAAAGTTAGAATCTTGATGGTCTTATAATGAGTAAAAGTGTCAACTTTTTTAAAGAATAAGACTTTTTAGTTATAAAGTTAGCATCTTGTACCATTCTCTTACAAAGGTTGAATCTTTAAGACAAGGATTTAATTTGAGAGACTCATGCTCTCATAAAGGATAAAACTTTATAATCATTTTCATAAAGAATGAAACTTTATAATCATAAAGGTGAAATCTTGTTATTCTATTTAATAAAGTTTGAATCTTGTAACTTGTTGGAATAAAAATCACCTCTTGATGATTGGTGATTATGGTGCTATTCGGTTCATGAGTGTGGCTATGTATTGTCATGACCCAAGGGACTAGAGGGATCTCGAAATCCTTTGGGGATAGAAGTATGATTAGGGCCTCTGAACATACTATGAACCTAGGAATCACTAGTGCACTATCTCAAGGAAAAGAGAAACTAATTACCAAACTTGGTTAACTTGAACAAGCTATCCCCTAAGACATGTACATAAGCAAATCATTAAGTGGTTGGTGAAAATACTTACTAAGGTAAAAGGTGACTTCAATTAAGAAATAAGTAACTAAATAACTACACACACATTTCCTTTGACAATGTGGTTTTCTCATGAGTAAACATGAGAAATTATATTGTGACTTATAAGACTTCTCACAATGAATAATACAATTACAAATACCCTTTAAGGTAAGAAGGTATGATGCCATTGAGTGTAACATCCTCAATTACCTCAATAACCCTGAGTAATTAGGCACTTAATGAGAAATTATGAAATTAAGGCTTAATTAAGGGAATAATGAAGTGTTTATGAGTTAACTCTGATGTGAAAAGCAAAGAGAATGCTTAGTTAAGATTAGAGAATCTCTAATTAAGTGAGTTAGACTCTTAATAGCTTAATTAAGCGCTAATCACTCTTAATTAGCTTAATCAAGTTTAATTAAGGATAGTTGAGTTTAATTACAAGTTTAATTTTCTTAATCATATTCTTGTGCGTTAATCACTAATTCTTGCTTAATCATATTAATTAAGCTACAAGAGCACTTAATCACATGATTAAATTCAAAGTTAGTCAACTAGACAATAAAGTAAAGTGTGATGTCACTAAAGTATAAAGCATTAAACAAGAGTCTTTTATGTAAACCCTTTAATTAACCATTTTGTCCCCTTAATTATAACAAAATGAAGAATATCTCTCCCCCACTTGGCTAATATGTTACGGCCAACAACAACACATACACACACCTTCAGTTCATTTTTCAACTTCCATTCTCTCTCTAAAATCCTTTCTTCCTCAACAAGCTCTTAAATTTCTCTCCACCTTCTCTCTTCTTCTTTTTCATCTTCTTCATCATTCTCCACCTCCATAACCAAACATTCTTCACTTAGCCCTTCAAAGATTACATCTTTTGGTCTTTAGAGAAGAGATCTAAACACTATAAGCCTCATTTTCAAGAGAACTCAAGAGCTCTCTTTTACTTTGTTCAAAATCGCCACCGCCATCAACAAGGAGGAGTCTTCTTCATCTTCTTCTTCTCCTTCAAGGATGCCATTCTTCAACACTAGGTAGTGATCTTCACTCTTTTATTTTGTATACCCAAGAAAGCTTGAAGCTTGGTTCCTCTCATGACCAAGATCTTCAAGTGAAAGCTTGAGAAAATCTTCCATGCTCTTAATAAGCAAAAGTTTCTATTTTTTGGTAAAATATATTCATGTTCTTTTTCATGAGTGGTCTTGATTCTTTTTAAGTTCCTTTCTTTAAGTGCTTCAAAGTTTCTATTTATCCTTCTTGATGGATGAGATCTTGATGTTTCTTGTGAGCTGCTGAAAAAGAATGATGTTCATGGCGGTATTTTGTTTGAAGTTTGTTTCTTTTCTTATGATGAGCTTATGATTAGAAAAGTTTCATCTTTACATGTTTTTCATGGTTTGATAATACTATGAACATCCTAAAAGCTTAAAACTATAACAAGTTTACTTCTTGATGCTTAAAAAGTGGCACTATTTTTATGGATTTCACAAGGTTTCATTTTGTTCTTCTTAAAGACAAGAATATGTGTAAAAGTCTAAACTTTTTGGAACATGAAGCTTTTTAAGTCATAAAAATAAAAACTTGTCACTTTGTGTTTTAGAGATTGAATCTTGAAGACAAGACCTTTTATAAAATTTCAAACTTTAATCAATAATGTAACTTTTAAGTCATAAAGATGCAGATTTGCACTTTAATCTTGTAAAGGTTGAATCTTGAGATGAGAATATTGAGTAAAGTTCTAAGCTTTCTGCAAGAATGTCACTTTTTAATCATAAAAGTGTGGACTTGCAACCTTTAATTTATAAAGTTTAGATCTTGAGTCAAAATAATGCGTAAAAATATTAACTTTTATAAGGATCAAGACTTTCTAACTTTAAAGTTAATGTTTCATATCATTAGTTCATAAAAGGAGGAGTCTTTTTGACCTTAAGACAACTTCAAATCATAAAGTTGAGACCTTGATGGCCTTAGAATAATTAAAAGTGTCAACTTTCATAAAGAACAAGACTTTTTAGTTCAAAAGTTAGTATCTTGTATTGTTATTTCATAAAGATTTAGTCTTTAAGACAAGAGTATAATTTTAGAGGCACTTGCTTTGATAAAGAATGAAAATTTTTAATTACTTTATAAAGAATGATAACTTTTATAATATTTAAGGTAAGATCTTGTTATGTTAATAATAAAAGCTTGAAACTTTGCAACTTGGGTAAGTTAAAAATCACCCTTGGTGATTAGTGAACATGGTGTTGTTGGGTATATGAGTGTGGTTATGCACTATCATGACCCAAGGATTAGAGGGATCTCGAACTCCTTAGGACTAAAAGTATGATTAAGGCCTCTGAGCATACCATGAACCTAGGAATCACTAAGTGCACTATCTCAAGGAAAGGAAATAATCACCTAACTTAGTTAATTTGAACATGTGTTCCATAAGACATTTACCCAAGTAAAAAGTAAATTCCTATAAGAACTAAGTAACTAAAAGATTTCACACATTCATTTTAACTACGTGATTCTCTCATGGGTAACCACGGGAAATTATATGATGACTTATAAGGCGCCTCATAAAGAATAATACAATTATGAACCCTTTTAAGGTATGAATGTTTAATACCATTCGACATGATGAATGACAAGTTTGATTGAGCTCTGTCTCATGGTTGAATGATTGGTGTGATGATATGAGATGGACTATTGGTTGAAAGTTCTTTTATAGGCATTTTGGGGAAGCTCCAGTCTAGCCGTCATGCTACCGCATTTCCATCCAAATTATGGACTTAGTCATATCATTGCATGTGTCTAGTCAAAGAGGTATTATGCATATAAAGTATAATGATAAGAAAAGAAAGAATAGGATATGACCCTTCAATCACTTCGGTAAGGGAAGTGAAAGATAGCGATCCACAAAGACTCAAGGAACCTCTATAGGGGAGGCAAGGGTGACATAGAGGACCCTCCAACTTAGAGGTAACCAATATCGACTTAGTCTGATTTGGTTAGTACTACATGACGACAGCCATGGAATGAGCTCATGTGCAAAAGCAATCTATTTTATTGGAAAAGTAAAGAATGTTAAGCACATGCTAAGAATGAAAGTAAAGTCAAAATAAAACCATGGTCAAGTATATGAGATTGCATGAAAGTGCATGTGTCTTTGATTCCTCACATGCATCATGAACATCTATTTCATGCCTTGGTAAGAATGTTTCTACTAATATTATGTTATGTTGTGGTTATGATGTTAAACTTAAAAGAAACTCACTTTGGGAACTTCTATTTTCCAACTGTTAAAATTGAATTTATGCATGTTCATTATTTTCATAATTAAACCTGAAGTGGCTGGGATGACGATGACACATTAATGGTCTAGTCGGGATCCTACTGAGAAATCTTGTATTTCTCACTCCTACATTTCTATGTTGTCTTCAGACAAAGCTGATAGCATCCTCAACAGCACTTCCATTGGTACCTAACTGGATAAGACGAAGAACTGCCATATTTCTTCATTTAACTAAGGAGGATCGAGATAGTAGGCATAACGTTTTCACTTTCTTAAGAGCCCTAGCTGGGCAATTTATGTGTAATTAAAAGTATATAGGAAGTGATGCTACTTAATTTGACCTATTGTATATGTGATAATTATTAAGTTTAATGATGACTACTGATTATCTATGATTACATTATTGGCTTAAGGTATTGTGTTATGTTATTTCAATTTTGTCATACGTCTTTCTAGCAACTCTGCGATATGAAGAACAGTGTCCATATGTATACGAGTAAGTAAGCTCTTAAAGGCTCAATTTTCAAGCATAAAGGTTTTACAAAAAAAATATTACGCTAATTTCAACTATAAGAACTTCCACTAGTTAAAAGTAACAACTAGTGATGCCATAAAATGACTTAAGCATTGTATGGTATTATTAGGGTCTTACATTGAGCATGATGTATGACAAGTTTGATTGAGTATTGACTTATGATTGAATGACTATGGATGATTGGTGTGATGATATGAGATGGATATAATTGGTTGTTGGTTGGAATTTCCATGTTTGGCATCCTGGGGAAGTTCCAATCTGGTTGTTATGCTACCGAATTTTTGTAAAAATTATGGACTTAGTTATATTATTACATGTCCACATGTGTCTTGTCATTGATTCAATACATGTAAGATGTGAGTATTGTAACACCTTACCAGACAAAGTACTATGCTTAAGTCATAATAAATTATCTGATAAGTGATTACGTGTAATACTGGTTTAATTCCAATTTCTGTGTTAGTATTAATTACTCGCATAAAAATACTCAATCGCGTAGCAAAATCTTCGGCGTGACGGCGGAATAGATATTAGATAATTGGTAATACTGTAAATAATGTAACATTGCTAAAAATACAATAAAGTATATATATATATATATATATATATATATATATATATATATATGTATATATATATGTATATCTGATTTTAAAGTTTGTCAAAATGATACAGTGTAACAAAATAAGGCCGCTAATACAAAATAAAACGGCCAGTTTCTATGAACAGCACCCCAAGTAGTCCCCATGGGACATTGCATGTACATTTCTAACATTTACCCATCCACCTATGATCCAGACTACCAAAAGAGGGTCATTCTATACATCTACCCAAACTATAGCATGCACGCTATCTAAACAGAATCTGATGAAAGGAACCGGTTTGCCATGGCAGCGTCCGCTGGAGGGTGTCCGACAATAGGAGCAGAGGATGACGAAGAAGAACTTGCCGCCTCGGACGGATCCTCCTCCGAGACCGAGGCTGACGACATCGGTTGTGGTGGTGAAGCAGGAGGGGCCATGGGAACTGGAGCCGCTGGTGCTGCTGGTGCTGGTGGAAATGGATGGGCCATGTGGAGGGGTATGGCAATGTATGGGATAGAAGGATCAAAGAGAGGGTATGGCAAAATCTCGCTGGAAAAAGAAGTATAGGCAGAATTGACATCGGTTGGAGATATATACAGAATTCAAAAACGGGTCAAGGTGTATATGTAGCTCAGGGAACTCAATGAATAGCACCCCGGTTGCTGCGTGCTCTATGGTCTGAGAATGACACGAAACATATAATAGGGTGAGAAATGAATATTTCTCAGTAGAAATTCCTAGCTTCTATACATCTGTCATCGCTGTCATTCCCAGTTGTTTCGGTCGTGCAATATTTTTCAAATAGTATGGTAAAACGATAATATTCAAATTAAATACTTATTTGTAATGCATACACCGAAACAAGCTCAATTTTAATTAATAGATACATTAATGTACTCAAACAGTAATCATGGTGGAACAATAGCATGTTCAGAACAATAAACAGGGATTTGGAACAATAAATACAGAAGTATTACACTATACATATGCATGTGCAATTAGAAAATGCATCTTATTCTAGGAGGCTTTCGCTTATTAGAACTTATTTCCATCCTTGGTCCCTTGGGAGTCATTGGCCATATACTCCTGGGTAATAGTCTGCTTTTCAGGATCGAGCTCGTTCCCATAAAGGATGGCCGGGTTTACTTTCCTTGACCTTCCCACTGATCTATTCCCCTTAATTTATTCCGAGGCTGGCCCAAGTGATATGGAATCCTTTATAATATCGTGAAATGAATGCACATCTAGCTTGACTCTTTAAATATAATGCACTCAAGCTATCATAAAGTTTCACAACATATAAACTTCTTCCCGAAATTTCGGCAGCATAACGGATCGAGTCCGCTTCCCCATGAGTAGTGCCAGACAACCAGTACCTTTGTAAAACTTGCAATTTCAGTATAGACCAGCAATTACACATATACATTCATAGCATTAATCAACAATTTCAAATTAAACATCAATAGAGTTTCAATTTAACCCCCTCTATTCTGCCCGAATTTGGTATGCCCCACTTCTCATTCAATTCAACTCATTTAAATCTAATTTTTCAATCATAGCCTCAGTAGCTAACTTTCGATTACATGTGAGATCTCAATATACAATTCCACAATTCTGCTTATAGGCCTCTAAGCATTCAACCAACATATAATCAAATAGGAGATTGTGACCATAATTTCTAAGAGACTTATGTTGATTTATAGAACTAACTGCAATTAGCCTAGGATTAGACCTAACCCCAATTCTTGCCCCTTTCAAGAGATTTAACCCATATCAATTAATCAATAAATATGTATTCAACCAACATCTTAATCATAAATTCACATATCAATACGATTCAATGGAAACTCATAATCAAGAATAAGGGGAAAGAAACAGGAAAACATAAATTGCATTTCAAATTAAAGAACAAGGTCTCAAGAATTCAAACCATACAACTCAATGAGTTCTTGAACTAGCAAGATATGTTTACACATTCATAGAACCAGAAATTGCAAGCAAAATAAAGATAGGTAGAAGAAAAGAAGAGGAGAAAAGAAAAGAGAGAAACTTAAGCTACTCTAATCTAAAGAAAGAAGCTAAATTCCTAAAAAAAAAAAAAAATGAGACTCCCTTTCGCATCTCTATTTTGTCACTACTTATTAGACCTCAAATGTAAGAATCCAAAATTGCCCTTAAGCCTAAATTAATCCTCTATCTCTTAGCTTTAAATCGACTCCTAATTTTCTTAATTTGGACTTGAAATGAAAGAGTTATAGCCTACTCTTTGTAGCATATCCAGATTGTACCTCTATTCACATCAATCAACTTGAACAGCGAATAAGCCCATCAAGACATTATTATTTTGGAAAGTGACTTCATATGAATTGAAGCTTTATGTCTTGGCTTTCAAATGGAACTAAGCATCAATCCAACATCTATTACTCAATTTATAGCCCAATTAGTGCACACTACTCAGATTCTAGTGATAGCAACCCTATTTTGATTTCATGACACAATTTAATCGACTAGATATCTGAATTAGTTTTGAATTCTTCATCAAAGTTGTAGATCTTTCTCTCAACTATTGTAAAACATAAAATTTGTAATTTTTAGAAGTCTACAACTGAAAATATGCTCAAAATACAAAAATAATATAACTTTGTAATAATGTGAAAAAAAATACAATTAAGCTCAATTAAAACGTAAACCCATATAATGTGTCTAATATTAATCAATTAAGCACAAAAGGGGTCTAATAAACTAAATATGAGGGTTAATCAATGTGTTAAAATCTTACTTATTAGTCACTACCTCAAATATCTTCTCAATCTTCATCAGCCAGTTCTCAATGGCTGTGGGATTGTCCTCCCCACAGAAAGATGGCTGTTGCATCCTCTGGAACTCAACTAATCCTTAAAATTGGGGATGTTTGCAACTACATTGTTGTTAGTCTCCATATGCTGTAGCATGCAGTTGGTGAGACCTATTTGCTCTCGCATAACAGTAGCTATATCTTCCAAGGCCTCTTTGCAACCTGTCTCATGGGCTAGGTCAGTAGCTCTCTACTTAGCACTAATGATTCTACAGATAGAACTAAATTAGTCAAGTATTGAGATGATTAGGCTCAATAAATACTTCCTATCTATAGACTCAAGTTACATGGGTAGCTAAGCACAAGTTCCTAATCTCTTGACTCATGCAATCCTAAAGAAGACATGTAGAAGCAGTGCCACTAATCTTACCCACAAAATGGTTACCAAGATCAACCGCTCTGATACCATAAAATGAAACATGCTCCTAGTTAACTATTAGCCTAATCCTACTTCATTATGATTAATAACTAATCTAGTATGTGTTACATATCTCAACTATAGAATTTCAATTGGTTATTTACTTCTATTATCGATTTTGTCAACTAACTAGTTATTATTATCTAAATCGACTTTTTAATTACACATACTACTCGAAAGCAAAGCATAATATACTAAATATCACATACATAACATACCATTGAAGTTTATCAGTCTATAGTCTATTCCCCAAGGAATCAAATATATAGTCATCCAAAATCAAAATAAAGTCTAGGACCTAAGATATCATAATAGGTACAGTCATCCATCAAAATAAACCAACTCTGCTTGATCCATACACAGATCAATGGATAACAGAAGGATTTGTTTATCCATCAACATGAAATGTCCTAAAGCTACATGAGGTAATAAAAAGGGTGAATGTCCTACAATACCAGAACAACCTAATCCATCAGATGGTCAACAAGAAGTCATCTCAACCTCCAAGATGATCATGATGCGAGCCATCTGAAAGTACCAAAGAAAATCATAATGAGAAATGAATCTCAGTAGAAGGCGATGCTTCCAGAGGTCTGCTAGCAAACCAAAAACTCCCAGGTTTATATAGGCAGATTAAAATGAAATAATAGACATCATACAATTGCAGCACATAAAATTAGTAAATAAATAAATAAATAATAATAAACAGATAACATGCTAAATAATAAATATGAGATATAATGGTATGCAATTAAAATATGAAGATAAGCAATAAGGATAGTATGCAAGATACATTTTTTCCTTTATACTTTATGGGTCTTTTTGTCGTCATTTTTGTTTCCTTTGCTCAGTAAGAAGGGAGCTAGGGGCCTCTACTTACTCTTGCCACGATCTACCCAAAGCTCTTTACCAAGGCATCCCCTGATCCCAGATCAGAAATGGACACTAGCCTCATGTCCAAGGTGAACCATCTACTCCAAGCAGAGTAGTGAATGTCCCACTTGTCTACATCAAGGTAGGTCCAAGACATTCACCATACTTTTCACAAAAACTTTATTTATGCATGCATATTCACACATTCACCATGCTATGCTTTTGGATCTTTATTATATATCATGTATATCATACATATGCTCAAGAATTAATAGTTTATGTCTCACACATCACATGAAGATCGGTTTAGATACGTTTTTGATACAAGCACATGATCATGCATGAATGCTCATGTGGGTCTATGTCGCACATACAAGATAGAGTAAGACATTGTGAAATAGCACATTAGTTAATGTTTTACAAGCAAATTGGGCCAAGTCTATATCTCATTTAGGTTTCTTCCATTCATGACCAATTGTGTAACACCTTACCAACTTGATGTTATGCTTAAGTCATAGCATGAAATTGGATAGGTTGCGTTACTATGTTAGTTCTCTATTTTTAGCTGCATTCATTCTATTATATTTTCTTTTCCTCTGACATGTGTACATATTTGACGAATATACTTACGAAACAGCGCGTTGTATATTATAAACATGAACAGTATTGTAGAACATAACAAAATTTAACAAAAAGGCACTACAGAAAGGAAAACAGGTATTATATCATCAATCGTATACATACATATGTGAGTTGGAAGCCGATGCTTCGGTTTATATATATGGGTTCAAAAGCGGGTAAAATAAAGAAACATCAAAACTCCTATTTCTAAAAATGGTAGAGACAGAGGTGGCAATATCCAGCTATGTATAATGAGTCCAATATTGGATCATCGTGGAGCTGCAGGTCCGAAAATCTCAGTAAGCAGAGTGGCCATCGAATCCATCGCCAGCATCTGAGAATGATGCGGAAATACAACACGAGTTGAGAATTTACATAAATTCTCAGTAGGGTTCGTGTATGGTGTTCAACTGACGTCACATACATTCTCAATTGCCTCGGTTTTTATTTAATTCTAAAAGCATGTGTTCGAACTAGGTTATCCGTTTTAATGAGTTTAAGGAAAAGTTTGGTCCGAGGCATGGTTCAATTTTACTTTAGTTGGCATAAGAAACAGAATAGATTACTAATAATGATTCACATAATAATAAATAGAATAAATGAACAAATGGCAGTAAATAAACATAATAAATAATCGCAAACATCTTAACATAACTATCCCATGAAATCATGCATTTATGCAATCATGCAAACTCATTCTTGATTCTTTCTTCATAAGCTTTGCCATTACTTTTCATCATTTTCCATCACTTGGTCCCCTGGGAGTTCTTGGCCGTTTAGACTCCTGGGTAATAATCTGCTTTTGAGGATCGAGCTCGTTCCTATACAGGAATGCCGGGTTTACTTTCCCCGACCCTCCCACCGATATATTCCCCTTAACTTTTTATCCGGGGCTGGCCCAAGTAGCATGGAACTTTCATGGTAACATAATTCTTATCATAACTTCCATAGCCTTCTTGAAAATGCACATGCATTAACATGTATTTCATAACTTATGCATAGATTCTACCAAAATTTCAACAGCATAACGGAATGTGTCCGCTTCCCTATGAATAGTGTCAGTACATCAGAACACTAATTTATCATAGAGGTCACAACATTGCATGCATATTTTAACATTGAACTCATAGTAACAATAATCTCATTAAGGCAGAGTTCCTACCTCAGCATAGTCAGCCAACCTGGTTTTTCTAAATCAAGCCATAATTTTTATTTAACTCATTTGGACCTCAATTTCGGGTATGTTAAAGTGTTATATGTTTATTTTCTAACCTCTTTGGTCCCATCTAATTTGGATAACTATAGCCCAAGTTATTTAGGTTTTATCCTGGTCTGCCTAATGACTGGCCAGAATCAGATACCTGAAAGTAAAAATCTACTAAAAATCGAAAACTGATTCAAATCATACAAAATTAGTCTCATATTAAAGATAACAGGGCAAAGGTTCATTTACAAAAAGTTCCATTCCATTTGACTTAGTAAGGCTCGAGTAATAAGTCCCGAATTCTGACCTTCCTGAACTACCATGTTCTGGCCTGGTTAGAACATAGAGCAACTTTCTTGGATCACTAGGAGCAAATGGGACCTTATCTAATTCTAAAATTTTTATAGGACATTCTCCTATGTGTAAGCTTTCTAATAAAGTTAGTTTCATTCATTTTCAAGTAGTATAAGGTGATTTCTACCTGAATAATCCAGTTTGCCCAGATTTAAAGTCAAAAACCTAGGTCGAAATTCAAAAATTCATAACTCTCTCAATACTAATCCAAAAGCCTTATATGATATGGAAAGCCCTAGATGTCTAGTTTCATATAAAAATGGTTTCATCGAATTTAATCGGTGGTAGGCGGAGCTGTACACTCTGCCGTACGGACTGCTGAGGGTTTTTGGTTCTCCAACCCTTCGGCTCTTCCTATTTTTATTCTTTCTTACTTCCACTTCGGTTTTAACCAAACAAACAGCCAATAACCAGCCATATATCATCATAATCATTCAATTAATACATCAAAGATTATGGAAATAATTTACCCTCAGCCAGCCAAGGTCACAGAATTAATGCAAGAATTAAACCTCTACCTTTATTATAGGTGATTTGGCTTGATTTTTAGGGCTTGGATGAACAAAACTTGATTAGGCTTGATGGTTGGATGGAGTTATGTGAGTGAAGAAGAGAAGAAGAAAGCTGGAAGGAGGAGAGAAAGTGGTGCAGTCTGAATGAGTGAAAGGGGAGGAAAAATCTGATTAAAGGTGTAGGAGTAGTTGGCTTTCTTTGGCATTTGATTGGTTGAATCTTGTATGGCTGAAATTCAGCCTAGCCTCTCCATGAATTGTGGCCAAAGTTGTAACACCCTCTATTATATAAGCCATGCTCGAGTCATGGGGCTATATTAAGAGATTGTCACTATACTAAGAAAATCTTTAAAATATGGAAAATATAATACATGGCCCTTTAATTGCTCACTTTATTACTGATTAATAATCTCTGATACATAGAAAATAAAATAATTACAATTTAAAAGAAATTGTGACTGACACAGTACACAGCGTTTACATCCGACTAGTCGTTAGCTGTCTTTAAGAGTCTCTTGGTCTGGCTTACACTCGATTCTTGCTCAATGAAAGGCCCTGTACTCCGCCTCATACTTGATTTCCAACTTGGGTGCTGGAATGTTTACGGGGAAGGAAAAACATACAAGCAGGCAGTGAGAACCTAAGGTTCTCAGTAGGTAAACTCAAACAAATCTTACAGCGTCATCATAAACATTCCAGCCACTTCGGTTTATTATGAAAATATGAGCACATTTAAACAAAAAGTGGTTCAATTTTAAGTTGAAAACTCCTTACTTGAAGCGGAATATGTTTTAACAGCCACTTGCCATTTCATATGACAAACATAAGAGCATGAACAGAGTAATACACTTCAACAAGAATCATAACAATATCATGACATAATGAGATAACTAGAAATGCACATGTAGATGCTTGTATTTGATTGCATGCAAGTGCACTTAACTTAACTTATCTCTTTCTTTGACTTACAACTTGACCTTGCTCTTTTCTGTACTTAGTCCCTCGGAGGTGAATGGCCTCTCTCACCCTTGGGTAGTAGCCTGCTTTTCAGGTCCGAGCTCGTACCTATGCATGAGTGACGGGTTTACTTTTCCCGACCCTCACACCGGTCTATTCCCCTTAAATCTAGTCGAGGGCTGGCCCAAGTCTTAGACAGTACCGCTAGCTTGGTACGTCTTTCTTGCAAGTTCTCATAAATCTTATTCTTCTTTGGGCATGTTTATACATGCTTATGCTACATGCAATCATTCATATACTTCATATCATACTCAAATCATTCTTGCATATATGAATCTCATGAGTATAATATATAAATGTATAACATTCATATAATTCACATATTTTTGCTGGAATTTCGGCAGCATAACGGATTGAGTCCGCTTTCCCATGAATAGTGCTAGACAACCAATACAATCTTTCAAACTTGCATTCCAATATGGATCAGCCATTACATAGGTATTCATAGCATCATTCTCCAAGTTCAATTCAAGCATCTATGGGATTTTCAGTTTACTCTCTCTTATTCTGCTCAGTTTTGTTATAATCCACTCTTTGCTCAATTCAACTCATCTAAGTCTAAAATTTGGATATGTCATAGCCTTATGTGTCTAGTTTCCAACCCTTTTGGTCTTATCTCATTTTGATTTGTATAACTCAAGTTATTGGTAATTTACTTCAGACTGCCCTATTCTTAGCCAGAATTATACCCTTTTAAGTGAAAATTCACTAAAAATAGAAATCTAAGTGAAATCCTACGAAATTTATGTCAAATTAAAGCTAATAGAACAAGCTTTCAAATGGGATAAGTTTCATACCATTTCCATGAGTATATTTTGAGTTATGAGTCTCGAAACTTGACCCTACTGGACTACACTGTCTCAGCCCGGTTTAAACTTAGGTCAAGTTCACTGGTGTGCTGGGAACAGATGACAACGAGTCTGTTCTGAAATTTTTGTGGGATATTCCCTTACATGTTAGCTTTCAAACAACCTTGGGTTCACTCAATTTGGAGTTGTGTAGGGTGAGTTATACCCTTCTCAACTCATACTACCCGGGTAAAAATCCAGATTTCTAGGTTAAAATTAAAAAATTCATAACTAATTCTATACTAATCCAATGGCCTTATATTTTATATGTATGGAAAGCCCTGAATGTCTAGTTTCATATAAAAATAGATCCATCCACTTTCTATGGCTGTAGGCAGAGCCGTATACTCCACCAATACGGATGCTATAGGGTTTTCTCACAAAACAGATTCTGCCTAGCTCACTTTTGAGTTTTTGATAAATTCTTCAACTTAAACCAAGTTTCCTCACCTCAAATCATTAGAAGAACATCAAAGCACCATCATACAAGCATGGCATAAAAGGAACATAGCAGCCACATAGTCGCATGATACATCAAACAACTAAGGATTTAAGCTACCTACCTTGAAAACCTTGAAGCTATGGAAGCAAAGAGGCCAAGAACCAACTTCTAGCCTTCTTCCTTCATCATGGCAGCACCTCATATGAATGTGGGGAGGCTCTATTTGATGCTTAATCATGAAATTGTTAGAGGGGTTTTGTAGAGAAGGAGGTGAGAATCAATTTTCATAAAAGGAGCAAGAGGATTTAAGGTCAAGAAGGCTTCCAATCTTGAGCTTGAAGTTCTTGGTCATGGAGGCAAGGAAAGAAAGGAAGAAGAAGAAGAATAAATGGGAGAAGGCTGAAGCATTGGTGGAGGCACAAAAATGAGGGAGGTGGGTGAGATTTTTCTAGGCTTTGTGACCTAGATAAGGATGACTTAGATATTTAGCTTCAATGGTCATGATTTGGCCAAGTCTTCCCATCATAGGGCTGCCATATGGTGCCACCTATGGTAGTGGAGGTGGCTAAATTTCAGCCGTCCAACCTAAGGTTATCAGTGTAAAATTCTACTGATTCGGCTCAAGTAGTTTAGAACACCGAATAGTTACCGATTTCCTCCACCGGTAAATCATTACTTAATAGTTTGTAAGATATCTACATATTCATTTTAATTTATCTTAAGCCAAATCTCTTTAACTAATATCTAATTAACTCTTGATTAGTATCTAATTAACTTCTAATTGTCCTTATATAACTATTGAAACCGAATAAGTGAATTAATAGAGTAAATTAGACATTTTCGTAAATCCAAAGCCTTTCTGTTTCCTATTTTCTATAACTAATGGCATTTTCATAATTTTGAGCAAGTCCGAAGGCACCCCACGTTATTTCGCACCAGGCTGCCTTCATGGCCCAATCGGCAGAGATTTAAACTTCTACGGTTTCACCACGTGATTCTGCTCCGCTTAAAATCCCATTTTGCTAATTCTACCGATGTGGGGACATAAATGTTATTTTATGAAAAGTCTTAGGGTTATTATGGAAATAATTCTCTAGGGTCAAAAATATAATTCCTAAAAAAATTTTGGGTATTTTTGTAATTAACAAAAGTTTATAGGGGCACTTTTGTTATTTCTTAGTTTTTAACATACGGCAGTGCCATATTTTCAACGGCAGTGTTACACTACCCTATACTTCCAAGTGTGAGGATCGTCATGGCATAGCGCTGCCTGAGAAATTCTCACACTGCTTAGGGGAATTAATTCAAAGTTTCCATCACGTTCGGTTTACTAAAGTGGGGATGTTACAAAAGTGGCGCCACATTTGGGTGTTAAGTGGCTGAGTTCTCAGCCACTTAAAGTAGGGTTAAAGAGTTGGAATTCTATTGGTTCGGTTCCGACAGTTTAAAATACCGTAATCTTACCGATTTCCTTTAAATCGGTAAATCGGTTTTCAATAAAATTTTATGAAATCTCCTATACATCCCTCATATCTAAACTCAAGTAATTGCTAATCAATTGATTCTAAATAATTATTTAACCGAATTTTATTTATTCTCAATTATTTGATAGAACCGAATAATTAGGCGAAAAATGATAAAAGAATTTTGGTGGATGTTACAAATTGGGCCTTTACTACTTCATTCATTATATATTATTATAACTTAAGAATTTTGTTCCTTTGGACTTTTGACACCAAATGGGCCAAACCTAGCAAAAATCATCAAATTTCACATTTTTTGTAAGGAAACAGCAAGTATGGAAATTAGGGTAGCCTAATAAATAAATTAAAAAAGTAGTAACTCACTTCAAAATTTGTGAAAATTTTTGAGTTAGTCCTTTAGGGTATTAAGGGTAATTATTATATTAACAAAAATGAACAATTTCACTAGTTCTAGTAATTCATCATAGGTTCCAAAACAGGTTAGTTCTATCCTCAATTTTTAAAAAAGAGCAAATCTTCACGAAAAATCATATAAATTTATAGGCAAGCATATTAACATGATATCTTCAACATAAAACTTTCAAACTAAAATAACAAGATTTATTATAGTAGAAAAATTGTACAACTCAGCAGCCAAGTGAATCAAGATAAGTTCCAACAGCATAGTAGATCAAAGGATCAAAAGAGAAGCATGTAACCATCACCAATCACACATAAAACAAGCATATCCATGCAAAATCATTCTAAAGGTAGAGGTATAGAGATTTAATTCAAGCAAGAGCAAGAGGAATAATAACCTAAAATCTACACTTAGTGAGAGTTGTATAGTTTCACCCACAAAGCTATCCCAAAAGAACCCTTATTAAATTACAAGCCATCACTCCTTCTCGAAACAAATTTCCTCACCAAATTTAAATCAAATGACACTCTCAATAATGATAAAAATAGAAAGAAATTCCTCCTGAAATAATGATTCCAGTCGCAACCAAGAAGGAGAGTGGAGTCAAGTTTTCAAGCATCAACAACAACAAAACACTCCATTAGAATCAATCAAATGAAGAAATGAAAAACCCCCTACATTTGGTGGAGTGAAAAGAACTTGAAAAAGGTGTAGGATGATGATGGTGGTCTTGATGCTTGGAGGAAAGAAACAAAAAGATTAAAACACACTAAAGCTCGCAAGTGTTTCTCTCAATGAGTTCTTCTCGAAAAGGAAGAAGAAGAACAAAGTGATTACACAGACTCGCTTCTCTTCTTTCCTTGGCCCTCACTACTACAACTACTTTTTCATTAGGAAAGGAAGAGTGCTTTGATTTTGTCAACACCCACACATATAAATTCACTTACACACACTATCACCTAATTCGCTATTCATGTACTTCTTTACTAGTTTCTTGCAAAACTTGGTTACCAAGTTTAGCTTTTGTTTGGACAAGTGTCCAAGATCAATGGCTATTATAATTTCCAAAACTAATGTGAGTGTTATTTTATTTGGTTATTTTTCTTGTAATTTAGTGGATTAAACTTATGTTAATTAGGCTAGTTTTAGTTAATTAACTTGCCCTATTTTATAATCATTTACAAAACTTTATTTGGTCCTCCCAATTATTCTAAGTATGTCTCTAAATTTTCAGAATTTTTCTTAATCATTTACCCATTTCTAAATTATTTTTCTTAATCATATAATTAACTAATTATTGCCCAAAAATTACAGAAAATTCAAACAACTCTAAAATTCTAATTTTAATTTTTTTTAAAGCTAATTTAACCCTAATTAGCCTTAAAAAAATTCATAATTTTTCAGAAATTATTTCTATTTTTTCTAAATTTTTATTGAGTTTTAGGAACTAATAATTTAACTAATAATTCTTTAATTGTCCAGAAAAATTCTAGTAAATTTTCTAGTGCCTATTAATCTTATTTAGAGTTAAATTGGTAAGAAAAATTATTAATAGTTATGGTTTTGTGGGAAAGACTGAGCTTAGAGGAGGTTATTTGGGAGAAGGAAGAGGATATTTACAAGAATTATCCAGAGTGATTTGAATAAGGTAGCTAAATTTTAAAGATGAATTTTTTTTGGATGAGAGAAGACATGTAACATCCCCTAATTCAGTGCACTAAAATTCCTAGTAGAATAGGAATAGTAGTAATTTTATGAAATTATAGCTTTATCCTTATATTTTAAGAAATTATAAAAACACCATATTCTTATTAATTATAGTTAGGTCCCAACACCTTTAAAATTTACAAAAAAAGGTATGTAGTAGAGTGTCACAATGTAGAATTACTATAATAACCTAGAACACTTATGTTAGGACATCGGGGTACCTAAATGTAAAATGATAAAAATGCTCTTAAGATTTGAAAAAAATTACATAAATGCTTTAATTATGATAAAATAAATTTACAGTGGAATAAATTATGATAAGCTCTTAAATTCAATACAATATGCTAAAAATTGTCCAAAAACCTATGAAAAAATTTGGAAAAATTATGAAAAAAAAAACTATAGATACATTTTGTTTAACATAATTAGATTGTAATAAATAATTTTTAGCAAATTTAAGCAAAAGTTGCATAAATACACAAAAATTTCAAATTATAGGTGTAGGTAGAGCTCCAAAACTTTAAAAGACCAATTCATCTTACAACAAAACAATTTATTGGTTGACTTTTGGGTTTGGGCCACTCACCTATGAATTTGGGCCTCTTTTTTGGGCCATAGCAATAGCATAGCAAACTATTGGCCTTTTGATTGAGATTGGGCCAGAATTACAAAAGACTTAAGGAAACATAATCACAAACTAAAAAAAACAACAAAAAACCATGGGCCATCGAAGGACCCATGCTTGTGCACCCTCGCAGCGCGCACACATTCAGATTATTATTGAATCATAAACAGTGTTCTACAATAGTTAAGTGTTCAAGTAAAAGAAGTAAGTAATTGCGCCCGCAGGCCAGCACACGTGGCTCAACCACTGCCTCTTAGGAAAAGCAGGGCGCTAGGCGCGCGTTCGAGACTCGCAGAGGCAGAGCCCCGTGCCCACCCCCCCTCCCCGATCAAAAAGAAAAAGTAAAATAAATAATTAGATTAATCAAATTAACCTTTTTACCAACTTTAATTAATTCAAACACACTAAGCGGCCTATTGTTGATCCTAAGCATACAACACAACACCCCTAGGCTGCCCAATAACTTTCACGAAGCCTCTAAATCAATAAAACAAACTTACGGTAATTAATTAGTTTAACTAAATTAATTTGACTTAAGTAACCTAATAATTTCCTCAGTCTTTATTTGGAGCTCTAATTTTCGACAATGGAGAGGGATCATATCCTTATAATTGTTTATTTGGAGCTCTAATGTTCGACAATGGAGAGGGATCATATCCTTATAATTGTTCAAGATGATAGCATATCTAATCTAACAAAGTGTCAGAAAATTATGTGGGCATTTAACAATACATGTGTGTGACACATCATTCACAAGTTAATTGTCTCGTCCCATACGGTAATGTGTGAGCTAACATGATGCTAAAATTGATCTTTCCAAAACTAAATTGCTATCTCAAAATCTTTTGACGATCGAGGTGATAAAGCTTTAATATTTTGAGGATTAATTTAGAATTTTTATTCAATTTTTCAATACACATCATAAAATGACGATAATTTAATTAAATCCGGATCATTTCTAATTTGAAAATATTTTAAAATACATGTCAAATTACGTACAAAATTTTATTATATCAAATTTACCAAAAGCTTGTTACAAAGATGCACTAATGATATCAGATAAAAAGGAAAAAAAAATAATAGAGAAAAAGATGCAGAATGAGAGAAAAAATGGCGGTGCCTTTGACATGAGGAAGAGGTGCATGAAGATGGACGAGACAAAGAGAATAATGGCCGCAAAGGTTGATGGATGGGATGATGCTGCCGAAAGCTTACAATAATAATATCTTTTTCAGCAATCAAATGATTCCCAATTGGCCATACATGTGGTGAAGCGATTCTTTCATGGATATATTTTTAATACGTTATATTTGAACATATTTACAATAAAAGTTGGTATTATTAAGTTTATTTAAAATATATTTACTTATTTTTGAGTTACACTAATTTTATTATAAATATATTAAAATATGGAGAATTAGATTTATATTGATTCATAAAAATTTTATAATTTTTGTTATTTATATTGATGCACATGTCAAGTCTTATGTCGCCTAATGGCATCCGATCCCACGCTTGCAATATGGTCAAACTGTTTTGAGTGTTGCAATGTGCTAGGAAGCTTCCATTGCCCCTATCAATCTGCCCGTGGCCAGCACAGCACCTCGATTTTGCACTCGTCTTCCATTATTCAACAATATTTAAAAATAAACTTAGACTGACTTTCTATGCCTTTAATAAAAATATTGAAAGAACATGAAAGTATCCACGTAAAAACTCTGCGAGACCCTTCCAGAGCGAATAATAATATAATATGAAAAAATTACATATTAAAACATGTGAAAGAAGCCCTGTACTAAGTTTTATTTTATTTTATTTTATTTTATTTTTATCTTATAAGATGTTAGCTTAATATTTTTTCTTTCATAAAAATAAATAAATAAATAAATATGTGAGATTAATCTTTGCTTATGATATTAGAACTGTCCTTTTTTTATAAATTTAAATCTTTAATAATATATAATTATAATTAAAATATTTAATTAACCATCTTGCGAAGAAAGAAAATAATTATTTACTTCAAAACAATCAAAAGAAAATATGTCTTAATTACCAAACTTAAATTTACTTATTAATCTTATATGAACTCATTCTATATTTCTATTGCATATATAGCATATAATTAACGAGGTGTTAGGGGTGTAATCTCTTCGACAAATTTTAGTGTGAGGATAAAAGCAAAGTTTAGATCATATATATTGCTATATGTGGATGTGACAAAAAGCATGAGCATTGGGAAGTAATTATTAGGGCCATGGATATGATCGATATTTGACATTTAATGATAAGTTATTCTAAAAAGAAAGCCACTTCGACAAGCATGGCAATATCCAAGTCGAAGTACTCAGCAAGGGAAATGAGATCACTTGAAATCTTGGATATGTGGGGTCAAAGATGATATTGATCAAAGTAATGTCAATATGAAGCAAAGACAATGTCTACATGGCCACTTGTGTAATCGACTACATTGATAGAAGATTAGGTCGATTTGGGAATTTCTTGCATTGTGGCATAGTCGAGATGAAGAACAATGAACATGGCAAGAGAGAGCTGAGAATGTTAGCAAATTGTAAGTGTCGAAGCAATAGGTGACATCTCATTATCCAACGAAGCCAAGCGTTGAAATGTCAAGGAATGAGTGCAGATTGAATTAGAGCAAAATGTTGAAGCACTTGGAGTCAAAGTGATAAATAGACATGGGCAATAATGAGATCGTGGATCATGGTAGAAGCTTTCAAACGCAAAGTCATGCACCTATTTTTAGGAGCCAAGCATTGAAAGGGCCCACGCACAACTCAAAATGTGGGATTAAAGAACAAACGTGGATTTGAATATGGTTTGAGACTGAAGTTGGAGAACGTGGGATAATGGGCCTAGCTTCTAGAGCTTTTTTTTTTGTCTATAAATAGGACCTCTAGGACTAGAATGAGGTGGTTGGAAATAATTTGAGAAGTACCTTACATATCCTCTCCTCACTCTGACATCACAGGATACACAAGGGAAAATCAAGTACTCCATCCCATCCTATTTTCTCTTCATCTTCTTGTTAGTTTCTTCTTTATTACATCTAGTTCATCTCCATCCAATTTCTCTTTTATTTTAATTCCAAATTATGTACTTCTTACATTTCAATTTTATAATGCTTTCATTTCAATTTTTCTTTCTTTAATTTGTTTTCTTGTTCTAGTTTACTGACGCTCATTTTTACTTTATTTTGTCAAATTGTTTTCTTGTTTCATTTTGTTCTTGCATTGTTCATAATTTCCTTTAACTATGGTTTCTTTCATTTTCCTTGAATTTGTTTCTTTTATTTTCTGTATTTATTCTATTTTCTGTGCTTCTTTTGCCTATTATTTAAAAATCCTGAGAATCCATCAGAGAAACCGCTTCCGCTCCCCAAATTGAGATCTGTGAAGCAAACTGATAACAGTCTATTTGATTTGTTTTGTCGACTTAAAAATCAAGTAAATAAATTGGCACGCCGATGGGACCAGGATAAAATAGTGGGTAAAAAAAAAAAAAAGGCTTATGGCACCATAGTGTCCACCATGTTAGGAAGTTCTTCTTCTAATGCTAATGAGCATATACGTTCTAGTGATAATAGGAATAAGGGTGATGGCATCTTGCCAATCTCGAATATCTTTCAATCCCTGCCTAATGTGCAGAATATGATGGGAAGGAACAATGGGTCAAACATGGCCATGGCTTTTATGGGTCAAATGCCTACTTTATGCACTAACCCCTTGGTTACGAATCCCATTATGGCTAGTTTGCCACAATTTGGGACACACATGGCCCAAACAGGGTCGACAATAACCCAAAGTATAGGAAGCATGGGAAACAAAGGTAGGCCCATATTATCAAATTACCCATAGCCATGCCCATGAGCACTCTCTCATAGAGGGTTAATCCCTTGGCCATATTTCAACAACAAATCGAAGAAAGTCATCATAATTTGGTGAACATGTTAACACAATAAATGGCTGATGTCTTGACTGGTATTGTTGATTCGACAAATAATAGGCTTGAAGTGTTAACGGGGCAAGTGAACAGAATTGTCGAAGTATTAACATGGAGGAAAATGTTGAAGACCCCATAGCTTGACAAATAGCCAGTTTGGCACCCCTGCCAGATGTTAACGATATACCTGACCTCCAATATGATGGAGTCCATGTATTGAGCAGAGACCAATAGGCAAACAACATGTGCAACACCTTACCAGACAAAGTATTATACTTAAGTCATAATAAATTATCTGGTAAGTGATTGCGTGTAATACTGGTTTAATTCCAATTTCTGTATTAGTATTAATTACTCGCATAAAAATGCTCAATTGCGTAGCAAAATTTTCTACGTGACGGTGGGATAGATGATAGATAATCGGTAATACTGTAAATAATGTAACATTGCTAAAAATACAATAAAGACCGAACTACTGCAAAAGGCATCATAAATATATACATATATATCTGATTTTAAAGTTTGTCAAAATGAGACACGGTAACAAAATGAGGCCGCTAATACAAAATAAAACGGCCAGTTTCTATGAACAGTACCCTAAGTGGTCCCTATGGGATATTGCATGTATATTCCTAACATCTACTCATCCATCCATGACCCAGACTGCCAAAAGAGGGTCATTCTGTACATCTACCCATACTACAGCATGCACACTATCTAAACAAAATCTGATGAAAGGAACCCATTCCCCATGGTCCGTTGGAAGGTGTCCGACATTGGGAGCAAAGGATGATGAAGAAGAACTCGCCACCTTAGACGGATCCTCCTCCAAGATCCAGGCTGACGACATTGGCTGCTGAAGCAGGAAGGGCCATGGGAACTGGAGCCACTGGTGCTGCTGGTGATGGTGGAAATGGATGGGCCATGTGGAGGGGTATGGCAATGTATGGGACAGCAGGATCAAAGAAAGGGTGCATGAGCGGGATGGCGAAATCTCGCTAGAAAAAGAAGTATAGGCGGAACTAACATCAGCCGGAGATATATACAGAATCCAAAAACGGGCCAAGGTGTATATGTAACTCAGGGAACTCAATGAATAGCACCCCGGTCACTGCGTGCTCCATGGTCTGAGAATGATGCGGAACATACAATGGGGTGAGAAATGAATATTTCTCAGTAGAAATTCCTAACTTCTATACATCTGTCATCACTGTCATTCCCAGTTGTTTCAGTCGTGCAATATTTTTCAAATAATACGGTAATATGATAATATTCAACTTAAATACTTGTTTGAAAAGCATACACCGAAACAAATTCAATTTTAGTTAATAGATACACTAATGTACTCAAACAGTAATCATGGTGGACAATAGCATGTTAAGAATAATAAACAGGGATCTAGAACAATCAATAGAGAAACATTATACTATACATATGCATGTACAATCAGAAAATGCATCTTATTCTTGGAGGCTTTCGCCTATTAGAACTTATTTCCATCCTTAGTCCCCTGGGAGTCATTGGCCATATACTCCTGGGTAATAGTCCGCTTTTCAGGACCGAGTTTGTTCCTATACAGGATGGCCGGGTTTACTTTTCCCGACCTTCCCATTGATCTATTCCCCTTAATTTATTCCGGAGTTGGCCCAAGTGATATGGAATCCTTTATAATATCATGAAATAAATGCACATCTACCTTGATTCCTTATGTATAATGTATTCAAGCTATCATAAATTTTCACAACATATGAACTTCTTACTGAAATTTCGGCAGCATAACGAATCGAGTCCGCTTCCCCATGAATAGTGCCAGATAACCAGTACATTTGTACAACTTGCAATTTCAGTATAGACCAACAAATATATATATACATTCATAACATCAATCAACAATTTCAAACTAAGCATCAATAGAGTTTCAATTTATCCCCCTCTATTCTACCCAAATTTCGTATGCCCCACTTCTCATTCAATTCAACTTATTTAAATCTAATTTTTGGGTATGTCATAGCCTCATATGTCTAAATTCTAACCCTTTTGGTCCCATCTTATTTTGATGTGTATAATTCTAGATATAAACAATTTACCTCAGACTGCCCTATTCTCAGCTAGAATTAGATTCTTATAAGTAAAAATTCACTAAAAATAGAAAACTAGGTGAATTCATATGAAATTTATATTAAACTAAAGCTATCAGAATAAGCTTTCAAACAAATTAATTTTCATGTCATTTGCATAAGTATATTTTGACTTATGAGTCCCGAAACTTGGCTCTACTAAACTATCCTGGTTCAGGTCGGTTTAGACTTAAGCTAATTTCCTTGGTGCACTGGAAGCAAACGGCTATGAATTTGGTTCTAAAATTTTTATGAGATATTCCTTTACATATTACCTTTCAAACGAACTTAGGTTCACTCAATTTGAAGTCGTATAGGGTGAGTTATACCCTTCTTAACTCATACTACCCGGATAGGAATCTAGATTTCTAGGTTAAAATTCAAAAATTTATAACTAATTCTATACTAATCCAATGGCCTTATATCATATATGTATGGAAAGCCCTAGATGTTTAGTTTCATAAAAAAATGGTTTCATCCAATTTAAATAGTGGTAGGCAGAGCCATATACTCCGCCGTACAAACCGCCAAGGAAAACCCTAATAGCTTCTAGATTTGACTTCCTCCTTCAAGCTATTTGCCCTCAATTCCAATTTTAATCATAACATACATGCAAAACCAGTCATAAAATATCATCATCACTCTACAAACATCCATATCTCAGATTATGCATACTCACCATGCAGCCCCAAATCAGAGAAAACAAGAGGAGAAGTAGGATTTCCTACCTGGTCTTATGCAATTTGTGTTGATTTTGTCTTTGATGGTGGTGACTTAGGATGAAACTTGAAGATGGATGAGAATGGAGTGGAAATGAGATTAGAGAAGAGAGAAAGAGAAGAGCTTCAGCAGATGGGAAGTGGCCGAAATTTTGATGAGGAGAAAAGGAGAAAAAGGTGAAGATATTTGAAGCTTGATTGGTTTTGATTGGTGGACCTAACTTGGTCATAAAATCTGGTTTACTTCCCATCATCAAGGGCTATCTAGTCGCCACTTGAGGGAGGTATTTGGCTAAATCTTAACCGTTGATTCTAAGGCACTCATAGAAAAATTCTACTGGTCCAGTTCCGACAGTTTGAAATACTGAAATCCTACCAATTTCCCTTAAATCTATAAACTGGCTAGAAGATTTTCTGTAGGGTTTTCTATGCTCCTAATCTAATTCCATCAAGCCTAATCCATCTAAATCACACTTAATTGGCTTTAAGTAAATGTCTAATCGGATTCTGATTAAACTCACTTATTCGATAAAACCGAACAACTCAGTTGTTAACGATAAAATTTTTCGGACGTTACAACATGCTCCAAAGAGTTCGACAAAATAATATTGGGGGGCAGCAATGTGTTAATCAAGTTGTCGAACAAATTTTAAATAGATTTGGCTTTAATATTGGATATGCAAGTCAACCTTATTTTGTGTCAACTTTTCCTAATTTTATCCACCAAGTTGAATTGCTAGAAGGATGGAAGGCTCCTAAGTCACTGACTACATTCTCTGGAGATAGTGGCGAGTCAACTGTAGAACATATAGCAAGGCACACACTTGAAATTGGCAAATCGCTACCAATGAATATCTTAAAATGAGATTCTTTCCTTGCTCATTAACCAAGAATGCATTTACATGGTTTTCTACTCTTCAACCAAATTCAATTAATTCTTGGGCCCAATTAGAGAGAAGTTTCCATGAACAATTCTTCAAAGGAGAATTGAAAGTTAGTCTAATTGATTTGTTTAAAGTCAAAAGACAGCCGGGTGAGTTAATTGACAATTACTTGACATGATTTCGACAAATGAGGAATAGGTGGTTTACATCTATACTAGAATATGAAATGGTGAAAATGGCAACAAGAGGTATGAACTACTATATTCGAAAGAAACTAGTGGGTGACCAATTTCTTGATATGTCTCAGCTTGCCAAAAAAGTCCGACAGATTGAACAATTATAGGCTGAGAAGGAAGGGAAGTTTAAAGAAAATATAAAAGATTAAATGATCATCAATTGCTACATATGGCTCAACAAATAAAACATTTAGAGGATGGAAACGAAGAAAGATAGGAAGGAGTTGTCAAGAATGAATTTACTTGTAACAATTGTTAAGTTTCTCAACTCTATAAAAAAAAAAAAAAAAAGAGCTAAGGGCATGAAGGGTGCATTAATGACAAGGTAATAATGCCAATGGAAAGCGCCGTTAGTAAGCTCGCATTAAAATTGGTCGACAGATGAAGCTTTAGGCATAACAATAAAAGTTTTTGACTCAATGAAATTGCCAAATAGCGTCGATGTCGATGATAACTTATGAGTGAGGGTGAAATTAAGTTTTTCACTCGATGGAATTGTCAAATAGCATTGATGTCGATAAAGACTAATGAGTGGGTGAGTAAAATTTGGACGTGATTTGCCAAATACTAAGATGATGATAAAGTCTGCATAATGATAAAGAATGTGGATAGACCCCACCAATTGGAGAAGCATGGTCCACATAAAACATATGTAGCCTAATTACTTTAAGTGTGCACTAATTGCAAAGCATTATGGCATGTTAAGGGGCAATTACAAGCTTAGTGGAAGAATGTGAGTGAAGTCGAAGATTTGAAGAGTAGAAGAGAAAAAAATTTCCACATCATGAAGGCTAAGTTGCATTTGTCGAAGAGTAACTCAACAGTATTAAATATTTATCTTTTTCCTCTAAGTCAAGAGATATATATTTGGGGGGCATCTATAAGGGGTGTAATCTCTTCGACAAATTTTAATGTGAGGACAAAAGCGAAGTTTAGGTCATATATTGCTGTATGTGGATGTGGCAAAAAGCATGAGCATTGGGAAGTAATTATTAGGGCCATGGATATGATCAATATTTGACATTTAATGATAAGTTATTCTAAAAAGAAAGCCATTTCGACAAGCATGGCAATATCCAAGTCGAAGTGCTCAGGAGGGGAAATGAGATCGCTTGAAATCTTGGACATGTAGGGTCAAAGATGATATTGATCACAGCAATGTCAATATGAAGCAAAGGCAATGTCTACGTGGCCACTTGTGTAATCGACTACATTGATAGAAGATTAGGTCGATTTGGGAATTTCTTACATTGTGGCATAGTCGAGATGAAGAACAACAAACATGGCAAGAGAGGGCTGAGAATGTTAGCAAATTGTAAGTGTCACAGCAATAGGTGACATCTTATTATCCAACAAAGCCAAGGGTCAAAATGTCGAGGAGTGAGTGCAAATTGAATTGGAGCAAAATGTTGAAGCACCTGGAGTCAAAGTGATAAATAGACATGGGCAACAATGAGATTGTGGATCATGGTAGAAGCTTTCAAACATGAAGTCATGCACCTAATTTTAGGAGCCAAGCATTGAAAGAGCCCACACACAACTCAGAACGTGGGATTAAAGAACGAACATGGATTTGAATATAGTTTGAGACTGAAGTTGGAGAACGTGGGATAATGGGCCTAGCTTCTAGAGATCTTTTTATCTATAAATAGGACTTCTAGGACTAGAATGAGGTGGTAGGAAATAATTTGAGAAGTACCATACATATCCTTTCGTCACTCTAACATCATAGGATACACAAGGGAAAATCAAGTACTCCATCCCATCCTATTTTCTCTTCATCTTCTTGCTAGTTTCTTCTTTATTACGTCTAGTTCATCTCCATCCAATTTCTCTTTTATTTAATTTCAATTTATGTACTTCTTACATTTCAATTTTATGATGCTTTTATTTCAATTTTCCTTTCTTTAATTTGTTTTCTTGTTTTAGTTTACTGATGCTCTTTTTTACTTTATTTTGTCAAATTGTTTTCTTGTTTCATTTTGTTCTTGCATTGTTCATAATTTCCTTTAACTAAAGTTTCTTTCATTTTTCTTGAATTTGTTTGTTTTATTTTCTGTATTTATTCTATTTTCTTTGCTTCTTTTGCCTACTATTTAAAAATCCTAAGAATCCATTAGAGAAACCGCTTCCGTTCCCAGAATTGAGATCTGTGAAGCAAACTGATAATGGTCTATTTGATTTGTTTTGTCGATTTAAAAATCGAGTAAACACGAGGTTTGATAGTTTATCATTTCATTGCTCGTCTCTTAGCCTCTTTCTCAAGTTAATAATAGTATGTGAAAAATGGAATATAGATGATAAAAACTACCACTAAAAGCAAGACACGATCAGAGTGTTTAGAGACATTGTAAGCATTTTTTCATATATGGCATACTTCAATAATTACACTTTTAAGAACATTGACATATCTGGGTAAGTAACTGAAGCTATTTGGGAAAAAGGGGGTTGTCAAAATCAACCTCACCAGAAAGAAATTGTATTCGAGTTAGGTAAGATCTCTATAGGTGGTTAAAGTTCTCCTTTTCAAATTTTAAGAATAAATATTTATTTTAGTTCTTGAAATTATGGGCCGGTTTAGTTAAGATTCTAGGAGAAGTACTTCTTGAAAAATAGAAGTAGAAGCGAAAGTAGAAGCAAAAGCAAAAAATTATTTTATGTTTGGATATAATTGTATAAGTACTTTTTATCAAAATTAGAAGTTATTAAATTGTTTGGATGTGATAACTATTGAAGCACTTTATTTAATAAAATTACAATTAAGGATATGGAGAGAGAGAGAGAGAGAGAGAGAGAGAGAATGAGAGTAAGAAGAAAGTGGTAGTTTTTAAAAGTTTTAAGGATAAAATCATAATTGAGTGGGAAGAAAGTGGTTGTAAATTTTAAGGAGCAATATTCTCTCTCTTCTATTGCTTCTGTTTCTGGGAGAAGCAGCTCCCTAGCTGCTTCTCAAAAAAGTAGAAAAACTGATTATTTTCTGCTTCTGCTTGTTTTTGGAAGCACAAACAAACAACGTTAAAAATTTTATAAGTACTTTTTTTTTGAAAAATTTAAAAAAAAGTACTTCTTTTTATACTAGAAGTACAAACAAATACACTCTATACCTATGATTACTTTGGTTTTTGAAATTTAAAAATTAACTTTTTTTACAAAACATAAGTCACTTTAGTTCCTGACTCTATTTTTGTTATTGTACTATCATATTTTTGCTGATATATCATATTAAATGACATAATGGAATTCCATGCGGCCTTTAACGTATGTGGCATAAATAAAAAATACATTTAAATTAGTTCCTGAAATTTCTAAAAATATGTCGAAAAATCACGCGAGTCGAGCATGATAATAATAGAAATGTCACCATGATAAACTAATTTGAACATATTCTTCATATGTGCCACCTCAAAGGTCACATAGGATGCACCATGTCACTTTGATACATTAGCAAATATATGACGACACAGTCTTGCAATGGAATCAGGGACTAATATGACTCATATTTTGCAATTTTAGAGATTAAAAAGTGAATTTCTAAATTTTAAGGACAAAATTAAATAACTCATGTGTCTAACTTTAGGGACTAATGTGAACATTTGTTTTTTGTAACTCTAAGTTTTAATCCAATTGCATATTCAGGGCTTGAATTCAAAATCTTTAGTTAAGTTAAAATAGCCCCCGATAGTTGATCTATGCGCTCATTGATAGAGTTTTAAAATCATATATCAATAACCATTTAAAAATACGTAAGATTGCTAAAAATAAATAAATAAATAAACGCAAAAGCAATTGTTATACCGACAATATGAAGATTAAATAAAAATTAATAATGTGTTAATTTCCTCGTTCACTACTTCTAGTGTTTATCATGATATGCATATTTAAAAGTGAACCACGGTTGACAAAAAGGAGTAGAGAAAACATCGATAACGTAGCAAAACATGCATTACATTATAAAATGTTAATTTGTGTTATTCTCTTTCTTCCAGTTTATCTCGAAAGCAAGTATAACATTGCAAATTGGCGTTAAAACCTGAATATATTGCTAGTTAAATTGTGATGTAGGATTTATGGATTTTTTTTCTGGTTTAATAGTGAAATGTATGTTGTTAAACAAAGTGAATTTTTCTCTGGGTACTATACTTTGAGACAATTTTATATTTAGTTCTTTTTTATTATAAGAGAATGTCACTTATTTATTTGGTATTGTATGAGGTGAAAATTAATGATCTTGAACATAATTTAATTCTGAAAAATGATATAAAAATATTGAGATATATAACATTTGTTTAATTGTTTAGAACTTATATTCTAGACTCGAATTTATGTTTAATTTGTATCATTATTTAATTAGAATGATTAAGTGGACCGAATACTCGACCAAGTAGACCCAATCGCCCAACCTCTCAACGTCTCGACCAAGTGGGCCCCATAGCCCTGTCACCTCGATTGCCTGAGAGTCCCTCAACCACCTAACCCTTCTCTACTAGAACATTGATCTACCCCAATAGGTAGCTAGCTCGATTTATCATTCATCTGACCTAGTTGAGCATCCCTCGAGGTCATTTGACATAAGGCTTCGACCTGAGGGCTCCATCTAAGGGTCCACCTAACCATAAATCACCTACTAGTATCCCTAGACACATGCCCCTCGTAAGTCGAGATCCTAGATTCCTGGTGAAGGCTCCTACGCACCTATAGTTGTAAGGTGCACCACACACTGGGTTATCTGATGGTTTGGATGTGCTAGACTATGGATGAACCAAAAAAATATGTTTTTCACTCTAAAACTTTCACAATTTCTCTTCCACCCCTGCTTTCAACTATCTCTCCGATGCCTCCCTTTCTTTTCCCCACCCACCATCTTCTTCATTGGTACACCAATGAACCATCACCTAATCTTCGGCAAATCATCGCCACTTCCCACCCTCCCTGTCAAGCGATTCAACTCTTGCTTGGTCCACCTCTTCAAGCTCATGGATATAACGTCCGAAAATTTTATTATTAATAACTGAGTTGTTCGGTTTACGTCGAATCATTGTGATTAATTAGAATTCGATTGAGCATTTATTTAAATCTAATTAAGTATGATTTAGAAGGATTAGAATTTAGGAAATTAGATTAGGAACATTACAAACCTCATAGAGTTTTTCTAAAATTGGTTTGCCAATTTAGGAGAAATCGGTAAGATTTCGGTATTTTAAACTGTCAGAACCGGATCAATAGAAATTATACTGTGAGAACCATAGGATGGATGGTCAAGATTTAGCCAACTTACCCATGCAAATGGCGCAATCTTAGCCCTCCATATGGGCTACCAAACCAAGTTAAACAACCAACACAAATCCAGCAATCATATTTAACTTGCTTTAGACGTTTTCATTTTTCCTTTTCTACCCTTGCAAATTTCGGCCCTTATGTAGCTGACCTACCTCCATTCTTTTCTCCCTTATCTCATCTCATCTCATCTCATCTTCATCTCCCGCAAACCTTCAAGCCACATCAAGATTTCTGCAACTCCAAACACAGATTTAACAAGAATCATATCTAAGAAAGGTAGGAATCCAACTTCTCTTCTTGTTTTCCTTAATTTGGAAATGTGTAGGGTTCCTGATTTTTTTTTTATATACTGATGTGATTTGGCGTGATGATGATGCATTATAGTTGATTTGGCATGTATGTTGTGATTAGAATTGGAATTGGTATGAAAGAACTTGAAGAATAGAGAAAATTCAAGAAGCTATTAGGGTTTTTTCTCGGTAGTCCATATGGCAAAGTGGACGGCTCTGCTTACAGCTATTTAAATTCGATGAATCTATTTTTATATGAAACTAGACATTCAATATTTTCCATACATATAAAATATAAGGTATTGGATTAATACAACATTAGTTATGAATTTTTGAAATTTGACCTAGAAATCTAGATTGTTATCTAGGCAGTATGAGTTGAAAATCATGTAACTCACCCTACACAACTCCAAATTGAGTGAACCCAAATTTGTTTGAAAGCTAACATATAAACGAATGTCCCAGAAAAATTTTAGAGTCATATTCATTTCCAATTATTCCCAGCACATCAATGAATTCACCTTATGCTCAAACTAGGTTGAAATAGGGTAGTCCAGTAAGGTCAAGTTACGGGGCTCATATCTCAAAATATACTCATGAAAATGATATGCAACTTATTTTATTTAATAACTTCTTTTGTTAGCTTTAATTTGACGTAAATATCATATGATTTCACCCAGATTTCTATTTTTAGTGAATTTTCACTTATAAGGGTGTAATTCTTGCTAAAAACAGGGCAGTCTGAGGTAAAATACGAATAACTTGAGTTATACAAATCAAAATGAGATGCGACCGAAAGGGTTGGAAACTAGACACATAGAGCTATGACATATTCAAAATTTAGATTTAAATGAGTTGCATAGAACTAATGGTGGATTATACAAAAATCGGGCAGAATAGGAGGAAGTAAACCGAAAACCCTATTGATGTTTGAATTGAATTTGATGAATAATATTATGAATGTATATAATTGCAGATCCATATTGAATTGCAAGTTTGAATAATTGTACTGGTTGTCTGGCACTATTCATGGGAAAGCGGATTTAATCCGTTATGCTGCCGAAATTTTGGCAAGAAATTCATATGTTGTGTGGATTACAATGGTATGAAACATGATGGTTGAAGGAGCAAAGTTAGTTGTGCATGCAATTCATGAATATTATAGAAGATTCCATATTACTTGGGCCAGCCCTTGAATAAGTTTAAGGGGAATAGATTAGTGGGAAGGTCGAGGAAAATAAACCCAGCAATCCTATATAGGAATGAGCTCGGTCCTAAAAAGCAGACTACTACCCAGGAGTATATGGCCAATAACTTCTAAGGGACCAAGGATGGAACATAAGTTTTAAGAGGCGAAAGGCTTCAAAGATGATATGCATTTCCTAGTTGCACATTGATGAGGACACAAAGGCCCAAGCCCAAGTCCAGACTCAAGCCCAAAAAGAAGCCCAAGATCCAATACAAGGCCTTGGTGGACCCATGACAAGAGCTAGAGCAAAGAAGGTCCAAGAAGCTGTCAAACATGTGATTGTCTCCTTGTTGGAAGCCCAAACACAATTTGAAGCCCAATATCCAAATGAAGCCTAACACATGAATCTGAGAGTTTACACATGCGTAGCCCACTTGGAGTGAGAGGAAAATAGCCCAAAGAGTCAATCTGAATTAGCAAGACTTTAGTTGTTTATTTTATTTTTCTATTGTTATGTTGTGATAAAAAAAGATATAAATTATCTATAGTAGGATTAGAACCCAAGCACTTAAGGCTGAATATGTCTACGTAACCACTAGAACACATCAGCAATGCTTATGCTAAGGGGTTTTGCTTTTAGTTTTGTTAAGTCTCAGGGACAAACTCCTAAACTGATTTGTATTAAAACATTTGGAGAAAAAAACAGACCAGAATACGTATGTTGCACAAATTGTGAGTTTTTCTCTGCTAGGGTTCTTCCTTGCATCTTTTGATCTTATCAAGAATCCTCCAATTCTTGTGGTGATCTTTCTTGGCTTATCAAACTAGGTTTGTGGCGCCATTCTTATCTTGTTTCTTTCTTTCATCAATTTTGCGTCAATTTTTCCAGAATTCCTCTTAATTATCTCTTGCTCATATCTCGAGCTATACGTATTGTTTTTCAATGATTCTGGAGTCTAAATTGAGTTTCAAAACGTCATCTTTCTTCTCGTTTTGGAATCGCTCAATTTCGAGGTCTGTAGCATGAGATACAAAACCTTTTTAACAAGACGTCTGGAGCCGTATTTTCTGCGTAAACTTGTTTTTGATTTGATCATATTTCTTGTGTCCAAGTCCTAGATAGATCCTAATTCAAGCGGCTTAAGGTGAAAACTCATCATTTGGTATCAGAGCTTGTCCCTAGGGTTAGTTGTGGATGTGAATTTAGAGGAAAAAGGGGCTGTTTGGGTGATTGTTTTTGCAGAAGAAAAACGCAGAAATTTGATTGCTTGAAGGCTGCAAGGAGGTGTTGCATTGGCTAGCAAGTAGGTACTTGTAAAACCTTGATTTTAATTGCTTGTTTGATGCCTAATTTGAGGGAATTCAAATTCTGAATTGTAACTATTTGAAGGATAAAATTCTGCATTCATATTAGAAAAAAAAAATGAAAAAGAAGGAAAACAGAATTGAAGTTGAAAAAAAAAAAAAGGAGTAAAGTGGAAGTGACTGAAGTTGACATGGGAAACTTGAGTTGTTGAAAAAAAAAAATTGATTTGTTGAGCTATCTTGAAATTCTGGATTTAGAGGGCTTGAAATTTCTTTTAGCTAAGTTTCTTTGGTCTATTTCTTGTTTCTAAGTTGATATCCTTGTTCCTTTGGTTTGTAGTAATTTGTATTCCTTTGTTCTTCTTAGTTGAAGTTTGTACCTTTGCTATGCTAAACCTATGAGTTTGTTTTCTCTTCATTTTCTTAAGTTGTGCCTTGTGTCTTGTCTCATCTTTGTTTTTCATAGAGTCCGTGTTTATCTTTCTTGTCTTGTGTTTGCTATCCTTAAGTGATTCTTGATAATTGATTGTTTGATCTAGTAAGAACCTTAAGCTAGAGGAAGAGTGGAAAAAGGCAAGAGAGTTACATTACATAAAAGCCAATTTTGAGTGCAACAAACACGAGTGATACATCTTTAAGAGTGTAAACACGTGAGACGTGTGGTGAGGTCCTATTGCTTTCCTTTTGTTTTCTTTTACTTGAATGATGGCAGGAACAGGTGGTAGTGGTAGCCCTCCTCCTAAAAGAAACAATAGATTGTTAGTAGAGGCTATTACGGCTCAAATGGAAAGGATGATGAGGGAGCATATAGAGGAGTTATATGTGAGAATTGAGCGGTTAGAAAATCAAGGACATCATGATGCTGATGGAGGTAGAAGGGGGCTTGATGGAAGGAGGAGGATAGAGAATGAGGAAGAACCAAGAGGAAACCGAGATGAGGGAGTAAGAGTTACCATTCCACCATTTAGGGGAAAAAGTGATCCTGAAGCTTATGTAGAGTGGGAGATGAAAGTAGAACAAATTTTTTCTTGTCATATCCTAACTGAAGAGAGAAAAATTAAATTGGCTACCTTAGAGTTCACAGATTATGCCTCAGTATGGCGGGATCAATTTCAAAAGGAGAAAAGGAGGTATGGAGAGCCTATGTTGCAAACTTGGGAGGAGTTGAAAAGAGTCTTGAGAAGGAGATATGTGCCATCCCATTACCATAGGGAATTAGATAATAGGCTAGAAAGACTTACCCAAGGTAGTAGGAGTGTGGATGAGTATTATAAGGAGCTAGAAATAGCCATGATCCGAGCCAATGTTGAGGAAAGAGAGGTTACTATGGCAAGCTTTCTTGATGGGTTGAATGGAGAAATAAGGGATGTAGTGGAGCTTCAAAATTATGTAAAGATTGAGGACCTAGTCCATCAGGCCATGAAAATGGAGCAACAATTAAAAAGAAAAAGTGTGAGAAAGAGTGCTTCAAACTATGATAACTCTAGATGGAAGGAGAGGTTTAAGAATGAGGGAAGTTCTTCTAATAGGACCCCAAGGGTAGCATCACAACTAACCCAAAACAAGGGCAAAGAGGTGGCCAACAAGTCTCGGTCTAGAGATATAAAGTGTTTTAAGTGTTTGGGTAGAGGACACATAGCTTCTGAGTGTCCTAGTAAGAAAGTTATGGTGTTAAAAGATGATGGAGAAATCACAAGTGAGAGTTCTCAATCTGATCCATCTAGTGAGGAAGAGAGTGAGGAAGAAGAGGAGGTTCTTGAGGGAGATTTATTCATTGTGAGGAGGATGCTAGGAAGGATAACTAAAGAAGATGAGGGAAGCCAAGGAGAGAACATTTTCCATACTAGATGCCTTATCCAAGGGAAGTTGTGTTCTTTGATCATAGATGGAGGGAGTTGCACAAATGTGGCTAGTGCTAGGATGGTGGCAAAGATGAATTTGGAGACCAAACCCCACCCTAGACCTTATAAGTTACAATGGTTAAGTGAGCAAGATGAGATGAAGGTGGATAAGCAAGTAGAAATTGAGTTTTCCATTGGAAGGTATGTGGATAAGATCGTTTGCGATGTAGTTCCTATGGAGGCTAGTCATTTGTTGCTTGGGAGACCATGGCAATTTGAGAAGAAAGCTCACCATGATGGACACACCAACAAGTAAACCTTTGTCCATAATGATCGCAAGGTCACTCTTGTTCCATTGTCTCTGAGAGAGGTTTGTGAGGATCAAAATAAAATGAGAGAGAAAAGAGAGCAAGAGAGAAAAGAAAGAAAAGAAAATGAAAAAGAGGGTAAAAGGAGTGAGAGTGGCCAAGAGCTAAAAGAGAAATAGAAAGAGAAAAAGAGTGCAAAGAAAAAGAGAAAAGAAAATGGAGAAAAGAAAGAGAGGAAAAATGCTCTATTTGTGAAAAGTGGAGAGGTGAGAAGAGTTCTTTTGGCAAGAAAATCCATGTACTTATATATAGTAAGGAAGTTACTTCACCTACTCATAATTCTGTTTCTAACCTTGATCTGCCAAGTGGTGTTGAATCTATTCTGCAGGACTTTCAAGATGTATTTCCTGAAGAGATACCACTAGGACTTCCACCATTGAGAGACATTGAACATCAGATTGATTTGGTTCCAGGAGTTGTGTTGCCTAATAGGCCAGCATACAGGAGTAATCCTTAGAAAACCTAGGAAATTCAAAGGCAAGTTGTTGACTTGATTAGCAAAGGTTGGGTTGAGGAGAGCTTGAGCCCTTGTGCTGTACCTGTTATATTGGTGCCCAAAAAGGATGGAAGCTGGAGGATGTGTTCTAATTGCAGAGCCATCAACAACATCACCATCAAGTACAGACATCCCATTCCTAGGTTAGATGATCTTCTTGATGAACTGTATGGTTCTTGTTATTTCTCTAAGATTGATTTGAAAAGTGGATATAATCAAATTAGGATTAGAGAAGGTAATGAGTGGAAAACAGCTTTTAAAACCAAGTATGGTTTGTATGAGTGGAAAGTAATGCCATTTGGTTTGACAAATGCCCCTAGTACCTTCATGAGATTGATGAACCATGTTTTGAGAGAGTTTTTAGGGAAGTTTGTGGTTGTTTACTTTGATAATATTCTTGTATATAGTAAAAATTTGGATGAGCATTTGCATCATTTGAAATCTGTTTTGCATGTGCTTAGAAAAGAAAGATTGTATGCTAATTTGGAAAAGTGCACGTTTTGTAAGGACCATGTTGTGTTCTTAGGATTTGTGGTTAATTCTAGTGGAGTGCATGTAGATAAAGAGAAATAAAAGCAATCCAAGAATGGCCAACTCCTAAAAGTGTGAGTGAGATAAGAAGTTTCCATGGGCTTGCTAGTTTCTATAGGAGGTTTATTAAGGATTTTAGTACCATTGCTGCACCTCTAAATGAGCTAGTCAAGAAGCATGTCGAATTTAAATGGGGAGAGAAACAAAAGAAAGCATTTGCTGTCCCAAAAGAGAAATTAACACATGCACCCATACTTGCTTTGCCTAACTTTGCAAAATCCGTTGAATTGGAGTGTGATGCATCTGAGGTAGGCATAGGAGTTGTTTTAATGCAAGAAGGACATCCCATTGCATATTTTAGTGAAAAATTGAATGGGGCTGCCGTTAACTACCCTACATATGATAAGGAATTGTATGCTTTAGTTAGGGCTTTGCAAACTTGGCAATATTATCTTCTGCCAAAAGAATTTATCATTCATAGTGATCATGAATCCTTGAAGTATTTGAAAGGGCAGGGAAAGTTGAACAAAAGGCATGCCAAGTGGGTGGAATTCCTTGAACAATTCCCATATATGATCAAGCACAAGAAAGGTAAGTCCAATGTGGTAGCTGATGCTTTGTCATGCAGGTATGCTTTATTGTCTACTCTTGAAACTAAGTTTCTTGGTTTTGAGTGCATTAAGGAATTATATGATCATGATGCTGATTTTTCTCATATTTATCAAACATGTTCTCATACTGCATTTGATGGGTATTTTAAGCATGATGGTTATTTAATAAAGGATAAGAGACTTTGTGTGCCTAAGAGTTCAATTGGGGAAATGCTTGTTCGGGAGGCACATGAAGGGGGCTTAATAGGGCACTTTGGGGTGCAAAACACATATGACATCTTGCATGACCATTTCTACTGGCCTCACATGAAGCATGATGTACATAAGTTGTGTGATAAGTGTCTTGTTTGTAAAAAGGCTAAGTCTAAGGTCATGCCACATGGTTTGTACACTCCGTTGCCTGTTCCTGAACACCCTTGGATTGATATTTCTATGGATTTTGTTTTAGGTTTACCTCGGACCAAGGGAGGAAAAGACTCAATTTTTGTGGTGGTTGACAGGTTTTCAAAAATGGCTCACTTTATACCCTGCAAAAAGGTGGATGATGCATGTCATATAGCTGACTTATTCTTCAAAGAGGTGGTAAGATTGCATGGTTTGCCTAGGAGTATTGTGAGTGATCGAGACTCTAAATTCCTTAGTCATTTTTGGAGGACCTTGTGGGGAAAGATTGGCACTAAACTTCTGTTTTCAACTACGTGCCATCCCTAAACTGATGGGCAAACAGAGGTGGTAAATAGAACTCTTTCTACTCTTCTTAGAGCTATTATTAAGAAAAATCTTAGAACTTGGGAAGAGTGTTTGCCACATGTTGAGTTTGCTTATAATAGAGGCGATACATAGTACTACTCAGCTTTCACCATTTGAAATTGTTTATGGTTTTAATCCTTTGACTCCTTTGGATTTGTTGCCTTTACCTAATATTTCTCAATTGAAAGATAAGTCTGGCCAGGAAAAAGCTGATTATGTCAAAAAGTTGCATGAGAAGATCAAGGCCCAAATTGAGAAGAAAATGGAAGGGTATGCTAAACATGCAAACAAAGGAAGGAGGAAGGTAACTTTTGAACCAGGTGACTGGGTATGGGTACACTTCAGGAAGGAAAGATTTCCATCTCAACGGAAGTCTAAGCTAATGCCAAGGGGAGATGGACCTTTCCAAGTATTGGCCAAGATAGATGATAATGCCTATAAGATTGATTTGCCAGGTGAGTATGGTGTGAGTGCTACTTTTAATGTGGCTGACTTGTCCTTCTATGATGCAGGGATTTGAGTACAAATGCTTCACAAGAATGAGGGAATGATGAGGACACAAAGGCCCAAGCCCAAGTCCAAACTCAAGCCCAAAAAGAAGCCCAAGATCCAATACAAGGCCTTGGAGGACCCATGACAAGAGCTAGAGCAAAGAAGGTCCAAAAAGCTGTCAAACATGTGATTATCTCCTTGTTGGAAGCCCAAACACAATTTGAAGCCCAATATCCAAATGAAGCCCAACACATGAATCTGAGAGTTTACACATGCGTAGCCCACTTGGAGTGAGAGGAAAAGAGCCCAAAGAGTCAATTTGAATTAGCAAGACTTTAGTTGTTTATTTTATTTTTCTATTGTTATGTTGTGATAAAAAAAGATATAAATTATCTATAGTAGGATTAAAACCCAAGCACTTCAGGTTGAATATGTCTACTTAACCACTAGAACACATCAGTAATTCTTATGCTAAGGGGTTTTGCTTTTAGTTTTGTTAAGTCTCAGGGGCAAACTCATAAACTGATTTGTATTAAAACATTTGGAGAAAAAAATAGACCAGAATACGTATATTGCACAAATTGTGAGTTTTTCTCTGCTAGGGTTCTTCCTTGCATCTTTTGATCTTATCAAGAATCCTCCAATTCTTGTGGCGATCCTTCTTGGCTTATCAAACTAGGTTTGTGGCGCCATTCTTATCCTGTTTCTTTCTTTCATCAATTTTGCGTCAATTTTTTCCAGAATTCCTTTTAATTATCTCTTGCTCATATCTTGAGTTATACGTATTGTTTTTTGGTGATTCTGGAGTCTAAATTGAGTTTCAGAACGTCATCTTTCTTCTCGTTTTGGAATCGCTCAATTCCGAGGTCTGTAGCGTGAGATACAAAACCTTTTTAACAAGACGTCTGGAGCCCTATTTTTCTGCGTAAACTTGTTTTTGATTTGATCATATTTCTTGTGTCCAAGTCCTAGATAGATCCTAATTCAAGCGGCTTAAGGTGAAAACTCATCACACATTAATATGTATTGTATAATAATTCTTAATTGATTGTCATAATTATCTGTTTATTTCTCTTGATATGTTACTGTTTATTTATAGTTACTGTCTTAGTTGCATTAGTATATTTGTTAATTATACCTTGTTTCAATCTAAAATTTAGTTTGTTTTAGTGTATGTTTCTATAATAAGAATTTAAGTTGAATATTGCTAGTATGTCAAACTATTTTAAATTACAGAAAAATCGAAACAATTGAGAATGACAGTGATGATAAATATGTATAAATCTAGGATTCATACTGAGAAATCTTTATTTCTCAGCCTACTATATGTTTCCGCATCATTCTCAGATCATAGAGAATGCGGCAACAGGCATACTGTTCTTTGAGTTCCATGAGCTTCATATCCACCTGAACCCATTTTTAGACTATATATATATATATATATATATATATATATATATATATCCGATAGAAACCAGTTCCGTTTTTATTTCTTCTTTCGTACAGATTTTACTGTTCCCCTGACTCACCCACTCTTCAACCCTGTCGCATGTTATATTGTTATTCCGCTCTAGATGGCCTATCCTTTTTCACTTCCACACGTAGCAGCAACAGCAGTTCCCATGGCCTCGCCAGCTTCACCACCATGGCAGATCCCCTCGGTCTCACTGTTTGAGGAGGATCCATCGGAGGCAGCGAACTCATCTTCCTCGTCCTCTACCCTGAACATGGATGACACGCTAGCTGACGCCGACATGGCGAATGGATTCCTTTCCTCGAAGTCCATCTAAGGTGCCTATGTAGTGCTGCAGTAGGAAATGTATAGAGTGGCCCTCTTTTGATAGTATTGGGTCATAGGAGTGTATGTTGTATGTGGATGGGTAGCACATAAAATGTCCCTTGGGGACTAGTAGGGTACTGTTCATAGAGACAGGCCAATTTATTTTGTATTAGCGGCCTCATTTTATTACCCTGTACCATTTTATGTATCTTTTAACAAACTTTGAAAACAAACGTCTATGAATATATGTATATGATGTCATTTCAGTAATTCCATCTATTCCGCATTTTTTTCTTATTTTACTTTATTTCTGTTATAATGATTACATATTAATTATTCCGCAGTTAAATAGAAATTTATTAAGTAAACAGTTAACTCTATGTGGATAATTAACATTAAATCAGAACCATATGTAATAACCTATCACGTAACATATTATGACTTAAGCATAGTAATTTAACTGGTAAGGTGTCACAATGGATGCCATGGAGAAAGGTCCCTTCTTTGTCAAGCCAAAGAACAACAACTTTGACAACCACGATGGCGACGACGATGATGAATGTTAGATGGAGGAAGATGCACTGCCACCACTACATCCTTCTGCCAAATCGAGGAGTGCTTTTGCCAACGCCAACCACGACGAGGGGTAAGTCAAGGTCGAGGCAGAATATTTCGGTGAGTAATGTTGTCGATGGAGCAATGGAAGGAAGGGCAGCCCTGGATTTCAAATGTGTATCCTATATCTCACGAACAGCAAGGGGGATCATGACCTCATCCCTTAGGCAAAGATCTTTGCTCGTCGACGGCTGCGCTAGAAATCGATGCTTGTGGCGATGGCATTTGCCGTCGAAGGTGAAGGAAGGAATGAGGTTGCAGTGGATGTCAAAGGCTATGGCAGTGATGCGGTTCGATGGGGGAGGGGGCTGTCTTGGCGTCATCACTAGCCCTCTTCCTTCATTGAGAGCCCTCTCCACATTCAGGTTGTAATGCTACAGGAGTTTCGTGGTGGCGCGAGGGATGTCAATGACTCGGAGTGGGGGAAGCGACGTTGGGTGGCAAGAGTAATTGGTTGGGTTTAATAAGGTAAACCTAGAGTGATCTAGCAATAATTGATGCATAGATAATCTATATAATATCAGCCATTTCTTATAGTTACTTAATTTTAGGGATCCTAACGGCTACCTTATTAATGACTAGATTCCCTCTAGGCCCTATAAAACCATACAACTAGCCAGGGAAGGCACTTAACTCTAAAACACTACACCCATACCGTCTACCTGGAATTCAGACAACAATGTTAAGCATGTCTTCTAGTTGTTCCAACTCATCAGTGTGGAGAATTTACTCTTAATAGATATGACCCGAAGAGGAGGATATATAATTTCAGTCGATGTAAAAGCTAACTCGAAAATATCAATACAAACTCACCATGCAGCGAAAAAAAAAAGGAAAAATAATACTAACAGAAGACAACAATATAAACTATTCACTACAAAGAAAGCAATTTCATATTTGGTTGGTAAACCAATAAAAAAAAATCATATTTGGTTGCGATATATTAATTCGTCATTATTGTAAGAATTTTATCAATATCGTGCAATAAAAGTTGCTGACATAATCGATCTTTTGTTGATGTATTATTATGATTTAGATTTGATTCTTGAACTGTGCTCATTAAACTTGACTTACGCTGAGATTGTTGACGATAATGTTTTTTCCTTAACTTAAATTTTATTAATAAAAATTGTTTTATCAATACCGCCAATGGATGCCTCATTATGCAATAGCAAAGCATAAGGACCTAAGTCCACTAAAGTATCGTGTTCGAAGTGAAAATGATCATGAATGTGACCTTTGGTTGAACTTTTTTTCATTTTTTTGAGTTGGTTTGTATGTATCATTTTGAATAGTTTTTAAAAAATAATTTTTACAATTTTAAAAACTTTTGAATGACTATTTAAAAAATTAAAAAAACAACTCGTACTTTTCAAGAAGTTATATTTTTTTCTTACTCCAAAAAAAAAAATAGTTTTCAATAATACATTATATAAAATATGTTAAATTATCCTCTTTATAAAAGATATTTTTAAGAACAGACTAAGATGTTTTTCTAAACGAGCATTTAAGGTCTCAAACCATGTCAAAAAATAGTTCATTGTAAAAAAGAATTAGTAATTGGTGGTAATTAATGACTATTGCGTAAAGAAAGCACATGTTCAGTCGATTCTTGTGTTTTGATATTTCGCTTGGCATCGAGATTACAAAATTCAAACCGATAATTTCTGGAACGAAGCTCAAGAGCTTAGCAAATAGGAGTATTTAATTTGAGTTTAAGTTTGAGTTATCTTCAAAGCAAAAACTAAACCGGTCTAAAAATGAAAATTATATTGACTCGGATTGGATGGATTTAAATTTTAGGACATCGAAGTTTGATTTTGGGCTAACATATTTGTAGAATACAAAATAATAACTTTAAAGTTCATTAAACCAAATTATTTATTAGTAATTTTATTTTATTAATATTTAACACTAACAATTTAAATATTTGATAAAATATGTGAAAAAAATATGCATAAACACAATTATTTTAGAAAATTCAAAGAATTAAAAGATAAATAAACATCTAAAATATTAAGTTTAAATGTGATAAGACTATTAAAATAATTATATATTTAATTTAATTTAAATTTATTTTAAAAATAAAATTTAAAATCAAACTAAAACGCTCACTGTTTTGAAAAACAAGATTTAATCTAAATAAAAATTTTCCAATTGCTATCCATTTTTGTTTTTTAGATAAATCTCTTATTTTATTCCATTTGAACTAGATTTAACACCAGGATAGGTCATAAGAGTTGTTTTATTAATGTGTCTCGCGATGACAATTTGGATATTTAGCATAATGTGTTATAGTTGCCTCTCCAACCCAGGAATTGGAAGGGTGGGGTTTCAAACTTCAAAGAATTCATCATCGTAGTTTCAGCCTTTAATTCATATACTTAGAATCACGCTATCATTGGTGGAGACTAGACAATATTATTAAATAAAGAAAAGAATTGATCGATGAAAGACGACAAAGATCATACATATAATTGTCAAAATAGCAGTAATAATAATAAACAAAAAAATTAGGCTCTGAATGGTTTAGTACTTCCCCCCCCCCCCCCCCAAAAAAAAAAATCGGCAGGCACAGCTGAGAATTCAATTCAGAAGGGTACTCTCTATTCCCTCGTCTTCCTTTCATCAAAGAAATGAGACGCGGAAGAACGATATTCTCCAACCCGATGTTGATCAGACACTGCCTTAGAAGTTGAAGACAGCGAATCATGACGAAATGGTCCATTGTGATGACCGTAAAGACCTGAAGCAGCACGTTGCAGATCATCATCATTCCTACTACAAAGCACCTGCGCATACTGCATTAGGTTTGGAAATCCTTCTGATGATGATGATGATGATGAAGACAAGGGAACAGATTGCGCAGAAGCCGAAGCACTATAAGCCGATGGATTTGCGGCTAAAGCAACGAGTTCAGGAAAATTGAGTTTGGCTTTGTTTCCTTTGAACTTCAATGCTGCAGCATCATAGGCAGCAGCTGCAGCCTCTGCCGTGTCAAACGTGCCAAGCCACACTCTAGCTGCCTTTTTAGGGTCTCTTATTTCGGCTGCCCACTTGCCCCACGGTCTCTGCCTAACGCCTCTGTAGTGTCTTTTCCTTGCATTGGCTTAAAATTAGAGGGTTCTGGGTTAGCCCATGTTAGTCCAACTCATTTTTTTTTTTTTTTTTTTTTTTTGGGGTAACAGGTACTAAGTTACAAAAATCAGAACTGTATGCGGAAACGAAAAGAAGGCAATAGAAAAAGCATACTGAAAAATAGCAACCCAGCTGTTGCTGTACAGTCAACATCAGCATAAGAAATACACAAACCTGAGATTGTACATAAGACCAAATAATGATTATGTTGAGGGCAGACAAAGGAAATGTCATCTCAACTGGGATTGGCAGATCGAGATAATGCATCTGCTCATTCTTGTGATGAAAAGAACAAAAGATAATTGAAACTTTTTGGTTCTTTTCTTTACTTTTCATTAAGAGAGAAGAATTACCACGCAAATTGCACTCAGGTTATTGGCCAAGATATGTAGGAACATAATGGTAAAACCTTTATCTTGACATCATCTCCTTGTATATACGGAAGTAGATTATAATTGAATTTCTAAAATGAAATGAATAAAATGAAATATGAGATCCGGATTGGAGATAGTAGAGAGTACTGTATAACAACAAGAATAATATAAATTAAGAATAGGAAGGGAATGAACCTGATAATAGTTTACCTGGATCTATTGGCTGGGATGGGTCCTGCATCGCAGTCAATTCTGAAGCGCTTATTTGTCCATGTGAGATTGGGATTGATAAGGTGCTATCTCTTGTACTCCTAACGTGTGAAAAGGGTGATGGCGAAGCTTCTTCCTTTTGATTCTCAGATGGTGTTGGGTAACCAGCAAAGTTGAAATCTTCCATTTCTAATACATGATCAGAAGGGATAGGCCTCTTCCCTTGCTTTCGATCCACCTTGCTCAACTCTTTCTAGATGGTTCTTCTACTTTTCTATTTATACACTCTTTCTATCAGTGGTTTGCTTACTAATGAGCATACCACCACACCTAGATAAAAGCAGATCTAAGATTTCTAAAAGAAGAAGATCAGCGATTTGAAGGTCAATGAAACCAAGATCAAAAGAGCGGATTCTGTTTGCTTGTCATCTTTTAAACAAGAAAGAGAAATTGAAAAAATCAAAAAAACATAGTTAAAGAATGAACAAGACAACATGGGTTTGCTTGTGTAGGGTTTCCATCGCTGCAAGTTGAAATCAAGTTTGTCCCCTCGGAGATTTTAGGGTTGGCCAAAAAAGCGAAAAAGAAATTAATTTTTTAGTGTTAAGTTTAGTTTGTGCATCAGGGAAATAGTTTCTACTAGGCGACAACCGAGTTAGGAAAAAGTAGGTTTGGCATATACAGATTTTACACGTGGCTGGATATGTACGTCGAGTGGCTTTCTCGGTATTCTACCTTGCTAGGATTACATCGTCTATATTTAGTGCGCAGAAAGAGGAGCGGGGAATAAGACGTTTTTTCAGGGGATTGAATGTTGAGTATAATACATTGAATCTACATCTTTGTTTTACGGATAGTTCTATATTTTGGTCCTAATATTGTTTGTTTCATCTTTCGTTCGCGTCAATTGGCGTATTTACGCAGAATACAACTAAAACGATTTGTGAAAGTTATTTTATTTTATGAGTTTAATTGGTATACACTGACAGTGTAAAATAATTTTGCACTGTCAACCAATAGAAATAGGGAAAAGTGAGAATTCATAGTGGATCCCTCATTATAATGGGTAATTATTTGGATGAAGTGGTATTTTTCACCATTTTTATTGGTTGACAGTGTAAAACTATTTTACATTGTCAGTATATTTAAATTAAATTCTTATTTTATTATTAATTTTTTAATGTTTTAAATTATTTTGCTTGTCAGTAATCTAAGACACACATGTGCTGCTAGCCCGATATTTCAATTAAGAAATTAGTGTATCTATCCGTGTGGTGCATGAGAAGATTATACGTTTAAAATGTTAAATATATTAACATAAAATTAGTTATTTGAATAATTCAAACAAGGTAGCATAATATAAAATAGCTTAATATATTTTTATCATGAATTTGATTAGGTGTAGGACATTCAAATTAAGTATTTCAAATAAATTAAGGAAGTAATGAGTGTCCGTCACTTCAGATAAATGATTGTAAAAAAGAACTTCGACAATATACGCATGATTATCATTGTAATTTTCTTTTTCTTTGCTCAGTAGCATTTATATAGGTTAAAAGGTATAAGCTGGACAAGTGACGACTGAATTGAAACAAGATTGATATTCCCTCACGCTTGAATATCATATGACTGTCCTTTTTGCCTGATCCAACGCAGGGAAGAAAAGAATGATTTCCGTTATTATAATTATAACAATTAATTTCATCAAGCCATTAGACTATAAAAATCAAGCATTTTAAACAATACTGGTAAATATATACTCGATAAATATAAGATTGTGAAATACTATTTTATTACACCTTCATTCAAAGTAATAATAATAAAGTATAATAACGAAAGGTAATAAACAACATGAGGAAAATAGAATAATAAAAAGAATTGTTCATATTTGACATTGTATTGAAATTTGATCTTCATGCAAAACGCTGCATTGAAATGAAAATAAAAGTTCACAATTAATTGAATAAAATAACAGCCTTAAATATATTTTTTTCCCCTCAAAATTGACTTTTCAAGTTTTAGTCCTTTCAAAATTTTTGGATCGATTTTGGCCACTCATTTTCTAGCTGTTACCAAAATTGGCCCTTGTCATTAACTCCGTTCCTTTATGTGGCAATGTGGCAAACAGCGATACTATATGTCAATTAGTTGCACCGTACCATCTATTACGTTGCCACATGGCTGCTTCTTCATTTCCATAACACCCACCATCTTCAACCCTAATTTAATTTATTCTTCCACCTCCACCCCCTTTTTGCATGGACTAGTTTTATTTCCCCTCTGCATGCCATTGATGAGACTCCAATAAGTATGCTAAGTTGTACAAATAATAAAAAGCAAGTAAGATTATCGTCCTACAAGGATTGAGTAACCAAATATCATTTCACAAAACAAGACACTATCTAGGCTTCCCAATTAAACAAACAATCTAACAAGAATGTAAGTTCAAATCTAATCAAATCTAACCAAATCTTAACTAAGCTAACTTGTAACTGCCTAACTTGGGATGCAAGCAATCTTATGGGTAATGGGAAAATTCAACAAGATAAGAGATGCTAAGACTTTGATTCACCTAGTTGTTCCTATGGGAATTGAGCTCTTAACTACAAGAAAAATTAGAATTAGCGACGGATAAAATTCATCACTAAAATGTGATTCCATTGCTAAAATAAATAGCGATGAACTTTGTGGTGAAATTAAAGTTGTTGCTAAACAAAGACGAACTTTTTCATTGCTAAATGCTAACAAATTTCATCGTTGAGAAAGGCATGCTTTCGTCACTATATTTATTTTAGAGACAATTATATTTTGTTGCTAAAATATAAATTTTCACTAATTAGAAAATGTATGTCTTGTTATTGTGACAAATTCTTTCGTCACTAAATTAGAGATGACACAAATTCATCGCTAAATTAGAGATGATACAAATTTGTCGCTAAACTAGAGATGAGACAAATTCATCAATAGATAGAAACAACTTAAATTCGTCACTACACCCATCGTATGTTTAGCAACAAATTTTTCGGTCACAAAAATTTGTCTCTAACTAAAACAATATTTTTATCATACTTTTAATTGTTTTTTCTTATCTTAAATACCTTAACCTATATATTATCAATAACAACCCAAACAGGCACAAACTAATAATCAATTGTAGTTGGCATAATTAGTTCAAATCAATTACATAACTAAAATCATTAAAGTACATTATCCCAATATTGTTCATCCAAACTTAAAACAGTACACAAATAAAACAATTCCAAGTTAATTGTCAAGAAAAAGGACAAAAATAAAACTAAAAGTTTGCATCTAGGTCATCCTCATCAAATATGCCCTAATCCAATGTGAGGTTATCCTCAGGAAATGGTGGTTTAGGCTGTGAAGATGAAGCAGTCTCAAGGTCCACTCTTTGAATTAGACCATGTGTTGTGTGCTCCTAAGATTTAAATGACTGCCTCAAGTTTGCAAATTGTTTATCCTTTTCTTGCAACTCAGTATTGAAAGCTACAATAGTGATGGTAAGGTTTTCATATTGAGAGGTAGATATACCCTCAGGAACAGCATAATTAGATGAAGAAGCAAAATAAGATGAAGCTCCAGAAACCAAACCATATACTAATGCCCTTTTGTTAACACCACTAACAACATCCATGTACATGGAATTATTATCCTGAGGAGTAGAATCATTGTCTGTTGACTATTGTGAGTCCCTTTCCAGTACACGTCTCTCATATTCCTCTTGAAGAAAAAAATAGTTAGTTATTGCTTAGTTAAAAGATAGTTTTGCATTACTTGTCAGCTATCTTATAAATGTATTACCCCTATATTCTTTGCATGAGTGAAAATCCAATCACTAGAATTCCCTTTTCATGTGTGACAATGATGAAAGAAGTCAATGCTTTGGATTCAATATTGTTTGCTACTATCTACAAACATAAAAAATAAGGAAGTTAGAAGAAGTAAACTTACAAATTGTTAACTTTATATTAAAAGCATACCATTCTTTTCTCATATTCCAGAAACGGAATTGAACCTTTAGTATGCAACTCCCATATCTAACCTCCTATTTTGATTGCTCTTTTTGCACTTTTCAAGTCATGCAGGGTCCATACACAAGGTTTCCAACCTTGCCTTGCCTCTAGAGGGATTCATTTCCCTTTACCGTTATTATTTCAAAGCTTGTTCATCATATTCTATATAAGTCAAATCCCTTCTTATTGAATGTCCTCCATATTTCATCTTCATGACAAGGAAGCCACTTATATTTTGCTTATAATAAAGAAAACATTAGTTTCTATAGTTTTCCTAACTCATAAATAAGCAACTAATGTTTGATGTATATTAACTCAAATTGTTTATACCACATCTCTTTGACAATGTCATCTACATCTTTCCAACTTTTCCAAGCCCTTTCCAACTTAGACTTTATAATCTTTGTTATGGTAGCTGATGGTCCCACAACAGGCTCAAACCTATAAGTATAACAAAATGAAGTTAATATCATATAATTGGAAACATATGACAACTATATCAAGTATGTATTAGTCTTTTTTTATGGAGGTACTTATATATTGTCTACTCCTGACCTAATCCACATATGACCATCGGTATCTTTGGCTCCAAGCCTATCATCTAATGTAGAACTACCAGTCGACTTAGCAGGTGAGGATGGGCTACGTGAAGAATACATATGGGGATGTGAAGATGGAACTATAGCCATAGTAGGATTCTGATGTAAAGCATGGGTAAGAAAGGGAAAAAGTTGAACATGTGATAGGGTTGGTATAGTAAAAGGAGAAGACTAAACATATGATGGTGTTGGGATAGGAGAGGGAAAAGGTTGAGCATGTGATGGTGTTGGGAGATGAGAAGGAGAAGTCTAAGGATAGATAGATTCTTCAATAAGGCCTTCACTACAAGAAAATGTTAAAATTCTAACCGAAATTAGCGACCGATTTTATCGGTTTCAATTTGTGACCAATTTTATGACTGAAATCAATTAAGGTAGCAAAAAATCAAAAAATTATGACTGAAAATAATTCGGTCAAAAAATCGGTTAGTAAAATGTAAAAGTTTTTGACCGAAAGTAAATCGGTCAAAACATGTGGCACCACTTAGAGGGGAATTAAATAGGAATGGAGGGAAATATGTTTGTGACCGATTTGTCAGTCAAAAAGACTTGTGACCAAAATTTCGATCAGAAAATATTTAGAATTGTGAAGAAAAAACATATTCTGACCAATTGTGCAGTCACAAATTTAATATTTTTATTTTATTTTTTTGTGACCAATATATCAGGCATAAATTTGTAACCAAATTTGTGACCAAAAGTAATCATCATAGAATGAGAGGAAAAAATTGTAATTGAAAATAAATCAGTAAAAAATTCAGTCAATAAATTATACAAATTTATGACCAAAAATATATCGGTCACAAATTTGGTTAGGAAAATTGGCACCATTTGGAGGGAAGATAAATGGGAGTGGAGGGAAATATATTTGTAATCGATTTATGGGTTATAACAAATTATGATTGAAATTTCGGTCAAAAAATATTTAGTGTTGTGAAGAAAAAATATATTCTAACAATTATGCGGTCACAAACTTAATATTTTTTATTTTTTTTTGTGACCAATATTTCGGTCACAAATTACACTACAAGAAAATGTTAAAATTCTAACCGAAATTAGTGACCGATTTTGTTGGTTTCAATTTGTGACCGATTTTATAACTGAAATCAATTAAGGTAGCAAAAAACCAAAAAATTATGACTAAAAATAAATTGGTCAAAAAATCGGTTAGTAAAATGTAAAAGTTTTTGACCGAAAGTAAATCGGTCACAACTTCGATCAAAACATGTGGCGCCACTTAGAGGGGAATTAAATAGAAATGGAGGGAAATATGTTTGTGACCGATTTGTCGGTCAAAAAGACTTGTGACCGAAATTTCAATCAGAAAATATTTAGAATTGTGAAGAAAAAACATATTCTGACCAATTGTGCATTCACAAATTTAATATTTTTATTTTATTTTTTTGTGACCAATATATTAGGCAGAAATTTGTAACTGAATTTGTGACCAAAAGTAATCATCATTGAATGAGAGGAAAAAATTGTAATTGAAAATAAATCAGTCAAAAATTCAGTCAATAAATTATACAAATTTATGACCGAAAATATATCGGTCACAAATTTGGTTAGAAAAATTGGCACCATTTGGAGGGAAGATAAATGGAAGTAGAGGAAAATATATTTGTAACCGATTTATTGGTTACAACAAATTGTGACTGAAATTTCAGTCAAAAAATATTTAGTGTTGTGAAGAAAAAATATATTCTAACTAATTATGCGGTCACAAACTTAATATTTTTTATTTATTTATTTTGTGACCAATATTTCGGTCAGAAATTAGTGAACAAAGGCAATCATCATGGAATAAGAGAAAAAAAAAATTACAACTGAGATTATATTGATAAAATAGTCGATCAGTAAAATATGCAAATTTATGATAAAAAATATATCAGTCAAAAATTTGGTTAGCAAACTTGGCACCATTTAGAGGGAAGATAAGTGAAAGTGGAGGGAAATATATATTTGTGATCGATTTGTTGTCAAAACAAATTGTGATTGAAATTTTGGTAAAAAAATATTTGTTATTATAAAGAAAATTACACTATTTTTCTTTGATTAAAAATAAAGTATTATATATACACCAATTATGGAGTCACAAATTTAATATTTTATTTATTTGTTTTTTTTTTGTGACCGAAATCAATCAGCATTGATGAAGAAAAAAAATGATAGATAACAAATCGATCAGAAAATCAATTAGTAAATTGTAAAAATTTATGATAAAAGATATATTTGTCATAAATTGGGTCAAAAAATTTGGTGCAAATTAGAGGGAAATTGAAGAGGAATGGAGGGAATATATTTGTGACCAATTTTTTGGTTAGAAAAATTGTGACTAAAATTGCAATAAGAAAAATATTCATTATTATAACAATAATTATCTTCTAACTAATTATACAGTCACAAATTTATTTATTTATTTTTGTGACCAATACTTTGGTCAGTAAATCAAACAAATTTATAAATCAGTCACAAAATGAGTTAGAAAAGTTAGAGTTATTTACAGGTTTTGGAGTTTAGAAAAATATATTTGTGACCACTTGTTGGTGAAAATAATTTCTTATTTTTAATTAATATTTTATTTTTGGTGACCAAAAGATCAATCAAAAGAATTTTTATTTGTATAAAAAATTAATATTTCAAGCAATGCTATGGTCACAAATTTAACTATCTTATTTATTTTTTTATAGATTAAATTAATCTATTAATCCCTAAATTTTTGGGAAAAATTCGTTAAGGTCCCTATACTTTAAAAGTTTATAATTCGATTCCTAAATTTATAAAACATTTAATGCACATAATATATGAGTTAAATATTTATGATTATAATTTGTATTTGATAAATAAATAAATAAATATTTAATATATATATATATATATATATATATATTGTAATTTGAATATTATTAAAATTATAACTAAAATATTTAAGTATTTAATCAAAATTTTTTGAACTTAAAATAAATTAATATAATTATAATGTTTGAAAATATGATAAATGACTTATATTTTTAATATAATAACTATTTGTCAAAATTTCTTTTGGAGTATTTTTTATATGTAATTTTTGTGACTTTATATGCATAGATTTTTTTTATGCACTAACAATATAAAATAATGTTATATTACCATTCAATAGACATGCACTTGAAAAGGACAGAGCCACATGTATATATCTCCTACTGGAGATAATCCCATATAAGAGGCATGACTCTCTCAATACTAGTTACTCCATACCTAAGACTCGAACCTGAGATCACTTTATAAGGGAAAGAAGCATCTACCATTTCTATTGGCCAACAGTGTAAAGTTATATTATACTATCAATGCATACAAATTAATCTCTTTTACAATTATTTTATTAAATTAAATTAAATTATTTTAAATATGTCATGTTTTATTATATATAGCTATAATATATAATAAATATTATCTATTATTAAATATTATTATTTATTTACTATAATATTACTATCATTTTATATAATAATAATTTAAAATATATAATTTAAAATTTTTTTACTGCATTTAATTTTGATATACTGAGGGATATAATTTAAAATTTAAAGTGTACTATGTACCTTATCCAAAGACCATGAGGGATAAGACAGATTGGTGGATGGTCACGAAAATAAATCCAAGGAGTAATGTGGATCACCGATACACATTAGAGGTTGCTTACCAAGATGTGGACATGTCGTCTATCAATAACATAGTTGATGATATTTGTGTTGACAATTTAGTTGACAATGAAGGAGCTGTTGAGGAGGTAGGAGACTACAATGATGAAAATTTGGATGGCGATGATGACCAAAAGGAAAAAGATTATGAAGAATCAAGTTTTAGTGAATATGACAATGACTTTGAAAGTCAAGATGAATCAGATTTCAATGAAGATAATTAATTTGACTTGTAAGCTATTCATTATAATTTGATTATCCATTTTAGAGTTGATTATTATTTATTATATTATAGTTGTTAATTTATTCATTGATATTAATTTGATATTATGTTATATTTCTCTTTTTAGATGTCAGGGGTTGGTCGTGGAACAGGGAAATCAGCTAGTAGGGGTCGCTTAAGGAGGTTTGATGGATCACCTCTCACATCACAAAATACTCTATCATCATCTCGCTTACCTCCCTTTATCACTACCACACCTGTTACTGTTACCACTCCTAGCATGACTATGCCAATTCCTAATGGTGTCATTCCAACTCCTCGTACCATTAACCTTTCTCATTCCACCTCTAACATCCCTTTGTCATCTTCACCTTCTATGACTCCTACTATTAATCCTCCACATTCTAATGACTCACCAGCAACATCAAGTGCTGTTCAAAATGCTAGCGTACCACAAGAAGAGAAAAAAACATTAATGCTTGATGGAGATGGGTAAATAAAAATACATTTTAATTTTTCTATTATTTGTTATTGTTAGTTAATAATGTCTTAATGGATTAAATGTCTTCAAAATAGATTCTTGCCTTCTGTGGAAGCGGCTCATGGCATTACTGGAACAATCAAGAGTCTTTATGATCAGCCTTATGAATCTTGGAAGAAAATACCTCCTAAGGTCCGAGAAATGTGGTTTGATGATTTTAAGGTACTTTATAACACCGATTCTTATTTTATTTTAATTTTATTCGTTGCCTTAACTGACTACTCATTTTAAAATTATTGTAGAATAAGTATTGCTTTTCTCCACCTGATCTGAATTGGGCTAGAAAGAACTTTGAGAAGCGTAGTGCAGCTCGTATGAAGAGTTTACTCTGTGATGCTCGTAAACATAATGAAAAGCCACCATGGATAGGAGATGAAGTATGGGATGGATTATGCACTCATTGGAGAAGTGATAAGTTTCAAGTGAAATCTACAAAAGCTAAAAGAAATCGTGCTTCAGATTGTGGCGATTTTGGATCTGCACGTCATACTTGTAGTTCTATCACAATTTCACAACACAAACAAAATATAGTAAAAACTTATTTAGTTTTTTTTTTTCAAATTCTATTATTAATGTTAATTAATGTTTTGATAATATTAATTGGTAATTACTATTTTGGACATGGCAGATTAAGGAGACTGGTGCAGTTCCAACTATACAAGAATTGTTCTAGCATACTCATTTTAGCAAGAAGAGTAAAGCTTGGGTTGATGAAAAAGAAAAACACATTGCTGTAAGTTTGATCTTGAAATTGACGTTTCAAATATTATTTTAGCATTGAAGTGAATTTTTTGTTAAAAGAGATGGTCTTGATACTTTAGTTGCATGATCTGATTTTGTGTGTTTGCCCATTCATCCCGATTCTCTTTGTATAGTACTTTCAAACTATAGCTTTTAGGATACATATTATGATAAATAGTACATACTTTGTGATACTTAAAGCTGCTTTCTTTATTTTATGATAACTTGTGCGTATGGTAGAATCTTATGAGTTGATATAGTTATTTTGCTAAAATAGTTTATAATTATAGTTGCAAGAGTTGATAACAAGCCAAATATGTTGGTAACATGGGAAATGCTTGGAAGATGTGAAATGAGATACTTTTTAAATTGGACATAAATGTTAGATTAAGAACTCATAATTGGCATTTTAGTTGATGTTATGATTGTTCTAGTTTGGTAGAATTATAATCACTTATCATTAAATGTATTGTTTGATTGTAAGATATTTTAACTTGAATATTTCTATATTGCCATTATTATAAGTTGTATATGTTGTTTTTTTATAGGAGACATTTGATTCTGCATCACAAGAGTTACATTTTAGTAACAATGTTGCTGAGGGGTCTTCTGAGGTTCAACAATTAGTTGCAGAGTCAGAGTTAGATTTATGGATTAAGACTGTTGGTGGGAAGAATAAAGGACGTGTTTATGGACTTGGACTAGAGTCCACAGTAGTTGCTGGCCATCATGCCTCTACTTCCTCATCCATGCAAATAAGATCATTGATTGACACTCCAGAAATTCAAGAGCAGTTAAAAACTTTAATTGATGCTGCAACATCTGAACTACGAGCTCAAGTTAAAAAAGAGCAGCTTGAAAAAGAGCAAGTTCAACAGAGGCTTCAAAATACTGAAGCAAAGCTGCAAAATACTGAACATAAGGTAGAGGAGTTGTTTCTCAAGTTTGAACAATTTACTTCTACTACACATCCTCCATCAGATGCTTCTGCCCGTGTAGATGACGATGACAATGATGCTGATTTTGATTTTGAAGATTTTTAGATTTTACTTCTCTTTCAATGATAATACTAATGCTACTATTTACCATGACTTGTTACATAATTAGGATTTATGTCTTTTTCATTTTTTTGTTAATGATGTTGATATTGATTATGACCACTGGGTTATATTTTGAGGGCAACAATGCTTATGCTAATGTTGATTATTAGATTATCTTTTGATGATAATTGAACAAACAATTTTGATTTTTTCGGCAGGTTTTGAAAATACATTTATTAATATAATAATTTTGTGGTAAAAAACTACTTCATAAAATAGTGATCGAAAATATAGTCACAAATTAGTGACTGAATTTCTAACCATATGTTTAAAATAGTGATTGATTTTTTGACCAAATAAAAAATTTTGTTAATTGGATTCGTTTGCAATTATGACCAGAAAAATGGTCACAAAATTATGACTGAATTTCTAACCAAGTATTAAAAAAATTTTGTGACTAAATTTGTGACCATTTTATCAGTCAAAATTCGAGAAAAAATTAGCCAATTTTCTACTTTTTTCTGACCAATTTTTTTGAAGATTGTGCGTCACAAAATTGGTCACAATAAATTCTAACCATTATTTGTAATCAATTTTATCGGTCAAAATTCGAGAAAAATGACCAATTTTTTGTCCTTTTCGTGACTAATTTTCTGAAAATAATGTGTCACAAACTCGGTCACAAATATATTCTAACCGTTATTTGTGACCAATTTTGTTGGTCAAAATTCAAAAAAAATGACCCATTTTTTGTCCTTTTTGTGACTAATTTGTTTGAAAATCATGCGTCACAAAATCGGTCACAAATATATTCTGACCGTTATTTGTGGCCAATTTTATGGGTCAAAACTCAAGAAAAATAACCAATTTTATACCTTATTTGTAACTGATTTTTAATGAAAAAATCAGTCAAAGAATCGGTCACAAATATTAATGACCGATAAAATTGGTCAAAAAAATTTTTCCAACCTACGAAATTACGACCGACAAAAATTGGTTAGAAATCAGTCAGTAATCACTTTTGTGACCGATTTTGTTATGTTTTGTGACTAATTTGGCAGTCAGAAATTTGCTTATTTCTTGTAGTCTTGACCTCTACCCCAAACTTTACCTTTACCTCTACATGTACCTATCATGCATCTACATAAACACACAAACATATGCATATTTTAAAGACAAGAATCAATGAAAATAACATAATTAAAAATTAGCATAAACTTTTAAAGCAATTTTCAACACAAACATATTCATAAAGAAGTTAAACAACATGTAAAATTATAGTTATACGTCCTTCACAAAGGCCACTATTTGATTACATGATAAATTATTAAAAAAAATTAATCAAAGAAATTTCATCCAAATTGTTTGTCCTTCTTCTTCTTCTTCTTCTTATGGAAGTATTACATCATCACCTTCTTCTTCCAAGTCAAACTAGTTGAAGGAAGATCTGTGTACTTCTTCTATTGGCCTAACTATATCTGAAAGACTTTGCTCAAGATCATTAATTTGAATTGATAGAGAAAGTTCATGAATCTCATCATCTTCGTATGGTTGATCAATTTTAGATAATTTAGCATGTATAGTCTAAACTATATTGCATGCCTTTGTTTTCATGATACCCACCCACCCTTGCTGCTCTTCAGGATACTTTCTGTAACACACTTGCTTAGCTTATTGTGCCAATATTAAAGGATCATAATTCTTATACCTTTGAGAAGCTTTAACTTCAAGAATTCTATAATTATTATCAACTTTTATTCTTTGATTAAGGGTTTGATCAAACCATTCACTTTTGAAAAGAACTAACCTCTTATAAGCCATCTAGTATACTTCAATTCAACAACATCAACTATGATGTTGTAGTAATCATCACCCATTTATGAAAACCCACTACCTGAGACACATACTACATAATTTGTTGTACCCATTGTAACATCCGTCGGAATTTTTCTTATTGTTTTTTGCCTAATTATTCGGTTTTTATCGAATAATTGAAGTTAATTAAAATTTGACTAAATATTTATTTAGGATCAATTAATTAGCAATTAATTGAGTTTAGATATGAGGGAATTAGATTAGAAGTATAGAAGATTTCATAGAAGCCTTCTTAAACCAATTTATCGATTTAAAGGAAATTGGTAAGATTTTGGTATTTTAAACTATCGGAACCAAATCAATAGGATTGTATACTCAAAACCCTATGACTCAAGGCTGAATACTCAGCCATTTAAGCCTCTAAGGGTGGCACCACAAAGGCCACAAAAATGAAGAGAGTTGGCTGAAATTTGGCCTTAAGTTCTCAACCAATCAAATTACAAGTTTCTTCTCTTCTTTTCTTCATCTTCTTCATCTCTTTCTTTCACTTTAAGCCTCCATCCAGCCTCTTGCACCCATATCCTTCACTAGAACTCAAGACTAGCTAGTTGTTACATCAAAATAAAGGTAGAGATTCAACTTGTTCTTGTCTTATTGGGTATGGGTGACTGATTGGGGCTTTATTTTCTCACTTCTTGATGTGATGATTGAATGAATATGATGATCTTTGACTGGTTTGTTGGCTATTTTTCAGGTTAAAGATCGATTAAGAAGTAAGAAAGGGTGAAAGTAGGAAGAAGTGAGGGGCTGGGAGATTAAAACCCTTCGGTAGTCCATACGACCGAGTGTACAGCTCCGCTTATAGCCATTTAAATTCAGTGAAACTATTTTTATATTAAACTAGACATTCAGGGCTTTCCACACATATATAATATAAGGCCATTGGATTAGTATTGAGAGAGATATGAATTTTGGAAGTTTGACCTAGGTTTTTGAGTTTGATTCTAGGCAGACTAGGTTGTTCAGGGCAAAACTTGCCCTATACGACTTGGAATTGAATGAAACCAAATTTTTTAGAAAGCTCACACATAGCAGAATATCCATAAAAATTTTGAGTTAGATACGATCCTGTTTGCTCTTAATGGCTCGAGAAAGTTGCCCTATGTCCAAATCGGGCCAAAACAAGGCAGTTCAGGAAGGTCAAATTTCGGGGCTTATAACTCAAGCTAGAAATGGAACTTATTGCAAATGAAAGCTTGTCTTGTTACCTTTAATATGATACCAATTTCGTATGATTTGAACTAGCTTTCAGTTTTTAGTAGACTTTTACTTTTAAGTGTATAATTCTAGCCAGCTACAGGGCAGACCGAGATAAAACTTAAGTAACTTGGGTTACATTTATCAAAATTAGATGGGACCAAAGAGATAGAAAAGAGACACATAACACTCTAACATATTCAAAATTTAGATCCAAATAAGTTAAATATAGATTATGGCCTGATTTACAAAGACCAGGTTGAATGAATGTGCTGAGACAGTAACCATGTTCTAAATGTAACAATTGTTCCTATGAAAGTGATGATTGAATTGTGAATGAAATGTTATGATTTCTCTGAAAAATTGGTTTCCTAAGTACTGACACTGTTCATGAGGAAGCGGACATATTCCGTTATGTTATCGAAATTTCGATAAAGCCTATGCATGAGTTATGATACACATTCGGATGTATGTGCATTTCGCAAGAAGTTATAAAGGTTATGTCATGATAAAAATTTCATGATACTTGGGCCAGCCCCCGATTAAAGTTAAGGGGAATAGATCGGTAGGAAGGTCGAGGAAAGTAAACCCGATATTCCTGTATAGGAATGAGTTCGATCTTGAAAAATAGACTATTACCTAGGAGTCTGAATGGCTAAGAACTCCTAGGGGACCAAGTAACGGAAAAGTTTATGAAGATAAGTTCAAGAATGAGTTTTTGCATGGTTGCATGGCATGGTCATTACAAGTTGTTTACAGTTTGATTGTTATGTTTACTTGCTGCTATTTGTTTATTTATTTTATTTTTTATTCTTTGTTATCCTATTCAATATTTTATTCTTTTTTTTTCAGCTATCTTAAGTAAAATTGAACTTTGCCTCGGGCCAGATATTTACTTAAACTTATTAAATGAGGATAGTTTCATTTAACGTCATTTTTTTAAATAAATAAAAATCAAGGTAACTGAGAATGCATATGACGTCAGTTCAAATACCATACCGAATCCTACTGAGAAGTTTTTTAAAATTCTCATCTCGCTTTGTATTTCCGCATTATTCTCAAACTTTGGTGATGGACACAATAGCTACCCTGTTTATTGAGATCCCTGATTTATAGCTAGTTTGGAATGTCCTCTGAGGCCTCGTAGGACTGTTTTTACTAACACAGGCCTTATGCCTTTTTAATACACCGACCCCAATTATGTATCCTCTTTTGGAACCTGTATATAAATTGAAGCGTTGGCTTCCAACATATATATATATATATATATATATATATATATATATATATATATATATATATATGTATGCATACAACTAATGTTATATTACCTGTCTTTATCTTTTCTGTTGTGTTTTTATTAAATTTTGTTACGTTCTACAACACTGATCGCATTTATTATATACAGCACGTCGGTTGTTAGGTATATTTTATCGAATATACCTAGGTTTTTGAGAGATATGAATTTTGAAAGTTCGACTTAGGTTTTTGAGTTTGATTCTGGGCAGACTAAGTTGTTTAGGACAACACTTGCCCTATATGACTTGGAATTGAATGAAACCAATGTTTTTAGAAAGCTTACACATAGAAGAATATTCCATAAAAATTTCAAAATTAGATACGATTCCGATTGCTCCCAATGGCTCAAGAAAGTTGCCCTATGTCCAAACTGGGCCAAAACAGGGCAGTTCAGGAAGGTCAAATTTCGGGGTTTATAACTTAAGCTATACTAAAGCAAATGAAATGGAACTTATTGCAAATGAAAGCTTGTCCTGCTACCTTTAATATGATACCAATTTCGTATGATTTGAACTAGCTTTCAGTTTTTAGTACATTTTTAATTTTAAGTGTACAATTCTGGCCAGCTACAGGGTAGGCCGAGATAAAACTTAAATAACTTGAGTTACATTTATCGAAATTAGATAGGATCAAAGAGGTTAGAAGAGAAACACATAATACTAACATATTCAAAATTTAGGTCCAGATGAGTTAAGTAGAGATTATGGCCTGATTTACAAAAATCGGGTTGAATGAATATGCTAAGATAGCAACCATGTTCTAAATGCGACAATTGTTCCTATGAAAGTGATGATTGAATTGTGAATGAAATTTTATGATTTCTCTGAAAAATTGGTTTTTGAGTACTAGTCTATTCATGGAGAAGCAGACATGTTCCGTTATACTACCAAAATTTCGGTAAAGCCTATGAATGAGTTATGATACACATTCGGATGCATGTGCATTTCGCAAGAAGTTATAAAGGTTATGTCATGATAAAAGTTCCATCATACTTAGGCCAGTCTCGGATTAAAGTTAAGGGGAATAGATCGGTGGGAAGATCGAGGAAAGTAAACACGGCATTCCTGTATAAGAATAAGCTTAATCCTGAAAAGCAGACTATTACCCAAGAGTCTAAATGGCCAAGAACTCCCAGGGGACCAAGTAATGGAAAAGTTTATGAAGATAAGTTCAAGAATGAGTTTTTGCATGGTTGCATGGCATGGTCATTACAAGTTATTTATAGTTTGACTGTTATGTTTACTTACTGCTGTTTGTTTATTTATTCTGTTTATTATTCTTTGTAATCCTATTCAGTAGTTTATTCTGTTTTTTTTTTTTTTTGCTATCTTAAGTAAAACTGAACCTTGCCTCGGACTAGATATTTACTTAAACTTATTAAATGAGGATAGTTTCATCTAACGTCATTTTTTTTAAATAAATAAAAATCGAGGCAACTGAGAATGCATATGACATCAGTTCAAATACCATACGCGAATCTTACTGAGAATTTTTTTAAAATTCTCACCTCGCTTTGTATTTCTGCATCATTCTCAGACTCTAGTGATGGACACGACAGCTACCCTATTTATTGATATCCCTGATCTGCAGCTAATTTGGAATGTCCTCCAAGGACCTTGTAGGATTGTTTTCACTAACACGGGCCTTATGCCTTTTTGATACATTGGCCCCACTAATGTATCCTCTTTTGGAAGCTGTATATAAACTGAAGCGTTGGCTTCCAATATATATATGTATGCATACAACTAATGTTATATTACCTGTCTTTATCTTTTCTGTTGTGTTGTTATTAAATTTTGTTATGTTCTATAATACTGATTGCGTTTATTATATACAGTGTGCCAGTTCTTAGGTATGTTTTATCGAATATATATATATATATATATATATATATATATATATATATATATATGTATATATATAAAGAGAATATAATATGACGAATATAGCTATAGGCGGAATACTAACACGGTAATGCAATCTACTCAATTTTATGCTATAACTTAAGCATAACATTAAATTGGTAGGGTGTTATACCCATCCCTTGATTTTGCTTTATTGTGTAGAAGTTATAACCATTTGCATAATATGTTGGCCATCTATTTACATTTCTAATCGGTCTCCATGCTTACTAGTCAACACTAAATCTTTAATCATGTTAATAGGATTCAACACCTATAAATCAGCATAACTAAAATGTCACAAGACGGCCGAAAATCAAAGTAACAAACGTTTCATGTTCAATACATACATATTCTTTGAACTCAGAGGGGAATGATGTGAAAATTTGTTTGTCTGTCTCTATGTCATAAAAAGGACATAAAGATGTGCTACTTTCATGTCCTTATCATCCAATATAAAAAAGGCACATTTTCCTGAAGGATGCCATTGATAATTAAAAATAAATGAAGGTGGATTAGATGAATAACTTTCACCTTCATCATCATTACATGGTAGTCTTGTCCTTCTAAATGGGACTTCGAGCACATAGTAGTAAGATGGAAATTTTGAAATCTCTTGTACTAAATAAGCTTCAATAATAGAGCCCTCCACAAAAGTTAGTTTGTGAGCTTATCCTTTAAGGTACGTATAAACCTAACATAACAATTTTAATATATTACTACCCTTTCTAATGTAGTTTTTCTTATTTTAATTAATACCCAATTTCTTGGCATATTACCTCTCTTTAAATCTTAAAATTCACTTAATTCCATAACATGAAACTGAGAATTAAAAGCATTAGTGCCATGAAATCCTAAACTCATATATTCATGGCGTTTTTAGTGCGGTTAAGATGTTTCTTTGTTTCCCACTATATTGGCAAGTGCATCGGGCTAATCAAGTAATCGAGTAGCGAGTAGAGAATTTTTCCTATGAGATTAGATTAGCTAATTACCAATTCACTAACAAAAATGCTATTTAGGCTCAGAAAAATGTGTAGAATATTGTGATCCTAAAAACCACATTGAATTTGGGAGCAAAATGTGAATAAACAAAATTATGAGAATGAGGATTTGAGCTTAAGGTAAACAGGTACTACAGATTCGATTTCATCTAGGATTCTAATGATTATTGACCTTCCATGTCCAACTAAATCCAATTATTTGATGGACTGGAATGGATCCTTTCCTAATTAGTACCAAATTCCTCTCACATATTAATTCACTCAATTCCTTAAGGTATTTCGACTCCTAAGGTATAGGCATGAATGATCTGTGATTTCTTTTAACTTATGTCCCGTGATTGTCCCACTTTATCCATAGACAAATAGGCAAATAATGGTTTTCATATCATGTTCTAGGTGTGTACTAGATTACTCTTAGTCTATACAAATCTAGGATCAATCTATAGGTGGTTAATTCCATAAATAACATTAAGCATAGATATAAAAATGTTAATTAGAGAAAAAGAAATTCATTAAACATAACAAAAGTTCAATACATCATCATCATCCTAGACTATATCTTTACCTTAGTAGAATAAGACATTAGCCACTCATGGTCAAAACATCCGATATAGAAATAGAAGAAGACATTCTAAACATAAGATAGAAAGAGAAGAAGAAATAAAGATAAAACCTTTGTAGTCAATCTTGTTTGTTCAAAGAACACAAGGATTTCTTTTCAAGAACCTTAGCTCAAGACTGCTCTCCTTTCCTTGGTATGCGCCTCATCTTCCCAAAGTTAGGATGTAGTGTGTAAATGTGTCCTAATGTGTCAATAAGTGACTTGAGCGCCGAACTCGATCAAATTACAATTTAGAAATCGAATCACAAACTTGTAGTGTAGTGTACAATCCGAATCATCTCACAAGAATGTTTATCCTATGACCAGAAAATTCAGGGGTTTTTAACATCAAACACAAAATATGCAGTATGTAAATGCAAAGAATTAAGGTGAATTTAAACAAAATTGAGATTCCAATCCAAGAATCAAGAGGAACAATGGCTTCCTATCATAGGATTCTAATTATGCACCAATATTCCAATTCAGTGGTTAATATGGAATTCGAATGACACCTCAATCCAAATCCATGCATTCAACATGAAAACCTCCATGCATCCAATTAACACACACATTCAATTGAATTCAGAAACCTCTAGAACTAATTGAATTCATGTCAATTTCAAGCATCTATGCCATTAACCATTAGATCCAAATCTAAATCTAATTCATACTCTTTCAATAATTGAATTACATACATCAACCAATTAATATGCAACCAATCAAATTCTCAACCAACATTTTAGAATGACAACCTTCAATTCAAAAATGAAATTAGGAATATGGGAAAAGAGTAGAGGAAACCAAGTTGAATTGTTGAATTCGAGTAAACCAATCCTCAAGAGTGTCAAAGCCTCCTTCAATTGTTGGATTACAAGAGAATTTACTCCTCCATGGATGGAGGTGAAAGAAAATTTATAGATGAGAAGAGAGAAGGTTCGTATAAGCGCTAAAATTCAAATTCTATAAAAATGAATCCCAAAAGCTATTTCAGAATTCGGGCTCCCTCTATATATACCTACGATTAGCACACTGATTATCTAATTACATTAATCCTTTCTCCCTAAGCTACATTTAGACATCTTATTTGCCTAATTTGGAATTTTGGAGGGAAAGTTATGCCTAAAACATTAATTTGGGCTCTGTAGACCCATTAGTTGTCTTTCACCACGTTTTTGGCCCTAAAAATGCCTCTGTTGGGCTTAGTGCTCTAAAGAAGAATTAAAGCTCTAGATGACGTCTTTCAAATGGTATCGATTTTACCTCAATTGGGCTCCTATAGCTTGAGATATGGTCTAAAGAACACACCCTGCTTAGGAGTCACAGTTGCATCCCTTGACTCCACTTCTAAGCCCAATTCCAGTTCCATATCTCAAGATTCAACCTCTAGCCTCTCATAAAAGTTGTAGGCCCATTTCTCAGCTTTCCTACAAATCAAGAATCACAATCAAATGAGGTCTAGAACTCAAGTTATGGCCAAAATACTAAATAGTGTCAGAATGGGTAGAAAGTTGGAAAAATACGATTAAGGCTCAACCAAAACCTAATTAACAAATATGATCCAAATTACATCAATTAAGCATAAGAGAGGGTTAATGCATTAATACCCCATTAAAAATGTAATTTATCAATAAGCTCCTAGATTATATCATTAATACCCCTTTAAATATTGATTAAGGTTGAGATCATGTCTTCTCTATTAGGTTCAATCATTTTTGCACATGAAGGATTGAGAAAAGAGTCTAACTTACTTTGGTTGCATCACAATAGGTTAGAGAAGCCTAATTCGCATTCTGGTGTAGGGCTCAATCTAGACCATTAACTTTCAAGCTCCACAACACTTTTTATAGTTGCAATTAGCCTTTTTAGGTAGGCATTGCAATTCTAGATATTTTTTTATTAAGTTTCCAATGCTGCAAGAATCTTTTCAATCGGACTTTTATAGCTCAAGATACTGGGGAGATATTGAGTAGAGGTTAGGTTGGATAGGATCTAGATAGATTTGCCTCTCGATCTTGCAACATGATTTTCACCTAGAATCTTTGTGAAGTACTAGAATTTGTAGTCAGTAGCAAAGTTGGAGATATTCTCGTGAACATTCCGGAATATCTTAAGTCATCTCAATCTAACTTCTTTAAAGAGATATACAAATTTTTCTTTATCATCACTTTTAGGAAATAACTTTAATTTGGTTTGAGATATTCCAATTAATTGCCATAAATTCTTTATTTGTGATAATTGAGCAAATTTAGTACATAATTACCAAATTGACATTAGACACAAGAAATCTACATAAAGTCCAAATATCTTATAGAGTTGGCTAAGATCTCTACAAATTAAGGAAAAAGTCATGTCAAATTATTAATAAATGGGCGCATATTTTACATTCATGACAACCTCAAACTTGAAACATTGCTTGTCCCATCAAAGGGTGTCTTTTCTTCACATAAATCAAGCAAAGTGTGACATCCTTTTGGAAGAACTTCAAGAGTCATGCATCAACCACTAAAGTCCAAGGCATAGTCTAAGTAAGCATACTCATTTAGCAAAAGGCAAAATTCTACACCAAAACACTATCTAATAGGCTATATCAAGAATCAAGTAAACTTAGATCAGACTATGTATGTCAAATAATTGTTGTTCAAAGATGGGTCACCGAGTTCTGGAAATGATGTGCTCCGAACCAAAGATAGAACTCCAAGGGCTGCTTTCGATAATGGTGAATAGTGGATAAATTGAATTCCCTAGCGGTGAGGGGGTATCTACAAGGATTCCAATGCTCAAGTTAGAAAGTGCAAGAGATAAAAAGTTTAGGGAGTAAAAAAGTACCTGCTTTGACAATGTCTACTCTTATTCATAAGTGATGTTTGGTGATAACGATTGCTTCAATGGATTGCTGAGATTCTTGTATAATGACCTCGGGTTCATAAAGGCTTCATGCACATTATGGAATCCGAGTTCATACGTTACCAAATCTGGATTAAATGCTTATGTAATTGAAAGGGGGTCTATTACTTCATTCTCAACAATTTTCGATTTTGGGCTTCTAGACCTTATTAATGTCAGACCTTAGTAAGCTGACCATGATATTGGGCCCTAAGGTTTAGTCCAAAATAATGCCCCCAACTTGGATCCGAGGTTTCAACTTGGGATGCCAAGTTTGATACTTTAACCAAGAGGATAAGCTCAGATGCTGAGTTTCACCAAGAAGACATTAGTCAGAAGTAGTCCTCCTTCTCCTTATAAGGCTTTTAAAGGACGTGTTCTTTTTTCAAGAGAACGCAGCCATTTTGACCTTGATGTCCTATCATTTGACCCTAAGTGGGCATGTGGTGAGTTTGGCACCTCATCTTTTGTGGCACTATCATTTGAATTTGTTTGTTTTGTCAAATATGCCCCCAATTCCCTTATGGTACAAGACACTTTTGCCCTTCGCATTGTTTGGAGTTCACAGTACGTGACTCGATGCCTTCTTTAAATGCCCCCATCTTCTCTTTCTTCTTTATTCCATCCTTACAATTTTCAAAAAGTTAGTAGATGTTCGTGTGTAAAGGAGAAATTGGCTTTTGATCTCACTTGAATTCGTTAGATTCACTTCATTCCTTTACTTCTTTCACTGGTATGTCTTTGGAAACTTGCTTTTTTTGCTTTCTTGTTGTTGCTTGCATGTTCATTATTAAATGATGATGGCTTCAAGCCATTGTTTTCTCCTTTTCCTCTCCGCTACTTGCTCTTAACGAAGGGATTTCCTAGTAGGTGAACTACTATTTAGGTTTAGTTGTTTTTATTTTTTGTTTTCCCAACTTTCATGCTTAGTGCTTCTCTTTGATATGTAGAGGTGGTTTCCCTATGTAGATTTATCCTAATAGCAAGGAAACAATCACTCATATTCCCAGCTTCAATCAACTGGATATACAAGTAGATAGATCCTAAGGTTTTAGGAATCCCTTCGAGGGTGAGTTTTGAGTTCTTGAGGTCATTGATGGAAGAGCATTTGATCACATTGGAAGGCGAGTATAAGGAAGATTATATTTTGGAGGTGCCACATGTTGATGAGAGGGTGTGCAACATCAACCCTCGGAGAGGCCTGGATGTGGATGTACGACCTCCTGATCTTCAAGTTCAGAGTCTGCATTCCCTTTATCCACTTTTAATTCAGTATTTTGGAATAAACTGGGGCCACTCCTTCCTAACTTCATCCAAATAGTTGGGCAATTATCCGGGGTTTCGAAATCATCAGCCAGTACCTCGAAGTCCCTTCTATACCAAATGCATTCTTTTATCTCTTTACTCTCACTCGTCCTAGTGGTGGGGGTTTAACCATGGATTGGTTGTCTTTCCAAGCTCATGCAAATCGAAAAGTATTTATGCTATATGAAGAATCTTTTCATCAGTTCAAATCATTCTACTTCAAAGTGTTTGGAGCTTCGAAGATGGTTCCGTGTTGGGAGACCTTGGAAGGAAAGTTGAAATTTAATTGTTTCTGGAATAAGAACTTTGAGATTCCTTGGGTAAATGAATATGACCTTATATCTAAGGAACGAGCTATAGGAGACTTCTTTTTGATAAATTTTGGGAAGGAGCATCTTAATTTGAAATGTGCAGTTGACAGAGATGCCGAGGCTACTAGGCTACATTTAGGTTGTTACCTTTACTTTTGAATATTCTTTTGCTCCTTATTTTGTATGCATAATTGACTTCCATTTTCCTTTTGTAGAAAAAATAGCTCCCAAAAGCGCATTGGCTAAGTTCCGACGTCACCTATTGAAAAGGCCTCATAAAGGTAATGGAGGGCAAGTTTCAAGAAGCCAAAAATTTCTCTAATGCCAGGACCTTCTGCTCCTAAGGCCCCTATTTCGAAAAAGCACAAAGGGAAAAAGCGGCCAAAGCTAAAGAAGTCATTTGACTTGATTTTGATGTTCCTCCAACTTCAGAAGTCAAGTTAGAACTCAATATCTTGGCCAAAAATTTTTCATACCCCCAATTCATGGACAAGGAGTTGATGATTCTAGCTTGCCTTGAACAACTGTAGGGGAATGAAGATGACCTAGCAGAAAAGTTCCAATGGGCTAGTTGCATGGTCTTGAAGTTAGTGGCAATCCTACAATATTTAGAGCCGATGATTTCTTCCAACATCCAAGCTTGTCAGAAAGTAAAAGTCTTGAAGAAAAATTTACTTACTTGAAGAGAAGCAGAAATCTTGGGACTAAATGAAGAAAGACTTGTCTTCGAATACTGAAAAGCTATGAGGACAAGTCAAGTCCAAAGATCAACAATTGGGAAAGTTCAAGGATCGAGTGGTAGAGCTTGAAAAAATCTAGGTCAATTCAACTAAGGAAATCTTTGGCTTGAAGGCAGAAATCGAGTACATAGAATGACAACAGGAGAAATCCACCTTCGCAATTAAGGATAACATCTTGGTGCAAGCCTTAATTATCTGTCCTGGAGCTTACTTTAGTCAAGTCGGACTTCATCGCCATGTTGTTGATAGTTGTATTGAGGATGTTCCTGAGGACGAAGACAACGAGGCCGATCTCAAATCTAATCCTTTAACTTGGAGACTGCCCCTTGAACTTTTATTTTTATTTTCATTTTTCTTTTTGTATATGCTGTGTGCCCTATATGGGCTTTTTGTATTAAACTAACTACTTGGTATCCGAGTTTCAATTTAATATTGAAACTTGTTATTTTTCGTCCTTGTCTTCCGCTTCTTTGCTTGATTTTATTTTTAGTAGATATTCGCTTAAGTTTAATATTCTCAAGGAACTTGCACGGTAATTAGCTTTTGAGGTTGTGTGAGACGTGAATTGATTGATTTTTTTGAGGTATTTTGATGTCTCGAATTTAAGTTTAACTTCGGAGGTCGTACGAGACCCGAATTCATTGGTTAATTTTTCCTAGGTATTTCGACGTCTCGAATTTATATAGTGCCCGAGGTGTTGGACTTGGGTTTTTTGTGTTTTTTGACTAAAGGGTGATCAATTTTGTAGGATTACATAATAATGAATAGAAATGAAGACATTATTTTATTGATAACAAGTGGAGAAAACCAACTAGCAGTGTATAAGAATACTGCTTGGCCCATAGAAATCTCACCTCGTTAAAACCTCCTCGAGAAAAACCCATTAGGAGTAAACTTGAGGTAGGAAAAAGAGTACATTGACTTCGAATAGTTTAAATATTACACATAGAATTTCCTCGACTTTAAGCTATTCTAAGATCTCAGAACCTCAAATCCAGATAAAGTTGAGAGCTTGTATACCCTTTTTCCTAAAACTTCCACGACCTGATAAGGACCTTCCCAATTTGCCACTAGCTTCCCTTATCTTGGGGTTAGTGGTTCGATATTAGCACATCAAAGTACCAAATCTCCTTCCTCAAATTTGCAATGAATCACTGCAAATTGTTATTTTAATGCCATTTCCTGGATATGTACCATCTCCCTGGCTTCGCCAGAAAGATCAATTTCTTCTTTTAGTGATTCAAAACTTGTAGCTCAAAAGATAACCCTCAGACTAGGTTATTCCACTTCGACCGGGATCATTGCATCAACCTCACAAGTAAGCTTAAAAGGGGTTTCATGCATAGTTGACTGGTGTGTTGTTCAGCATGACCATAACCTACTTCTGAGTTCATCAACCATGCCCCTTTTCGATCGTCGAGCCTTTTCTTTAATCTTTGGACTGTAACTTTGTTAGCTACTTCAACTTGACCATTAACTTAAGGATGCTTAACCGATGTGAAGTGATGCCTTCTAATTTGCAAGGAAACCTCGAAACTTTTGATATGTGAATTACGTCTCGTTATTTGTCACTATGGACTTGGGCATTCCAAAGCTAGTGAAGATGTCCCTCCAAACATATTTCCAAGCTTGTGCTACTGTGATAGTGGATAATGGCTCTACTTTTGTCCATTTTGTGAAGTAATCTATGGCCATGATTAGATATTTTATTTGTCCCAAAGCAAGTAGGAAAGGACTTATGAGGTTAGTTCCCCACTTACTGAATGGCTAAGGGGACACAATCAGGGAGAGCTCCTCTACTGGGGCGACATGGAAGTAGGCATGCTATTGGCACTTCGGACATTTCTTCACATAGTCAATAGAATCCTTATTCATGGAAGGCCAATAATAGCCAGCTTGTAAGACTTTCAAGGCCAGTGCCTTCCCTCCGAGATGATGATCACAAGATCCTTCATGGACTTGTTCAAGTACTAAGGAAATCCGATCTAGAGTAATGCACTTCAACAATGGTTAAGAAAGACCTCTTATGTACAATTGGCCTCTGATGATGGTGTAGTAGGAGGCTTCTTTTACCATCCTCTTCGTATCAATGGAGTCATGAGGGAGAATTATGCTCTACAAATATTGCACAGTCAAAGTTATCTAGCTTGAAAATTCTTCAATGGTTGATATCAAGATTGTGTCTACTATGGATGGAGTGTTCAAAGTTTCTTAAATTAAGCTTTTGTTGCTTCCTCCGGGTTTTGTGTTAGCCAACTTGGAGAAGATATCGGCTCAAACATTCTTTTCTCTTGAAATATGTCAGATCTTATACAAATCAAACTTCTTTATTAGTTCCTTTACATTGGCCAGATACTTTTGTAGCCACATGTCCTTGGCTTGATATGCTCCAGTCACTTGTGATATTACGATATGGGAATCACTACAGATCGTAAGTCTAATACTATCGACATTAGAAACGAGTTGGAGTCCTGCAATTAGTACCTTATACTCAACATGGTTGTTGGAGACTGAAAAATCAAATTTGATAGACAATTCAATTATAATGTTTCCCTCTTTCTCTATAATGACTCTAGCTCCACAAATTTTGGCACTTAAGGCTCCGTCTACATATAGCATCCAACTCGAATCATGAGATACTTCTTCATCTACTATCTCCACAAGAAAATCTACTAAGGCTTAAGCCTTGATTGCAATTCTGGGCTCATAATGGATGTCAAACTTGGAAAGTTCTACTGACCACGTCACCATTCTTCCAGCGAGATCTGGTTTCTAAAGCACTTGTCGAATGGGCTGGTCTATTTTAACCACTATAGTGTGGGCTTGAAAGTATTGTCAGAGGCATCGAGTAGCAAATACTAAAGCAAGAGCAACTTTCTCCAACTTCTAATATCTAAGCTCTAACCTGTGTAATATTTTACTGATGAAGCATATTAGAAGTTATTGCTTCATATCTTCTCAGACTAAGGCGTCGGCAATGGCCACATTGCTTATCGAGCGGTATAAGTGTAAAGGATGTCCAAAGTCAGGCTTGCATAAGATTAAAAGGCTAGAAAGATAATCCTTGAATTCTTTGAACGCTGCTTCACATTCCAATGTCCACTCAAAATTGTTTTCCTTTTGTAACAATGTAAGGAAAGGTAGTGCCTTTCGAGCTAATGCAGCCAAAAACCTAGAGGCAGTGGCTATTATTCCCATCAATTATTGGGCCTCTTTAATAGAAGCTGGATTTTTTATCTCCAAAATTGCTTGACATTTATCGGGATTCACCTCGATCCCTCAATGTATGAGCATAAAACCCAAAAATTTTTCTGCTTCAACAGCGAAGGCACACTTTTGAGGATTTAACCTCATCCTGTGCTTACGTAAGCAATTGAAGATGGCTTCAAGATTTGGCAAAAACTCCTCCTCTTCCATCGTCGTGATCAACATATTGTCGATGTAAACTTCCATTAGGGTTCCGATATGGTAGGCAAAAATCTTATTCATCAGCTTTTAGTATTGGCTCCCACATTCTTCAACCTAAAAGGCATGACCCTATAGAAATAATTGGTTGCTGGGGTGATGAATGTAGTTTTCTCCTTATTAAGCAGGTGCATAGTAATTTGGTTATATCCCGAGTATGCATTCGTGAAGGAGAGAAATCGGAATCTGGAAGTTGAATCATCCAATTTGTCTATGCTCGATAAGCAGTAAGAATTCTTAGGGTAGACTTTGTTGAGGTTGGTATAATTGACACACATTCACCACTTCCCATTGGATTTCTTTACCGTAACAAACTAGGTTGGATACATTACTTCTCTGATAAAACCAGTGTCTAATAAAGCTTGAACTTGATTTTGAACTTCCTGATATATATATATATATATATATATATATATATATATATATATATATATATATATATAGAGTGGATTAACCTCTTTTGTGCTTAAATGATTTAATTGTATCATATTTGTTAACTGGGTTTTGGTTGAGCCTAAATTCTATTTTTCCAGCCTTGTGCTTATTTTGAAACTATTTTGTATTTTGACCATAACTTGAGCTCTAGACCTCATTTGATCATGATTCTTGATTTGTAGGAAAGCCTATAACTTCCATGAAGAGGTAAGAGGATGATTCTCAAGCTGTGGAGCTACAATTGGGCCTGGAAATGGAGGAAAGGTATGCAACTGTGGCTCCTAAGTAGGGTGTATTGTTTAAACCATATCTTGGCCCATAAGAGCCCAATTGAGCTTGTTCCAATGCATTTGAAATCTAACATCCAAGGCTTCAATTCACCTTTAGAGATTGGTCCAAATAGAGACATCTTCTTAGCCAAAAGCATGGTTGAAGTCCACTTCCAGGGAACGCAATTGAGTGTTTTAGGCATATCTTTCCCTCCAAAATTCCAAATTATGCAATTAAGGTGTCCAATTATAGCTTGGGGAAAGAGGATTAATGTAATTAGCGATTAATGAATTAATTTGTAGATATAAATGGGAAGAGGTCAAATTTAGTTAGAACTTTTTGACCTTTGCAATCAATTTATCCAGAATTTGAAATACATATTTTCTTTTTTTCTTTCTTCCCTATCTTTTTTCCCTACGGACTCTCTCTCTTTCTTATCTCTGAATTTTTGTTTATCTCCATTCATGGAGGAGTAGATCCACTAATTTAAGGAATCAAGTGAGCATTGATGTTCTTGAGGATTGGTGAACCTAAATTCAACATCTTAGATTCGATTTTTTACTCTTTTTCTTTGTTTTTGATCCATTTTTGGATTTGAAGGTTTTCAATTTAGAATTGTGATTCAAGATCTGATTAGTTACATGTTATTTGGTTGATTAATGTGATGTCATTGCATGATAAGTGGAGTTTAGATTTCAAGTTTGAATCTAAGGCTCACTGTATTGGTGTTTGAGATCAATATAGATCAATTCAATTTTTGAGGTTTCATGACTTAATTGATTGCATATTGGTTGAACGCATGAAAGTCTTCATGTTGAATGATGAATTTAAATTGGGGTTTCATTTGAATTCATGTTTAACCATTGATCTGGTTTCTTAAATTATTTTTAGAATCCTATGATACAGCATGCAATTGTTCCTTCTTGATCCTTGAATTAGTGTTCAATTCAATTTTGTCTTAATTCATTCAACTACACTTCTAATTGCACTCTGGACACACATTGTTTGATGATAAATCCCCTCACGATTCTAATCACATAGTATCATCATCTTTAGGAGATGATCCGTATTGCACACTACACTATAGTTTTATGATTCGGTTTTGTAATTTGACTGAGCTCGGCACTCAAGTCACGTGAGCTCTATCTTTTTTTCTAAGCTACTGGTCGAGTACTCGGAAAGGTGGCCAGACAATGGCTCATGAACTCTGGGTCAATCCTGGGCATGTCAATTGTAGTCCAAGCAAATGCATACACATTATTCCTTAAGAAAACCATGAGCTCCTCTTTCAACAATGTGGGAAGATTCTTGTTTTTCCGGGTTGTTGGATCGTTTTTTCACCCAATTTTGCTCTCAATTGGGCTCGGATTTTTTTGTTTCTTGCTGTCCCCTTGCATCAAGGTCTACCAACATGACCTTTGATGAGTTCGAACGTTGAATTTCTTCTTTGTCTTCCTTCTTCTTCTTAGCTACTTCTAAACTCACATTGTAACATTTGTGGGCCGCGACTTGATCCACCCTTACAGTAGCTATTTCTCCATCACCCATGAAAAACTTCATTATCAGGCAGGTGGTAGAAACAATGGCCTTGATTTTATTCAAGGTCGATCTTCCGAGAGTGATGTTGTATGCTGAGGGGCAATCAAAAATGAAGAAGTCAACCTTGATTGTCCGGGTTCGAGGCCAGCTTTCCAAAGTCAAGTGAAGGGTGACAAGCTTATTTGGATGGACCTTTTCGCTTGAGAAATCGATGAGCTCCTCGTTGTAAGTTTGGAGATCAAAATTCTTCAGTCCAATCTTGTCAAATGCATCTCAGAAGATGACATCAGCAGAACTTCCCTGGTCAATGACACCTATTTGACTTTCACATTAACCATCATTGCCGAAATAACCATCGGATCATCAAGGCTAGGAACAACTAGCTTTAAATCAAAACTCAAAAACACAATATTGGGAATTGATGAGGTTTTGTAGACCTTCTTCATCTTCATTGCAGACAGGTTTAAAACCTCTTGGAGGTGTTTCGTGTAGGCTGACTTAGTTGTGCCGCCTCCTGCAAAACCTTCATTTATAACATTGCTCATTCTCGTAATTGTCTCTTTTTCCCAATCTTTTTGATTTCTTTCAAGTTTCGAGATTTTCCAAGATTGGGGATTCCTTCTTTCATCTTTTCTAATATAGGGGATGTCCTTCTCTTCCTTGGATTTTGTTAGGAGGCAATGTACCTCACCAATCTTCTTTCTCGGATTAATTGTTCCACAACATCCCAGAGATCATAGCAATTTTTAGTCTTGTGCTCGAAGCCATTATGATACTCGTAGAATAAGGACCTATTTGTGTTAACCATTACTCAAAGCGCTTTTGGCTTTGGAAATTGTTCTACCTATCCAATTTCCTTGTATAAATCGGCTAGGAATACATTGAAAGGAGTATAATCATGATACCTTTTATCCCTCGGTGTCAGAGATTCCTTCCTCTAGTAGTCTTCTTGCTGCAAACCCATCTTTTTCTCGGCTTGAATTCTTGCCGCAACTTTTCCACATTAAACTGCTTGAGGGAATCTCAGAGTGGTTCTCCTTGCCACTAGGATAATCCCAAAGGGCTAGTAATCGGCTTTGGCTTAAACCTTTGGGTCGTGGAATAGGCTAAGAAATGGGATTAGAGGTCCAAAAACTTATTGATAGAACTTGATGGTAAAGAATCAAACCTTTTTAATGCTGCCCTCTTTAACATGATTAGGAAAGCTTTGCACCACCGGGTTCGAAGCCCCTGGCAAAGCCATTCTAGACTTGAAAGCATCCATGTGTTCTTGGGGATACTTGCTTCCATCATAAGGCTCCATGTTAGTTGAAGGCTTAAATCCCCTAGGGAGCTTAATACTCATGATGTAGTTCGAAAATGGCATTTCATCATCTTCATCCAAATTGTCGTATTGATTAGCATAATGCCTTGACTAGTGGTCTTGGCTCCTCATCCGAGATGGACGTGACTCAGTGTGGTCAACACGGTGCAAGTGTTCACTCCGGGGTTCTCTATGGTGAATGTACTCCTTTTCCTAAGGTCAAATGTCATCTCGATAGTTTTGCTCTTCGCCAAAACATCGTAATCGACACTGATGGGGTTCATTATGATCACGACCTCAGCGATGATGATCCTGGTGGGCTTATTCATTAACAGCTCCTCTTATATGCTGCCGATTCTGTTCTAACTCCCGGATACACGTGGCTTGGTCCCATATAACGGAAATTATTTCTTCATAGGGGATTGGATCCCTGGAACTCGCTCAACTTTGGATGCTATTATGTGCCTTGGAGGTTCCTTTAAAGAACAAATAGTTCTAACGTTCTATCAATTTTCGACGTCAAATACTGACTTTAAGGCAGTTCGGCTGTCCACCTACTCTTGCGAGGGCACGCTATTCATGGGACCATGTGCCACCATGAACTCTTATCAGTGATGAGTAAACATGATTGCTTAAGATACTGTGGAAGAATGAATAGTAACTTGAAGTTCCCTATAAACGGCGCCAATGTTTAGAGATGGGTCACTGAGTTCTGAAAATGAGGTGCTCCAACTCAAAGATAGAACTACAAAGGTTGATAGTGATGGTGGTGAATGGTGGATGTATTGAGATAGTGGTGGGGGTACCTACAAGGACTCCAACGCTCAAGTCAGAAAGTGCAAAAGGTACAAAGTTTAGGAGTAAAAAAGTACCTAATTTGAGAGTGCCTACTCTTATTTATAAGTGAGGTTTGGTGATAACAATTGCTTCAATGGATTGCAAAGATTCTTGTGTAATGGCCTCGGGTTCACAACAGCTTCATGGACGTTATAGAATCTAAGTTCATGCGTTACCAAATGTGGATTAAATGCTTGTGTAACTAAAGCGGTGTCTATTGCTTCATTCTCAATGGTCTTCGATTTTGGGCTTCTGGGCCTTATAAAGGTCAAACCTTAGTGGGTTGACCATGATATTGGGCCCTTAGGTTTAGTCGGGAACAATTGCTATTAATCCTATCTCACACACACATATATAATGATGATGATGGTGATGAAGAAAAAGTATTTCAAAACCCATAGGCAATTCCACTACCTCTATCTCCACTAATGTAACATACACATTCGAAGGATCAAAAGGTCTTTCTTGGGTTGTAATATGTCTAAGGGTAAATGGCTAACAAAAAGAAAATATATAAAGGATATGCAAATATGAGAAAATCATGATAAGAAAAACCAAAACTCCCAAAAGGATCTAATGAAGTTCTATGTTAAAGGGGAGATTTTCTCATTTTAGCACCATTAGCATCTTTTCTTTTTCTTTTAATTTTGCAATTCATCACTTTTTCTCCTTTTTTATTTTTCTTTTCCTTTGCCACCCCGAACTTATGAATTTTACATGACTTGGGTAAAAGTTTTATTGATGCTATTTTCTTTTCTTTTCTTGTTTTCTCTAAGCATGACTTTTGATATTTTTATTCCCTAAATGAAAATTTTACTTCCATGCTCAGTTTTCTCTCAAAATGGTGTAAGGGTGGATTAGTGCTTCGGCTAATAGCTGGGTGAGATATGGGTCAATAAAGGAGAATAGGTGAAAGGGCCAAAGAGGGTTTCAAGGGTGTAATGATAAATGGTGGGTCTAAGGCCATGATAGCTAAAGAAAGAAAAAAATGCCTAGATGATCTCCTTCTAATAGCACGATAGGATTTCACCTCAATACAGGGAATAGCAAAATTGTTCTAGGAATTATAGGGAATCTAACAATCACTTAAGCTCACGTAGGCGTTCTCTAAGCACTCATAAAACTCAATCAAAGGTCGCTCAATGATGCAAAGGTGAGGTCAATTTCCTTAAGTTAAATATGCACAACTACATGAACTAGTATGCCTAATTAACCATTACATGACTTAAACTCCCTTGGTTCTTCTACTCAGTCCACAAACACAAGGCTTTTCTTCCAATTTCTCAAAAATTTATCACTCAAATTTGATATGATTAAGATCTAATTAGATGATGATGATGTAACTCAAAGAAAATAATAATCAAAATAAATGAGAAAAAGAAAGTCAGGATAAAAGAAAATGCCGACACTATATATATACCCTTACAAAGACTATGAAACTCAAGGAGCACTAAAGTTGACCAAGCGGTGAACACCAATCCAATTTAACCCAAAATTAGACATAATTTCTAGAAACTAACCATAACACACAAAAAACAAAAATAGATAAGAACCCATAGGGTACCAACCCAAACTTAGAACGTGACAATGTCCTCATGCCAAAAAAATAACCGGAACTAGACTCACTAATTCTAAGCAAAATTGCTCCCATGCGCATCTAGGATATCCTAAGTCTAAATTCTTGAGTCAATTTTAGCAGGGTATTTTCAATGTCCTTCATCTACATTGTCAATATCTGCTCCAAGTTGTCAATCCTTATGATCAGTCATGCTTCCAAATCATCCTTATCTTGGGCATCTTATGGTAGAGTAGCTTCGGGAATGGCATTGGTATGACTACCTAAGGACTGGCCATTAATCCTAGGATTGACAAAATCATTTGGACTCTTCACGCAAATTTGCGTCTCCTCTTTACTATGGAAACCAATTTGATTCTTCCTTTGAGCAAAGAAGAGAAGATGGAAATTAAAATCAGGATCAACTTCTTTGATTGTAACTATGAGTAGCCCTCCTATGCAAATAGTTTCTGACCTTAGTAAAACAACATGCACCAAATATTTGGCTAAGAAATATCCAGTATTAACTTTACGACCGTTTTCTATGCACCATAAAAGAAATAGCTCCAATGGCCTAACTATCCCCACATCTATGCATCTACCAAAGATAGCATTCACCATATGGAGTGTAACATCCCCATTTTACCTAAGTTAATTAGCTCGGTGTTCCCGGCTAATTAGAGAGATTAGCGATTAATTGAGAACTAATCGGCTAATCTCAAGAGCAAGAGCAAGAGCTTAGTAAATTAAGTCTAGCCAACAAATTAATCATAATATCCTAAGCGTTTTAATAAAACCTTAATCGTCTAATCCTTAATTACTCGAAGGTGCCAAAACAAAAGTAAGACAACCTAACCTTACTAATTAAGTTTATAATGATTAAGACACTTGAGACAACTCTTGAAAAATTAAACCCCAAATTAAGCATATGCTTAACCGTAATGCAAGACCTCATAAAAAGTGATATTGACAAGAGTTAACTCATGGGTAATCAAGCCAATTAAGTTAAATTACATTTAAATAATTCTAATAACATTTAGAGATAAAAGTTCTTCCATGCATATGCCCTAAAAAGGCATACCAAGGAGGAGCAACATCTCACCCTTCATTCAATCTCTTTAATCCTACACCATTAGATCAAAAGCCAAGACTAGGATCCTTGTCATCCACCATTAGATCTTGACACTTGGATGAGTCTTAGACAAGCAACCAAATCCTAAGAGGGGTACTCCCCTTTAACCCCTAGAGAAAAACACCAATTGGACATTAGAGTGCCTCCAAGACTCAAGGAAAGTACAACCCCCTCTTTTACCCCAAAGTTCTTAGCCTTTTTGCTTGCAAAAGAAGCTAAACTCACCCACTCCCCTTGCTTGTTGAAGAAGCAAGAGCCATCAGCCCTCCTTCCCCCCTTGTACGCCTCCCTCCCTCTCTCTTTCTCTCTTCATTTTCATTTCACTCATCCTCTCCTCTCTCCTCAATTCCAAAGTTCTCCTTCTCTCTAAACTCTCCAACTTCTCTCTAGAATCCTCCCACTTCTCTCATCCTTTCCTCTCCTCATCCCACTCACAAACTCTTCAAGAGCCACCATTTCTTGTTCTTGGAGAATCAAAGACAATCACATATCAAGCCTCTTTTAAGATCCAAGAGGAGGAATACCACCACCATCACCTTCTTCCATCACAAATCCCTTCAAAGAAAGCTTCTTGGTAGTGGCTCTAAACTCTTTTTCTCTCTTGTTTTTCAAGCTTTAGAACTCCTATGCTCTCCATAGCTAGGTGGTTTTAAAGATTGATTATGGGCATCATAGCCATTCTTGTCATAAAATGAGATGTTGTTGCTTGAATGGTTGTTTGTTGAAAACATGTTTTCGGTTTGGTGTGATGCATGGCTGATCTCAATATTTTTGAACTCCAACATGTTAGTTTTTCACTAATCTTTCATGGTATATGAGTGTTTTATAACTTGAGAATGGTTTCTTGAAAGTGAGGTTGAGTGTTTTGGAGAAAACATGAGAAAAATCAAAACGTAAAATCTAGATTTTCTAGCAGTCTGTAAACCGAACGGTATAACTTTTTCCAAAAAACTCAGAAATTAGTGGAACCAATTTTATGTGAAAATAGACTCAGAGAGCTTTCCATACATATAAAATACATAAGTTCTGAGTTAAAATGAGCGAGATATGATTTTTCAAAGTGGACTGTTCTCGGATTGGTTTCTGTCTGGGCAGTCTACACTAAAATGTGTATAACTCGAGCTACAAAAATGATTTTTGAGTGAGACCAAGTTTAAATGAAAGCTAAGGCATAGAGGAACAAACCCATAAAACAGTTTTCTCAGATTCCTTCTGAGAAATTATAATGAGAAGTAACAATCCACTATACCGGGAGTGAACTTAGAAACTGAACAATCAGAATAAAATATGCATAACTGGAGTTAGACAACGAATTTTTGAGTGGGACTTATTTTGTTAAAAACTAGACTCAGAACCCTATAAGCATATAAAATTTCGCATTAAAATGATAAAATACCAAATTATGGTGAATTTTTAAAGTCACTGCCTAGGGTAAAAGTAAAACTGTCAAAACTTAACCTTAAGTAAGACTATGCATAAAGGACTTAAAAAGGTAAAAGACCTTAGCCTAAAGTAATGAAACTTCATAATTTACTTAATGAAGACTAGATAGAATAAAATACTAAGCTCACCTAATCCTTAACAAGAGAAACGAATAAAACGAAAGCCAACGTAAAAGCTTGCACCTAATTTACTAAGCTAAGCTCATAAGACTTTGCTTGAGAATATGCCTATGTTTATGTTGCAAGCATGATGTTATGATGATGATGTGATTATGATGCCATGATAATGATGATATGATGATGATGATATGATATGATGCTGTGATACTGGTATTCTATTTGGCAAAATTTTGGGAAGCTTCGGTCTAGTCGTTATGCTGCCAAAATTTTGTAGAAATTGTGGAGTTAGAAATATTTTGCATCATAAGCTTTAATAAGAAGAGAAAGTAAACTAAGGGTGTGATCCTTCAAAAGGGAAGGTGACCAAAAGTAAGTTCCCCTCACCCACGACTCACATGAGGCATGGCATGACCCAGCTAGTGTGAATATAGGGGATAGGGCTTACATGAGGCATGGCATGACCCAGCTAGTGTAAGTACCGAAATTTCTATGGTGGCGACGGCCACGGTATGAGCTCATTACCACTTATGTTTAGTGGGTGAAAGGAGAAGGACTCAAGATGAGTCAAGTTAAGAAAAGAAAAGGGACTTCGGTCCAAACCCTTAAAGAGAAAAAGTCAAGAGAAGCTCATAGTACAGTCATGCACATTTTATGTGATTATACTTATGCCCATGTATGTTAGGATATGAATGATTAGAGAGTATGTTAAAATTGAATCCACTTCAGATATCCATGTTTTCGAAAACCTAAGAACTGAACCTTATGAATGCTCACTGTTTTCATTAATAAAACCGAAGTGGCTGGGACGATGACGATGACACCTCCATGTCAGGTTCGAGTCCTACTGAGAAATCTCATTTCTCACTCTAGTTACTTTTCCCATATCGTCACCAGATTTTTGTTGGCACACCCAATGGAGTGGAGCTTGGAGCCACCGCACTCTGAGCGGACGTCTGACGTGGAATGCCAGACGAAGCTATTTTGGGACTCATAGCGACCGTCACTCTACATCTTCGCATATTCTTTTGAGAGGAGCTTTGTCATTGAAGTCTGTAGTAGTACCTAGTACTTAAGTCATGGCATGACCATGAGCTTTCTTTGATGTAATGTTTCCATATATATATATATATATATATATATATATATATATATATATATATATATTATGAACTCATATGGATGTAATGATTAGTTAATTAATGCAATGTATTTGTGAATTTTTATTTATTTACCTTTCTCTTGTCTTATGATATTTGGGTATTTATTTTATGCGACACGCTCTTTCTCTATCTACCTTCTCGCTCAAGGCTTTACTTTCCAAAGCGATGACGTATTTTAAAAAAAAAATCTTACCGTATTTTCCGCGTAATTTAATTTCAAGTGAAGTTTAATTTTCCACGAGCATAAGTAACAACTAATAAAACGCCGTAATACAACTTAAGCGTAGTATGGGTTTATTAGGGTGTTACATGGAGAATACGGAAAGTGGGTTTAGAAACATTGTATACCATAACACTTGTTGATCGTAATCCTCAAAACTATTAATCAATTGCCTCCAAGTATCACCACTTCAATATCCATTAGAGAAAGCACTGTAACTGATGCTATAGAATTCAAACAACTCATTCAACTTTGGCAGTGTCATCTTGAAATCGCAACCCCAAACTTAGAAGGTTATGTATTCGATATGACTGCCAAAACCCAAGTGTATAAAGTAGCCACAATTTTCCAAGAAATCATGAGTTAAATCACCATAAGTGAAATACTTAATTCCTAGAAACTTTTCCCAACTAATTACCTTTGTAAAATGCTGCAATTCCTGTATCAATTGTAACTCCTCCAGAACACCCTCATCTAGATAGACTATGAGTTTACTTCACGGGTAAGTAACTGCTCTATCTTCCAACTTTTGGCAATGGTTTGTGGTCTTATAGGCATAACGACTTGTATCAATCTTATGTTCCTTGTGGACCTTAAATAAGGTTGGTTGGAGAAGAATAAGGATTAGCAAGGGGTGGAGAGAAGGATGAGCAATATTATGATGGCGATGAATTTAGGGTTGTTAGATTTTAAATAAAGGGAGAATGATAAGAGTTTTGGAGAGAATCATATGATAAAAGATAAGATTACTTACCTAAATTAATAGAATTTGCATATTTGCACATCTCAATATGGCCACATGTCAACAACATGCCGGGGGGCATACGATATAGGCATAGCATGGTGTCAGATTTGGATTGTGTTGGATAACATGGCCCCGTGTCAATGATACAAGAAGAGTGTGATACACTGTTTAGACTTCCTTGAAATTTGACATAGCCTCGTGTTAGTAACACGGGCAGCCATCTGATACACTATGGTATCACGAAATTGGAGAATTTTGACATGGCCCCGTGTAATGACCTGGGAAGGGGCCATGTGATACATTGTTTTAACTTATAATACTATTCATTACCCTAAAATTTGTCTACATCCACAAAAACTTGATCCTGTTAACTCTAAACACTCCAATACACAATTCAAGAATAACTCACATACAAATCAACTGTAAACTTAATTCTAATGTATAACTCAAAAGATTTATCATCCAATTCAGCAAAAGGAAAGCAAAAGTTTAAGAATTACTTCCCTTCCCCAATGTTCCAATGTTATTCTTTAAATCCCATTACCACATTCCTACACATAAATTCATTACTAAAATTATCCATGAGTTCTTAAAACACATGCATTTAAACACAAAAGGTAAATACAAATACTAAAATTAAATGATTAAGGGAAAGAAAACTTGGGTTGCCTCCCAAGAAGCGCATTGTTTATAGTCTATAGCTAGAGTTTCAAGCATTTCAAGTTGGGTCCAATAACCAAATTGTGGAGATCTCATTATTCACTTCACCCACCTAAGTATAACTTCAACCGATGACCATTTATCTTAAATTCCTTCTTGAAGTTGGGTCATTGAGAAGTAAAGTACCATGCGGAAATGCTCCTGTAACTATGTATGGCCCTGACCATCTGGACTTCAATTTTCCTATAAAAAGCTTGAGCCTTGAATTGAATACTAGCACTTGTTGTCTGGGTACTTCTTCATAACCTTCTAGTCCTGCCAATACTTAGCCTTCTCGTTGTAGATCCAAGAGCTTTCATATGCATGCTTCCTGAATTCATCCAGTTCATTCAACTGGAATAGCTTCTTTGCTTCAGCCACTTTCATATCAAAGTTAAGATATTTCACATCCTAGTATGCCTCATGCTCAATTTCCACCGGGAGATGACAAGACTTTGCATAGACTAACTGCTAAGGTGGCATGTTCAGTGGAATCTTGAACGTAGTGTGGTATGCACAAAGTGCATCATCTAACTTTCTTGACCAATCCTTCCAAAAGCTATTGATTGTCTTCTCTAGCATTCACTTCACTTATCTATTGGAGAAGTTAACTTGCCTACTAGTTTATTGATGATATGGGGTGGTGACTCTATGAATAACCCCGTACTTAGATAAGATATTATCCAAGTACTTACTACAAAAATATGTTCCACCATCGCTGATCAAAGCTTTAGGTACTCCTAACCTTGCAAAAATCTTTTTTAGGAAAACTACATTAGTTTGGAATAATTTATGGGTGTTGGTATGGTTTTTACCCATTTAGAAACATAGTCTACCTTAACTAAGATATATTTATTATTGGATAAGGCAAGGACAGAACCCATAAACTCAACCGGCTAACATCAAACAATTCGATATCTAAAATATCATTTTGGGGCATCTTGTTTTTCTTGAAAGATTCTTGGATAGTTGACATCTCTTGCAATTCACTACAAACTTCTGGGCATCCTTGAATGGGGCCACTTTAAAGTACTTTCCAACAATTCTCTCGCCACTATAATGATTGCTATAGTCAAAACCATGATTGTGCTATAAGATCTCTTTGCACTACATTTGGTACACACCTTAGAATTCTATCTACTCATCTTTTAAAAAAGTACGGTTTATCCTATACATAAATTTAGCCTTAAATAAGAATTTCTTCTTTCTTTGCGAATTCATCTACTTTGGTATTGTTCTATATGCCTTGTAATTAGCATACTTGGCAAACTATGGTAGTCCCTTGATGTAAGCATAGAGAGACATTATTTGCGCAACAGGTAACTTTTCTTTAATTGATAATTGTTAGTCCTCCTTGTCTTCGTCACACTTGAGTTTGGAAAGGTGAACTGCTACTTGATTCTCCATTCCCTTCTTATCCTTGATCTCTTGGTCAAATTCTTGCAATAGCAAAATCCACATTATCAACGTCGGCTTAGCATCCTGCTTATTCAGCAAATAATTCAGGGCAGTATAGTCAACGTACATAATTACTTTATAGCCTACTAAATAAGACCTGAACATGTCAAAAGCAAAAACTACTACTAATAACTCCTTTATATGGTAGTATAATTTATTTGAGCATCATTCAATACCTTAGTAGCATAGTAAATGGCATCAAAAACTTTATTCTTCCTTTATCCTAAAATAGGATCCACAACATGGTCGCTAGCATTACATGTAATTTCAAATCACAAGATCCAATCAAGAGTAATAATAATAGGTGTAGACACAAGTTTTTCTTTCAATAATTCAAAGCTGTGCAAGCACTCATTATCAAACAAAAAAGGCACATCCTTATTAAAAAGATTGCATAAAGGCTTAGATATTTTAGAAAAGTCCATGATAAACTTCTTGCAGAGCTAACATGTCTAGCAAAACTCCTGAATCCCTTGACATTGATTAGAGGCGGTAATGTTCCAATAACTTCCACTTTTGCCTAATCCACCTCAATGCCTCTTGCAGATATTTAATGCCTAAGGACAATACCTTCTTGCACCATAAAATGACACTTTTCTTAATTCAAAACCAAGTTAGTGTCTTGACATCTCTTTAAAACTGAAGAAAGATTAGTCAAGCATGAATCAAGAGATGGACCAAACATAGAAAAATCATCCATGAAGACTTTAATAAATTTATCAATTATGTTAGAAAAAATAGAAAGCATACACTTAGGAAAGTGGTGGGTGCATTACTTAAATCGAATGGCTTCCTTCTGTATGCAAACATCCCATAGCGGCAGGTGAAAGTTGTTTTCTCCTAGTCTCATGGTGCATTTGCAATTTGATTGTACTTTGAATATCGATCCAAGAAATAATAATAGGCATGGCTGAGTAGTCTTTCTAACATCTAATCAATGAACAAAAGAGGAAATTGATCCTTCTTGGTGGCATCATTTATTCTTCTATAATCTATGCATATTATCCACCCAATCATAGTTCTAGCTAGAATGAGTTCATTATTGGGATTAGTGACTGCCGTCATCCCTTTTTTCTTTGGCACCACTTGAACTGCACTAACCCACGAGCTATTAGAGTTTGGGTATATGATACTCGCATTATAAAGCTTCATAACTTCTTTCTTGATCACTTCTTGTATAGATAGATTTAATCTCCTTTAAGGTTGGATGATGGGTTTGTAGTTCTCTTTTATGAGGATTTTATCCATGCAAATGGTAGGGCTTATCTAGTTTACATCTTCAATTCTCCAACCTATAACTGACTTGTGCTCTTTTAATACTTGCAGCGACTTATCTTCTTCACTCAGATCCAACTTATTATTGATTATGATAGGAAAAGCTCTGTTGTCACCATGGGAAGCACAGTTAAAGGTTGGAGGCAAGGACTTTGTTGGAGACTAAGTAAAAAGGAAAAGTACTAGTGGATGTTGTTACTTTCTTAGGAAATCACTCATAACGTGGTCAAGTAAAAAATGAAACACCCTTACACTACTAATAGTTGAAGCTAAATATGTCTATGCAACAAATTGTTGTTCTTAAATTCTATGGATCAAGTATCAACTAGAAGATTTCAATTTTGACATACACCAAAATCTTTATTCTATTCAATAATACTAGTGTTATAAATCATGTTAAGAATCTTATTAAGCATTCTAGACCAAAGCATATAGATGTTAAGCATCATTTCATTAGAGACCATATCCAGAAAGGCAATATTAAGCTAAGGTTTGTGAAACTGATGATTAGCTTGCTGATATCTTTACTAATCCTTTAGCTGAAGATCGTTTTTGTGATATCAGAAATCAACTAAACATGATATCTTTTTGAACATGCATCATTACATTCCCCCTAATTATGCCCCCGCTGAGAAGTGATCAAGATTGGAAAAGCATCTGAGATATTCCAAAAAGAAGAAGATCAGAAAAGTTATTTAGTTAGAACAATCATCACAAGATTAAAAAAAAAATTAACTTTGATCAGAAAAGTGATTATCATTAGAAAAGTGTTCAAAAGACAAGTTTCAAGAGAAAGGATGAGATCAAAAAGGTGTTTCAGAAAAAAAGTTTGAGATAACATGCAACAGATAGTGCATAGATTTCAAAATCCGGCCATGACATTAATATGCAAATTGTCAGTCGATTTCTTGTAAAATATATACATGACCGTTATGCTAATGGCTCTTTTCTAAGCCTATATGAACCATTCTCAAACACCATTTCAATCATCATTCAAGCTGTTATACACCCTCAAACACCTTCATTCTCAAACCTTTGACAAGCTCTCATTCTCTTTCAATACCTTTTCTTTCTCTCTCTTAAGCTCTCATAGCCCTTAGACCTTTTACCGTAGTGACACAAAGTAGACCGACTCCATTGCCCTCTTCACCAAAAGTCACATCAAAGTGAAAATCTTCTAACAAAAGAAAGAGTCTGCAAAAAGGAAACACCTCGAGCAATTTGTTTCAAAATATGCATCTTCTATGGAAAAGAAACTGAGGATAATAATGGAAAAAGAACCAAAGAAGTAGCAGCTCCACAATCTTCCATTAAAGATAAAACTATCAAAGCCACTTCATCCAGGGAACTAAGAAAAGATAAAAAATCTTTAGAGGAAAGAGACAAGGGATAAAAAAGGTTTGGTGGATACCAGATCTCAAAATAACCAAAGATTACTTGAACTTCATGTCTGAGTTTAAACCATTGTTGCAAATGATGCAAGAAAAGCTTAGGATCATGAAAAGCTCTTTTATGGAGATGAAGACATCATTGAACTTCAGAGCAAGACCTCACATAGATTGAATATTGACATATCCAGAGTGATGGTCTCAATCGCTCTTGATCTAGATGAAAATCTTCTAAATGCTTTGACGATCATGGATGAAGCTTTAATAAAAGATTATGGTCCTCAAATAGAAAGCATGTTCCCTTTAGTCTTCGACCCTGACAAGATTCATTTCCTAGAGATTGTTGAATATATGGGAAACTGTGGCACACATTCCCAAAATTGTGAAGCTTATTGAGAAAAATCTAACATCCAAAAAGAAAGAAATGGAGATAGAAAAGAAAGAAAATATAGAAAATTCAAAGAAACATATTGAAGAGCAAGCTCATTTGAAGTTACTCCAGCCTACAGATAAGATCAAACAATCAACAAAAACAAAACAAGACGTTGATCCAGTCATTGTAGCAAGATCGCTAATTTGAAGACTAATGAAAGAGATTGAGAAATTTTTAAAATAGTATCAAATTTTAAGACGAAAGCAATCTCAAGGCTCTCAAAAGCATGAAATTGAAAAAAAAAATAAACTTGATATTATGATAATAAATCAATATCTTTAAAGGAATATTTTAATAGACCATGCAAATTCTTGGAATTTTCCTGAATAAAGTTCCCACTCTTGCACTCCAGTGATTCCAACTTTCTCTTACTACGCATGTCTTTTGCTGATGACAAAAGTGGGAGAGTAAGGGCAAAAACTTATGGGGAGCTTAGTTCTTAGTTTAGAAACATTTAGAATGCATACATCCTATTGCATACCTATTGTATTCTACTTGTTTCAAATTCTAAAATTAATATATTTCTTTTATTTTCTCTTCTTTGGTTTGATATCTTGTATTAAGTTTCTTAATTTGTTTTAGAAAAGAATAGGTTTCATAACTTGTTTTTAAGCAGTGTTCTAATTATGATCTAACAATGCCTTTATATAAGAACAATGCTCTAACAAACATAAGATTCTAGATTCTTGGACTTTTTTTTTATGATATTTCTTGGTTAAACATGCTTCATTACACATGATCTGATATATCTCAAAATATTTGCCTTAAAAAGGTCCTCGATTAGAAAAGTTAAGAAAGAAAGATCTATGCTTTGATGTTTCTGTCACTCACTTTTTAACCTAAATTTTTAGCTTAGTTTGTCATCATCAAAAATGGGGCTTGTTAGCTCCATAGCTCTTTAGAAGTGACTAAGTGTTGCTCTAAATGCCTTTTCACAATGGTTTTGATGATTAATAGACAACTTAAAAGCTTAGTGAGTACTTACAAGTTCGTTGAGTGATGTTCTTTAGATAAATTTGTTTTAGTATGATTGAGACCAATTTCAAGCTTCATGATCAATCAAAATCTTAAAGGGTAATTCAGATTTCAAGAAAAAGGACATGATAAGAAGAATGCTACTACATGATGCAGATTACATGAAACAAGAAGAAACCAAAAGCCTATGCATTCTAAAAAAAATGAAGAGCTCATCACGAGGCTTCAGAAACCTCGAAGGTTCAGAAAGGTGTAACCTTAGAAAGGTCATCTTAGTCAAAAACTTTAACTGTAAAATAGGAAGCACGTCATAAAGGAGTCCACCAAGGAATTATCTCAAGAAAAGTACATTGAAGCTTGGTTGGTACAAGTTTTAAACATTAGGAAAAGCCTTGATTCATGTTGAAACAAATACAATGGACAACTATCATCAACGACTAGTTACCATTTTAGGCTTTCCTAATAGATAAACAAAAATAGAAACTTGCCAAGGCTGAATAAGACAAGAATAACAACTAGTCTCATGAATAATAGTCATATTCATGAATATCTATAAATTTAAAAAATCATTTGAAGAGGATTGATTGAAGTTGCTGAAGCAATTATTGAAGCAATTTAATATGCTCAAAGTCAATCACTACTCTTCTAGTCAAGTTTCTAATGTTATACTCTTTTGAACTCCTCAAGAAAGTATACTTTCTCTACAAGCTTACTAGTAAATGACTCGCGCGTCGTAACACGAGCAAATTAAACCGAATAGCGACTATAATATAGTAGCCAACTCGGATCGTTTCCCAAAGATGAACACACTATTTGATCAGAAAATTTAGGGGGGTTTTTATAATAAACACTTAAAATGCAATACTGAATTCCAAAGCAAACAGAAAATAAAAAGGCTAAACCGAATTAAAATTCTAATCCAAGACACACAAGAAGAAAGCAATCAACACTCAATCATTGGATTCAAATGTACATGCACACTCCAATTCGATGATTTATTTTAGATTCAATTGAAACCTCAAATCAAACCTAGCATTCACATGAAAATCTCCATGCATTCAACTAATCACTCAAGCCATTCGGTTTAGAGACCTCTAAAACCGAATTGATTTTGGATTAGCTTCCAAACCAATGCTTTCATCTCATATTCAGAACTGAAATATGAATCACACTATTGAACAATCGAATCACATATATCAACCGAATTATACATGATTTGATTGACTCTTAATCAACATGCATGAATGAAAACCTCCAATTCAATTACGAGATTAAGAAGAAGAGAAGAGGAGTGAAACTGAAATTGGAATTTCCACGTCTTGATGCACCAATCCTCAAGAGCTTGAATGCTTCTCTTGATGCCTTGGATTAGAGGAGGATCACCCCTCCATTAATGGAGGAAAACGCAAAAGAGAGAAAGAGAGAAAGAGAGAAAGAGAGAAAGAGAGAAAAAGACTTTTCTTATTCCAAAGAAGGTCAAGAAGTGTCTGAAACATAATCAGAATTTCTATATATACCTCTAATTAAAAGTCACTAATTACTTAATTAAAATAATCCTCTTTTCCTAAGCTAAATTTTGATAGCTCAATTGCCCAATTTGGATGCTTAGAGAGAAAGTTGTGCCCAAAACAAGTTGAGTGGGCTCTCTTAGACTCAGCAGCGACTTCCAACACGTTTTTGGGCCTCATAACGGTTCTTCTTGGCTTAGTGTTCTGAACATAAAATGAATCCCTGGATGTTAGCTTTCCAATGCCACCGGAATGGGCTCAATTGAGTCCCTGTAGCCCAAGATATGGTCCAATCATTGAAGGCTGCTCAGAAACCGCGCCCAAACGCTTCAGTTCAGTTCCGAGCCCAATTTCGGCTTTAAGATCTCAGAGTTAGCCCTTGCCCTCTTCATAGAAATTGTAGCTCTATCTCTTAGCTTTCCTACAAATCAAGAAGCATAATAAAATGAGATATAGAGCTCAAGATATGATCTAAACACTGAAGCAGGTCAAACTAACCGAAATGCTGCAAAAATTAACTAAGTCTCACTAAGATCCAAAAAAAAGAAAATGATCTAAACTCAACCAATTAAGTGTAAAGGAGGATTAATGAGACAAGTATGAAGGATAAAAATAGTATAAAAATCCAATTCATCAGTAAACACCTTCCTAGGGAAATTTGTAGAGAAATAGTTCTCACTTGAGTTTCATTCTATTATCCACACTACAAGTGTGATTTGAGTGTGTTATACACAAACCCTTCCTCATCAAATTCTTGTAACTAAATCTAGTAGTGGTCAAAAAAGTTAACTTGTAGAGGCTAGGATAATACTACTCGATTTTAGTTAGCTTGGAGGGGTTAGTACAATGGTACAAAGATTGTAAGCTTGGAGAAGCTTGTACAATACTATTGTGATAGTGAAAATTGATGAATTGGAATTTTATATACTTATTCTTCCTCATATCTAGCCCATTAACCCTTTTTTGTGCATATTTGAATTGACTTCAACCATTTCCTATTAATTGGACCTTGGTTGGACTTGGATCTAATTTTCTTGCACTAGCCTTATTCTAACACTGTATTGGTTTTTGGGCCATAACTTGACTTATATACCTCATTTTGGGTTGATTCTTCATTTGTAGGAGGCCTACAACTCTTATGAAGAGGTCAGAGGCTAGTTTGGGAGTTTTCAAGTTGGATTTGGCCCTTCAAATGGACTCAAGAGATGTAGATGCGGATCCTGAGCAAGGTGTAATAATTGGGCTATATCTCAGGCTACAGGAATCCAATTGAGGCAAAATCAATGCCATTGGAAAGCTAACTTCCAGACCTACAACTTTTCTCATGATCACTAGTGCAAATAATGGCATTTTTTGGGCCAAACAGGTGGTTGAAGTTCACTAACAGATCGAGCGAAGTTGAATTAGTGTTTTTAGTATAAGTTTCCCTACAAGTCCAATTAATGTAAATGAGGTGTCTACTTGCCGCTTTAGAAGAGAGGATTAATGTAATTAGTCAATTAGTTTGTTAATCATAGGTATAAATAGAAGGGAACCCGAATTGAGCAGGATCTTTTTTGACTCATTTTTACTTTGGATGAGAATTGAAAAAACACAACTACTTCTTCTTCTCCTTCCCTCTCTCTCTCTCTCTCTCTCTCGTGTTTTCCTCCATTAATGGAGAAGTGATTGCCCTATAATTCAAGACATCAAATGAAGCAATTAAACTCTTGAGCATTGGTGCATCATTCGGATGCAATATATCAATTTGATTTCATCTCTCCTTCTCTCATTCTTAATTTCGCATATGAATTGAAGTTCTTCATTCTTGAATGCTGATTAGGAATGTAATGATGTCATATATGATTCGGTTGATGTATGTGATTTGATTGTTTAAGGAGTGTGAATTGTTTTTCATATCTGAACATAAGATTAGTTGCATTGGTGCTTGAAACTAATTCAATTGAATTCGGTTCTAGAGGTTTCTAAATCAAATTGATTGTGTAATTGGTTGAATGCATGGAGGTTGCCATGTGAATGCCAAATTTAGATTGAGGTCTCATTTAAGTCTAAGTCTAATCACTAAATTTAAGTGTTGCATATAGTTAGAATCCAATGACGAAAAGTTAATTGTGTTACCTTGTGTCTTGGATTGGATCCTTTAATTTGGTTTTATACTCATCAATTCTGTTTTCCTTTGATTTCTACATTTTGCATTTCAACTGTTTGATAAAACAAACCCCCTGAATTTTCTAATCAAATGGTGCATTCATCTTAGGGAAACGATCTGAGTTGCCTACTATACTATAGTTTCCTTTCGGTTTAATTTGCTCGTGTTATGACGCGCAAGTCAAAAATGTCAACTTTATATTGGGAATTGGACGTAAGCACTCAGTTTGTTCAAACCAGGATAAATCTTTTTGTTTGTTTCTATTCTCTATCTCTCCATTCTAATAACACAGAGGAAAATATTTTCAGATTTATGTTGATGACATCATTTTTGGTGCTGCTAACCAAAATTTGTGCAAGAGTTTTTCTGAGCCTATGTAGGGAGAATTTGAGATGAGTACGATCGGAGAACTCAAATACTTTTTGGGATTACAAATAAAGCAACAAAAAGATGGAATCTTTATTTATCAAGAAAAATATGCCAAGGATCTGCTTAAAAGATTTGACACGGACAAAGCCAAAAGCATCGGTGCTCCTATGCATCCTTCTCAAGTTCTGGAAGCTGATGAAGATGGAAAAAAAGTTTCTAATACACTTTATAGAGGTATGATTGGATCATTAATCTATCTTACAGCTAGACTTGACTTACAATTAAGTGTGGGGATTTGTGCTAGATTTCAATCTAACCCAAAGCAATCACACTTAAATGCTATCAAGGGAATTCTGAGATATTTAGTAGGTACTACTAATTTTGGTCTCTAATACTAGAAAGGTACTATATGTGATGTGACAAGTTATTGTGATGCTAACTTTGTTGAAGACAAAGTTGACAGAAAAAGCACAAGTGGATGCTGCTATTTTCTTGGAAAATCCTTGATAACTTGGTCGGGTAAGAAGCAGAGCACAATTGCTCTTTCAACTACTGAAGTTGAATATGTATCTGCAGCAAATTATTATGCTCAGATTCTATGGATTAAGCATCAGTTAGAAGACTTCAACTTTAGGTATACCAAGATCCCTATCTTGGATAATAATACAATTGCTATTAATCTTGTCAAGAATCCCATTCAGCATTCTAGATCTAATTATATAGACATTAAGCATCATTTCATAAGAGATCATGTTCAGAAAGAAGATATTGAGCTATATTTTATAAATATAGAAGATCAAATCACTGATAATTTACAAAAGCTCTAGCTGAAGATCGTTTATGTTACATAAAGAGCCTTATGAATATGATTAATTTCTGAGCATGCATTCATGTCACACGGTTCTTATCCTCTTAAGCAAATGTTTAAAGCTGAGATTGCTCCATTCGAATATATTTCCTTTCTGAAGAAGAATTCTCAAGAACATTATTCAGAACCTGTTCAAACAGATCAATTCAGAATAGTCTTTAGAAACTCATCAGAAAGATCAACTTAGAAAGATTCTTTGAAGTCATTCAGAAAGTTTAGTTCAGAAGGGTATGCAAATTATGTTCAGAAAGATATGTTCAAAATGTTGGATTAGTAAAGGTTAATCAGAAAGGTGTTTTCAAACTCTTGATTTTAGAAAGAAGACCATCATCAGAAAGGTGACTCATGCTTCTAATAAGAAGCTTGAATGTGAAGAGTCAAGGTAGTTTTGAAAGGTGGCATGATTTCGTAACTTCCTACTTTGCCACGTTGCCATAACTTAATGAAGCAGGAAAACCAAAACCCTCTCTCACACAAAAAGATCATTGTTTTAGCCTTGAAACGTTCACCTTTCTTTAACCATTAGTTATTATTTTTAACCACTAAATCTTTTTCACTTTCACTTTGAAACCTTTTCTCTCCCAAGTTACAGAAGCCTAAACACTGTTCATCTTCATCCTCAAACTTTAGACTTTCAAACTCATCACTTTCTATTTTTACGCCTTACCCAAACACATTCCTTTTTTCTTTATTCAAGCTTCAACCTTCGCACTTCACTATCTCAAGAAAGGGTGATCAAAGCATTCCATACATCTTCAAGGATAACGAGATGCAAACAAACTTTCAAAGAAATTTCTTTCAAAGACCCATAGCCAAGGGGAGGAGTTCTTATTTGGAGTACTTAACAACACTCCCTGAGGTTTTTGATATCTTTGAGTTCTAAGGCTGGAATGGTTTCTTGAGGATATAAAAGGACATTAACACAAGGCTGGTGTAATACTCTAACAAACCCATACTAAGCTTAAGTTGTATTACGGTGTTTTATTAGTTATTACTTATGCTCACAGAAAACTAAACTTCGTTTATAAGTTAAGTTACGTGGAAAATATAGCAAGATTTATTTTTTTGAAATACGTCGTCGCTTTGCAGCATTTTAAAAAGTAAAGAGTGAGAATATAGATATAGAGAGAGCGTGTCGCACAAGAATCCATAACACAATATCATAAAACATGAGAAAGATAAATAATTAGTAATCACAAATACTTCGCATTACATAGCTAATCTTTACATCCATATGGGTTCATAATATCTATATATAAAAAAATTACATCAAAGGAGGCTCATGGTCGTGCCATGGCCCAAACACTAGAGACTAAATACAAACTTAAATGACAAAGCTCATCACAAAAAGGAATATGTGAAGGTGCAGAGCAACAATAACTACAAGTCCAAAACAGCATAGTCTAGTATCCTTCATCGTACGTCCACTCACAGTGTGGGGGATCCATGCTCCACTCCACCGGATACGCCATTGGATTCTGGTGATGATACAAAAAATAACTAAAGTGAGAAATAAGATTTCTCAGTAGGACTCGAACCCGACACAAAAATGTCATCATCATTGTCCCAGCCACTTCAATTTTATAAATGAAAACATTGAGCATTCATAAGGTCCAATTCTTAGGTTTTCGAAAACATAAGCATCCGAAGTGTAACACCCTAATAAACCCATACTACGCTTAAGTCGTATTACGACGTTCTATTAGTTGTTACTTATGCTCGTGGAATACTAAACTTCAGTTGAAATTAAGTTATGTGGAAAATACGGTAAAAAATTTTTTTTTGAAATACGTCGTCGCTTTGCAGCGTTTTGGAAAGTAAAGCCTTGAGCGAGAAGATAGATATAAAAGAGCATGTCGTGAGAGAGTTCAAAACACAATATCATAAAATGTGAGAAAGGTAAATAAATAATGATTCACAAATACATTACATTACATAGCTAATCATTACATCCATATAGGTTCATAATATTTATATACATACATATACATAACAACATTACATCGAAGGAAGCTCATGGTCGTGCCATGATCCAAATACTAGATACTAAATACAAACTTAAATGACAAAGTTCATCTCAAAAAAAGATTATGTGAAGGTGCAGAGCGACGGTCGCTTTAAGTCCCAAAGCGACTTAAATCTGGCATCCCCATCATTAGTCCCCTCGCCAAAGTCACGGTGGCTCCAGGCTCCATTCCATTGGATGTGCCATCAGAATCTGGTCACGACGCGGAAAATAACTAGAGTGAGAAATGAGATTTCTCAGTAGGACTCGAACCCGACACAGAAGTGTCATCGTCATCATCCCAGCCACTTCGATTTTATAATGAAAACAATGAGCATGCATAAGGTCCAATTCTTAGATTTTCGAAGACATAGCTATCCGAAGTGGATTCAATTTTAAGTACATATTCTCGTTATAATAACAACATCATGGTATACATAAAAGCTTATATGACAATTTATAACATGCATGAACATGTTGAGAGTTTCATTCTTTACTTGGGTTGGATCGAAGTCTATTTCTTTTCTTAATTTGACTTTCTCTTAAATCCTTTTCTTTCCTTAACTTGACTCATCTTAAGTCCTTTTCTTTTCACCCACTAGACATAAGTGGTAATGAGCTCATACCGTGGCCGTCGCCACTATAGAATTTCGGTACTTACACTGGCTGGGTCATGCCATGCCTCATGTAAGCCCCATCCCCTATACTCACACTAGCTGGGTCATGCTATGCCTCATGTGAGTCGTGGGTGAGGGGAGCTTGCTTTGGGTCACCTTCCCTTTTGAAGGATCATACCCTTAGTTCATTATCTTCTTATTAAAGCTTATGATGCAAAATTATTTTGATTCTTTTCCACATTTAGATGTTACGTATCGCCGTCCCCAAATGTGATTCCTTTAATGTATATCACTAACATATCATATTCGTATCATCATCATTCATTATCATATCACCATCATATCACTATCATAACCATCATGTCATATCATCATTATCATTATCATTATCATGCCATCATCATCATCATCATCATCATCATATCATATCATCATTGTCATGATCATCATCATATCATATCATCATCATCATGATCATCATCATATCATTGTCATCATATTAATACATGGAGGCATACACATCACACAAAGTCTTATGAGCTTAGCTTAGTAAATTTGGTGCAAGCTTTTAATTGAGGTTGCCTCTTGTATAAATTCTTTTATTAGGCCTAGGGCCAATCTTATCTATTATCCTCTTTGAAACTTTTTATGTTGAATTATGAAGGTTTTCCAATACTTAATGTAAAGGACTTAATGTCTTAAAGCTTATTTCTCCTTAACATTTAAAACTTAACCATAATCAGTTTTACTTTTTTAGTGGGGTAATAATTTCAAAAATTCACCATAATTTCAGGTTTTACTTTTTTACTTCAAATTTTGGTATCATTATACTTCTCTGAGTCTATTTTTAAACAAAAGAAACCCCACTCAAAAATTCATTTTGTAACTTGAGATATGCATATTTTATTCTGACTATTCAACTTTTAAGTTTATTCTCAATACTGTGACTTTTAAACATTACTGTGAGCTCCTCACCAGGAATCTGCCAAAACTGTTTTATGGGGATGTTCCTCTATGTCTTAGCTTTCTAAAAAACTTGATCCCACTCAAAAATGTTCTATATAACTCGAGTTATTAAGATTTTATTACATACTGCCCGAACAGAAATACATCCGGGAACAACATACTTTGAAAATTCATATCTCTTTCGTTTTAAGGCCAAATTCCATGTATTTTATATGTATAAAAATCTCTATGAGTCTATTTTCATTTAAAATTAGTTTTTTTTCCATTTGGAGTTATATTGAAAGAGTTATCAGTCGCGCCATGCAGACTGCTAGAATTTTCCAGTTTCCACGGTTTTGTTTTCAATGAGTTTTCTTGTGAAATATTAAGTCTTTTCTTCAAGTGACCACTTTACATTTCCAAACCACTTTTATATTTTGAGGTCTTGGCAAAAATCAATATTTTAAGTTCTAAAAACTTGGGATTCAACATAAAACAAAATGCACAACCAAAGTCATTTTCCAAGAAAAGAGCAAAAATCACTAACAACTTCATATAATGAAAGCATGGCCATGAGGCCTTTATAGCAAGTCCTAAAACCACCTAGCTATGAAGAGCTTAGGAGTTCTAGAGCTTAAAAAACATAGAAGAGAAACGGGTTAGAGTCACTACCACAAGGATTCTCTTGAAAACTTGAAGGATGAAAATGGTTGGAGATGGCTTCCTCCTCCTTGAGCTTGATAATGGGGCTAGGTGAGTATTTTGTTTTTGCTTCCTTAAGAACCAAAGCGGGTGGTCCTTGAAGGACTTGTGAGAATGGTGGTGGAAATGAGATGAGTTAGAGTAGGAAAGCAAGAAGAACAAGAAGAAGATTAGGAAGAACAAAGAAGGGTTTAGAGAGATGTGAGAGCTTTGTGGCTTAGTGAGAGAATGAAATTGCAAAAATGAGAGTGTGAGAGGAGAGAGAGTGGCATCCCACTCTAAACTATAGGATGGTTGGATTTTGCTTCTTTTGCAAGCAAGGAGACTAGGAACCATGGGATAAAAGAGAGAGTTGTGTTTCTTTTGAGCCTTGGTGCTTGGGTAAAGACCATTTTGTGTTTCCTCAAGTGGTTAAAAGCATGACCACTCTTGGGATTGGCTTGGGTGGATAGGATCACTCCAAGTGTCACAATCTTGATGGAGGAGGGTACATCTCTTGGCTTGACTCAAGGAATACTACTAACCTAGACTCTTGATCTAATGATGCATGATAAGAAGGCAAATGGATGGTTGGATTTTGCTCTTGTCCTTAGCCAAAATTTGGTGCATCAATTAGGAGAAATTTTAAAATCTTCAAAGCTATTAGAATTACCTAAGTTGTTAATTCAAGTTGATTAGTTAAATTGCTCTTTAACCGATTTCGGTTAATTACACTTTTTAAAATGTTTTCTTCTAAAAGAATTGCTCTTGTGAATTATGTAATTAGGGTATAAGAATTTATCTATCTCAATTGGTAAGGTAGAACAATTGTCTTGTACTTAATTAATAGGATTAGATTAGCTTAATCATATTTCTAAGTTACAGATTAATAAGGTTTGAATAACTTGGTTTTAATTAAAACATTTAGTATCTTATGATTAATTATTGATTTGACTCAATTTACTAAGCTTTTGCTTATCAAGATTAGCCGATTAGTCCTCAGTTAATTGTTAACCTCTCTAATAAGCCAGGATCACTGAGCTAATTAGTTTAGACAAAAATTGGGGATGTTACACGAAGTAGATTTAATTGTTAACATACTCTCTAAGTCATGGGAATTATATCATAGGATGCATGGGAACAAGTATGATTACATATGACATACATGGATGTGTATTAGGCTTCTCCTAATACCTTCCTTTCAAAAGTTTGGACTGAAGTCCCTTTGCTTTCCTTAACTTGACTTTAGCTTAAGTCTTTTTCGCCCACTAAATATAAGTGGTAATGAGCTCATACCATAGCCATCGCCACCATAACTTTTCGGAACTTACACTAGTTGGGTCAAGTTATGCCTCATGTAAGCCCTATCCCTTATATTCACATTAGCTGGGTCTATGCCATGCCTCATGCAAATCATGGGTGGAAAGGGAGTTAATTTGGGTCATCTTCCCTTTTGAAGGATCACACCCTAGTTCAATCTCTTCTTATTAAAGCTTATGATACAAAAATTATTCTAAGTCCATAGATTTTGCGGAATTCCGACAGCATAGCGGCTCAACTAGAGCTTCCCAAAATTTTGCCAAACAGAGAATCCAACATCACATATCATTAAGCATCATTATCATCATCATATCATCATCATAACAACATCATATCAACATTATCATTATCATATCATCATCACCATCATCATATTGGCACATAGAGGCATATATAACACAAAAAGTCTTGTGAGCTTAACTTAGTAATTTTGGTACAAATTGAATTTGCTTCTTGTGTCAATTCTTTTATTTTGCATAGGGTCAATTTCATCTATTATCTATTTTAAAACTTTTAAGTTGAATTATGAAGTCTTCCCATATCTCAATTTGAGGGTGTTAATGTCTTCAAGCTTATTTCTTATTAACCTTTAAAACTTAACCATAACTAGTTTTATTTTTACAGTGGGGCAATAACTTCAAAAATTCACCATAATTTCATCTTTTACTTTTTTGACTTAATTTTTAGTACAATTATACTTTTCTGAGTCTATTTTTAAACAAAATAAACACCAATCAAAAATTCATTTTGTAACTTGAGATATGCACATTTTAATCTGACTATTCAGCTTTTAAGTATATTTTCGATATAGTGACTTATAAACTTTACTGGGAGCTCCTCACAAGAAATCTGCCAAAATTGTTTTATGGGGGCGTTCCTCTATGTCTTAGCTTTCTAACAAACTTGGTCCACTAAAAAATATTTTGTATAACTCAAGTTATTAAGATTTTTGTACATACTACCCAAATAGAAATACATCTGGGGACAACACACTTTGAAAATTCATATCTCTCTCGTTTTAAGGCCAAAGCTTATGTATTTTATATGTATAAAAAGCTCTATGAGTATATTTTCATTTAAAATTAGTTTAATTGTATTTGGAGTTGTATTGAATGATTTATAGGTCGCGTAAAATAGACTGCTAGAATTTCCAGCTTCAACAGTTTTTGTTTCCATTAGTTTTCTTGCAAAAGCATTAAGTCTTTTCATCAAGTGACCACTTTCCTTTTCCGAACCACGTTTACACTTTGAGATGTTGATGATAAATCAATATTCTAAGTGCTAAAATGTTGGGTTCAACATAAAATAAATGCACAACCAAAGCCATTTTCCAAGAGAAGAGCAACAACCACAAGCAAACTTCTTTTAATAAGAGTATGGCCATGAGGCCTATAGAGCAAGTTCTAAGACCACCTAGCTATGGAGAGCTTAGAAGTTCTAGTGCTTGAAAACATGGAAGAAGAAAGGGTTAGAGTCACTACCTCAAGAGTTTCTTGGAGAGCTTGAAGGGAAGATACGTGTTGGAGGTGGTCTTCCTCCTCTTGAGCTTGCTAATGAGGCTAAATGAGTATTTGTTTTGCTCTACCAAGGACCAAAGAATGTGATCCTTGATAAGTTAGTGAAGGTGGTGATAGAAGATGAGGGTGAAGGTGGTGGAAAAGTGGCAGGAACAAGAAGGAGAGTTGGAAGAACAAGGAGAGGTGGAGAGAAGCGAGAGCTTTTGTGTCTAAGAGAGAGAATGGAAGTTTGCAAAATGAGAGAGTAAATGAAGGGGCTGATTGGTGTCCCACATCAAGGCTAAGGAGTAGGTGAGTTTTGCTTCTTTTACAAGCAAGAAGGCTAGGAACCGTGGGGTAAAAAGGTTGGTTGTGTTTTCTTTGAGTCACGGTGCATGCTGTGGACCGTTTTGTGTTTTCTCAAGTGGGCATAGGCAAGGTCTACCCACTTTTGAGAGTTGATTGACTTGAGTCTACCTACCTCATGTGACAAGACTCTAGTGACGACTAGGTCTTCCTTAGGTTAGGCTTAACTAGGGAATGATGCCAAAATAGGCTTGATCTAAGAGTGCAAGATTAGGAAGCAATGGATGGTTGCATCTTCCTATTGTCTTAGCCAAAATTTTAATGCAACAATTAGGAGGAATTTTTGAATTTTCAAAGCAATTAGAATTATCTAAGTTATTAATTAATTTGATTAGTTTAATTGCTCATTAGTCAATTTCGGTTAATTACACTTTTAAGTTGTTTCTCCTCTAAAGGAATTGTTCTTATGAATTATGCATTTAGGGTTTAGGAATTAATTTATCTCAATTGATTAAGGCAAAACAATTGTCATGTACTAAATTAATGAGATTATATTAGCTTAATCATATTTATAATTACGGATTAATGATGTTTGAATGATTAGACTTTAATTAAAATGTTCAATCTGTTATAATTCAATTATGGACTTGACTTCGTTTACTAAGCTCTTGCTCATCGAGATTACCCGATTAGTCCTCAGTTAATCGTTAATCTCTCTAGTTAGCCAGAGTCACTAAGCTAATTAGTTTAAATAGAATTGGAGATCTTATAGTTAGTCCCTGTGTTCCACAGCACCCTTGTCCCCTCTAAAGAAGACAACACCTCCCTCTGAAGCATTATTGGAAGCTTTAAGCTGCAAGTTCTACCCTCTGACATTGCACATATCACAAACACTCCAAACGATGGCATTCTATGTAGAGCTAGAGAGAGGTAATAGGAAGAACTACAACAAGCCATAGAGGAGGAAGTTGCCGCAGTCCTCACTAGGAAGAGAAGTATGCATGTAAGAGGCAATCATACTTCTTACTTGCTTACTTTTGTTAGGGTTGTATATTCTGTTGTCCAATACATTGTGCTGCCTTGGAGTGCCAACACAAATGTGTTGACTAAGGTGGACCAAATGGTCATGCCCTGCTTCATGACCAAGAAAAGGACTAACTTGGTTAGGTTGATTTTGGATTTCTTACTTGCTGCGGTTAATGCTGAAAGAAGAAGGCATGCTACTCTCCCATATGACATGTTCCTTACAAGAGTCTTCATAGGGTCGAATTGCCAATAGAAAGGCATAAGGTAGACAACAACTATAACATCCTCAATTTCATGTTATGCTAACTTACCTCAATAACCCTGAGTAATTAAGCACTTAATGAGAAAATATGAGACTATGGCTTAATTAAGGGGTTAATGAAGAGTTTATGAGGTAACTCGGATGAGATAAGTCAAGAGAATGCTTAATCGAGATTAGATAATCTCTAATTAAGCAAGTCAGACTCTTGATAGCTTAATTAAGCACTAGTCGCCCTTAATTAGCTTAGTCGAGTTTAATTAAGGTTAATTAAGCTTAGTCACAAGATTAATTTTTGTTAATCATGTTCTTGTGTGTTAATCATTAATCCTTGCTTAATCACCTTAATTAAGTTATATGAGCACTTAATCACATGATTAAATTCAAATTTAGTCAACTAGACAATAAAGTAAAGAGTGATGTCATAAAAGCATAAAGTATGAGACAAGAATGCTTTATGTAAGAGTTTGACCATGTTTTGTCTCCCTATCATCCCATTTGTCCCCTTAATCCCAAATTAACACAAGATAACACAAAAATATCTCTCCCCCTCCCTTTAATGTAGGACACCACTTTCTCTCTCTTTTACCCCATCCATTTTCATTTTCACTCATCTTATTCTCTCTCATCAAACCAAATCCTCCAACTTCTCTTTAAACTCTAAATTCTTTCATCTTTTTCTTCATCTTCTTCTTCCTTTCCTCACAACCACCACCCAAAACAACTCACTTAGCCCTTCAAAGATCACATCTTTTGGTCTTTGAAGACAAGATCTAAACACTACAAGACTCATTTTCAAGCGAATTCAAGAGTTCTCTCCTTACTCATTCAAAACTGCCACCATCATCAACCAAGGAGGAGTCTTCTTCATCTTCTTCTCCTTCCTCAAAGACGCTATTTTCCAAGCTTAGGTAGTGATCTTCATCTTTTGTTTTGTTTACTCAAAAAAGCTTGAAGCTTGGTTCTCTTAATGACCAAGATCTTTGAGTGAAAACTTAAGAAGATCTTTCATGCTCTTCATGAGCAAAAGTTTCTATTTTTGGTTAAAAATATGTTCTTGATGTTCTTCAAGTGTTCTTAAGTTTCTACTTTTAGAAAAATATGTTCTTGGTGTTCTTTAAGTGTTCTTAAGTTTCTACTTTTAGAAAAATATGTTCTTAATGTTCTTCAAGTGTTCTAAAGTTTCTACTTTTGGAAAGTATGTTCTTATTGTTGAGTGTTCTTAATGGTATCTTTTTTGAAGTTCTTTCTTTTCTTATGATGAGTTGATGACTGGAAAAGCCTTATCTTTTTTATGTTTTTCTTGATTTGATAAGACTATGAACATTCTAAAAGCCTTAAACTTTAAAAAGTTTGCTTCTTGACACCCAAAAAGTGGCGCTAAGTTTTAGTGCCATCATAAAATCTTCTTTTGTTTTGTTTGAAGACAAGAATACATGTAAAAGTCTAAGCTTTTTGGCATAATAAGCCTTTTTGAGTTAGAAAATGATATCTTGTCACCTTATGTCTTAGAAATCAAACCTTAAAGAAAAGACCTTTCATAAAGTTTCAAACTTTAATCAAGAATGAGACCTTTAAGTTATAAAGTGTTGTTTTATAACATTTAATTCATAAAGCTTAGATCTTGAACCAAAGCAATGCTAAAAGGTATTAGCTTTTATAAAGATTAAGACTTTTTAACCGTAAAGTTAATGTTTCATATCACTATTTGATCAAGTAGGAACCTTTTCAATGTAGAGACAACTTTAAGTCATAAAGTTGAGACCTTGATGGTCTTAGAATAATTAAATGAGTCAACTTTCATAATGAACAACACTTTTTAGTTAAAAAGCTAGTAACTTGTATCATTAATTCATAAAGATCTAGTCTTTGTGATAAAAGCTTGAAGCTTTGTAACTTGATTGAGTTAAAAATCACCCTTGGTGTTTAGTGAACATGGTGTTGTTGGGTTCATGATGTGGTTATGCATTGTCATGACCCAAGGATTAGAGGGATCTCAAACTCCTTGGGAATAGAAGTATGATTAGGGCCTCTGAGCATACCATGAACCTAGGAATCACTAAGTGCACTATCTCAAGGAAAGGAAACAATCACTTAACTTAATTAATTTGAACAAGTGTTCCATAAGACATGAACTCAAGCAAAGAATAATTTCATATGAGAGCTAAGTAACTAAAAGACCACATACACATATCTTAACTATGTGATTCTCTCATGGGTAACCGTGAGAAATCATATGATGATTCATAATATTCTTCACAAAGAATAATGCAACTATAAACCCCTTTAGGGTGTAAATGTGTGATGCCATGCAGCATGATGAATGATAAGTTTGATTGAGCTTTGTCTCATGATTGAATGATGAGTACGATGATATGATATAGATATGATGAACTATTAGTTGAAGGTTGATGATTGGCATTTTGGGGAAGCTCCGGTTTAGTCGTTATGCTGCCAGATTTCCGTCAAAATTATGGAATTAGTCATATCATTGCATGTGTCTAGTCAAAGAAGAACTATTCATATAAAGTATAATAATAAGAAATAAAAGATTGGGACATGACCCCTTGATCACTTCCGGGAAGTAAGAGATGGCGATCCACAAAGAACCTCTAAGAAGGAGGCAAGGGTGACATGGAGGACCCTCCAACCAAGAGGTAACCAATATCTCCTTAGTCTGATTTGGTTAGTACTGCATGACAACGCTCACGGAATGAGCTCATGTCCAAAAACAGTCTATTTCAAAGGAAAAGAAAAAGAATGTTAAGCACGTGCTAAAAAACAAAAGTCAAAGTACAACTGTAACATCCACGACTTCCGATTTCCGAGTTCATAGTATTCCCAACCTCCAAATTCATCTTCAAAATTTGGATGGACAAGGATTTACGATTTCGAGTTTGTCTTATAGTTCAGTTTCGATCTCAATATTAGCTTTGACTTGAGCTTAGTTCCAAGGCTAACAAGGGATTTCTTCCGACTTCGGACCTCATGCATGCAGCTTACGGCCTCCGATTTAATGCATGAAGCTTACGATTTCCGACCTTGAAAGCGTGTATAAATTTTGACCTCGTCAGTATGAATTTCGATTTCCGATTTCGTGAGCTGAAATGAGGTGACTGATGCTTCCAACTTACGACGTTTTCGACCTCAGCACACTTTACGACTTCCGATCTTAACGATCAAAGAGTAAAATGTTCGATTTCCGACTTCGTCTCTAAGGCTCAAATGAAACTGACTGTATTCCGAATTCCGACATTATGATTCACCAATGTACGAGATCCGATCTTGAGTCCAATATTAGTAGCTCTCATTTCTATATCTTTTCGAGTTCCGAGACAGCAATTTTATAATTCCCGAGTTCCGACTTTAAGTGCTTGGCTTCACACCAGGCTCTGCTTTCAAGTTTCAACTAGATTGGATGTTTTCTGAGTTCCGACTTCATATACAGGAAGTTCACGAGTTCTGACTTTATAAAGCGTACGAGTTCCGATTTCGTTTCCAGAATATACTGGAAACTACTCCCACTTTAGGCGACGTGGAGAGTGATTCTACCACATAAAGAGGGCAACGTGGAGAGTAAGGTTGGCTGAAGCTTGGCCTTTTGTTTAGAGGCCAATCAAAACATTCCAAGTTAACTCCCACTCATGCATATATAACACACCATCCTCCTTTGATTCAGACCATTATTCACGTTGCTTTCCTCTTCTCCATCAGCTCTCTTCCTCTCTTGTTCACACACCCAAAACTCAAGCTAAGTTCCAGCCTTGTTCATCCAAACTCCAAGAATTCAGCACAAAACACTTAGATCAAAGGTAGGGGTTTTGATTTCTTGCATCAAAGCCATGCACTTGGCTGACTGGGCTGAATCATTTTCACCTTATTTGATGTGTGAATTAACTAATTATGCTTGGATTAATAGGAGATTTTGAGTTAGAAGTAGAATTAGAAGAAGATAACTAAGAGAAGTAAATGGATGAAGGTGCTGTCTTGGTAGAGAGTTCACGGCAGTCCGTATGGCGGAGCGTACGGCGCCGCCTACAATCGGTCAAATCCGATGAAACTATTTTTAATGAAACTAGACATCTAGGGCTTTCCATACATATATCATATAAGACCATTGGATTAATAGTGAGAGAGATATGAATTTTTGAAGTTCGACCTAGGAATCAGGACATCCACCCAGGCAGTATGGGTTGAGAAGGGTGTAACTCACCCTATACAACTCCAAATCGAGTGAAACTAATTTTGTTGAAAAGCTTACACATAGGAGAACAATATCCAAGGAAATTCCGAGTTTGTTATCAACTCAGTTGTTCCCAGTGATTTGAAGAAATTACCCTATGTCCAAATCAGGCCAACACAGGGTAGTTCAGAAAGGCTAAGTTTCGGGGCTTGTAACTCGAGCCCTGTTAAGGCAAATGAAATGGAACTTTTTGTGTATGAAAGGTTGTCCTGTTAGCTTTAAAATTAGGCCAATTTCGTCTGATTTGAGTCAGTTTTCGATTTTTAGTGAATTTCTACTTTTAATTGTCTGATTCTGGCTAGCCAATGGGCAGGCCGAGGTAAAGTTTATATATCTTGAGTTATAGATACCGAAATTAGATGGGACCAAAGAGATTAGAAAATAGACACCCAACACTGGAACATACTCAAATTTGAGGTCCAAATGAGTTAAAATGAAATTGTGGCATGAATTACAAAAACCGGGTTGGTTGAATACGCTGAGGCAGGATTTCTGCCTTAATGAATTTGACATGGATTTGAGTTCTATGTTGGAATATAAATGTGAAATTGTGTTCCTTGTGATAAATTGATGAATTGATTGGCTGGCACTATTCATGGGGAAGCGGACACGTTCCGTTATGCTGCCGAAATTTCGGTAGACCCCATGTACAAGTTATGAATTACATGCTAATGCATATGCATTCTTAAGAAAGCCATGAAAGTTATGAAAAGAATTGTGTTATTATGCAAGTTCCATACTACTTGGGCCAGCCCCGGATAGAAAGTTAATGGGAATAGATCGGTGGGAAGATCGGGGAAAGTAAACCCGGCATTCCTATATAGGAACGAGCTCGATCCTGATAAGCAGACTATTACCCAGGAGTCTAAAATGGCCAAGAACTCCCAGGGGACCAAGAGAGATGGAAAATGATAGAAACTAATGAAAGAGATTATGAAGGAAAGATTATGAACGAGTCCACATGATCACATGAATGCATGAATACATGGACTAGTTACCTTGAGATGTTTACAATTGTCTGTTACAATTGCTCACTGCTATGTATTTATTTATTTCGTTTATCATTCTATACATTAGTATTAGCAATCTATTTTGTTTCTTATGCCGATTAAAGTAAAACTGAACCTTGCCTCGGACCAGACATGTTCTTAAACTCATGAAAATGGACTTTTTAGTTTGAACACCTATTTTTACAAATAAATAAAACCCGAGGCAACTGAGAATGTATGTGACGTCAGTACAAGTATAACCGAACCCTACTGAGAATTTTCTTGAAATTCTCACCACGTTTTGTGTCCCCCGCATCATTCTCAGACACTGGCAATGGACTCCATAGCCACCCTTTTTATTGAGATTCCTGCATTACAGTTCCACCATGACCTGGAGTTGGACTCCTTATACATAGCCGGTTCATGCAACTTTAAATGCAGCCTCTTGATAGGAACTTTGATGTTCCTTTACACCATCCCTCTTCGACCTCGCTACCCCTTATATTGCCATCCCTCTACATATGGCGCACTCCACATCCTGTACCTCCCGCACCCGCGCACCCGCGACCACGCCCCTGAGTCACCACCGCAGCGGTCCCGACATCCCGCTGAGTTCCGAGAGTGACCCCTCCGAGGCCACCGGCTCGTCGCCCTCTTCCTCCTCGGGACCTAGCGCAGATTACACCCCGACCGAGCCTGGCATGGCTAACGGCTACCTGACGGAGTAGTTTAGTGGCGGGGATGTTGTACAGTATGACCCTCTTTTGGATAGTATGTAGCTTTGGGTCATGGGTTTTGATTGTAGGGTTAGCAGTAGGTTACGAAATGTCCTTTGAGGACCATAGGGTATTTTGGCAGATGAGGGTATTATGATCCTTCTGATACACCAGCTCCGTATATGTTCTACTTTAGAACTTTGTATATAAACTGAGATAGTGACTTCTGATATATATATAGGTGTTTACACGTATGCAGTAACATTATTGTACCATACTTATCTTGATGATATTTTATTCGGTTCGTTTTCGTTTTTAATATAACAGTACGCCGTTTCGTCAATAGAGACGATTTAAAGAGAAATTAAAATTTGAAGGGTAATTAAAGTATCAACACTGTAACACGACCTGACTAGTTTCATGCTATGGCTTAAGCATAACATAAAATTAGTAGGGTGTTACAAGGACCATGGTCAAGTTGATGAGTTGCATAGCCATGCATGTTATTATATTCCTTATCTGCATTATGAATGTGTGTTATGTATATTAGCACGTATGCTTATGTATGACACTATGGATATGATGATAAAGTTAAAAGTAACCTGCTTCGGGAATTATGTTTTCTAAAACTATTAAAATTGAACCGATACCTGCCCATTGTTTTTATAATTAAACCCGAAGTGGCTGGGATGATGACGATGACACTGTGTTTGTCTAGTTGCGATCCTATTGAGAAATTTAGTATTTCTCATTCCTACGTTTTCCGTGGTCTTCAGAGCATGTCGACGTCAGGCATGGTGGTGATCTACATTGAGTTCCCGGTGTGGCGTTGGCGCTTTGGCCCGATGCTAAATGCCTCTGTCTTTGTTGGCGGCGCAGTGGCGATGAGGGTCTGCATCCTCCATGACCGCCAGTTTCAGACTCCCGTGATGAGCCCATTTTTCCGACTGCATCAGGCATGTGGCAAGATTACTATGGATGACATCCGTCCCCTACTTTCAGCCACCGAGGTACCCCACCGATGATGACGAGATTGACTCGGATACCCGCTTGACTATTTCACTGGATTCCGATCCCTCGAAGCCGTCCTATCTGAGCTACCATCTGGAGACCGATCCGTCTGAGCCCTTCTATCCGAATTATTATGGGGATCTCCTTTGTTGGGTTCGTTGCGACCGGTGATTCGATCATCTTCTGATTCTTTTGTTTCATCTGCTGGCCTGGTTTCATCCCCGGTTCGTAGGCGTGGGTTCATTCATACCCGCGCTGTGCCCTGTGGGCAAGGACATGCTCGAGGAGGGGGGCGTGGTGGTGCTTCTCCCAGTGGATATGGGAATGGTTTCCTCCCGCCAGATGCTTGATGTGACGACTTCATGCGGAGCCGAGCACGAGGATAGCCCCTTTTGGTCGTAGTTATAGGGTTATTATTCTGTTGTATGGCATGCTTGGGTAGTAGGATTTTCTTATGTATTTCCTTTTATTATGTATTTGGTAGGTTTCTTGTGTAGGGCTAACAGTAGATATCGGACCCATTATTATCTTATATATGACTCTGGTATGACTATTATCATATTATTATGGATGGTCGAGGAATGAATGTTATCTTTATCTAAGGTTGTGGTTATTCTCATTGCTTCTATTTATGTAAATGTGATGTATGATTGAGATAGCGATGTTGTTTTACACATTCACGATGCGCTCATGGCTTTTGATTTCAAAAACGGTTTACTCGTCTTGATCAAAAAAAAAAATTACCCCTATTTTCGTTAAAAAATAATTTCTAAAAGGTAATATTAGTTCCGCGAGCAAAAGTAACAACTAGTAATTCTACAATATGACTTGAGCATAAAATGGAACTATTAGGGTGTTACAATTTGGTATCAGAGCAGTTCGTCCTTAAAGAGCACAGGATAGGTGACTATGCTTCTAAGCATACGTTTTAGTTAAGTCATGCTTTGAGTCTCGTCTGTATGATGAGGCGTAGGAATTAGATGTGCATGATCGTCTATTCTGAATGTGGTTAGTTGCTGGTTCACTCAACATAAATGTTGAGCCTGATCAACTCAATGTCTTCTGTCTTGTGTACCAGGAACTAATGGCTTCAGGAAGACGTGGTAGGCCCCGTAACGAGCTAAAAGGTCCTGAGGAAGTCATGGGGACGCTTCGTGAAATGGCTGCTGCTATGAGGGAGCAAGCTGCTGCTGCCCATCGCATGATGGAGCGAATAGAGCAAAGGGATGAGGAGAATCCCGAAAGGCACAATGGAGGAGCTAAGGTATATCTTAAGTACCTCAAGTTTGCTGAGTTCAGGAAGGCAAATCCGCTGAGCTTCAGAGGGATGTACAACCCCGATCGAGCCAATGAGTGGATCAAGGCCATTGAGAAGATTTTCACGGTATTGGCCTACAACGAGGAGCAGAAGGTAGCCTTTGCTACCTATATGTTGGAAGTTGATGCTGAGTTCTGGTGGGTAGGTGCAAAAAGGCTATTAGAAGGAGCCCAAACCCACATCACCTGGGAGATTTTCAAGACGCACTTTTTTGAGAAGTATTTTCCTGCATCCGTGAGGAATGCAAAGGAGCTAGAGTTCATGAGTCTGTGACAAGGGACCATGAATATTACTGAGTATACTGCTAAGTTCAAGGAGTTGTGCAAGTTCTCGACAATTTATCAAGGGAACCCGGATAAGCATTGGAAATGTGTGAAGTTTGAAGGGGGGATTACATGAGGAGATATTGGCATCTATAGGACCAATGGAGATCCGTGACTATGCTGCACTCGTCAACAAGTGCCGTTTGATAGAGGATTGCAACCTCAAGCTGTCGGTGGCAAGGCCCGAGGCCTACAAGAAGAAGTTAGCACTGCAAGGGTAGAAGTTCAAGCTCCAACCCCTGAGGAAACCATTTTAAGGTGGAGGTTTCAAAGGAAAGCAACCCCAGAAGCCTATTGGGAATCCAACCAAGCCGGCGAATGGTCAAGCTTGCCCTAAGTGTGGCAAACATCATGGAGGACACCCTTGTTTAGCTGGCCAGAATGCGTGTTTTCGATGCGGAAGGCCTGGACATATGGCTAAAGACTGCACTGTCAAGCTGTTGTCCCCTGCCAACAAGCCCCAACACCAAGGAAGGGTCTTTGCTCTTAATACTAAGGAGGCCACTCAGTCCGACAATCTGATCCAAGGTAAGTGTGAGGTCAATGGTAGGACCTTAATTGTGCTGTATGATTCTGAAGCTACATACTCCTTTATTTCTCATGATTGTGTAGATAGGTTAGGATTGTCTGTGTCTGAATTGCCTTATATGTTAATCGCTTTTACTCCTGCTGGGAAACCAGTTAAGACTTGTCATTGTTGCTTGAGTTGTCAATTCCAAATTGATGGTAGGTCTTTCATAGCAAATTTGATTTGTTTGCCTTTGTCTGGTTTGGATTTGATTCTAGGCATGGATTGGCTTTTGGCTAACCATGCTATGATAAATTGCTCTGAAAATTTTGTTCTTCTTCCCCCTGTACTTGTTAAGCCCGTGGAGCCTGGTAGTTTGTTTTTGACCTCTGTTAGGGTAGAAAGTAGTGAGTTTGGTGATCACGAATGTTTTCTCCTTATGGCAAGTGAAGTGGAACTTAGGTGGGTATTGGATGAGATCCCCGTAGTTAGGGAATACCCGTATGTGTTTCCTGACAATATACCTGAGTTTCCCCCGGAAAAGGAAATCGAGTTTTCTATAGAGTAGGTGCCGGGTACGGGGCCAATCTCTATAGCACCCTATAGGATGTCCCCACTGGAGTTATCGGAGTTGAAGGGACAATTAGAAGAGTTGTTGGGAAAGAAGTTTGTAGGACCTAGCGCCTCACCTTGGGGAGCCCTAGTGTTATTTGTGAAAAAGAAGGATGGCAGTATGAGGCTGTGTGTGGATTATAGGCAATTAAACAAGGTGACTGTCAAGAACAAGTATCCCTTGCCTAAGATAGATGACCTCATGGACCAATTGCAAGGTGCAGCTGTGTTCTCTAAAATTGATCTGAGATCTGGATATCATCAGATAAGAGTGAAGGAGGAGGATATACCCAAGGCGGCTTTTCGGACAAGGTATGGACATTATGAGTTTACAGTGATGTCATTTGGATTGACTAATGCCCTTGCTGTTTTCATGGATTATATGAATAGGATCTTTAGGCCCTACTTGGACAAGTTTGTAGTTGTTTTCATAGATGATATTCTCATCTATTCGAGAACAAAGGAGGAACATGAAGAACATTTGAAGATTGTGTTAAGGATCTTGAGGGAAAGGAAACATTATGCTAAGTTATCTAAGTGTGAATTCTGGATGGAGGAAGTAAAGTTCTTAGGGCATGTGGTGTCACAAGGGGGTATTGCTATGGATCAAAGTAAGATTGAGGCTATGATGAATTGGGAGAGGCCGACCTCAGTGACTGAGATAAAGAGCTTCTTGGGTTTAACCGGTTACTACCACAGGTTTATAAAAGGGATCTCCCAGATATCTTTACCCTTAACCAAGTTGACGAGGAAGGATGCCCCATTTGTGTGGATGATGGACTGTGAGAAGAGTTTTCAGAAGCTAAAAAGTAAGTTAACCTCAACCCCAGTATTAGTTTTACTGGACCCTAGTGGATCGTTTGAGGTTTACTATGATGCCTTTGGGAGAGGTTTAGGTTATGTTTTGATGCAGAATAGGAACATGGTGGCTTATGCCTCTAGACTGTTAAAGCCTCAAGAAGTGAACTACCCAACTCATGACTTGGAATTAGTGGCCGTAGTGTTTGCCCTGAAGATATGGAGGCATTATCTGTATGGTGCGAAATTCAAGATGTTCTCTGATCATAAGAGCTTGAAGTATCTCTTTGATCAAAAGGAGCTGAATATGAGGCAAAGGAGGTGAATGGAGTTTCTAAAGGATTATGATTTTGGGTTGAACTATCATCCTGGGAAAGCCAATGTGGTGGCTGACGCATTAAGTTAGAAATTATTGCATGCATCATGGATGATGGTCAAGGAGGATAAGCTAGTAAGGAGCTTTAGAGACCTTGACCTTGGAGTAATGGGGACCCTCCATAGTCTAAGATGGAATCAGCTTAGGGTGACAAGCAATTTCAAGAGTCAAATTGCTCAAGCCCAAGGCAAGGAAGAGGAGTTCTTGAAAACCCTAGCATTGGTGAAAGAAGGAAAGTTGAAGGGTATTGCGCAAGGTGCAGATGGACTATGGAAATTTGAAGGAAGAGTGTGTACTTGCAAGTGGTGACCTCCGAAGAAGGATTTTGGAGGAGGCTCATAAGAGCCATTTCACCATACACCTTGGTGTGACAAAGATGTATCAAGAAGTTAAGAAGATGTTCTTGTGGCCAGGATTGAAGATGGATGTTGCGGAGTTGGTAGGCAAGTGTTTAGTCTGCCAGAAAGTAAAGATTGAGCACCAAAAGCCCTCTGGTATGTTGCAACCATTGGAGATCCCAGAATGGAAATGGGAAAGTATCGCTATGGACTTCGTGATGGGTTTACCCAAAATGCAAGCTGGTTTCGATGCGATATGGGTAATTGTTGACAAATTAACCAAGTCTGCTCACTTTTTGCCCATTCGAGCTACTTATCCTTTGGAAAAGTTAGCCCAGCTGTATGTCCAAGAGATAGTAAGACTGCATGGTGTATCTTCAACCATAATCTCCGATAGAGACCCGAGGTTTACCTCTAGATTCTGGGGAGCCTAGCAAAAGGCTTTTGGAACGAAGCTTTGCCTACGTATAGCTTATCACCCCCAGACGGATGATAGTTGGAGAGGACCATCCAAGCTTTGGAGGATATGTTGAGAGCTTGTGTATTGGATAACCGAGGAAGTTGGGACAAATACTTACCTTTGATCGAGTTTGCCTATAACAATAGCCATCATGCAAGTATTTGTATGGTACCCTATGAAGCTTTGTATGGAAGGAAGTGCCAATCTCCCCTATGTTGGTTTGAACTTGGTGAGCAAAGCCTATTAGGACCTGATCTTATGAGGCAGACCACAGAGCAAGTCAAAATGATTAGAGACAGAATCCTTACAGCCTAGAGCCATCAAAAGAGTTATGCAGATAAGAGGAGAAAGCCTCTAGAGTTCCAAGAGAGAGAACATGTGTTCCTGAAAATCACTCCTACGACCGGCATAGATAGAGCCATGAAGGACAAAAAGTTAAGCCCCGGCTTCTCGGCCCTTTTCAAATTTTAAAACGTGTCGGTTGCTTACCAAATGGCCTTACCTCCAAATTTGTCAAACCTTCATGATATTTTCCATGTGTCTCAATTGAGAAAATATCATTCTAATCCTAGTCATCTACTTGAGCCTGAAAGCGTACAGTTAAGGGAGGACCTAATTTTCAATCTACCACCGTCTCGGATCGTGGATCGTGGGGCAAACAGTTGAGGAGTAAGACAGTACCCTTGGCCAAGGTGGCTTGGGGTAGAGGAAATATGGAAGAATATACGTAGGAGCTGGAGGCCGACATGAAGAATGAGTATCCAAATTTGTTTTCAGGTAACGAATTTTGAGAGCAAAATTCTTTTTAAAGGTGAGGAGAAATGTAACATCCTCAATTTCGTGTTGTGCTAAATTACCTTAATAACCCTGAGTAATTAAGCACTTAATGAGAAAGTATGAGACTATGGCTTAATTAAGGGGTTAACGAAGAGTTTATGAGTTAACTCGGATGAGATAAGTCAAGAGAATACTTAATCGAGATTAGATAATCTCTAATTAAGCAAGTCAAACTCTTGACAACTCAATTAAGCACTAATTACCCATAATTAGTTTAATCGAGTTTAATTAAGGCTAAATAAGCTTAATCGCAAGATTAATTTTTGTTAATCATGTTCTTGTGTGTTAATCATTAATCCCTGCTTAATCGCCTTAATTAAGTTGTATGAGCACTCAATCACATGATTGAAATAAATTTAGTCAACTAAACAATAAATTAAAGAGTGATATCATAAAAGCATAAAGCATGAGACAAGAGTGCTTTATGTAAGAGTTTGACCATGCTTTGTCTCCCTATCATCCCATTTGTCCCCTTAATCCCAAATTAACACAAGATAACACAAAAATATCTCTCCCCCTCCCTTTAATGTAAGACGCCACTTTCTTTCTCTTTTAGCCCATCCATTTTCATTTTCACTCATCCTATTCTTTCTCATCAAACCAAATCCTCCTACTTCTCTCTAAACTCTCTCATCTTCTTCTTCATCTTCTTTTTCCTTTCCTCACAACCACCACCCAAAACCACTTACTTAGCCCTTCAAAGATCACATCTTTTGGACTTTGAAGACAAGATCTAAACACTACAAGACTCATTTTCAAGAGAACTCAAGAGTTCTCTCCTTGCTCATTCAAAACTGCCACCATCATCAACCAAGGAGGAGTCTTCTTCATCTTCTTCTCCTTCCTCAAAGACGCCATTTTCCAAGCTTAGGTAGTGATCTTCATCTTTTGTTTTGTTTACTCAAGAAAGCCTGAAGCTTGGTTCTCTTCATGACCAAGATCTTTGAGTGAAAACTTGAGAAGATCTTTCATGCTCTTCATGAGCAAAAGTTTCTATTTTTGATTAAAAATATGTTCTTGATGTTCTTCAAGTGTTCTTAAGTTTCTACTTTTGGAAAGTATGTTCTTATTATTGAGTGTTCTTGGTGGTATCTTGTATGAAGTTCTTTCTTTTCTTATGATGAGTTGATGATTGGAAAAGCCTTATATTTTTAAGTTTTTCATGATTTGATAAGACTATGAACACCCTAAAAGCCTTAAACTTTAAAAAGTTTGCTTCTTGACACACAAAAAGTGGCGCAAGTTTTAGTGCCATCATAAAGTCTTCTTTTGTTTTGTTTGAAGATAAAAAATACATGTAAAAGTCTAAGCTTTTTAGCATAATAAGCCTTTTTGAGTTAGAAAATGATATTTTGTCACCTTATGTCTTAAAAATCAAACCTTAAAGAAAAGACCTTTCATAAAGTTTCAAACTTTAATCAAGAATGAGACCTTTAAGTCATAAAGTGTTGTTTTATAACATTTAATTCATAAAGCTTAGATCTTGAACCAAAGCAATGCTAAAAGGTATTAGCTTTTATAAAAATTAAGACTTTTTAACTGTAAAGTTAATGTTTCATATCACTATTTGATCAAGTAGGAACCTTTTCAATGTAGAGACAACTTTAAGTCATAAAGTTGAGACCTTGATGGTCTTAGAATAATTAAGTGAGTCAACTTTCTTAATGAACAACACTTTGTAGTTAAAAAGCTAGTAAGTTGTATCATTATTTCATAAAGATCTAGTCTTTACAATAACAACTTGAAGCTTTGTAACTTGATTGAGTTAAAAATCACCCTTGGTGTTTAGTGAATATGGTGTTGTTGGATTCATGATGTGGTTATGCATTGTCATGACCCAAGGATTAGAGGGATCTCGAACTCCTTAGAAACAGAAGTATGATTAGGGCCTCTGAGCATACCATGAACCTAGGAATCACTAAGTGCACTATCTCAAGTAAAGGAAACAATTACTTAACTTAATTAATTTGATCAAGTGTTCCATAAGACATGAACTCAAGTAAAGAATAATTTCATATGAGAGCTACGTGACTAAAAGACCACATACATATATCTTAACTATGTGATTCTCTCATGGATAATCGTGAGAAATCATATGATGATTCGTAATATTCTTCACAAAGAATAATGCAACTATAAACCCTTTTAAGGTATAAATGTGTGATGTCATGCAGCATGATGAATGATGAGTTTGATTGAGCTTTGTCTCATGATTGAATGATGAGTATAGTGATATGATACAGATATGATGAACTATTGGTTGAAAGTTGATGATTGGCATTTTGGGGAAGCTCCGGTTTAGTCGTTATGCTACCGGATTTCCGTCAAAACTATGGACTTAGTCATATCATTACATGTGTCTAGTCAAAGAAGAACTATGCATATAAAGTATAATAATAAGAAATGAAAGAATGGGACATGACCCCTCAATCACTTCCGCGAAGTGAGAGATGGCGATCCACAAGGAACCTCTACGAAGAAGGCAAGGGTGACATGGAGGACCCTCTAACTTAGAGGTAACCAAAATCGGCTTAGTCTAATTTGGTTAGTATTGCGTGACAATGGTCATGGAATGAGCTCATGTGCAAAAGCAGTCTATTTCAACGGAAAAGTAAAAGAATGTTAAGCACGTGCTAAAAAATAAAAGTCAAAGTAGGACCATGGTCAAGTTGATGAGTTGCATAGCCATGCATGTTATTATATTCCTTATCTGCATTATGAATGTATTTTATGTATATTAGCACGTATGCCTATGTATGACACTATGGATATGATGATAAATTTAAAAGTAACTTGCTTTGGGAATTACGTTTTCTAAAACTATTAAAATTGAACCGATACCTGCCCACTGTTTTTATAATTAGACCCGAAGTGGCTGGGATGATGACGATGACACTATGTTTGTCTAGTCGCGATCCTACTGAGAAATTTAGTATTTCTCATTCCTACATTTTCCGTGTCATCTTCAGAGGATGTCGACATCGGGCACAGTGGTGATCTACATTGAGTTCCCAGTGTGGCATTAGCACTTTGACGCGGTGCTAAATGCCTCTGTGCTATCGGCCTTGTGAATAAGTCTACATCTTCCATGACCGCCTTGATTTGGACTCCGTGATGAACCCATTTTTCCGACCTTATCAGCCATTTGGCAAGGTTACTATGGATGACATCCGCCCCTACTTTCAGCCACCAAGGTACCCCATCGATGATGACGAGACTGACTCCGATATCCGCTTGACTGTTTCACTGGATTTCGATCCCTTAAAGCTGTCCTATCCGAGCTGCTATGTGGAGACCGATCTGTTTGAGCCCTTCTATCGGACTCATTCTGGGGGATCTCATCGTTCGGGTTCGTTGCAGCCTTTGGTGATTCGTCTATCTTCTGATTCTTTTACTTCATCTGCTGGCCCAGCTTCACCCCCAATTCGCGGGCATAGGTTCATTCGTACCCGCACTGTGCCCCGTGGGCGAGGACATGCTCGAGAAATGGGACGTGGTGGTGCTTCTCCCGGTGGATATGGGAACAGTTTCCTCCCACCAGATGCTTAATGTGATGACTGCATGCGGAGCCAAGCACAAGGATAACCCCTTTTGGTTGTACTTATAGGGTTATTACTCTGTTGTATGGCATGCTTGGGTAGTAGAATTTTCTAATGTATTTCCTTTCATTATGTATTCTGTAGGTTTCTTATATAGGGTCGACAGTAGATATCAGACCCATTATTATCTTATGTATGATTCTGGTTTGACTATTATCATATTATTATGGATAGTCGTGGAATGAATATTATCTTTATCTAAGGTTGTGGTTATTCTCATTGCTTCTATTTATGTAAATGTGATGTATGATTGAGATAGCGATGTTGTTTTACATGTTCATGATGCGCTCATGGCTCTCGGTTTCAAAAACGGTTTACTCGTCTTGTTCAAAAAAAAAATTTACCCCTATTTTCATTAAAAGGTAATTTCTAAAAGATAATATTAGTTCCGCGAGCAAAAGTAACAACTAGTAATTCCACAATATGACCTAAGCATAGAATGGAACTGTTAGGGTGTTACAACAACCGACCAATAACAACAATGAAGACCTTCTTGGCCTTAGAAATGAAGCCTTAAGCTCTAGAAAATGAGAAAAAGGAGAAAAAGAAGGACAAGAAGAAAAAAGATTCTTCTATCCAAGAAACATTGCAAAGAAGACGAAATCTAAACCTTCTAGTGAAGAGAAGAAGCAAAAGAAAATAAGAAGCCTATCTCTAATATCTGAGAAGAGAAAGACAAGCAAGAGGGAGACTATTAAAGCTTGCTGAAGAGTCTCTTCCTCATCAAAGGCTGAAAATAAGGTCTCTACCATTGGTGTAGAACCTATCAATTTGGCAGAGCTTGCCCTCGTAACCTACAGCTAGAGCTTCCAAACCAGCTCAAAGGGGTATAACAATAAGGGAACTTGTGCCTCTAGAACAACCAGCACAAGAAGAAGTTTAAGAAGGCAAGGGCACGAAGAAACTAAATAAAGTCCTTGCTAAACCTTTAAGAGATTCCACTCCTTTACCTCTAAGAAGAGCACGAAGAAAAACTGCTGAAAATAAGCTAAAAGAAAAAACTTGATTGCAGATGCAAAGGAATTTGGCTACTAGTGTTGGAGCTTTAGAACCTAGAAGCTCTTCTATCTCTCAGGAGGAAGAACAGCAATTTGTGGTGATTGAAAAGGTCAATCCGCCATCCGAGATAAGAAGGGTAGTTGTGCCCTTAGTACAAAATCTATCCAAGCAAAAAAGCTGAAACTCAACCTCTGAACTTGCCATTGGTGCATAGCACTCAAGAAAGATCAATGGTTGAGTGGATTGAGGCTAAAACAATAGCTGTTGCACTAGAAAGGACTGCGGTTGAAAAAGTTTTAGCTCTAGTAATAGAGAATGTTGTTTTTAAACCTAAGGCTGCACTTCTATCCACTCCAATGCCCAATCCAGCATCTACCACTGCATCTCAAGATATTCTAGCCACCCCAACTGTAACACCCTAAGAATCTCATACTATGCATAAGTCGTGTTATGTCCGATTATTAGTTGTTACTTATGCTCACGAAAAATTTAAGCTCTTTTGGAAAATATATTACATCAAAAATAGGGTAATTTTTTTTTTTTAAAGAAGTCATCCTTTTTGAAGCATTTTAAAAACATGAGCCTCAAGCATGAAGGAATGTCGCTTAAGGAATACGCATATAAAACCAAATGTCAAGCAATAAAGCATAAGGGTAGTAAGGAGAATATTCATACACAGCAAAGCTAAGATAACCACATAATATAATATAAGATATAGTATCATAGGTTACATCTAAGGGCTCACGGCTATACCATGGCTTAATTATACAAAGCAACTAAATAGATCCATGTCTCACAAGTGGTAGTAGAAGATAACATAAAATGCATAGAAGAAGGTATGAATGACCGTGGTAGTCGTCGCCAAGATCGCATCCTCATTAGTGCCATAGCACTACTCATACTCGGGTGGATCCATGTTCTACTCCACAAGAAATGCCATCGAAGTCTAGTGACGATATAGAAAAATGAACATGAGAAATAATATTTCTCAGTAGGACTTTAACTCAACAAGAAAGTGTCTTCATTATCGTCCCAACCACTTCAATTTTACCAAAAAACTAATGAGCATGCATATAGTTCAATTATTAGGTTTTCGAAAACATAATTAGCTGAAGTGGATTCTTTTTAATCATGCATTCTTATCATGACATAAACATAAACACAATCATAAGCATGGAGCAGGAAACATGGATGGATGCATCATGCATATGTATCTTGTAATCTCCATTCTTTCTTTTATCCTTTGCATTTTCTTATGTGCTTCTGCATGAGAACTTTTATTATATTTTATTTTATTTTTAATATCTTTTAAGTTGAAGTTGTAATCTCCAATGTCCAACTGAAATAGTCTCATATCCTTAGACGTTTCTAGCTTTAAGGTTTTGATGAATATGAAATTAAGATTTAAGTAAATCTCTTGGACAGTAAATGATTTGGTTTAGCTAAATGCATTCATGTGTGAGTAAAATCATCTACTTTGAAGTCAAATGATTTTTGTACAAATCAATGCATCTAAATCCATGGCACTTCATGAAAATATGATTATTTGGAAAAATCGCTTTGTGTTTTGTATGTTTACTCACTCAGGAATAAGAAAGAAAGTTTAGAAGGATGTGATACAGCATCAGAAAGGAAAAAAACATACCATGAGAAAGATCACACCATATTCAAAAGGATGACTCGGTCCAAAAGGATGATCATCAAAAACTTATTACTCATGAAGGACCTCATCTTGAAAGTTTCTTCCATACACTTCATTGAAAAATTCAAAAAGTCAAATATGATTTGACATAATGCAAATGAAGTGCTGATAAGTCCGAAAAGTGGGTGAAGACTTCAAATGGCTATTTTTCCTCTTCTGTGTTATCACTACTTGTTGAAGAAGAAAGCTACATCTTCTCTTTCCAATCATAAGCCAATGGATCGAAATAGCACAAAGCTCAAGATCTACAAGCTCCAACAATAATATTTTGAAGTCTATATAAAACTGGAATATGAAAAAGAAGATAGACACACTACTTAAATTTTTTCAAGCTACAACTGTTTTCATTCTTCAACCTTTCTCTACTTTCTGATACTCAAAAAAGTTACTCATAGTAACTTCTGTATGAAAATCTTCTCTACTGGATTGTAATAGATAACATTCTCACATTGAGGATTTAGAGAAATCACACATTGTGTGCATTTGATCTATACTCTGTAAAGAGCTTTTCGTGTGAGAGTAAACACAAATCTCTTTCTACAAAATCTCTTGTATCCAAACCCATTAGTAGTCAAAGTGAGCGTGGAGAAGTTAGAATAAACATTACTCGATTGTAAAGCTTGGAGAGGCTAAAGAAAGACTACTCAAATGTAAAAGCTTGGAGAGACTTGGAAAAAGAACACTCTTATATACAAATCTCAACAAAGAGTTAGGACTTGGACATAAGCATTTGGTTGGCTGAACCAGGATAAACCTTGTTGTGCGATCATTCTATCTTTTTCTCTTTATTAGTTGTCTTCATTCAATTTTCAAACTTTTATAGCCTTCAAAATATTTCAAATACACTACTGAACAAAGTTAATAACTATTATTTCTAACCATATTGCTTCTAAACTCCAAGTCTAGGACTTGAGAAAGTTGTTTTAAAAAATCTTACAGGTTAAAAATAACTAGTGAAAACATGATTCAACCCTTCTTCTCATGTCATCTCATCTGACAATTGGCTTCAGAGCCTAACTTCGGGGTTGTAGAGGATAAAGATCCATCAAATGGCACAACAAACAAATCATATTGCAAAGGGTCACTCTATCAACCTCTCCCATACTTTAATGGTGAAGACAATCTATACTCGAAGGATAGAATGAGACGCTTTATTGAGTTCACAAGTCTGGACATGTGTGAAATTATAGAAAATGGTGATTATGTGCCCATGACTAAGCAACCAGTGCCCAAAGGAGTTGCTAATCCAAAGCAACCTTCACTAGTAGTAGTCAGAAACATTCCAAGAAATGAATGGATTAACTAACCCAAATGAATGCTAAAGTAAAGTATCTACTCACATGTGCCTTGAGCAAAAGTGACTATGACAAGATCATATCCTGTGACTTAACAAAAGAAATCTAGGATAGACTCTAAGTGCTTCAAATACTGGAGCATGAAAACATTGATGAAATGATAACTAGATTTATGCATATCATAAATCAACTGAAAGCCCTAGGGAAAAGGTATACTAATGCAGAAATAGTAAGAAAGATTCTAAGAAGTCCTTCAAAAGCCTGGCATCCAAAAGTAACTGCTATTCAAGAAGATAAGGACTTAAATGTGCTTAGCTTAGATACTCTCATTGGGTCGTTGAAGACTCATGAAATTAAGCTTAACGAAGTCTCTGATGAGACTACCAAAAAAGGAAAGTCCATTGCTCTAAAGTCCACTAAAAAAAAAAGGACTCAATCTTCCAAGTCCATGAAAGCTTTAGAAGTGTCTGAAGGAGATGAAGAAGACTCCTCTAATGATGATGATGAGATTGCACATTTGGCAAAGAAGATCTCAAAAGCAGGGATAAAGACAAAGAAAAAAAACTTATTCCTAAGAAAGACAAAAACGGCAAGGCCAAGCAAGATGAAATTATTTGCTTTGAATGCAAAAAGAGCCAAGACATGTTAGATCTGATTGTCCTAAACTGAAAAAAGGCTCAAGAAAGAAGACTACAAAGAAGAAGGCTATAATGGCCACATGGGAAGACCTAAATGAAGAACAGGAGAATGCTGAATAAAAAGGAGAAGAAGAGATTACAGCAAATCTTTGCTTCATGGCAGATATAGTTTCGGAAGAAGAAACTGAGGTATCTTACTCTGAATTTGAACGTACTTCTGAAAATCTTCAAAAAGCTTACGATGATCTCTTGGAGGATTTTCAATTACTAGCTTCCCATTATCCTTCTTTAAAGAATAACTTCTTGAAACTGTCATCCGATTTCGAAAGACTTAAGATTGAGAATGAGAAGTTGGGGTATAAAATTGCTAAGCTTTTAAAAGAAAATGATACCCTCCAAAAGGATGTTACTGCCCTGAAAGCAAAGGCTTCTGAAGGTAGTCAAAATACTTTCTTTGATGTATTTGAACTTTAGAACTCAGTTAAACTTCTCAAAACTAATCCTGAGAAAATGGTTAATGGCTAAAAACATCTTGATCTTATGCTTAAAGGCCAAAAACCATATCTTGATAAAACTGAACTAGGATATGTGGAAAAATCAAATGAGAGTTCATCCAAAGATTCTCAACTAAAAATTTTGACATGTACATACTGTTTCAAAAGGGGACACTCTTTTGAAAAATACTTCTCCAAAAGGAAAGCTAAACAAAAAGTGAAAAAGCCCAAAACATCAACTAATTCAAAAGGACCCAAGAAGATTTGGGTACCTAAAGCAAAAATGGCTTCTGGTGCAAGTGTGTCTTAAATCAATACATCTAAAGGAAAAAAAGCGGTATCTGGACAATGGGTGATCCAGACACATGACAGGAAATAAATCTTGGTTCAGAAACCTCAGATCCAAGGATAGTGGAGTGCTGAAATTTGCTGATAGAATCAAGTTCAGAATTATCAGTATAGGTAATGTTAGTAAGAATGATCTGACTTAATAAATGATATTATGCTAGTAGAAGGATTAACTCATAACCTTCGGAGCATTAGTCAATTCGATGACCAAGGCTACAAAGTTGTGTTTGAACCTTCTCAATGTGTTATAAAAGATTCCACTTCTGATAAAATTATTCTTACTACTAGAAGGCATGATAATACTTATGTATTATATCTAGATGACCTTCTAAATCAAAATATAAAATGCTTAGCATTCTTCGTGGATGAAAAGTGGTTATGGCACAAGAAACTCGATCATGCTCATATGAAACTAATCTCTAAGATTTCTGAAAAAGAATTAAGCAAAGGTTTACCCAAAATTAGTTTTGAAAATAACTTATCTTGTGAATTCTATATTAGAGGTAAACAGACCAAGAGTTCCTTCCATAGTAAAAATGTAGTTTCTACTACAAAACCACTTGAGCTTTTACATGTTGATCTATTTGAACTAACTAGAACTACTAACTCAAGTGGTAGGAAATATGGTCTAGCCATAGTAGACAATTTCTCCATATTTACATGGGTTTTATTTCTAATCTATAAGGATGGAGCTTGTGAAGCCTTCAAAACTTTTTCAAAAAGAATTCGAAATGAAAAGGTTTTTGCATTACTTCCAGTAGATCAGATGATAGCGGAGAATTTGAAAATCATTCTTTCGAAACTTTCTGTGATGAAAATGGCATTTCACATAATTTCTCTTCTCTTAGAACTCCTCAACAAAATGAGGTAGTGGAAAGGAAGAATAGATCATTACAAGAAATGGCCAGAACTATGCTTCTTGAAAGTGAGTTATCAAAAGATTTTAGACAGAAGCAGTAAAAACTGCATGTTACATTCAAAATCGTGTTTTCTTAAAGTCAATTATCAATAAAACTCCCTATGAATTATTGAAAAGAAGAAAACCCAACATTTCATACTTCATGTCTTTGGATCTGAATGTTTTATACTTAACACAAAGGACAAGCTTTCAAAGTTTGATCCTAAGTCTGATCCTAGAATCTTTCTAGGATACTCTTCTATTTTAAAAGCTTGCAAGGTATACAAGAGGAAGACTTAGACCGTGGAAGAAACAATACATATAAGCTTCATGGAGAGAAGAAATGACTTCAACCAGAAGGTTGCTAATCTCAAAGAAGAAATGGAGAATATGTTTTTGAACAACAATGCCTAACATCAGCTAAACCTTTAGATTGCCACAAAAAATGGTGATGATGACGTTTCTGATCCTCCCTCTCATCAACATGTTTTTTATGATATTTCTGAAGATCCAGAAGGAATCAGAACCACATCTTCACTCAGAATAAAATCCAACCTTGCTCTCATATCTGAAATTCAATTAGAAAGTGTTGACAAAGCTCTTCAAGATCTAAGCTAGATTGAAGTTATAAAGGAAGAACTTACTCAATTTGAGAAAAGCAATGTCTGGTCTCTAGTCCCTTTACCGAAAGGATGATTTGCTATTGGGCCAAAATGGGTGTTCAAAAACAAACTTGATGAAAATAGGAAAGTAATTAGAAACAAAGCAAGACTAGTGGCACAAGGTTACAACCAACAAGAAGGCATTGATTATAATGAGACCTTTGCTCCTATAGTTAGACTAGAAGCTATCAAAATGTTGTTTGTCTATGCTGCTTATAAAGGGTTTGTTTTATTTCAGATTGATGTAAAATCTGCCTTTCTAAATGGCTTCATTTATGAGGAAGTTCATGTTAAACAAACTCCTGGTTTTGAAAATAAAAATGTTCCTTACCATGTCTTTAAACTTTCTAAAGCTTTATATAGATTAAAACAAGCTCCTAGAGCTTGGTATAATAGGCTTGGCTCATTTCTTCTCAAAAATGGTTTTAGAAGAGGAAAAGTTGACATTATGTTATTCCTCTTGCATGAGAAAAATGATTTTTTAATTGTGCAAATTTATGTTGATGATACAGTTTTTGGTGCAACTAATCAAAGTTTGTACAAGAAGTTCTTTGAGCCAATGCAGGGAGAATTTGAGATAAGCATGATGGGTGAACTGAAGTTCTTTTCAGGACTGCAAATCAAGCAACAGAAGAAAGGAATTCTTATTCATCAAGAGAAATATGTTAAGGATTTACTCAAAAGGTTCAATTTGGACAAAGCAAAGAGCATCAGTACTCCCATGCATCTTCCCAAGTTCCAGAAGCTGATTAAGATGGTGAAAAAGTTTCTAAGAAACTATACAGAGATATGATAGGCTCTTTACTCTCCCTTACTACTAGCAAACCTGATCTACAATTAAGTGTAGGGGTTTGTGTTAGATTTCAAGTTAATCCTAAATAGTTCCATCTAAATGCTATTAAAAGAATCTTAAGATATTTAGTAGGTACTACTAATCTTGGTCTCTGATACGAGAAGGGTACTGCTTGTAATGTTACAGGTTATTATGATGTTTATTTTGCTGGAGATAGAATTAAAAGAAAAAACACAAGCGGTTGCTGTTGCTTTCTTGAAAAATCACTAATAACTTGGTCGAGTAAGAAGTAGAACACAATTGCTCTATTAACTACTGAAGCTAAATATGTTTCTACTGCAAATTGCATTACACAGATCTTGTGGATCAAGTATCACTTGGAAGATTTCAATCTGAGGTATACCAAAATCCCTATTTTATGTGACAACACTAGTGCAATTAATCTCACAAAGATTCGCAGTTAGCATTCTAGATCTAAGCATATAGATATTAAGCATCATTTCATAAGAGATCATGTTCAAAAGGGAGATATTGAGCTAAGGTTCATAAATACTAAAAGTCAAATTGCTGACATTTTTACAAAACCCTTAGTTGAAGATCATTTCTGCCTCATAAGAAACGTTATGAAAATGACTAGCTTTTGAACATGCATTTATAATGCCTTGATACTTCCCCCCTTGAGCTAAATTTAAAGCTGAGATTGCTGATCTCTGCTAGAGTTCCTTTCTGGAGAAAGACTATAAAGGCTATATATCAGAGAAAGTTCAGTAAGAACAAAGAACTATGTATCAGAAAATTCACTTCAAGAAGGGTTGAAGAACTGGCTCAAAAAGTTAGTTCAAAATAGGTTGCTGACCTAGTTGAGAAAGTTGGCCGTGTAGTATAAATTGAGAAAGAATGAATCAAAGGTGTTTGAGGAAGTAGAGTATATCATGGTCTATTCAGAAAAAGGATAAGATAGATCCATAAAATCAGAAAGGTCCATGTTCTAGAAAGTTGGTTCTTGTCTCTAATCAAAAACCGTTTTTAAAAGTGGGTTAATTGGTTATTTCTCTTCGTGCCACAATGACACCATCTAAACAAGTGGGAAAATAAAGAAACTCGAACAATGTCGTTTTCACTTTGAAAGTTGTTCATACGCATTAACCATCAGTTACCCTCATTAACCCTTACCTATCACGTCAACTTCTCACTCAAACCTTTCACCTACCAAGTTACAGAGAAAAACCTCACATTGTTTATCTTCTTTGTTCAAAGACCTTTTACCTTCACATTTCCCTCTATACACCTAGCCTATACACATACCCTCCTTCACTTTCAACGTTCTACCATTTCAAACTATCATGATGAAAAAAGGAGATTACAGGGTTCCTAGCATATTTGATAACGAGGAAATGCTGACAAAATTCCACAAAAACTTCTTCATTAGGCCCATTTCCTAAGGAAGGAGTTTTGCCATGGAAAACTTATCTTCCCTTGCTCAAATTGTTGAAACATTCGAGTTCCAAAGGTGGAATAATTTCCTAAGGATCTCTAAGGATGTCTACACTGGGTTGGTTGCTATTTTCTATAGTACCCTTGCTCTAATTGATGAAGACAACACATCTCCAAGGAGCATCATTGGAAGCTTTGAGATCCAAGTTCTTCCTTCTAATCTTGTCAATATCACCAACACACTTTAAGAAGATGTCTTGTGTAGAGATGGTGTCAAATGGTGGGAACCACTTGAAGCTATAGAAGAGGAAGTCTCTAAAGTTCTAACTGGCAGAAGAGACATGCATGTAAGAAGCATTCATACTTCCAATCTTCTCATTACTGTTGAGGTTGTGTATTCTATAGTCCAATACACTGTGCTTCCCAGGATAGGAAACACTGATATTGTGATAGAGGTGGACTGCATGGTCATGTTCTGCCTTATGACCAGAAGAAGGATAAATCTGGTTGGCTAATTCTAAACTACATGCTCTCGGCCATTGATGATACAAGAAAGAGCCATACTGCCTTGCCCTATGGCATATTTCTCAGTCATGTCTTTGCAAGAGCACAACTTCCTATTGATGGACATAGGAAGGATGAAAAATGCCCTGCTACAACCATGAAAACGTTCTCAGCCATGGGCTTGAAACCTCAAGGCCTTGAGAAAGATAGGGAAAAAAAAAGAAGGAAGAAGAAAAGAAGAAGAAGAAAGAAAGAAAGAAAGAAAAGAAGAAGAGGACCCAAAGAAAAGGCAAGTTCCTTTCCAAAAAGTTCAATCCAAATTTTCTGAAGAATTGACGAAGAAGAAGAGGTCAGAGAGGAGTCTCTCCTCTATCTCTGAAGAAAAGAGAATCAACAAGAGAAGACTATTGAAACTTGCTGAAGAAACTTCCTCCTCCAGTACAGAAGATGAAACATCTGCCATTGCTGCTGATAACTCCCTTTGGTGAGTTATATTTTTAGTTAGTTTTTATTTAATTTAGGAAGTAGTTGTTTAGTTTAGTTACTATTTTATTTTATTTTAGTCAACTAGTTGAGATTGGGTGGTATTTTTATTTTCTGTTAATTTTTTATATTTTGGATACTTATTTTGGGCTTATTTTGATTGTCATCAGATAGAAGCACTTAAGTTGGAATTTGGAGCTATGAGATACTTTAGCTTGTATGAAATCAGAATCATTCAGCACTGGAAATTTGATATCTAACTCTCTAGAAGTCAGATTGTCATAATTCAAAATTCTTTGGAAAGAAAGGAAGAAGATCTTCAACTTTGTTGCTAGACACTTTTTCCAGTTCTCGAGTCTTCTAGGAGAAAGGCAAAAGAAGATTGAAGCATTATCTTGTTTCTGATGTTGTCAAGTTTGACTTTTCATCACTCTTTCAATTGTATCTGGAGCTACAGAACTCTGATTGACGTGATTCTTGTTGTGTTGGAAATCTTACTCAAAGATCTACAACTGTTATTTCTACCTCTGAGGCCAAATTCCATCTATTCTAACCATTACAAAGCTTGGAAGTGTGTAAAAGAGGTTAGCGATGTTAGACATGCTGCCTTGCGCTATAGCGCGATGCCGTTTGCCTCTAGGTATTTTAGTTGCACTATAACACAACTCTTGCGCTATAGCACGACCCTGCTGCAGCAGTATGCTGGTTCGGGCTAAATTTCAATAAAAGGGGTCTGCAGACTATAAAAGGCGTCACTTAAGGTCAGAAAAGAGATCCCTAGACACTTCCAAACACCTCCCAAGATACAAGACTTCTTCCAGAGAGATGGAAGGCGAAGATTCAAGGATTCCAGAGCTCAAGTTCAACATGGAGAGATCCACATTCTTCCAAATCTCTTGTCTCTAGCCAAAAATCTTTATGGCTTTTGTTTCTTCTATTTTCTCATCTTCATACTCTTCCATTGTTTTCTTTTCTTCAGTTATGGACTAATTTTCTTTTGCTAGGGCGTTAACAAACCCTTTTTGTGATAATTTTACTTATGAATTAATGTTAATCTTGTTTTCTATTTCTATTGCTTAGTGTTTTTGTTTGTGCTTAATGTTTTTAATTGCTTGATCACCAATTAATTGATTTGGGGATTTACAATAACTCGAGAGATGGTTTGTGAATAGAGCCTCTTAACATAAACACTGTGAGCTGAGCAAAAACTAGAGATAGACAAACACGGTTCATGCAGTCAACATAGGAACCAACAGAGCTTTAACCTTTTCCTAGATTAATTTGTGCTAGGAGATTAGGCAATCAATTTAGGATGAAGAGTATTGCTTGACCTCAAGAGAGGCTAGGAATAAATTAAGGGGAACTAACTGTGAGTCAATTAGGATAGAAACTGATTAATGGAAATTCATAGTAAATGAGTCTACGATAGGTGAAATTAATTAGCCTTAGCATCCATTTCATTTCGTTTGTCTACCCCATCAGCATTAGTCTACATTACTCTTTTGTTTATTTATTTTATTTTAAATTTTATTTTAATTTTCTGCAACTGTGAATTTATTCTATCCAAATAGTCATCACTTAGACTATTCGGTATTTAATCTATCCTCGTAGGAACGATACTTTACTTATCACTTTATTACTTGTATGATCTGGTATATTTGCCGAAGCCGCATCAAGTTTTTGGTGCTGTTGCCAGGGATAGTATCAATACCATTCTTAGTTGAGGAGATACTAGATTGAATTTTTTGTTTTTATTTTTATTTTATTTTATATTTGTTTTTGTCTTGTTTAATTTTTTTATTATTTATTTTTCCTTTTATTTAATTTTTCTTTCTTTTTCTTTCGTTATTTATTTTATTTAGCTTTTGTTTTATTTTATTTTATTCCTACTTTCACTTGTTCTTGTGTTTTATTTTGTAGTTTATGTGAAGAAGCCAACCCACAGGAGATTTATTCTTTGATCCAAAGATTGAGCATTCTTTGCGTAAGCTCAGAAGATAACGAAGAGCAGTTGAAAGAATCTTTAAAGCTACCATGGCGATGAAAACAAGCAAAATGACAGGGCCATGAAGGATTATTTAGCACCCACTCTTCAAGGGTGTTCATCTAGCATTGTGAGGCCACCCGTCCAAGCAAACAACTTCGAGCTGAAGACGTCACTCATTCAGTTCGTGCAACAAAATTGCCAATTTGCTAGACTACCTAATGAAGACCCTAATGAGCATCTCAGCAATTTTCTGGAGATCTGTGACACCATAAAAATTAGGTGTCACAAATGATGCTATTTGGCTGAGATTGTTTCACTTCTCGTTGAGGGACAAGGCCAGAGCCTGGTTTAAGTCTCTACCACAGGGGACACTCACTACTTGGGATATGGTGGTAAGGAAATTCTTGGAGAAGTACTTTCCTCCTACCAAGTCTGCCAAGATGAGGAATGACATCACCTCCTTCACCCAAGCAGATGGTGAACCTTTTTATGAATCATGGGAGAGGTACAAGGAGCTATTAGCTAAGTGCCCACATCATGGCATCCCACTCTGGATGCAAATCCAAACATTCTATAATGCTCTCCTTATGTCCACTCAGATCATGGTTGATGCAACAACTAGTGGTTCTCTGAACAATAAGACACCCAAGCAGTTTTGGGAGCTATTTGAAGTACTGGCTAGCAACAATTACTAGAGGCCTAGTGAGAAAAGGGGAGTTCTGGAAGTTGACACTACCACTGCCCTCTTGGCCCAGATGCAAGCCCTTTCTGTCCAAAATGCAGCCATTCAGAAGCAACTGGGCTTGCTCAGCACTACATCACCAACACATGTCATGCATTGTGATTTTTGCCATGGGAACCATCCAAATGGAGAGTGCATTACAACTCCTTCTTCTGACGAGCAGGTTAACTACATGAATGCCCAGAAGCACAACACACCTATGTTCATGGGCAACAGTTCAATCAACCGCCACAAGAGAAGAAGCCCAACTTGGAAGACATGTTTTAGCAGTTTATGAGGAGTCATATGTCTTTTGTGGAGAAGACTGAAGCTTTTATGGAGAGAACAGAGGCTCAGTTTAGAGCCATGATATTACAATAAAAAACTTAGAGCATCAAGTAGGGCAAATTTCCAAACAGTTAGCTGAGAGGCCACTAGGTTCCTTACCTAGCAATACCACTGAAAATCCAAGGGAGCATGTGAATGCAATCATACTAAGAAGCGATAAAGAATTGGCTGAATCTGAAAAAGGAAGAAGCAAGGGTAGAAGAAAAGCCTACTAAAAATTCCAATATAGCACCACCTGAGGAGAAAGGATATGTGGCACCTCCTGCTTATGACCCTCCAATTCCTTATCCTCAAAGGGTGAAGCAACAAAAGAAGGAACCAGAAGGGCAGCAATTTCTTAAGGTTCTTGATGTGCTTAAAAAGCTCTACATCAATATTTCATTTGCTGAGGCATTGGAGCAAATGCCAAACTATACCAAGTTTATGAAGGAGCTACTCTCTGAAAAAAGGATATTGGATGCTGATGAGACTGTACCACTCACTAAGGAGTGTTCGGCAATCATTCAGAGGAAACTACCACCTAAGTTGAAGGACCCTGGGAGCTTCACTATTCCATGCACTACTGGTGATTTGAGGATTGACAAGGCATTATGTGACCTTGGAGCAAGTATCAATCTGATGCCTTTGTCACTTGTGCATAGATTGGGCATTATTGAAGTGAAGCCTACAAGGGTATCTCTGCAGTTGGCTGATAGATCTGTCAAATGTAACACCCTACCAATTTAATGTTATGCTTAAGCCATAGCATGAAATTAAGTAGAATGTGTTACCATGTTGGTACTATACTTACCCATCTCTTACTCACATCTCTTTTTTTGTTTGGCGAAATGGCACGCTATATATAATATCCGCAATTAACATCGTAGAATGTGATGAAATTGTAATAACTCCACAGAAAAGATACAGATAGGGAATACATCACCAACTATATTCATAAGTACATATACGTAGGTGGAAGCCGATGCTTCAGTTTAAGTACACATGTGAGATAGGATACATGAGTGGGCCGGTATAACAAAAACATAGGGCCCCATATCACCAAGATGATCCTAAGTCTACGATCCAAAGCTGCATGCTGTCAAAAGAGGGTCATGCTATACAAACGACCTTTCGACCGGAACCTACTCAGTCAGATAACCATTGGCCACACCGGACCTGGCTAGGGAGTAGTCCATACTAGGTTCGGAGGAGGATGATGAGCTGGTGGCCTCAGAAGGGTCGCTCTCTAAGCTGAACGGTATGTCGGGAACCATTTGTGGGGGAGACTCTAGTGGAGGAGTAGCAAGTGCTGCAGGTGCAGGAGGAGGATGTGCCACGTGCAACGGGAACGTAAAATATGGTGTGGCAGGTCAAATGCAGGGTGGAACAGAGCAACAGCAAAATTCTTGTTCTTTGAGCAGTAAACAGAAATTGCAAGAACCAGCTATGTACGGTGAATCCACAAAGTGATCATGGTGGAGCTGTAGGTTGGGAATCTCAACGAAAAGTGTGGTGGTCGAATCCATCACCAGAGTCTGAGAATGATGCGGAAATGCAAGACGAGGTGAGAATTTGCAGAAATTCTCAGGAGGGTTCGCGTAATTGACGTCAAATTCATTCTCAGTTGCCTCGGTTTTGATTTAATTGTAAATCATGGGTTCAAAACTAGACTATCCAAATTTAATAAGTTTAAGAAAATGTCTGGTCCGAGACAAAGTTCAATTTTACTTAAAATAGTATAGGAAACAGAAGAAACTATTATATAGTGATACAGATTAATGAGCTAGGTAAACAATCATACAGTAATAGGTAAGTATAACAGTCAAACTATAAGCATCACATATTGACTATTCAATGCAACTATGCAAAATCTCATTCTTGAACTCATTTCATAAACTTTTTCCTTAAACTTTTCCATTTCTTAGTCCCTTGGGAGTTCTTGGCCATTTTAGACTCCTGGGTAATAGTCTGCTTATCAAGATCAAGCTCGTTCCTATACAGGAATGCCGGGTTTACTTGCCCAGACCTTCCCACTGATCTATTCCCCTTAACTTTTTATTCGGGGCTGGCCCAAGTATTATGGAACTTTCATCATAACATAACTTTTATGACTTCTTTGAAAATGCACATGTATCTTATAACTCATGCATAGGTCTTACCGAAATTTCGGCAGCATATCAGAACGTATCCGCTTCCCCATGAATAGTGCCAGTACTCAGTATACAAACTTATCAAAGAAATCATAACATTTCATTCATAATTCAACAGTAGCTTCATAGGAGTATTAGTTGCATTAGGATAGGATTACTACCTCAACACAATTATTCAATCCGGGTTTTGTAATTCAGACCATAATTTCTATTTAACTCATTTGGACCTCAATTTTGGATATGTTAAAGTGTTATGTGTCTATTTTCTAACCTCTTTAGTCCCATCTAATTTTGATAACTCTATCTCAAGTTATATAGGTTTTATCCCGACCTATCCTGTAGCTAGCGAGAATCACACACTTAAAAATAAAAATTTACTGAAAATCAAAAACTAATTCAAATCATACAAAATTGGTCTTATATTAAAGCTAACAGGACAAACTTTCATTTTCAAAAAGAATCATTCCATTTGACTTAGTAGGGCTCGAGTTATAAGCCCCAAAATTTGACCTTTCCGAACTGCCCTGATTTGGCCTAGTTTGGACATAGGGTAACTTCTTTGAACTACTAGGAGTATATGGGACCATAACACCATAACAAAGTCGAAATTTTATTTTGGATATTCTCCTACGTGTAAGCTTTCTAACAAAGTTGGTTTCACTCAATTTGGGATTATGTAGGATGAGTTACACCCTTCTCAAGTCACACTGCTCGGATGAAAGTCCTGATTCCTAAGTCAAACTTCAAAAATTCATATCTCTCTCAATATTAATCCAATGGCCTTATATAATATATGTATGGAAAGCCCTAAATGTCTAGTTTCATATAAAAATGGTTACATGAAATTTAATTGGCTGTAGGCGAAGCCGTACACTCTGCCGTACAAACTGCCTAGGGTTTTTGCTTTTCCAACTCCTCACCTCTTCCTACTCTCCTCCTTTCTTGCTTCCTATTCGATTTCAACATCATAACAGCCAACAAATCAGCTAAATATCCTTATATTCATTCAATTATCACATCAAAAATTGAGAAAGATCAACCACCACCAGCCACCCACAATCAAAATCAATACAAGAATTAAACCTCTACCTCTTGTTATGTGTGATTTGGTTTGATCTTGGAGTTTGAATCAATAAAACTTGGTTGAACTTGAAGGTTTGATGGAGTTGGGTGAATGGAGAAGAGAAAAAAAGAGCTAAAGTGAGGGAGAAGGCCACACAGAAATGGGGCTGAATGAAAGTGGAGGAATGTGTTATAAAGCCTTGGAGTGGTAGGTAAGATGAAGGCTTTTGATTGGTATAAAACATAAGGCTGAATTTCAGCCAACTTTCCCCAATTTTTATGGCCTTTCTTGCGCTACTTTCACAGGATAAGTGGCTGAATTTCTTATGGCTAATTTCCAGCCATGCTTCCTTCTATTTATGGTCTAATGTGGCTTAATTATCCTCCACGCAAAATGAGAACTCGTTTGCATTTGGTCTGAACTCGAAACTTGTATCCATCTTGAGTAAAGTTGGAACTCTTCTCCATCTAATTCGAACTTGGAGATTAGTTTGGATATCGGAACTCGAGTCACTTGGAAATAGGTTATGAGATCGGAAATCGTGTTAGAAACATAAAATCTGAGATCGAAAATCACAGCAAATAATTTACCTTAAAATTAGCGGTCACAGACAAGACTATGAAACATAAGAGACGTGAACTCGGAAATCGGGGATCTTACATTAACTTGGAAGTTAGTATCAGGACATAAAACCTTAGTTACCCGGAAATTGGAACGTATCTAATCTCGGGAGTTGGTCACAAACTCAAACTCATGAATGTAAATCGAAATTAGAATGCCCTTGAGTTAAGTTCGGATATCTGAACATAAATAAACTCGGACATCAGTAATCACATCCATTTGGTTTGGAGCGAAGGTTAAGTCAGAAATCGAAATTTGTGTAAATTCTGTTCGAACTTGGAGATCAACTCAGGCATCTAAACTCGTGTCCATTCTATTTGAGATCAACCCTGAGATCGAAAATCGTGAAAATTTCACCTTTCATTTGAAACTTGAAATCGAAAATCATGACCATTTCATTCGAATTGGAGATAAGGTCGGAAATAGGAAAAATTATTCATTTCACTTGAACCTTGGAAATAAGGTCAGAAGTCCGAACTCGTGGCGGATGTTACATCAAATTTCCCTATGGTATTATTGAAGATGTTTTGGTGAAGGTGGAGTGTTTTTTCATTCCCACTGATTTTTTGATTCTTGATATGGAGGAAGATGTCAATCTCCCTCTAATTCTTGGGCATCCATTCTTGGCCACTAGCAGAGCCCTAATAAATGTAGAAGAGGAGGAGCTAACTCTGAGATTTCATAACAATGAAGTGAAGTTCAAAGTCTTCCAAGCAATAGACTCTACCACAAAGACAACTCATTGCTATAAAGTGGATGTAATGGAAGCTAACTTGAGTACTTCAGTCCCCGCATCACATGCCACACCTCCTTGGGAGCCACCATTGAGGAAGAGCAAAACAAAGAAGAAAAAGAAAAAGGTGGGGGATGATGATCTTAAGCCACCTGAGAAGCCACTAGAAGCTCTCCACTTGCCATTTGAGCCTAATTCTATCTCAATGGTTTTTGGGAAGAAGAACCACCATCTTCGTGACAAGTCACCAAAGAAGAGGAGGAAGGAACTACCATGAGTGACAGGACTATGTCTAACTTAGGGACATTAAACCAAAGTGCTTGTTGGGAGACAACCCAATTTTTCTAACCTTGCTTTGATTTTAATTTTTCTTATGTAAGATCTTTTTATTTTTTTATTTATTTATGTAAAATTTTAGTTTTGATCAATTTTACTTTATTTAATTTATTTAATTTTGTTTTGTAGTTCTATTGGAGCAATTAGGAAGTGCATAAGTAGCGGAAAAAGCCACATGGGGCATGCAACAGAGATACATGCACTGGGGAGTAACTTTCCTTTCCTTTCCCTTTTGATTTTATTTAATGCATAATTTTAAGTTAGGGGTTGGGAAAATTCATTATTGTACTTTCTTATTTGTTCCTGTTTCCTTTTGTTAGTTTCGTTAATTAGGTTGTTAGTGTTTTCTAATTTCATTTTTCTACTAAAAAAATTGAAAAAAAATTTAGTCCTTTTTTTTATTTTTTATTTTGGTCAATTGGTTGTTGTTAGCCTGTGCCTATGATATAAATTATTCCTCTGTTTGTTAACTTTTATGTAATTTGAATCTTGATTTGAGTCTTGAAAATCTTTTCGTGCTTCATTATTGAATTGAGAAGGATTTTTTTTTTTTGCACTTTGATAAGAGTCAGCAACTTAGGATAGGTGACCTTTATGCTTTTTATGCTTTATTTAGATTCAGACATGCATTTTTATTCATGTGAATCTCTCTTGAAATATATGTGAGTGAATCTTAATCTTGGAAATGATTTAGGCCATGTTTGGTAGCCGTATTTAAGCCTTATTAGCCCACTCTTTGTCATTGATCCGTAGTTACCCCAATTGATGTGAGTGAATCTTAGTCTTGGAAGTGATTTAGGCCATGTTTGGTAGCCATATTTAAGCCTTATTAGCCCACTCTTTGTCATTGATCCGTAGTCACCCCAATTGAGCCTTAAAGCCTATTCTTGGATTGAACCACATTATGAGCCTAATGCCCTTCCTTTCTTTGCCTTCTTTGATCCCATATTTACCCTCAAACCTTAACTTCTAAACTCATTTGAATAGGGTAATACCTCCACTACCACAACCTCATGTTTTCTAAGTTCAAAAGTGGAGAGAAAACAAAAAGAAAAATAAAAGAAAGAAGGAAGGAGAAATAAAGATGTAAAAAAAAAAAAAAAAAAAGAAGTGAAAGAATGAAAAAAAAAAGAAGATAGAGAAAAGTTGGCAGTACAAGTAAAATATAATGCCAGAGTTCAAGAAGAAAAGCATGATGGTTGTCAAGCAACTAAGTTGGGGGTACCTAAAGAGAATGAATTAGGGATGAGGGTTCCTTAAGTTGAGGGAAATATTGAACTTAAATGACTATTCCATCTATCCCTTACCTTGGCCTGCCATTATAAGCCAAGAAAAAGTCCTTTTGATCTTTGGTTAAGTGCCATTCATGTAGAAATAGAGAGAGGGAGAGGATTGTGGATAATGTAATGCTTTTGTCTTTTTTTAAACATTACATAAGCATAGGGTGAATCAATTCTTTGTTGCTTTTCTCTTGCACACACACTTGATCCATTCTTTTGACAATGTGATTGCACAATTAGATGGTCTTGATACTTAGATCTGGATCCTTGGTAACTTTTGAGTTAAGTTATGGAGCAATAATGAAGGATTCCATAGGCGACAACTTCTATCTTAACCATTTTGTCTAGTGAGCCCTTTTGTTTTAAGTGTTTTTGTTTGAGTCTTTTGTATTACTATTTTTGAGTATCTGAGTCTTTGATTTGAGTCTTGCTTAGGGACAAGCAAGTTCTTAAGTTGAGGGTTGTGATAACTCCCTTTGGTGAGTTATATTTTTAGTTAGTTTTTATTTAATTTAGGATGTAGTTGTTTAGTTTAGTTACTAGTTTGTTTTATTTTAGTTAAGTAGTTGAGATTGGGTGGTATTTTTATTTTTTGTTATTTTCTTATATTTTGGGTACTTATTTTGGTCTAATTTTGATTGTCATCAGATACAAGTACTTAAGTTGGAATTTGGAGCTACGAGAGAGTTTAGCTTGTATGAAACCAGAACCTTTCAACATTGAAAATTTGATATCTAGCTCTCTAGAAGTCGGATTATGATGATTCAAGGTTGTTTGGAAATAAGGGAAGAAGATCTTCAACTTTGTTGTTGGACACTTTTTCCAGTTCTCGAGTCTTCTAGGAGAAAAAGGCGAAACAAGATTGAAGCTTCATCTTGTTTTTGATGCTGTCAAGTTTGACCTTTCATCACTCTTTCAATTGTATCTTGAGGTACAAAACTCCAATTGAGGTGATTCTTGTTGCGTTGGAAAGCTTACTCAAAGATCTACAATTGCTATTTCTATCTCTGAGGCCAAATTACAATTATTTTGACCACTACAGATCTTGGAAGTATGTAAAAGTTGTTAGCGATGTCAGTCAAGCGCGCTATAACACGATGCCATTTGCCTCTAGGTATTTTAGTTGCACTATAGCGCAACTCTTGCGCTATAGCGCGACCCCGTCACAGCAGTATGCTGGTTCGGGCCAAATTTTGATAGAAGGGGTCCGCAGACTATAAAAGGCATCACTTAAGGTCAGAAAGAGATCTCTAGACACTTCCAAACACCTCCCAAGATGCAAGACTTCTTCCAGAGAGATTGAAAACGAAGATTCAAGGATTCCACAGCTCAAGTTCAACATGGAGAGATTCACATTCTTCCAAGTCTCTTGTCTCTAGCCAAAAATCTTTATGGCTTTTGTTTCTTCTATTTTCTTATCTTCATACTCTTCCATTGTTTTCTTTTCTTCAGTTATGGACTAGTTTTCTTTTGCTTGGGCGTTAATGGACCCTTTTTGTTTGATCATTTTACTTATGAATTAATGTTAATCTTGTTTTCTATTTCTATTGCTTAGTGTTTTTACTTGTGCTTAATGCTTTTAATTACTTGATCACCAATTAATTGATTTGGGGTTTTACAGTAACTTGAGAAACAGTTTGTGAATAGAACCTCTTAACATAAATACCGTAAACTGAGCGAAAACTAGAGATAGACAAATGCGGTTCATGCGGTCAACATAGGAACCCATAGAGCTTCAACCTTTTCCTAGATTAGTTTGTGCTAAGAGATTAGGCAATCAATTTAAGATAAAGAGTATTGCTTGACCTCGAGGCTAGGAAAAAATTAAGGGGAACCAGCTGTGAGTCAATTAGGATAGAAACTGATTAATGGAAATTCATAGTAAATGAGTGTATGATAGGTGAAATTAATTAGCTCTAGCATCCATTCCATTTCATTTAACTACCCCATCAGCATCAGCCTACATTACTCTTTTGTTTATTTATTTTATTTTAAATTTTATTTTAATTTTCTGTATCTGTGAATTTATTCTGTCCAAATAGTCATCCCTTAGACTATTTGGTATTTGATCTATTCTCGTGAGAACGATACTTTACTTATCACTTTATTACTTGTACGATCCGGTATACTTGTCGGAGTCGCATCAACTGCCAATCTAATGAATGTTGCAACACCTGCAAAACAAGCATAAAGACCTTCCAGAGCTAGAGAAAGATGGATGTGATCAAGGAAGAAGTTCCTCAAGAAGAACAACAAATGCAAGCTGAAGTAGAAGCTTCAAATAAAGATGAGGGCCTTGAGATCAAAAAAAAGGGGAAGAAACCATTGAAGAAAGCCCCTATGGAACCCTCTAGAGAATCTACTCCTTCTCCTGACAAAAGGGCAGTGCTTGAAGCAGCAAAAAATAGAATGAGATCTGAAGTTTGGGTGCAAAAGCAAAAAGATAAAGTGGCTGGAATTTGATGAGAATTCAACCAAGGCCAACAATGTTCAAGATCAATTACAAGGCATGGATGGCCCAATGACTAGAGCTAGAGCAAAAAGGCTAAAAGAAGCTTTGCAAGGCCTACTCATGGAAGCAAAGACCAAGAGCAATCCAATTGAGTATGAGCTTCCAAAATGGACCAATTTTATTCAGCTTGAAGAATAGCCAAGTCCAACATGAAGAAGTCACTTGAAGACCCAAATTCAGGTGATCAAGTTGCAAACAGATTGGACTGGAATAATTAGTTTTAATTAGGTGTAATTTGTCTTATTTTCTTGTAGTTTTCGTGCACCTTTTAATGTCTCCAATTTCAGAAGCTTTTTAGTTGTTTTCAAAGTCAGTTTCAAGTATTTTAAGAGTTCCTAAGCAATTATGATAGATAATGGGTGAGTAACTTGTGTTTTCAATGTTAGTGGGACTTTAATGCTTAGTGGAATGTGTAAATGCTGCAACTCAATGTTTATGCAGTCCACTTAAGATTACAAATAGGAACTCAATGTAAAAACACAAGATAGATTATGAATAGACCTCTTTTGAGTTTTCTCCCAATTGTGAGAACTTCCCTTTTGTCCTTGGGCAAAGAACTATAAATCTTATCAAGGCAACTTGTGGCGATCAAAATAAGACTTATCACTCACCTTCTCATCTTCTCTTGAGTATGGCGTCTATATCCATTTCTGATTAAAAACAAACAAAACTCAATCACCACCCTAAACTTCCACCCCGAAGGTGCAAGGCGATCTTGGTTAAAGCTGAATCATATCAGAATTGGAGCCTCAACTAGAAATACAAGAAGATTATCTACTTCTCCGGAGGTGGACCAATAGTATATAATCATTGAAGATGTTAACCCACCTTCTGAGATGAGAAGAGTAGCACTACCTTCTAAAGTTGCTGACAGAAGATCGGAACAGACTACTATTTAACCTACAAGCTTGCAATTAATTCCTTTCAATCGAAAAGGATCATCTGGTTTCAAAGCTAAAACTACACTAGAGAGAACATAGCCTAACAGAGCACTTGCTCTGTGGCGTAAACCAAATTCAGCTCACGTTCTGAAACTGAGGTTGCACCTCTAAGCACTCCAATTCCACACCCAACCATTGACACAGTCTCACAAGGAGTTCCTGCAACCTCAGTGCACAAGCCTTGCTGCTACTAACCTCCACTCCCAAATTTGACAGAACAGCTACTCTCGCTGTAATTTGAGCATCAATTATCCTTAGCCAACCACAGCCAACAGACAATGAAATTGCCTTCTAGAGACCCTTCATCTACTGAAGTCTTTCCAAATTTTGCTGAAGTCCAAATGGATCTATTGCTGCCAATCAACATACTATCATGGCCAATCAAGCTGAACTTTAGACTCATCAACAAAGATTGGAGACAAGGATGGACAAGATGGAAAACCTTCTACTGCAGATTCTAAAGACAATTCAGAAAGGAAAAGACAATCCATGATGGCTCTTCTATGATCCCACATCTTCAATTTTTTTTAAGATGACAAAGGGTGAGAAAAGTAAAATGTTTAAGAAAAGCTTACGCTGAGGGGGAGCATATCATATTAGTCTTAGGACTCATTTTCTTTAGCAAATTCATCTTTTGGCATACAAGAAACATTTCATTATTTTTTAACTATCTTTATACATTTCTGGACAATTTATTTTGTGATTGTGGATATCAATGCAGTTTAGTTATAATTATCACTTTAATGATCTATTTCTCTGATGATTATGCTTTAATATCCTATGATCTAATCTTTTATCTCTAATAGTACATTATATCTCTGATATCATATCTCACTAATACTCAAGTAATCTATGTATTATTGAATGCTTTGATATCATGATTCTTTTTGTCAACTAGTTGATTTTGCTAAGTGATATTTGTGCGGTTGATCTAGGTTGAACACTCTTGCTTGTTCAAAAATCTGTATAACTAAGTTCTTTTTCTGATAGTTGTTTACAATGTGCTTGATTACTATGTTTATCTATGTATTAACTGAACAAACCTATATCCTTGCTCTAATACGCTCACACTTGCCTAAAAATGTTAGAAAACATTGTGATTTTATGTGTCATAGGAATCCTATACAACTTGTACTTGAAAATATGCTCATAACCATCTATGTTGTAAAAGATTTTCTCTATGCTCACTCTAGTTTCTTTTTTGAAGTTTCTAGATATCATGACTCTTTCAACTCACTTCAAAAAGTAACTTATTTCAAATAACAAATCGTATTCTTTTGAAATAATATTTTGATAAACAACATCGTTTCTTAAATATTGAATTGCCACCATAAAAAAGGGAGAGATCGTAAGCTCCAATGCCCAACTGAAACAGTCTCATATCCTTAGACGTTTCAAGCTTTAAGATTTTGATTAATATCAAATCAAGATTCCAGTAAATCTCTTGGATAGTGAATGATTTGGTTTAGCTAAATGCATTCATCTGTGAGTAAAATCATCTACTTTGAAGTCAAATGATTTTTGTACAAATCAAAGCATCTAAATCCATGGTACTTCATGAAAATATGATTATTTGGAAAAATCGCTTTGTGTTATGTATGTTTACTTACTCAGGAATAAGAAAGAAAGTTCAGAAGGATGTGATACAATATCAGAAATGAAAAAACATGCCATAAGAAAGATCACATTGCATTTAGAAGGATGACTCAATCTAGAAAGATGATCATCAGAAACTTGCTACTCATGAAGTATCTCACCTTGAAAGCTTCTTCCATAGCTTCATTGAAAAATTCAAAAAGTCAAATATGATTTTACATAATGCAAAAGAAGCGCTGACAAGTCTAAAGAGTTGGTGAAGACTTCAAACGACTATTTTTCCTTTTCTGTGTTATCACTACTTGTTGAAGAAGAAAGCTGCATCTTCTCTTTCTAGTCATAAACCAATGGATCAAAATAACACATGGCTCAAGATCTACAAGCTCCAATGGTAATATCTTGAAGTCTTTATAAAGCTGGAATATGAAAAAGAAGATAGACACATTGCTCAAATTTTTTCAAGCTACAACTATTTTCATTCTTCAAACTTTCTCCACTTTTTGATACTCCAGAAACTTACTTATAGTAACTTCTATATGAAAATCTGCTCTACTGAGTTGTAATAGATAACATTCTCATATTGAGAATTTAGAGAAGTCATACACTATGCGCATTTGATCTATACTCTGTAAAGAGCTTTTAGTATGAAAGTAAGCACAAACCTCTTTCTGCAAAATCTCTTGTATCCGCACTGCACAAGAGTCAAAGTGAGCTTGGAGATGCTAGGATAAACACTATTCAATTGTAAAGCTTGGAGAGGCTAGAGAAAGACTACTCAACTATAAAAGCTTAGAGAGGCTTGGAAAAAAAACACTCATGATATACAAATCTCAATGAATAGTTAGGGACTGGACATAAGCATTTGGTTGGCCAAACCAAGATAAACCTTGCTGTGTGATCATTCTATTTCTTTCTCTTTATTAGCTAACTTCATTCGATCTTCAAATATTTGTAGCCTTCAAAACATTTCAAATACATTACTGAACAAAGTTAATAACTATTATTTCTAACCACATTGCTTCCGCACTCCAAGTCAAGGACTTGAGAAAGTTTTAAAAAATCTTACAAGTTAAAAATAACTAGTGAAGACACGATTCAACCTCCTCTTCTCGTGTCATCTCATCCAACAGAACTGTGAAGTTCCAATGTTTTAAGTTAAGGGTTTGGGGTCTTTCAAGTTTGCTTTTCCACTTTTCTTCGAAGTTAGTCTTATCCGAATTCATGTTTTCACCTGGGCAATAATTTAATAAATCCACCAAAATTTTGTCTTTCACTGTGTTGGCTTGATTCTTTGCAAATTTATACTTCTTTGTACCCTCTTTAGACAAAGCAAACCCCATTCAAAGATTCAAAGTTTAACTTAAGTTACACACTACACAATGTTATTGTTCAGTTTTTAACTTTCTAGTCAGCAGTAACTTTACGAAATTACTGGGAACTCCACAAATGGAATCTGCCCAAGATATTTTATGTAGGTATTCTTTAATATCTTATCTTTTCTACAAATTTGGCCTCACTAAAAAATATTTTGATATAACTTGAGTTATAAAGATTTTAATGTAGGCTATCCAGACAAAAATTCCACAGAGTACAACCCACTTGTAAAATTCATAACTTTCTCATTTTAAGTCGAATGAACTCATATTTTATATGTATGGAAAGCTCTATGAGCCTATTTTAATATAAAATTGATCCTATTACATTTTGAGTTGTAGAGATTACGTTCTTACTTTTGCAAGGCAAACTATGCAGAATTCTAGTACCTCAAAAGTTTCCTTCCTTTGGTTTGTTTATGACAAACACTAAAACCCATCTTCAAGTAACCATTTTTATTCCTCATATTACTTTAATTATTTGAGATTTATTGATGGAATAGGGTTAGGAGTCTAATTGGAGCTTGACTCATAAGATCATTTTGAGCAAACAAGACATATTTCAAGAATCACTTTAGCACCAAAAACAAACTTATAAAAAATGATTATATTCATGAGACCTAAGAACAAGTCTAGAACCACTTGGCTATAGAGAAGCTTAGGAGCCTTCGTTCTTGAAATACACAAGGAGTGAGTTAGAATCATTACCACTTGAAGAGTGTTGTGGAGAGGTTGGATGGAAGGGAAATGGTGGTGCTCCTAGCTCCTTGAGGTCGTAGTCACACCAAGGGAAGAGGAAGACCTTGAACTTTTCTTAGAATTTGATGGAGCCTTAGAGTGTTTAAATGTCTTCTCCAATGAGCAAAGAGAGTGGTCCGTGAAAGGCTTGTGACAATGGTGGTGGAGGATTAGGTTGGTTGAAGGAGAAAAACAAGAGGAACAAGAAGAACAAAAAGGAAGTGGTCAAGAATGTAGAGAGAGAAGTGAGAGCTCTTGCTTCCAGAGAGAGAGTAAGGATTGCAAAATGAAAGTATGGAGGGGGAAGGGAGTGGCCGAACACTTCATGGCCGAAGGAGTAGGCTTCACTTGCTTGTTTTTCCTTAGGATTAGGCTTAGAAACTTTGGGTAGAAGGGTGGTTGTTTCACCTTAGTGTCTTGAGTGCAACGCTTTAACCTCTTTGTGTTTTCTTAGTGGGTTAAAGACATTAACTATACCATTAGTAATTAATCTAGCTTTTAGATTTTATTCCATATCTAGTTGAATCCTTGTGCAGGATAACCTCATCTTTGATTAATCTCACTTTAAGATAACTTAACCGTAGCAAGCCTTAATCTTGTGGTGTAAGATCAAAAACAAATGAATGGTGGATGATGGGGTTATAGTGGCCAAATTTTATTCTTAAATAATGGGGGAGAGTTTTAAATTTTCTTTGTTGTGAGAATTATCTAGATGTTAATGGATTAGATTAGTTTAATTGCCCTTTAAACACTTTTGGTTAAATACTCGTAGGTCTTTTTCCTTAAAAGGAATAATTCTTACTAATTTGTACTTAATGTGTAAGGATTATCTTACCATATTTGTTTAAAGTAGGACATTTGTCAAGTGGCAAATTAACAAGATTAGATTACCTTAATTATATTCTCAATCATGAATTAACAAAACTAGGATAATTAAGCCCTTAATTAAATAGCTTAGCGTATCATTACTTAATTGTTGACTTTTCTCTAATTACTAAGCTTTTGCTCTTGAGATTAGTTGATTAATCCTTCACTAATCACTAATCTCTCTAATTAGTCAGTAATAATGAGATAATTAGCTTAGGTAGAATTTGGGGATGTTACACCAACCACTGCAAAGACCCTACTGCTATTGACTTCTGCTCCCACATTTGACAAAATAGCAACACAAGCTGGATCTAAATTTGGAAAGTCATCAATCGGAAACACTAAGAAACTACCTTCTAGAGAATGAATCACTGCAGATGTCATTCCAAATGCTGCTGAAGTCTAACTGGATCTTATCTTGGCCAACCAACACCAAATCATGGTAAATCAGCATGAACTACAGGCCAATCAGCATGCAATTGAGAGAAGAATGGACAAGATGGAAAATCTGCTGCTACGAATGCTCAAGGCTCTTTAGAAGGGACAGTCCAAAGGCAATTAGTGATGGTCTTCTGTATCCCTATCCATCTTTTGATGATGTCAAAAGGGGGAGAAGAATGAGAAAAGCTTGGTTGCGGGGGAGCGGAGCTTATGTTAAGAGAAGCTAAATTAAGCTACTGCATTTCATACATCATTCTTTTCTCTTTTTTTTTTGGATTATTTTGTTAAGAACCTTGTTTGGTTACATTTAGAATTATTTCAAAACAGGTATTATGATTTATTTTGATTATTTGCTTTGATAGTCATCTTCTCCTCAGATATTATTTCTTGTTGTTCATATTTATGCTTTGATATTTATTTATTTTTACCTTGATATCTTATGCAATCTTATAATATCTTCATACTCTGAATCTTAGAATAATCTATTTTTTAGAACATTCTTGCTCTGATGTTTGTAAGTGCTATAATTCCTATACAATAAAATCTCTTATTACATCACCTTTGTGTTCTGATTTGTTGAATAATTTTGATCCTTACTACAAAGTGTTGACTTTGTTCAACTTGCTTTAAAACATTTGCTCTGATTACCTATATTTTCTTGAAGTTTCTAGATAACAAACTGTTTATTATTAAACAACTTCATGAAGTTATTTTACAAATGAAAAAATTGAAATATAATAACAAACTGTATACACTTTCATTTTCTTTAAATAAAAGCTTTTCTTAAGTATTGGTTTGCTATCATCAAAAAAGGGGAGATTATAAGCTCTAATACCCTTCAAAAGCCACTAAGTGGTTTAGCTTTATTAAGCTTAGAGTTTTGATGATCAACAAATCAATTCTTAATAAAATTTTTTGTGTATATTAATGGTTAGTTCAAGTGTTTGTCTGCAAGTGCACTAAATCACGAAAATACGCACGAGAATGAGAATTAGATCATACAAGGTTAAAAATTCTTTTGAATCTCACACATATTTCCATGGAAAAAAAACTTTTTTAGCAAATATCTATGATATCTCTCTCTCAAGAAGCGTATCAAAATGTCCAGAAGGATAGATTTATATCTTCAAAAGGAAATCAAGCCATCAGAAAGGTCATAGGCACTTCAAAAAGGTGAATAGTCTAGAAAGCTATATCCAGAAGGGTAACTTCCAGAAAGTTGCTTCATATGAAGTACCTCACCCCCAATGTTTTTTTCTGCATGATTTATGGATAGTTTCTAAATGTCAAATTTGATAAGACAACATCCAAAAGAAATGTTGACAAGTTTGAAAAGTTAGTGAACCATTAATGGCTTTTTTTTTTCTTGTTATGTGATATTTCTATATGCTGAGAAAGAAGCAACCTCTTCTTTCTCCGGTCTTAGACCAGTGAATTAACAAGCTTTAGGCTCAAGGTCTGAAGTCTCAAACGGCTAGATTTTTTTAGCCTGCATAAACTTCGAAGACAATGAAGAAGTGGTTAGTTGATCAAGCAATCTACGCGTTTGAATATCTACAAAGACTACATCTTTCTCAACCTTCTGAACATCGAGAAAGTTACTTGTTGTAACTTTTGAATAAAAAAACCTTCTCATTTGCTTTGTATTATCCAGTATCCTCTTACTGAGAATATTGAGAAGTCACTCTATATTGTACTTAGGTGATTATATACTTTAGAGTGATTTAGTATGAGTGTTATTCAAACACAAACCATTCAATCCTTATGTTGTAATATGACCTAGTAGTGGTCTTTGTCAGCTCAAAGAGACTAGAATAAAATACTACTCATTGTAGCTTGGAGAGGTTTTGTAAAAACTACTCATCTGGTTAGCTTGACAAGGCAAGGAAGAACTACTCAATTGTAAAAATTTGGAGAAGCTTGGACAAAGAATACTCAACCTATAAAAATCTCAACTATTTTATTGGGGACTGGACATAGACACATGGTTTGGTCGAACCAGTATAAATTTCCTTGTGTGATTTTCTATCCCTATCTCCTTTACAGCTTTTCTTAGCTAGTTTATTTTTTTCTATGATTGATTATTTATCCGCGGCTTCACTAATGAATTGTAAAAACAATTCCTTGCAATATCTAACTCAACACTTCCGCATTTCAAGTCCAAAGACTTGAGAAAAGTGTGTTTAAATTTTTTAGGAACTAGAAAAGTTTTAGAAGCATGATTCAACCCCCCTCTCTCGTGTTACTTCTTCCTACATGCATAAATCCATACAGGGCAAAGTTAATTGCAGTAAAAGAAGGGCTACTCTTTGCATAAGAGCTTGGGTTCAAACGAATTATTTTGAAAGGAGATACAAAACGAGTATATAGCTATAAGCAAAGGCTCCACTGCACTTTACTTGATAAGGTGTATCACACACATTCTCAACTAATGACTTGGATATGATGGTGTACCAATGTTTCTCTTATGATCCACAATAAAAATCTCTAAAACTCTCTCTTCCATAACTCCACCCCTCTATTGCGACGCACTTCCTGCCCAGGTGCCACATGTAACACCCTAATAAACCCATACTACGCTTAAGTCGTATTACGGCGTTTTATTAGTTGTTACTTATGCTCGTGGAAAATTAAACTTCACTTGAAATTAAATTACGCGGAAAATACGGTAAGATTTTTTTTTTTTGAAATACGTCATCGCTTTGGAAAGTAAAGCCTTGAGCGAGAAGATAGATAGAGAAAGAGCGTGTCGCATAAAATAAATACCCAAATATCATAAGACAAGAGAAAGGTAAATAAATAGAAATTCACAAATACATTGCATTAATTAACTAATCATTACATCCATATGAGTTCATAATATATATATATATATGTAACCATTACATCAAAGAAAGCTCATGGTCATGCCATGACTTAAGTACTAGGTATTACTACAGACTTCAATGACAAAGCTCCTCTCAAAAAGAATATGCGAAGATGTAGAGTGACGGTCGCTATGAGTCCCAAAATAGCTTCGTCTGGCATTCCACGTCGTCACGTCCGGCCGTAGTCACGGTGGCTCCAAGCTCCACTCCATTGGGTGTGCCAACAAAAAATCTGGTGACGATGCGGAAAAGTAACTAGAGTGAGAAATGAGATTTCTCAGTAGGACTCGAACCTGACATGGAGGTGTCATCGTCATCGTCCCAGCCACTTCGGTTTTATTAATGAAAACAGTGAGCATTCATAAGGTTCAGTTCTTAGGTTTTCGAAAACATGGATATCCGAAGTGGATTCAATTTTAACATACTCTCTAATCATTCATATCCTAACATACATGGGCATAAGTATAATCACATAAAACGTGCATGACTGTGCTATGAGCTTCTCTTGACTTTTTCTCTTTAAGGGTTTGGACCGAAGTCCCTTTTCTTTTCTTAACTTGACTCATCTTGAGTCCTTCTCTTTTCACCCACTAAACATAAGTGGTAATGAGCTCATACCGTGGCCGTCGCCACCATAGAAATTTCGGTACTTACACTAGCTGGGTCATGCCATGCCTCATGTGAGTCGTGGGTGAGGGGAACTTACTTTTGGTCACCTTCCCTTTTGAAGGATCACACCCTTAGTTTACTTTCTCTTCTTATTAAAGCTTATGATGCAAAACATTTTTAAGTCCACAATTTCTACAAAATTTTGGCAGCATAACGGCTAGACCGAAGCTTCCCAAAATTTTGCCAAGCGTAATACAAGATCACAAAGCATCATATCATATCATCATATCATATCATCATCATCATATCATCATTATCATGGCATCATAATCACATCATCATCATAACATCATGCTTGCAACATAAACATAGGCATATTCTCAAGCAAAGTCTTATGAGCTTAGCTTAGTAAATTAGGTGCAAGCTTTTACGTTGGCTTTCGTTTTATTCGTTTCTCTTGTTAAGGATTAGGTGAGCTTAGTATTTTATTCTATCTAGTCTTCATTAAGTAAATTATGAAGTTTCATTACTTTAGGCTAAGGTCTTTTGCCTTTTTAAGTCCTTTATGCATAGTCTTACTTAAGGTTAAGTTTTGACAGTTTTACTTTTACCCTAGGCAGTGACTTTAAAAATTCACCATAATTTGGTATTTTATCATTTTAATGCGAAATTTTATATGCTTATAGGGTTCTGAGTCTAGTTTTTAACAAAACAAGTCCCACTCAAAAATTCGTTGTCTAACTCCAGTTATGCATATTTTATTCTGACTGTTCAGTTTCTAAGTTCACTCCCGGTACAGTGGATTGTTAGTTCTCATTATAATTGCTCAGAAGGAATCTGAGAAAACTGTTTTATGGGTTTGTTCCTCTATGCCTTAGCTTTCATTTAAACTTGGTCTCACTCAAAAATCATTTTTGTAGCTCGAGTTATACACATTTTAGTGTAGACTGCCCAGACAGAAACCAATCCGAGAACAGTCCACTTTGAAAAATCATATCTCACTCATTTTAACTCCGAATCTTATGTATTTTATATGTATGGAAAGCTCTCTGAGTCTATTTTCACATAAAATTGGTTCCACTAATTTCTGAGTTTTCTGGAAAAAGTTATACCGTTCGGTTTACAGACTGCTAGAAAATCCAGATTTTACGTTTTGATTTTTCTCATGTTTTCTCCAAAACACTCAACCTCACTTTCAAGAAACCATTCTCAAGTTATAAAACACTCATATACCATGAAAGATTAGTGAAAAACTAACATGTTGGAGTTCAAAAATATTGAGTTCAACCATGCATCACACCAAACCGAAAACATGTTTTCAACAAACAACCATACAAGCAACAACATCTCATTTTATGACAAGAATGGCTATGATGCCCATAATCAATCTTTAAAATCACCTAGCTATGGAGAGTATAGGAGTTCTAAAGCTTGAAAAACAAGAGAGAAAAAGAGTTTAGAGCCACTACCAAGAAGCTTTCTTTGAAGGAATTTGTGATGGAAGAAGGTGATGGTGGTGGTATTCCTCCTCTTGGATCTTGAAAGAGGCTTGATATGTGATTGTCTTTGATTCTCCAAGAACAAGAAATGGTGGCTCTTGAAGAGTTTGTGAGTGGGATGAGGAGAGGAAAGGATGAGAGAAGTGGGAGGATTCTAGAGAGAAGTTGGAGAGTTTAGAGAGAAGGAGGAGAACTTTGGAATTGAGGAGAGAGGAGAGGATGAGTGAAATGAAAATGAAGAGAGAAAGAGAAAGGGAGGGAGGCGTACAAGGGGGGAAGGAGGGCTGATGGCTCTTGCTTCTCCAACAAGCAAGGGGAGTGGGTGAGTTTAGCTTCTTTTGCAAGCAAAAAGGCTAAGAACTTTGGGGTAAAGAGGGTTGTACTTTCCTTGAGTCTTGGAGGCACTCTAATGTCCAATTGGTGTTTTTCTCTAGGGGTTAAAGGGGAGTACCCCTCTTAGGATTTGGTTGCTTGTCTAAGACTCATCCAAGTGTCAAGATCTAATGGTGGATGACAAGGATCCTAGTCTTGGCTTTTGATCTAATGGTGTAGGATTAAAGAGATTGAATGAAGGGTGAGATGTTGCTCCTCCTTGGTATGCCTTTTTAGGGCATATGCATGGAAGAACTTTTATCTCTAAATGTTATTAGAATTATTTAAATGTAATTTAACTTAATTGGCTTGATTACCCATAAGTTAACTCTTGTCAATATCACTTTTTATGAGGTCTTGCATTACGGTTAAGCATATGCTTAATTTGGGGTTTAATTTTTCAAGAGTTGTCTCAAGTGTCTTAATCATTATAAACTTAATTAGTAAGGTTAGGTTGTCTTACTTTTGTTTTGGCACCTTTGAGTAATTAAGGATTAGACGATTAAGGTTTTATTAAAACGCTTAGGATATTATGATTAAATTGTTGGCTAGACTTAATTTACTAAGCTCTTGCTCTTGCTCTTGAGATTAGCCGATTAGTTCTCAATTAATCGCTAATCTCTCTAATTAGCCGGGAACACCGAGCTAATTAACTTAGGTAAAATGGGGATATTACACCACTCGAGGGCATTGGTGGAGCTCTGTAGAGAAGGTGGCCTCATCAACCAACAACCCCCTACCACCATAGATCCCCATTTCATGTGAGTAACATTTCAAAAACAAAACAAAGCACTAAAAATCAAGGGCACCAGAAAGCAAAGAAGAACAAAGCTCAAAGATTTCATCATTGCAAATTTCTTCACCCTTGGCCACTTGTCCTCTTTCTCACTTTTCCTCCTCATTCTTCTCCAATTTGGGATCCCAAAATCCATCACCTCAAACTTCAAGGCACTTTCTTCCCACTACCAAAACATCCTTAAGCAAAAAACCCATTACTTTTCCCCACCAGTGGCAATGCAAACGATACCTCCGCTATTGAGTTGATGGCTAAGACAAGCAACGAATGAGGCAATGCCACAGTGCAATAATCATCAACTTAGGTGGGGGAGTCGAGGGCAGTGCGACAGTGGCCGAGGACGAGGCAGGGCAGTTGGTGCCGCAGAGGAGGACAACCATGAATGAAAGAGGGTGGTGAAGGGTGCAACGGTGCAAGAGAGAAGGCTCTTGAGTTGAGGGATGAGGATAAGGCAGTACTAGAGTGCACCACTAAAGTATAAGAGTATACATAGTCTATCAGATTGACGCCATTAGATAAGGTGTGTGTGATACACATTATCAAGTAAGATGCACTGGAGCCATCACCTTACAGCTATATCAAAGACTCCAGTAAAGATTTTACATACAACGGTTCTACCCTTGAGAGATTTTCTAATTTGCTTCCTGGTTTTCATGCTTCAACTATAGGTTTGTTCCTAAATTATGTAATGAGGTTGCAGACCAGTTAGCTCATTTAACTGTATTAGGGGAATCTACACATTTGGATTGAGGATCCTCCGATGAAATTGTCTTTGCTGATTGACAATGCTCAGATTGAATGATCAATTTCCACATCGAGAGAGAGGGAGGGAGGGAAGACAACAAAAAAAGTAAATAAATAAATAAATAACTTAATTAGTTGCGAATACTTCTTTCTTGGCGTATTCAATACCTAAGAATGTGAATTTTATTCCTGTAAACGTCCCACATTGGACATTGCAACACACAACAATACCAATACAAAAATCTGAAACTATTAAACGTATGTTAATATCTCCAAAGAGGCCTTTCTATTTGAATGGCACTCCGGGAGCTTCTTCCATGGGATGGTGTCCAGAAATATAGTAAATAATTGCTTGCCCTTGTTAACCCCTCGGAGGCAGCTACCAAAGAATACATAGGTCTACTCTCTAGGAATACCAGGACTAGAATACACTGATGCTTCGTCATTCCTCCCAATCGACACTTCTCTTGCCGTAAAATGCACTGTTCTGCTACATCTCAATCGCACGAGGTTAGAAGGAATTGAAAATGCTGGGTTGACATTAGTAATTAAATATTTGGAATGAATCTAGAGGGCAAAGAAATTGAGGTCCCAAAGTGTCCCTAAGATAATTCAGGAACAGAACCATTTCCAGCTCTGTATTCCTTCCCTAACAGCGAGGGCTCACTCTCGAAGAAGGCTGAGTGGAGAGCCCTGACACACTGCTCAGCTTCATTATCATTTACAACCAACGAGATATTCACCTGGCAAAAACAAAACAGCAACAGACAGAATACGTAAAAATGAGAGCATTTTGATCATACTCAGCCTGAATACGACAAACTAAGTCTGGAAAGCCAAATGATTTTTGAAGTGGTGGCACTGTGCATGAGGAAATTTTATGCTACCAATAATGAAAAATATGCTTGTTCATCTCCTCCTTAAAGAAAAATGTTGACGTTCATCAATGGTTCTTTCCGTGAATATAATTAGCCAATCATATTTCAAGGTGCCTGGTAAGTCTTCAATCACTCAATACATGCCGAAGTGTACGACAAGGAGAGAGGCAATGCTTTGCTTGTGTCTAGGGATGAAAAAGCTTTTAATTCCTAATAATGAAGAATAATATAAAGTTGACTGAATGAATACCTTAGAAGCACCCTGAGAGATCATTTGAACAGTGACACCAAGGGTTCGAAGAACATGAAAGGCCTGCGATAAAATGCCAATAAGTAATTTTTGAAGTGACCAACAGAAAGAGCTGAACATTAGACTGTTTACGGAAAAATATAATCTTGCAAGTCAACGTGAATTAACATGCGGCTAAGAAACAGTTTATACAAGCTGTGGATTTTATTCCAAGATGCTGATTTCAACAATGCCCCAAGTCTCCCGCAGAAAACAAAAATATACTCACCCACAAAGAGAACAAAAAGGAGAGAGGCAAGCGGGCAGATAGTCATGTTAAAAAAATCATGGGCCCATTTGTTCGAGCTTTTTAAAAGAAAAAGCACTTTTTTAATTACAAGACATGTACAAAAAACATAAAAATAAAACTAAAGGATAAATCTTGGAACTATATTCAAATATAAAGAGTATGATGTAGAACCTTCTCCAATATTAGTGATGATCTCTGAACATTTCCAATGAGAGAGATGATGGATCTATTCTGTAGGAGATTCACCACAGCAATTTTCTCCAGTTCTTCAACAACATTGTCAAGTTCCTGCTCAAAAATAAAGAATAACAACCAATTTGATTTATGTAATGGCTGCAGTAAAAACACACTATGGATAACAATTTCATTAACCAATCGATTGTTTATTAAGTATGAAACTGGCTATATCAAGCAAAGACATAATCTAACAAGACCATCAGGGGCACAAAGGAAATTAAAACACCACAAATATTATGACTCATCAATAAACTAATTAAAGGAATACAATGTCTTACACTTGCCTGTTGAATTAGCTCCCTGCTCCATAGCTTTGATGGATCCAATGTCAAGGAAATACTGACCTCACTTGTAGCTACCACATCAACTGATATGCCTAAATCTTCAAATATTGAAAACACCTGCATACAGGTGGAAGTATGAAGACTGGAAGCAATTCAAACACTAGGAGGACAGGTCTGAGTGTGACGGATTAGATTTCCAACCTTAGCAAGGAAACCATACTGACCAAGCATGCGAGTGCTTACTATATCCAACATGGTCACGTTACGTTTCAAAACAATGCTTGTTAATGTTGCCTGCAGGTGAAAAAGGAAATCTTAACACTTTCTAAAGTCAGGATTAAGATAATCGGGTTTACAATTTATGCCAAACTAAACTCTACAAACCTTGCTCATATCTCTTTCCTTGGTGATCAGAGTACCTGGAGCTTTAGGGTTGTAAGAATTTTTAACCCTGACAGGAATATCACTTTCTCTAGCAGGTCTCATAGACTGTGGATGCAGAACCTGTTAATCAGACAGAAAAATTATTTAGGCTAGTCTTTGACAAGATCATTCTCATGTCTAAGTGCATAAGTCCAATCCATTAAATTTCTGTGTATACCTAATTCTCATGTCTAAGTGCATAACATCCCTTGCACTGGGCTTAGTAACAAATTAGGTATACACAGAAATTTAAGATCTTATTAACAAAACAAATGAGATTATTCAGAATGCCTAGTTAATGGCCCAACAAAACTTATGCCACTTTGTCAACCATTTGATACCAAGCAAATGTTTAACTGCTCCAGCTAGGAAAGAGATCTTAATTAAAAAATTTCTGGGAATGGGGCAACCAAAGGGTCCTTTATTCGTTTGACATTATTTTAGGAACTGGGCATATAATTAATGGGCCTTAGCAGTTACGAATTAGAATTAGTAGTTAGTAACAAAGGATATAAAAAGAGAGAGTGAGATGGAGAAGGCATCAGTTGAGAAGTTAGATAGTTCAAGAACTAGGAGAGCAAGGGATCTCTCGAATATTCCCCAACCATTGTATTCTCAAAAGGAAATAATATGCAATTCCTTAGTTTTCTTGCTATTCTTTGAACAAGTTCCATCACATTATGGCGTGGCCGTGGAACTCCATGACTCCTAAAGTGAGTAGGATTGCATGTTTTCCTCCACACGTGAAAACAAATATGTTCTCAACCAAGCAAGCTACATACCAGGCCAGATTTAGCATATATTGCTAGTGTAGTAAGCCAATTCATGCATGATCCAAGGGTAAGGTACATGCAGATAATGGATAGGATTTTGCAGTGAATTGCTATTTAAAAAGGGTGAAAATCATTAGAAGTCTACACCAAGCTAACTACGCTAGTTCTATTATTGACAGAAGATAAACATCAAGATATTGTATGTTTTCGGGAGGAAATCTGGTGACATAGAGGAGAAAGAAGCAGAATGTGGTTGCTAGGTCAAGTGCTGGGGCTGAGTTTCAGGCTATGACACAAGGAGTTTGTAAGCTGCTATGAATTAAAATCATACTAGACAACCTGAGAGTAAAGTTTGAAGCTCCTATCCAAATGTTCTATGACAACAAATCAACCATTAGCATTGCACTTGCACATAATGATACAAGATGACAGAACTAAACATATTGAGATTAACCAACACTTCATCAAGGAAAAGCTGGCCAATGTACTGATAACCACAGCAAATGTTCCTCCAGGGCACTAGTTGGCAGATGTGTTGACTAAGGGTCTACCCACAGAACGGTTCCAAGAACTTGCAAGCTGGGAATGATAAATATCCATTCACTAGCTTAAGGTATAGTGTTGGGATACTGTATAGGATGTTGTAGATTGTGATGGCCATAGTAGTCAATAGCGATGCTATCGCGGTGCCGAGCAGAGGTCTAGGGCAACGCAACTTGCAGCACGGAGTGGTTTTCGTTGCAGCGTTTTGGGTTGCTATGACAACATCGCGGCCGCTATTGTATTTGGATGCAAAAATCTGATTATACCCACATTTTTTAACTGTTGAGCTCAGTCCTTTCCCTTATCTTTTTCATTCTGGAAGTGAAGATGAGGGTTTATTCCATAGTTGTCAAATGCAGATAGCACATGCAACGGTCGACCCCAAAAACGCTATAGCAAGATAGTGGATAGTGTCCCAACCGCTATTTGATAAAAATATATATAATCATGCAAATTATATAACATATATAAATGTTCAAAAATAAGAAATCATTCACAATTAAACTCATTCACATTAATGATGAAAATTCATAATCCATTCCAAAGTCTAAAAACACACAATCACCATCAATCCAATGCATAAACATCAAGTTCTAAGAGTAGCAAAACCAAAAAAACAAAAAAAAAAAAAATGCACCATCAAGTAGCAAGACAGAAGATAGAACAGAACAATAGCAAGATAGAAGATAGAAGAGACCAACAGCGGATAGAAAATAGAAGATAGAAGATAGAAGAGATAGAGGAAGAAAGAAGACCAACCGAAGGAAGGAGGACCATGACCAACCACTACTGCCGCCGGTCTCGCAGCTGGCGTTATAGCTGCCACCGAAGGTTGAAGGCTCGCCGGAGAATGAGGGGGTGATGTGAGAGAGGACCGAGTGAGAAGGAGTAAAGGACGAAGCCAAGCTGAAGAGAAAAGCCCTAAGATCAAAGGGTAGATTGAAGAACAGAAGGGGGGAAGGACGAAACGACCTTTCAGCCCCTTCAGAACGTGCAAAACGGCCAAAACATAGGGTCAGAACCGTCTTTCGTATGACAATAACAATAGCGGCTGCGACCCCAAAATGCAACGCTCCTTGAGCTCCATAGCCGCAGACCCCCACACTGCATCACAATGGCACGATAGCGGCACAAACACACGCTATTGACAACTATGGTTTATTCTTCTCCTCTATCTAGTTACTCTCTCCATTGACCTCTTCCCCATCCTTCTTGCTCTTCTGGCGACCCTCCAACTTCCGGTGGCAGCAAGACCGGCAGCAGCGAGATTGTCGGAGGCAAGACTGGCAACAGCAAGACCAGCGACAACAGTCTGAGTTTCCAATGGCGGCAGGTTGTTGTTCTTCTCGTTTTTTTCTTTTTTCCTCCCATCTCCCTTTGTTCTCTGTTTCTTCCGTCTTCTACCACTCTTTTATTTGCTGTTTCTCCCCTTCTATTTATTTATTTTTTCCATTCTATTTTCTGTTTTCCACTAGGACTGATATTTATGAATTGGATTGATAGTGATTGTGTGATTTTAGACTATGAAATGTAATATGATTTATGACTTTTCATTATTGATGATGAATGAGTTTAATTGGGGATAATTTCCTATTTTTGAACATTTTTATATGTTACATAAATTCATGATAATTACATATATTTTTTTCAAATAGCGGCCATCTCACTATTCGCTATCCACTATCAGCGACTGACTGCTATGGTAATCGCTTCTATAGAGATTTTTTCTACTTATTAGAACAGATTTATTACCTGTAGTTTTGCTCTAATTTTGCAAAATAATTATCAGTAGATGTCTATATAATGTAAATCATTGTACATCAATCTCAAAACAGAACAAAGATGAAGTTATCTCCTTTCAAGATAAAGTTTGGCAGTTGTGTAAAAATATTGAAAATTAGGAAATATATAAGGTAATTAAGAGGTATAGGATGCCAAGAGAGGCAACGCTTTGGAGAAGAAAGCAGTTCCTATTGCCTATATTGAAACAATCAAAGATATGTATGATGGGGTTATGACTAGTGTGAGAACTGAAGTTCGGCCATTGAAGACTTTCCTATTACTAAAAGACTACACCAAGGTCAACTTTGAACCCCTATCTTTTTACTTTGGTATTGGATATGCTTACTAAAAATATCCAAGAGCTAGTGGCACAATGCATGCCTTTTGAAGATGATATAGTCTCAATTGGAGAATCCAAAAAGGAAATAAATGGGAAGTTAGAACTATGGTCTTAGAAACACATGGCTTTTGTTTAAGAAAGAGTAAGAGGAACTACAGGAAATGTAAGTTCAGTAAGATGCGTGCTCATTCTAACATAGGGTTGCAAACTACAGACCAAACCATTACCACAAGTCAAGTGGTTTAAGTATCTTAGGATCATCTGTAGAGACAAACAAAGATGTAAACCATAGGATTCAAGCTGTGTAGATAAAATAAAAGAGCGCTTTAGGTGTTATTTGTGATAGAAATTACCATTTAAGTTAAAGGAAAAATTTTACCACACAAGTATAAGATATGCGATGGTGCATTGGATAAAAATGTTAAGCAGTAAAAACCCAACAAGAGAGCAAGCTCAATGTTTCAGATATAAGAATGTTGTGTTTGATGAGTAGACGCACTAGACAAGATAAGATTAGAAATGAATGCATTAGAAATAAAGGTGAGATAGCACCTATTGTGGAAAGATGGTAAAATCTCACCATAGGTGATTTGGCTATGTGAGAATAAGACTTCTAGAAGCCTCAGTAAAAAAAGTACATCAAATGGAGAATACCCCGATACTTAGAGGTAGACGGAAACCAAGAACAACCACTAAGGGAGACTTAGATTTAAATGGCATGTCCACAAACATGATTTACAATAGGGAATAATAGCATCATTTGATCCATATAGCCAACCACACCTAGTGGGAAAATGGTTGGTGGTTGTCGTTGTTGTACTTATGTAGTTCTCTGGTGTGAAGCAAAATGAACTTACCTTCAAGGATATTTTCTCAGAGGTAGGACAGTTTAATGGCTTTTATGTGGTGTTCTCCTCATGGCTGTTTCAACTTTTAAGGCTGTTTCCATTACCAATATGCAGAAAGGTTAGACAAATTTGTTGCATGTTGTTTGCCTATTAGGTTCTCTATTTTGGGGGACCCGTAATCTACCCCCAAGTTGGACACATACTTTTTCTATTTCTTTCTAATAAATTTCTCCTTCTATCAAATAAATCAATAAAACCAGGGAACATTTATGAATATACATTTAACAAAGCAATTTTTTAATAATTTGATATTAAAGCATTGAGAAGCATGATTCAAGATTAAAAAGCAGAAACCCACAATGCAAGCTAGAATCCAGAAAATTTTTCAAGCCATAAGAGATGCATATGGCATATTGTCAAAATAACTAGACAAGTGAATGTAATGAACCTGAGCACCAAAGTAAGCAAGTTCAGCAGCCTCATCAAATGTCAAATAAGGGACAGGTTCTGCTTGTCGGCATATATTTGGATCACAGGTTAGAACACCATCAACATCCTTCCAAACCTGTTTAACTGACTGAAATTAATTGTTTTCTATTTGTCTACATTTTGACATGCATGACTGTGCTTTTATAGACAAACCTGGATCTCAGGCAATCCTAATGCTTTCCCAATTGTTGTAGCAGTCAAATCACTCCCCCCTCTACCCAGTGTTGTCACTGCACATGATTTCCGGGCCTTCAATAAGAGAAGAAAAAATAAAGTTACAATGTTTTCCTAATTTGAGAATTCTCATTTTCGTAACGAGAAAGCCTGGGAAATGTAGGACAAAAAGAAAAGAAACGAAAAGAAGCAATACAAAAAAGCAAGGCATCAGAAATACCTTTCCAAGGAAGCCAGTAACAACTGGAATTGCAGGATCAGAGACCCAATCATCATGCAATCTCTTACCAACAGCAGGATAAGTTGCTTCCAAAATGTCAGCATTTGTGAAGTCATCAGTTGTTATAAAACCAATCTCAAATGCATCATACTGCCAGACCATTAAATTAGCAACAAATCACTAAGATTAGAGGGACTACAAATCAAAATCCAAAGAATTCATTCAGAGTTGGACTATGACAGGGATCAGGCTTTCGAGATTGAGCCTTTAATTTGTTAGGAGTTAATTAGTTTATAAGCAGTGAGGGAGGGAAAAGGGAAGAGTAGGAATTCAGTTGTGGACTTAACAGGAATTAGGTCTCTTGAATACCCCTTGCACTTATATTCATTCTTTCTTCCCAGTGCTTATTCTGACCTGAGGGAAGTCACAGTAGCAACACATTTTCTAGGTTGTTCTTGTTCCATTTATCTTTCTTTACCCAATTTCTGGTCCATTTCAATAAGACTATCTTTTAGCAATAAAAATTCTAATAACCTTCTACTTATAACATCTATCAAATAGGAAAATAAGATAAACATACTTGGCGGGCCTTGACACCCATTTTATTCAGATATGAAGCAAAGATCCTTGTGGACATGCACTCTCCAAAGGAAACTAAATAATCCTGAGTTCGTTTAGTCAACTCTTTCATCATAGCTATCCCCTTCAGAAGTTGCTCCAATTCTTCTAGATGCTCTGGAAATGTTTCCACATGCAACAGCAAGATACCCAGAAAAATGAGTACAAACTACAAAAGAATGAAAATTACAGAACAGCCATACTAAACAGTAAGAAGAAAGAAGGCATATGATAGATGTAGTTCCATCCATGATTTGATAACATAAAATGAAAAACTTGCAGCAATCATAAATGTAAAAATGAAATTAATAGTTAATGTTACAATCATAATGAAAAACTATGCGTCAGGGTTTTTTTGGTTTACCTTGGCTTGAGAGATATATAGTAACAGAAATGTTTCAGCTATCCTTGCAATATTATTCTTATTTCAATTAAGAAATCATTTGCTTCATGGTCTTAATAGAACTCAACATATTAGGAATAGTTCTAGAAGCTCAAAACATGTATATGATATTGTAATCCATTTAAGTCAATAGTCAATTCGTTCTCCTCCCATCATGTAAGCATCAGCAATCTAATTCCTATGATCACTTGTGTCATCCATCATCATGAATATTTTTCAAATCATTTAATAAGCCATTATTTCATCTTGACAGCGTATGATATAACAAGCGCAATCTATCAATGACATTTTTCCTCGGACAGCAATCACAATTGTAGAATACAATTTCATCTCGCCCATCCAATGCAAAGTTTTGACATGGAAACCAATGCATATACAATATAGCTTCTGCTTCTGGTTAGCTAAAAAGTTGTTAATCCTAAGAACATAAAGAGCAGGGCTGTGACCTCCCTACCATACTGGCTTGTCATATTCAATGTCAAGGCAATCATACCAAAGAAAACTCTTAAATTTACAAACTTCTTCAGCATATGTTAATATGGAATAGACATGGATCTTAATATCATAATTTTTAACATAAGATAAAATTATTAAATTAAACTCAAAAAAACGGTAATTTGTTAAATGCAAGTATGTATTGTGTACAAAACCAATTAAACCACCAAATGCATGTTGCGCAGACATAATCCTGTTGGTGCTACACATTAATTTATAGACAGAACTTGCAAGGTAAAAATGATCTCAACAAATTTTTAATCAAAAATAAATAAATATTCAAATCATCCAATCAAACCATCAAATGATCTGCTAAGGAAAAAGGTAACTCACTTGCAATAATAGATCTGTCCACTCTTAGCTGATCCACAGTCCTGAATAGAGTAAGAAGACCCATTGAGAATATAATAACTTAGAAAGAAAATAAAGGAAAAAGCGATTTCTCTTTATTAAACATTTTTGTAACGCATGGAAAAGCGAAAAGCATTACGCATTGATCTTGCCTGAGATGCAGGTCTTTTATAAAGCTAAGCTCATCAATACTAGAGACATTACTAACACCACAACTTACAGCTTTTTCTCCAGCCTAACAAAACAAACATTAAACCCCTTTTCAGTAGAGAATAGTTCTCAAAAAGAAAAGAAAGGAATGAAAACCGACATAAGACAGGGAGTTTGAAAAGAAAGAAAGAAAAAAAAAAAATACCAGCAATAACTTGTTTGTTGTCTTTCCCATGGCAGAGAGAACAATGATAGGCCTCTCTTCTGGAAAGCTTAGTATGAGGCCCGCAACCTCCTTCATCCTCTCTGCAGAAGCCACTGAGGAGCCACCAAATTTCATGACACAAGTGAAGCTCGTTTCAGTTTCGCCAAATCTCCCCTCCTCAGCCACATCCTTCTCAAGTACATCACTCTTCGCAGCCTTGCAATTGACACTGAATGCCACCTTCTCGCTCGAGACTCGCCTCGCACAACACAACCTGGGAACAGGAGCAACAAATGCAGCGAAACCAATTCGCCGTGACAGCAGAGGCTGGCAATGCAAGCCTCTCCTCGAAGTCACAGCAAGGTTCCCTTTCACCCCAGAAAGCTGCAACCAGCTTGCCATGCCTTATTCCAAGTAAAGTTATGTCGACAAATAACACAAACTTTCGAGGGATCTGAAAATACCTGTTACTCAAATGCTTTCCCAACTTTTCCAAAGCTCGATCTGAAAGAGATACCGGCTACCCCATTCAGTCACAACATCACAATAAATTGCATATTACTCAAAATCACGAAAGAAAGAAGAAAACAAAAACAATCTGGAACCCAGAAACGGAAGCATGGGGGAGATCCAGAAAACAAAATAACAATAATAACCTTGACGGAAAGAGCTTTGGAAAGTGGAAATGCAGGAAGCGCAGTGAAGGAAATTTCAGGACAAAACGAAGGCTGAGAGTTGTGAGGGACTGTATGAGGGAAATGCGAAGGAAGGTGGCTGGCACCCCCGGCGGCACTCCTTTTATGTCCTCACAAATATGTCACGCATGAAATGGCCAAAACGTGTTTTTCTTCCATATGGTACCATTTGTATTTTATTTTATTTTATTTTACTGTTCTTGCTGTTTGTTTTGCTCCCGAGGTTTGGGCTAGAACAAACGGCACGGATTGAATCTTAAGGTTGCGGATGGGTCCCGCGGGAACTGGTTAATTCGTAAGATTCTCACGAGCAAAATGAAAGAAAGCTACAAAATATTTAATAGAAATAACACTGAATTAGGTCAGGACATCGCTCCTCTTTAAGGTTTACATTTTCATTGTCTTTATTTGAGTTATACTTTTTTTGAGATTACAAACTATTTAGTTTATTAGATATGGAAGAAATTCTTGCACCGTGATGCATTAATAAGTAGTAGTCAGACAGATTTAAAACATTGATTTTAAATTAATAAAAACATTAGTTTTATTTAAAATACATTTAAAAGTTCTATGAAGAAAACCCTTTAAAACGTGATAGTGAAAAGTCTCTTGAGACATATACTTATCGTATATTTGGGAGCATGTTTAAACTTCCCAAAATTAATTCTAAATCTTTAAAATTAATTATGAAAGTTTTTGATTATATTTAGTTATCTACTCTCTAAAATTAATTTTGAGAGAAGTAAAAAATTTTTACTTTAGGTTAGAATCACTTTTAGAGGAACTACCAAATATAAATCACTTTATCTTAAAATCAATTCTATTCAAATCAATTTTATAAAATTAATTTTCTCTAAAATTAATTCTATAACAGCAGAACCAAATAGGCAATTACTAATTCCCTTTTTTATATAAGTAACACAAGCTCCCTTATCAAAGGAGGGAAGCTGTCAAACAACATAGTCCAGAATACAGGATCAAAAAGAACCATAACACATCAACAACAAAACGGCAGCTTTTACATCAGATTGTTCATGAAAGTGAAAGCAAAGACCAACTAGATCCGATAGGAGCATTCTTTCAACCATGAGCACACTAACATTATTTGAACATTTTGTTTTAATGAATGCCTATTTAATTTATATAAAAATAATTTGAACATATTTTATGCTTTTTATTAAAATTATTATTTTTTATTTTTAATTATATAAATGTTTAAATAATTAAACAAAATAATTAAAATGTAATTAAAATAAGTAATAATAATTAATAAATTAAAAAAGGTAGTAAATAATTCCAAGTATAAATAAATTACATACTTACTGATAGATCATCTACCGATAATTTATTTGTTAATCGAAATTAGCATAGTTCTTAATTACATTCATTTATCACATAAAATCTTTCAGTAAATGTAATTAAATATTTAATTATTGTATTATTACCGACAAAAATATATACGATCTGTCGTTATTAAATTTATGAACGAAAAAAATGTGACGAAATTTCAAAACAATTATCAATAGAAAACAAATAATTTTTGTCGATAATTTCATTGATAATTATCAAAGGAGTAGAAAATTTTGTTGGTAATTATTAGTGATGCATGAATTACCGACGGATCCCTCCTACTTTTGTCGGTAACATTAATTGCCATTGGTAATCTGCGTATTTCTTAATAATGCAAACATTGATTTTATCTTTATATTTTTCTATCTTTTAGATTTTGGTTCTTTCCATTGTAACATTAGTCTAAACATAGATCATCTCTTATAGTTTTTCATTTATAAAGTTATTTATCTTTTTTATTAAAATTAGTTAATTTAATTTTAAATTAGGCTTAAATAATATTTTGTCGCCATAAATATTGGACACTTTGGTTTTGGCTCCTCATTAAGTTTCGCTTCACTTTCGATCCTTTTTAAACTTGACTACTTTTGTTCCTTGTCCTTATATGGGTTTTATTAATTCATAATGTGTTACATGGAAATCCATGTTATCTCAACTTTTGCACATAGGAATAAAAAGAAAAGAAAAAAAAATATTCACCTCCTCTTCCCTTCTTCTTCTTCCTCAAACCCACCAACAGCTCTCTCTCTCTCTCTCTCTCTCTCTCTCTCTCTCTCTCTCTCTCTCTAACCCTCCGTTTCTCTGTCTTCCTCTCAATCTCATCTCCATCTTCCCAATCCCCATTAGCTCAAAACACACCATTCTTTTCTCCTATTCCTCCAAAAACACAGAAGGCATCCTAGAAAATCCATACACAAACTCTTTCACCGGACAAAAAAATATAAGCTAAATTCTAAAAAATTAACCATAAAAATAAAAACTCAAATTAGATGAGAATACATATATTCATAATTTAGTTTAGCCTATAATTATACTGTGTATATATTATACTTTTATTAACTTAAATATAATATTATTAGAGTTTAATATTGATATATTAACAGTATAAAAAAATTTTATACTGTCATCTAATTAAATCCTCCCATATGTATTATTGGATAACACTGTAAAAAAGTTTCATATTATCAGTATATCAAAATTAAATCTATATTATTAACATATATATATATATATATATATAAGAACATTTTGTTTAGAGCACCTAGTGGTGATCAAGTGTTCCATTGTGGACAAGCAATCAAGCATGGCCCTTTTATGACTAAGGGATGCTCTTCGAAACTTTCTTGCTAATGAACCTTTGAGGTGTTTTTTTTATGTAGAGTTTTATACTTATGGTTCTTGATCTCTTTTCTTGAGTATTTTTCTGCAATGAGGCTGTTGTTGAGTAGAAGTCATTCTTTTTTGGGGGGAAGATTAATATCAAGAACTATTAACAATGATTAATTAATAAAAAAGACCAATTATATCAAATTTATTAAGAAGAACCTATTTAAAAAATATTAAGAAGAATTTGTGGATTACACAAGGGATTTGGACATTGAGTGAGTTCAGATTTATAGAGTTCTAGATTTGTATAGGAACTTATTACTGGAATAGTGATTGGATAGGTCAGGGAAGATGGTACAACATTGATCATGTTGAATTCGTAGAAGAGAAAAGAGAAGGAGAAGTAGAACAATATGTGTAGCATAATGCTCATAATTGACTTACTAGTATCTCCAAAATTATATTACGGGCAAAAGTTACAAGAGATAAATTTTTACCTAAAACATGGTGTGAGAATTTCAAAAACTAAATCAAATGTGCTATAAAATCATATATCAGTATTACTATTCTTGTCCTTTATCTTAAAAAATAAATCAATTATTTTCTTCTTAAACATCTTTAAATTGCCAAAAAAATTTCCATATATTACTTTTCTTTCTTTTTATATTAAATTTGTTACTTACTTTTATAATTTTTTGATAGCATATCAATTACTTTTTATATATAAAAAAATGAGATATAACGAAATATTTCCTTTTATTAAAGAGGCCATCAATTAATATATATATATATATATATGAAAGATTTAAATATTTGCAAAGATCATGGTCATTAAGGAAAAAAAACAGGCATAATTTCAAAAATAAGTAATTAATACTTAGTTATTTTTAGAGATTATATATTTCTAATGCCACATATTAGGGTCTGTTTGACATACCTAATAGTATAAAGTATTATTGTATAAAGTTTGATAAACTTTTAATACCATGAAATGTTTGATATATTACTGTATAAGATGTTGAAAATATAACTAGAAAAAGATTATAATAAAATAAAATTTTTATTAATTATTTGATTAAAAATTTGAAAATTAATATAATTGTCTAAATACTTAATATTTTAATTATAAATTCTTTTATTATTTTTTTTGTATTATATATTAATATAATTTATATTAAAAATTACTTATTATTTATTTTAATATTTTTAATAATTATTTTTATTTTTTCACAAATATAGAAAATTAAAGAGAGATACAAAAGAAAAAAGGAGAGAAAGAGTTTTTATACATCAAAATCCAATTAAACTTAATCTCACATTCCAATATTGATTGAGTTATAAATCATATGTAATTATTTTTACCATATATAATTAAATTTATATGAAATATTATTTATTATTAATTATTTTTATTTTAATAAATATGTAGCAAAGACTGAAAGAATTATTATATATCATAAGTTAATCAAGTCTAATTCGATCTCCCTATACTGGCTTAAATTATCTATCATTTTGAAAAATGATGTTATGATGAATAAATTTATATGATACGTTATCTGCATCAAACAATAAATAAGATCATAATATATAATATTAGTTTATTCTATCATATCTAATACAGGATACCAAACATGCACTTAATTACATAGCTAGATACAATTATTCCTAACAAATCTCTACAACGAGTGATATAATGTTATTGATAATCTAAAGACAAAAGAAAATGTAACAAATCATGACTTAATTAACGTTTATTGTTCTTATTTCAATTGTGAGTGCTGTTAAATCTTTGTTTGAATGAACTTTACTTTATAATTTTTTATACAAATATACAGTTATTATAGTAAAGAATCATATCATACTTTAAATATCGGCTTAAATATTTACCAACTCCAATCGCGTGGACTCGAGCTACGTATATGCGACGTATAACAAGAGTTAAATCAAGCATGCAGCTATTTTTTTTATCATGTTATAAGACTAATATACTCTACAGATGGCAATAGCTGTATTATTTTTTTTTTCTCGATTATATAATAACTAGACTTGTGTTCGTCCGTTAGATGGGTGAACATTTTTTTTATATACTAACAATTATTAAATTTTAATCATTTGTTGATTTTTATGTGATCATTTTTTATTAGTTACTAATTGTGAATATTAAATTAAAAGTATAATTTAATATTTTTATAAATGAACCACTGGCACCTTTAAGTTCCCCTGTACTTTACTGGAACTCACATTGCACACAAAATCTATTTTAAAAGCCATTAATTTAGAACCCAAAAAGTAATATACTTGCCTCATATCCAACGCTATCTTATATAGATAGAGTGAATCTCACTACATATATATTTAATTAAATCAAACACTCCATTAAACAAAACATAATTGTCATTAGCTATCATATACAGCAAACAATTCTCGGGAAACGCGTGGGTATATTACATTCACCCATACCAGTAATTAAATGAAATATAATTATCATTGGCTATTACAACATGCATGTCCATACCCATAAATATATTTCACAATCCATTAAGAATACTATTTATTGTGCTAGTGCAACTTGTGGAAGGAAGAAGTCCCTCCTAAGACTGTCAAATGGCAAAAATCATTGCCGCTCTTCTGTTATTATACAGTAGCATAGATACTCTTCTAGCTATATTATCATATTTGAAATTGTCGACTTAAATATTTGGATAATACTTACAATCTCGTGAGACACGAGCTACATTTACGTCCATGCATGACTAAGAGTCTATTTGATTTAATTTTTGAGAGAAGATATTTTGAAAGAATGTCTTTTAAAAAAAGGATTTTTAAAAGATTGATTTTTGTTTGATTTGAACATATTAAAAGTAAGTTTAAAAGAATGAATTTTATTTGAATAAGATAAAGTAAAATTATTTTTTATTATTGATATAAAAGTAATGATAAAATTTCTTTTTAAAAGATTTTTTTTAAAATGAAAATAATCTCAAAAATATTTTTCTCAAAATATCTTTTAAAATTTTAAAAAATATTTTAAAAAATAAAAAATTAAATCAAACATTACTATTAATTATATAAAATCATTTTTTTCCTATAAAAGGCCTTTTAAAGGAGGCAAACTGCAATCCAAATAGACTCTAAGAAGGGTTGGATTAAGCATGCAGAAAGCGTATGAGTATCATGTTATAATCAAGACTGCATAAATGGTAATACCTGTAGCATTTTAATTTATTTCAGTTCTTTTGTTAAAAAATTAATAAATAATGTCGCTTATATAATTATTTGCTTTCGGCCGTATTAGACACAGTTGAAGAGGTGTGTGGATATTAAAAGACTAGTCAATAAAGGTTGGCTGTGGAAATGGTATTTGACGCTTGAATTTTGAAAGATCAAGCGTTGGACTGTAGTGATTATTACCATTAGTGGAGTTGATTCCAACGTGGACCCACCGTGTCTGTGTCGGGACGGTGCGCCGATTCGCATGTCAGTGGGTGAGTGAGACCAAGGTACTTTGCTGCTGATTTGGTTTCTCGCTTCGACCACAATTAAATGGTGTTTGCTGTGATGCTCCTTACAATAGGCACCGTTTAATACGGTGTTTCAAATGTGCTCTGCCACCGATAAATAGAGATAAGTTAACTGTATAGCTTTTTTTTTTTTGGTAGACAGTTAAATTAACAGTCAGATATAAGAAGTATAGGACAGTTACATAAATACACTCTCACATCTGATTATTAATTCCACAAGGCGTTTGATGGCAGAATTCACCATATTCTCTCTATTATATATTTTGATATATCAATCTCTTGTATCTTTACTTTAATCTGCTTTAAAATTTTTCCTAATTTAAGCTTTATCTATTTGAAAGGGTTGTTCTCATACAACTAACATGTTTAAAATAAATACTAAAAGAATTTGATTAAAAAAAATCTATACATGGTCGATGCATATATTTGCTTATACATAATATAATTTTTTTAAAAACAATATAATTATTAAATGAGCATATGTTAAAATTAAATTGACCAGGAAAAATATAGGTAATGATTACTATTAGGATATTTTATGTACCAAATCATTAGCTCAATAATTATAATTATAATTATAATGATCATTATAATTTACCAAATAATTTGTGCATATTCATTAACTATTTGAATCTCCATCTATTAATAGAATATTTATTTATAAAATTTATGATACATGAAAATAGAGGATAATACATATACTCACATAGATTTACATGTTATTGAATCTTACTCTTCAAATAATCAAAATTTAAAGAATTCCTAAGACGCTAGTAAATTCCTCAAAAAACACTGGTAAATTTGCATCAAAATGCTAGTAAGTATATGCAATACGCTGGTAAATGTCTCAATCGGGATACTTGTTTCTTTTCTTTTATTTTACAATTTTTTCTGTAATAATTATTGGCTAAAAGTACATTAATGAGTTAATTTAACAAGACACTATATTTAAATATCCAAATAATTAGATCTTAAATAATTCTTAAAATGCTGATAAATTCTTTAAAAATGCTGATAAATTTGCATCAAAATGCTGGTAAATATATGTAATACGCTGAAAAATATCTCTATTTCGATACTTGTTTTTTTTTCCTTTTACAATTGTTTCTACAATAGTTATAAGGTACATTAATGAACTAAACAGAGATATTTAAAATAAAATAAGGCCCATTTAAAATTAATTTTAAATTTTAAATTTGCAATGATTCATAATTATTAATTACCTAATTAAATAAAAGCCATTTTCTTCCAAAATGATTTCTTTTATTTAATTTAAATTATTGAAGCACTAATTAATTTAGGACTAATTGAATTCTTGATAATGTATGTATTTTTGATACACTACTAAATTAAGGTTTCATATGTATATTAAATTAAAAGAAGATTTCAACTCCGTTAAGAATATACTCTTGCATGAGAGTTTCTGTAAATGTTAACTCTCAACCAAAATCCAATTAGAAATTAAATATTATGAATTTCTAATTATTAAATTCAGGTATTATATTTGTTTATATTGTTTTCCAAAAAAACAAAATATAAAAAATTTGCAAAAATTTTAGGATACTTAATTAATTCATTAGCTATTTGAATCTCCATCTATTAATAGAACATTCATTTATTACATTTAAGTTATATGAAAGTAGAGGATAATATATATATTTATATAAATTTATATGTCATTGAATCTTACTCTCTAAATAATCAGAATTTAAAGAATTCCTAAGACGCTACTAAATTCTTCAAAAACGCTGGTAAATTTTAATCAAAACACTGGTAAATATATGCAATATGCTGGTAAATATCTCTATTTGGATACTTGTTTCTTTTATTTTATTTTACAAATTTTTACTATAATAATTATTGGCTAAGGGCACATTAATGAGTCAATTTAACATGACATTAGATTTAATTCTCCAAATAATTAGATTTTAAAGAGTTCCTCAGATGCTGATAAATTCTTTAAAAAAGCTGGTAAATTTGCATTAAAACGCTAGTAAATATATGTAATACACCAGTAAATATCTATATTAGGATACTTTTTCTTTTCTTTTCTTTTACATTTGTTCCTATAACAATTATTGAATAAGGGTGTTGATAACTCCCTTTAGTGAGTTATATTTTTAATTAGTTTTTATTTAATTTAGGATATATTTATTTAGTTTAGTTACTATTTTATTTTATTTTAGTTAAGTAGTTGAGATTGGGTTGTATTTTTATTTTCTATTATTTTCTTATATTTTGAATACTTATTTTGGGTTTATTTTGATTGTCATTAAATAAAAGCACTCAAGTTGGAATTTGGAACTATGAGAGAGTCTAGCTTGTATGAAATCAGAATCGTTTAGCATTGGAAATTTGATATTTAACTCTCCAGTCGGATTATGATGATTCAAGATTCTTTGGAAAGAATGGAAGAATATCTTCAACTTTGTTGTTAGACACTTTTTCCAATTCTCGAGTCTTCTAAAAGAAAAAGAAGAAGAAAGATTGAAGCTTCATCTTGTCTTTGATGCTGTCAAGTCTAAACTTTGGTCAATATTTCGTATATATCTTGAGCTACAGAACTTTGATTAAAGTGATTCTTATTTTGTTGGAAAGCTTATTGAAAGATCTACAATTTTTATTTCTACCTCTGAGGCCAAATTCCAACTATTCTGACCGTTACAGACTTGGAAGTGTGTAAAAATGGTTAGCACTATCAGGGGGCACACTATAGCGTGCTACCTTGCATTATAGCACGATGCCATTTGGCTCCGAGTATTTTAGTTGCGTTATAGAGCAATTCTTACGCTATAGCGCGACCCCGTCTACAGTAATTTGCTGGTTCGGGCCAAAATTCGAGAAAAGGGATCCGTAGACTATAAAAGGCAATATGTAAGGTCAGAAAAAGAGATCTCTAGACACTCATATACCCTTCCCAAGATAGAAGATATCTTTCAGAGAGATTTGATAACTCCTTGTAGTGAGTTATATTTTTAGTTGATTTTTATTTAATTTAGGATATAGTTGTTTAGTTTAGCTAATATTTTCTTTTATTTTCATTAAGTAGTTTAGATTATGTGGTACTTTTATTTTCTATTATTTTCTTATATTTTAGATACATATTTATGTTTTTGTTTGATTGTCATTAGGTACAAGCACTAAAGTTGAAATTTAGAGCCATAAATGAGCTTATCTTGCATAAAATCAAGATCTTTCAGCATTGGAAATTCAATACCTAGATCTCTAGAAATCGAATTATGATGATTCAAGATTCTTTGGAAAGAAGGGAAGAAGATCTTCAACTTTGTTGTTAGACACTTTTCCCAGTTCTTGAGTTTTCTAGGAGAAAAAGGTAAAACAAGATTGAAGCTTTATCTTGTCTCTGATGCTATCAAGTCTGACCTTTTATTGCTGTTTCACCTTTATCTTGGGCTATAGAACACCGATTGAGGTGATTCTTATTGCGTTGAAAAGCTTACTCAAAGATCTACAATCACTATTTCTACTTCTGAATGCAAATTCCAACTATTCTAATTGCTACAAAGCTTGGAAATGTGTAAAAGAGGTTAGAGCTGTCAGGCAAGTGTGCTATAGTGCAGCTTGCTTTGCGACAATTTCTTTGATTCGGGCCAAAATTCGAGAAAAGGGCTCTGTGGACTATAAAAGGCAACACTTAAGGTCAAAAAAACACATCCCTAGACACTCATACACCCTTCTCAAGACAGAAGACTTCTTCCAAAAAGATTGAAGGCGAAGATACAAGGATTCCAGGGCTCAACTTTAACACGGAGATATCGACATTCTTCTGAATCTCTTGTCTCTAGCCAGAAATCTTTATGGCTTTTGTTTCTTCTATCTTCTCATCTTTATACTCTTCCATTGTTTTCTTTTCTTTAGTTATGAACTAGTTTTCTTTCACTAGGGCGTTAATAGACCCTTTTTGTATGATAAGTTTACTCATGGATTAATGTTAATCTTGTTTTCTATCTCTATTGCTTAGTGCTTTTATTTGTGCTTAATGCTTTTAATTGTTTGATCACCAATTAATTAATTTGGGGATTTACAATAACTTGAGAGAGGGTTTATGAATAGAGCCTCTTAACATAAACACCATAAACTGAGTGAAAACTAGAGATAGACAAACACGGCTCATGTGGTCAATATAGGAACCCATAGAGCTTCAACCTTTTCCTAGATTAGTTTGTGCTAAGAGATTAGGCAATCAGTTTGGGATAAACAATATTGCTTGATCTCGAGAAAGGCTAGGAATAAATTAAGAGGAACCAACCATGAGTCAATTAGGATAGAAATTGATTAATGAAAATTCATAATAAATGCATCTACAATAAGTGAAGTTAATTAGTCCTAGCATCCATCCCATTGCATTTATCCACACTGCTAGAATTTTTTGCATTAGTATTTTTCTTATTTATTTTACTTTATTTAAATTTTAATTTCCTCATCAGTAATTCCATTCTATCCAAATAGTTATTTCTTTAGACTATTCGGTATTTGATCTATTCTCATGGGAACAATACTTTACTTATCACTTTATTACTTGTACGATTCGGTATCCTTGCCTGAGCCGCATCAAGTTTTTGGCGTCGTTGCTGGGGATAGTATCAATATCATTCTTAGTTTATAGGATACTAGATTGGATTTGTTGTTTTTATTTTTATTTTTATTTTATATTTATTTTTGTCTTGTTAAATTTTTTATTATTTATTTTTCCTTTTATTTAATTTTTCTTTCTTTTTCTTTCATTATTTATTTTATTTAACTTTTGTTTTATTTTATTTTATTCCTACTTTCACTTGTTCATGTGTTTTATTTTGCAGTTTAAGCGAAGAACCCAATCCACATAAGATTTATTCTTTGATCCAGAGATCGAGCGTTCTTTGCATCAGCTCATAAGAGAATGAAGAGCAGTTGAAAGAGTCTTTAAGCCTACCATGGCAGATGAAAACGAGCAAAATGACAGGGCCATGAAGGATTATTTGGCATCCACTCTTCAAGGGTGCTCATCCAGCATTATGAGGCCACTCGTCCAAGCAAACAACTTTGAGCCGAAGATGTCACTCATTCAGATTGTGCAACAAAATTGCCAATTTGCTGAACTACCTAGTGAAGATCCTAATGAGCATCTTAGCAACTTTCTAGAGATCTGTGACACCATAAAAATTCATGGTGCCAGGGATGATGCTATTCGACTGACACTGTTTCACTTCTCATTGAGGGATAAGGCTAGAGCCTGGTTGAAGTCTCTACCACAGGAGACACTCACTACTTGGGATATGGTAGCAAAAAAATTCTTGGAGAAGTACTTTTCTCCTACCAAGTCTGCCAAGATGAGGGATGACATCACTTTCTTCACCCAAGCAGATGGTGAATCTTTTTATGAATCATGGGAGAAGTACAAGGAGCTGCTAGCTAAGTGCCCACATCATGGCATCCCACTCTGGATGCAAATCCAGACATTCTACAATGGCCTTCTTATGTCCACTCAGATCATGGTTGATGCAGCAGCTGGTGGTTCTTTGAACAATAAGACACTCGAGCAGTCTTGGGAGCTATTTGAAGTATTGGCTGGCAACAATTACCAGAGGCCTAGTGAGAGCTCCCAGAAAAGGGGAGTTTTAGAAGTTGACACTATCAATGCCCTCTTGATCCAGATGAAAGCCCTTTCTGTGCAAAATGCAGCCATTCAAAAGTAATTGGGCTTGCTCAACACCACTTCACCAACACATGTCATGCATTGTGATTTTTGCCATGTGAACCATCCGAATGGAAAGTGCACTACAGCTCCTTCTTCTAATGAGTTGGTTAACTACATGAATGCCCAGAAGCACAATTTCTACTCCAACATGTATGTTCTTGGGCAACAGTTCAATCAACCTCCATAAGAGAAGAAGCCCGACTTGGAAGACATGTTTCAGCAGTTCATGAGGAGTCATATGTTTTTTGTGGAGAAGACTGAAGCTTTTAAGGAGAGGACAGAGGTTCAATTTAGAGCTCATGATGTTGCAATCAAAAACTTAGAGCATCAAGTGGGGCAAATTTCTAAGCAGTTAGCTAAGAGGCCATTAGGTTCCTTACCTAGCAATACCACTGAAAATCCAAGGGAGCATGTGAATGCAATCATACTGAGAAATGGTAAAGAATTGGTTGAATTTGAAAAGGAAGAAGCAAGGGTAGAAGAAAAGCCTGCTAAAGATTCCAATATGGCACCACCTAAGGAGAAAGGATATGTGGTAGCTCCTGCTTATGACCCTTTAATTCCTTATCTTCAAAGGGTGAAGCAACAAAAGAAGGAACCAAAAGAGCAGCAATTTCTTAAGATTCTTGATGTGCTTAAAAAGCTCCACATCAATATTTCGTTTGCTGAGGCATTGGAGCGAATGCCAAACTATGCCAAGTCTATGAAGGAGCTACTCTCTAAGAAAAGGAAATTGGATGCTGATGAGACTATACCACTCACTGAGAAGTGTTCGGCAATCATTTAGAGGAAATTGCCACCTAAGTTGAAGGACCCTAGGAGCTTCACTATTCCATGCACCATTGGTGATTTGAGGATTGACAAGGCACTATGTGACCTTGGAGCAAGTATCAATCTGATACCTTTGTCACTTGTGCATAGATTGGGCATTATTGAAGTGGAGTCTATAAGGGTATTTCTGTAGTTGGCTAATAGATTTGTCAAACTTCCCTATGGTATTATTGAAGATATTTTGGTGAAGGTGGACCGTTTCTTCATTCCCACAGATTTGTTGATTCTTGATATGGAGGAAGATGTCAATCTCCCTCTAATTCTTGGGTGTCCATTCTTGCCCACTAGCAGAGCCCTGATAGATGTAGAAAAGGGGGAGCTAACTTTGAGATTTCAGAACAATAAAGTGAAGTTCAAAGTTTTCCAAGCAATAAACTCTACCACAAAGACAGCTCAATGCTATAAAGTGGATGTAATGGAAGCTAACTTGAGTACTTCAATCCCGGCATCACATGCCATACCTCCTTGAGAGCATCCATTGAGGAAAAGCAAAACAAAGAAGAAAAAAAAAATAGTAGGGGATGATGATCTTAAACCATCTGAGAAGCCGCCAGAAGTTCTCCACTTGCCATTCGAGCTTAATTCTATCTCGTTGGTTTTTGGGAAGAAGAACCACTATCCTGGTGATGAAAGAAAGGGAGGAAGAAACCACCATGAGTGACGGAACTATATCTAACTTAGGGACATTAAATTGAAGTTCGTGTTGGGAGACAACCCAACTTTTCTAACCTTTCTTTGATTTTAATTTTTCTTATTTAGGATCTTTTTAGTTTTTTTTTATTTAGGTAAAATTTTAGTTTTGATTAATTTTAATTTCTTTAATTTTATTTTGTAGGTTTATTAGAACAATTAGGAAGTGCATAAGTAGAGGAAAGAGCCACATAGGGCGTACAACAGAGATACATATACTGGGGAGTAACTTTCCTTTCCTTTCCCTCTTGATTTTATTTTCATGCATTAGGGACAATGCATAACTTTAAGTTGGGGGTTGGAAAAATCCATTATTGCACTTTCTTATTTGTTCCTGTTTCCTTTTGTTTGTTTTATTGATTAGGTTGTTAGTGTTTTTTAATTTCAATTTTTTTGCTAAAAAAAAGTCAAAAAAATATTTTTGTCCTTTTTTTGTATTTTTTATTTTGGTCAATTAGTTGTTGTTGCCTATGCCTATGATATAAAATATTGCTCTATTTGTTAACTCTTAAGTAACTTTGGATCCGAATTTAAGTCTTGAAAATCTTCTTATGCTTTTACTTTTGAATTGAGAAGGATTATTTTCTTGCATTTTGATAAGAGTTAGCAACTTAGGATAGGTGACCTTTATGCTTTTTATGCTTTATTTAGGTTCAGACATGCATTCTTATTCATGTAAATCTCTCTTGAAATATATGTGAGTGAATATTAACCTTAGAAGTGATTTAGGCCATGTTTGGTAGTCATAATTGAGCCTCATTGTCCACCCTTGGATATTGATCCTTAGTCACCCTATTTGAGCCTTAAAGCCTATTCTTGGATTGAATCACGTTATGAGCCTAATGCCCTTTCTTGCTTTTCCTTTTCGATTCCATGGTTTACCCTCAAGCCTTAACTTCTAAACTCATTTGAATAGGGTAATACCTCCACTACTCCAACCTCATGCTTTCTAAAGTCAAAAGTGCAGTGGGTGAATATTTGAAAAAAATAAAGAAAAAGAAAAGAGAAGAAGGAATGAAGAAAAGAAAAAAAAAGAAAAGAAAAAAATAGAGAAAAGTTGGCAATACAAGGAAAATATAATGCCAAGGTTCAACAAGAAAAGCATGATGGTTGCCAAGCAACTAAGTTGAGGGTACCCCAAGGAGAATGAATTAGGGGTGAGGGTTCCTTAAGTTGAGGGGATTAATTGAGCTTAAATGACTATTCTATCATACCCCTAACCTTGGCCTATTGTTACAAGCTAAGAGAAGTCCTTTTGATCTTTGGCTAAGTGACATTCATGTAGAAATAGAGAGAGAGGATTGTGGATTGTATGATATTTTTGTCTTTTCTTAAACATGGCATAAGCATAAGGTGAGTCAATTTTTTTGTTGCTTTTCTCTTGTACCCACACACTTGATCCATTCTTTTAATAATGTGATTGCACAATTAGATGGTCTTGGTACTTAGACTTTGATCCTTGGTAACTTTTCAGTTAAGTTATGGAGCAGTGATGAGGAATTCCATAGGCAACAGCTTCTATCTTGATCATTTTGTCTAGTGAGTCCTTTTGTTTTAAGTGTTTTTGGTTGAGTCTTTTATTCTTCTATTTTTGAGTCTATGATTTGAGTTTTGCTTGGGGACAAGCAAGTACTTAAGTTGGGGGTTGTGATAACTCATTTTAGTGAGTTATATTTTTAGTTAATTTTTATTTGATTTAGGATATAGTTGTTTAGTTTAGTTAATATTTTGTTTTATTTTCATTAAGTAGTTTAGATTAGGTGGTACTTTTATTTTCTATTATTTTCTTATATTTTAGATACATATTTATGTTTTTGTTTAATTGTCATTAGGAACAAGCACTGAAGTTGAAATTTGGAGCCATAAACAAGCATATCTTGCATAAAATCAAGATCTTTCAGCATTGGAAATTCAATACCTAGCTCTCTAGAAACCAGATTATGATGATTCAAGATTCTTTGGAAAGAAGGGAAGAAGATCTTCAACTTTGTTGTTGGACACTTTTTCCAGTTCTCGAGTCTTCTAGGAGAAAAAGTTGAAACAAGATTGAAGCTTTATCTTGTCTCTAATGCTGTCAAGTCTGACCTTTCATTACTCTTTCACCTTTATCTTGGGCTATAGAACTCCGATTGAGGTGATTCTTATTGCGTTGGAAAGTTTACTCAAAGATCTACAATCGTTATTTCTACCTCTAAGGCCAAATTCCAACTATTCTGACCGCTATAGAGCTTGGAAATATGTAAAAAAGGTTAGAGTTGTCAGGCAAGTGCGCTATAGCGCGCTGCTTTGCACTGTAGCACGACCCCATCTGTAGCAATTTGCTGGTTCGGGCCAAAATTTGAGAAAAGGGCTCTGTGGACTATAAAAGGCAATACTTAAGCCATCGGAAGCTCCCCAGGGGTCATTCAAGTCTACCTCTACCTCACTAATCCTTGGGAAGAAGAGCTGCTACCCTGGTGACAAAGCATTAATGAAGAGGAGGAAGGAGCTACATTGAGTGACAAGACCGTGTCTAACTTAAAGATATTAAACCAAAGTGCTTGTTGGGAGATAACCCAACTTTTCTAACTCTTCTTTAATTTTAATTTTTTTATTAGTTTTTCTTGTGATTTAGGTAGAATTTTAGTTTTGAATAATTTTAATTCATTTAGTTTTGTTTATGTTGTTTTATAGGAGCAATTAGGAAGTATATAAGTGGAGGAAGATGTAACATCCCCCATTTTCTTAAGTGGAGTATAATAAAAACTTTGAGTTATTTCTCTTAGACAGTGTGAGAATTTCTCAGGCAGTGGTATACCCCAAAAATCCCCATGTTCAGAAATATAGGGTAGCATAACACTGCCGTTAAAAATATGGCACTGCCATATGCTAAAAATTAAGAAATGACAAAAGTGTCCCTATTAACTTTTGTTAACTGCAATCTTGCCCAAAAGTTTTAGAAATTATACTTTAATCCCAAGTGAATATTTTCACAATAGCCCTAGAACTTTTCATAAAATGATATTTATGTCCCCACATCGGTAGAATTAGCAGAATGAGATTTTAAACGAAGCAGAATCATGTGGTGAAACCGTAAAAGTTTAAATATCTATCGATTGGGCCATGGAGGTAGTCTAGTGTGAAATGACATGGAGTGCCCCTGGAGTTGCTCAAAATTACGGATATGTCATTAACCACGGAAAATAGAAAATAGAAAAGCTCCAAATTTGCAAGAACGATTATTTCACGTTAACAAGCGATTTATTCGATCTTATTGACTAAGTAGGGTTAATTAGAAGTTAATTAGATGTTAATTAGAGGGATTAGGCTTAGAAACAATTAGAATAGAGATATAGAAATTCTCTCAGAGTCATTTAATTAAGTTTTGCTGATTTGAATAAAATCGGCGAAGATTCGGTATTTTAAACTATCAGGACCAAACCAGTAAAATTTTCTACTAGAAACCCTCATTTAAGTGGCTGAAATTCAGCCACCCCTACCACATATGAGTGGTGCCAAGTATTGCTCAAGATAGTGGAGAAACTTGGCCTCACCTCCACCGGATTTTTATCGTTTTTCGCTTAGTTATTCGATTTTCATCAAATAATTGGGATTAATTAGGATTCGATTAAGCATTGACTTAAAGCCAATTAAATATGATCTAGAAAGATTAGACTTGATGGAATTAGATTAGAATCATAGGAAACCTCATAGGACTTTTCTAAAACTGTTTTACCGGTTTGAAGAAAATCGGTAGAATTTCGGTATTTTAAACTGTTGGAACCGGACCAATAGAAATTATACTATGAGAACCTTATGATAGAGGGCCAAGATTTAGCAAAAACATCCCTACAAGTGGCGGCTCAATCAGCCATAAAAGAGGGAAGCCAAGTCAAGTTTGAATGAGGATTGAAGTCCACCAATCAAAAGCCAACTTCCTTCATAAGTTTTCATTTTTTTCTTCCTTCCCCCTTTATATTTTTCGACCTCCCCATAAAAGGTCAGACCAGCCCTCATTTTCCCACTTTCCTTCATCTTCTTCCGCTTCCTCTCATCCCCCAGCTTAAGCTCCAACTATCAACTTCACTCCAAGATCAAGTTCCATCATGATTTCACACCACCAAGGTAGGAATCTCAATGTTCTCCTTTTTTTCTTTGAATTGGGGCTGCCTAAGGTCCCTTATTCATCCATGACTATGATGTTGTGATGGGTGGGGATGATGAATTAAGGTTGGTTTAAGGTGTATATGTGAGTTTGAATTGAAGATTGGATGGAGAGATTTAAGGAAAACATGAATTCAAGAAAAATTCAAAAAGCTGTTAGGGTTTTCCCCTTGATGGTCCGTACGACAGAGTGTACGGCTCCGCCTAAAGCTGTTTAAATTTGATGAATTCATTTTTATATGAAACTAGACATTCAGGACTTTCCATACATATAAAATATAAGGCCATTGGATTAGTATAGAATTAGTTATGAATTTTTGAAGTTTGACCTAGAAATCTGGATTCTCATCTAGATAGTATGAGTTGGGAAAGGTATCACTCACCTTACACAATTCTAAATTTAGTGAACCCAATGTTGTTTGAAAGCTAACATATGAGGGAACATCTCATAAAAATTTCAAAGTCAGATTCATTGCCAATTATTCCTAGTACATCAATGAATTCACCTTAAGCTCAAACCGGGCTGGAACAGGGTAGTCTAGTAGGATCAAGTTACAGGGCTCATATCTCAAAATATACATATGCAAATGATATGAAACTTATTTCATATGAAAGCTTGTCCTTTTAGCTTTAATATGATACCAATTTTATATGTTTGGACTGGTTTTTGATTTTTAGTGAATTTTTACTTTTAAGTATGTAATTCTGGCCAACTACAGGGTAGGCCGAGGTAAAACTTAAATAACTTGAGTTATACAAATCAAAATAAGATGGGACCAAAAAGGTTGGAAAATAGACACATAGAGCTATGATATGATATATCCAAAATTCAGGTCTAAATGAGTTGAATAGGAGTAAGGGTAGACTTTACAAAATTCGGGCAGAAGAGGGTAGAGTGAGCAGAAAACTCTGTTGATATTTCTATTGATTTTGACATACCATATGATCAATAATATTGTTGTAACTTGCTGTTTTACATTGAATTGTATACTTAATTGATTATATTGGTAGCCTGGCATTATTCATGGGGAAACAAACTCAATCCGTTATGCTGCTGAATTTTCGGCAGGAATTTATGAGAACTTATGCTATGGGTGATTATGCCTTGAATATATTTATATTTATATGTCATGTTCATGTACGTCATGCATGCAAGCATAATTAGAATATGATATGAGAAGTAAGGTAAGAGACATATCCGTAAATGCTCAAAGCATCTGCATGCATGATAAGATATGAAAAGGAAAAGATAATAAGAACTTGCAAGAGGGACGTACCAAGCTATCACATGAGGCATGGCATAAACCCAGCTAGCGTGGGCCAAAGTTGTAACACCCTCCCGAGTACGGTATTATGCTTAAGTCATAATACCTCACCTAGGAGTTGTTACTGTCACTTAATCGGACCTTGTCTGGCAGCAATTTCAGCCGTCTTCGAAATCTTTCGAGCTATCTGGAGATAACACGGAAACGAACATAGGAGTGAGAATTATAAAAATTCTCAGTAGGATTCATTAATAAATTTCACACTGTGTCATCGTTATTATCTCCAGCAGCTTCGGTTTATTATGAAAAAAATGAACATGTTAATAGACTTGTCAGTTTTATAGTTTGAAAATGTATTATCCGAAGCAAAGTTCATTTTATTCATGCGCTTGAGTTCACATTGGCAATATTTCATATTTAGAAAATAATCACAGCATAAATAAATAGTACAGCTTCAGCATCAATTAAACATGGGATGTCATTATGCAAATTCTCATCTTTGAATTCATGTAAATATCCTAATGCCTTTCTTTAACTTTCTTTGCTCTATAATGAGTTAATGTCATGGACGTTGCCACCATATATTTTTATTGCTTACACTAGCTGGGTCATGCCATGCCTCATGTAAGCCTTATCCCCCATACTCACACTAGCTGGGTCACGCCATGCCTCATGTGGGTGAGGGGAGCACATATTCCAGGATATAATCGCCATGTTATACCCCATCAGAGCGTGATCGCCATGTCACGTTCCTTAGGAATATATTCGTCCTGCCACGTCCCAGAGTCTGATCGCCATGTCATACTCCATCGGAATGTGATCGCCATGTCACATTCCTTTGGGTGTGGGATCATCATGCCATAATCCAGAGTATGATTGCCATGTCATGCTCCGTCAAAGCGTGATCGCCATGTCACGTTCCTTAGGAATATGGGATCTTCATTATATCTTTTAACTGCCTTCCCAAGGAGGGACCTCATAACTGCCCCCAAGTGAAGGGACCCATATTCAATATGTTCATATGCTTTCATTCTTATACATAATCATACATAGGCATGCCAAATGCATTCATACATATGTTTCGCCATTTACTTTCATATATCCTTGCATATAAAATTCCATATTCATAACTTAAAATTTCATAACACAAGCTATTATAACTTCATATAATTCTGCCGAAAATTCGGCAGCATAACGGAATGTGTCCGCTTCCCCATGAATAGTGCCAGCCAACCAGGACATCAATTTATCACAAAGAACACAATATCACATTTATATTCCAACATTAAACTCATATCAACATCAAATTCATTAAGGCAGAATTCCTGCCTCAGCATATTCAACCAACCCGGTTTCTATAATTCAAGCCATAATTTCTATTTAACTCATTTGGACCTCAAATTTGAGTATGTTAAAGTGTTATGTGTCTATTTTCTAACCTCTTTGGTCCCATCTAATTTTGATATCTATGGCTTAAGATATTTAGGTTTTATCACGGCCTGCCCAGTGGCTAGCCAGAATCAAGCACCTAAAAGTAAAAATCTACCATAAATCGAAAACTGATCAAATTATATGAAATTGGACTCATATTAAAACTAACAGGGTAAAGTTTCATTTGCAGAAATTTGCATTCCATTTGACTTAGTAGGGCTCGAGTTACAAGCCCCGAATTCTGACCTTCCTAAACTGCCCTGCTCTAGCCCGGTGTGGACATAGGGCGAATTGCGTGGAGCACTGGGAGCAACTGGGACCTTATCTAATTCTAAAATTTTTATGGGACATTATTCTATGTGTAAGCTTTCTAAAAAAGTTGGTTCCACTCATTTTCAAGTAGTATAGGGTGAGTTCTACCCTGAACAACCCAGTCTGCCCAGAACCAGAGTCAAAACCATAGGTCGAAATTCAAAAAATCATATCTCTCTCATTGCTAATCCAAAAGCCTTATATGATATATCTATGGAAAGCACTATATGTCTAGTTTCACATAAAAATGGTTCCACCTAATTTAATCGACTGTAGGCGGAGCCGTACACTCCGCTGTACGGACTGCCAAGGGTTTTTGATTCGCTAACCCATCAGCTCTTTCTATTTTCATGCTTTCTTGTTTCCACTTCGGTTTGAATCAAACCAACAACCCCAAACCAATCACATATCATCATAAACATTCATTTAATACATCAAAGAAGGTGAAAATAATTCAAGCTCAGCCAGCCAAGTCCACGGATTTGATGCAAGAATCAAAACTCCTACCTTTGTTCCAAGTGATTTTGCTAGAATTTGAAGGCTTGGATGAGCAAGGCTTGGATTGGCTTGATGTTGGCTAAAGTTGTGAGTGTAAAGAAGAGAGAAAGAGAGCTGAAAGAGAAGAGAGAAAGTGGCGTTGGATGTGGGTCAGAATATGTGAGAAAGCAGCAGAAAAATCTGATCACATGGTGGTGTGTAGGTGGCTTTCTTCTTGCAATTTGATTGGCTTAGAATGCTTGGCTGAAATTCAGCCAAGCTTCTCCATGGGATGTGGCCTAAGTGGCGCCACCTTTGGGGCTTAAGTGGCTGAGTTATCAGCCTTAGATGCTAGGGTTTTAAGCTTGCAATTCTATTGGTCCGGTTTCGGCAGTTTAAAATACCGTAATTTTACCGATTTCCTTTAAATCGGTAAATCGGTTTTGAAGAATTGTGTAAGGTTTGTATGAGTTTCTATCTTAGCTCTAACCTCTCTAATTTAACCTCTAATCAACTTCTAGTTAACCTCTAATTAACTTTTTAATTAACTCTACAAACCCAATAAAATCGATTAAATCGATTAATGGTGTACGTTAAATGTTTTGCAAAATTTTAGGGACTTCTATTTCTGTTTTTCAAAGCTAATGGCATTTGCATAATTATGGGTAAGTTTAGGGGCATCCCATGTTATTTCATATATGGATATCTCAGTGGCTCAATCAGCTGAGGTTTAGGTTTCTACATTTCTGCTACGTGATCCTGTTTCGTTTAAAACCTTATTCTACTAATCTTATTAATATAGGGACCTAAATGTTATTTTTTTAAAAGTTTAGGGGCAAGGTGGTGAATAACAAAAGTTTGTTGTCATTATTTTCTATTACGTTATATGGGGATGTTACAAAAGTGGTACTGTCTAAGACTTAGGCCAGCCCTCGATCATATTTAAGGGGAATAGACCGATGTGAGGGTCAGGGAAAGTAAACCCGTCACTTATGTATAGGTACGAGCTCGGACCCGAAAAGCAGGCTATTACCCAGGGGTGAGAGAGGTCGTTCACCTTCGGGGGACCAAGTACAGAAAAGAGCAAGATCAAGTTGCAAGTTAAAGAAAGATACAAATTAAGTCAAGTGTATTTGCATACAAACAAGTACAAGTATCTTCATGTGCATCTTCGATTATCCCATTAAGTCATAATGTTATTAAGATTCTTGTTGAAGCATATTGCAGTATTCGTATTTCTATGTTTGTCATATAATATGACAAGTGGTTGTTAAAACATAATCCGCTTCGAGGAAGATGTTTTCCACTTAAAATTGAACCACTGTTTGCGTATATGTGCTCATATTTTCATAATAAACTGAAGCGGCTGGAATGTTTATGATGGCACTGTATGAGAATAGTTCATGTTTACCTATTGAGAACCTTAGGTTCTCACTGCCTGCTTGTATGTTTTTCTTTTCCGTAAATATTCCAGCACCTATGTTGGAAATCAAGTGCAAGATAGAGTATTGGGACATTTTCTAAGCAAGACTCGGGCGCAAACTAGACTAAGCGACTACTGGAGCTAGCTAGCGACTAGTCGAAAGCAAGTTCTGTGTATTATGTTAGTCACAATTTCTTTTAAATTATAGGTATTTTATCATCTATGTATCAAGGACGACGAAACTTATGAACTATTAGTTACCAATAAAGTGTGCAGTTAAAGAGCCATGTATTATATTTTCCACATTTTAAAGCTTTCTTAACAAAGTGACAACCTATTAATATAACTCCATGACTCGAGCATGGCTTATATAATAAAGAGTGTTACAGAAGAAGCCACAAGAGGCATGCAACAAAGATATATGCGCCGGGGAGTAACTTTCCTTTCCTTTCCCTTTTGATTTTATTTTCATGCATTAGGAACAATGCATAATTTTAAGTTGGGGGTTGGGAAAGTCCATTGTTGCACTTTCTTATTTGTTCCTATTTCCTTTTGTTAGTTTTGTTCATTAGGTTCTTAGTGTTTTTATTTTTAATTTTTTTTTTATTTTTTGGTCAATTGGTTGTTGTTGCCTATGCCTATGATATGAAATATTGCTCTATTTGTTAACTCTTAAGTAACTTTGGATCCGGATTTAAGTCTTAAAAATCTTCTTGTGCTTTTACTATTGAATTGAGAAGGATCATTTTTTTCCACTTTGATAAGAGTTAGCAACTTAAGATAGGTGATCTTTATGCTTTTATGCTTTATTTAGGTTGAGATATGCATTATTGTTCATGTGAATCTCTCTTGAAATATATGTAAGTGAATCTTAGCCTTGAAAGTGATTTGGGCCATGTTTGGTGGCCTTATTTAAGCCTTATTGGCCCACCCTTTGTCATTGATCCGTAGTCACCCTAATTGAGCCTTAAAGCTTATTCTTGGATTGAACCACATTATGAGCCTAATGCCTTTCCTTTCTTTTCCTTCTTTGATCCCATATTGACCCTCAAGCCTTAGCTTCTAAACTCATTCGAATAGGGTAATACCTCCACTACCACAACCTCATGCTAGCTAAAGTCAAAAGGTGGAGTGAAAAAAAAAAAAAAGAAAGAGAAAGAAAGAAGGAGAAAGAGGGTGAAAGAATGAAGGAATAATGAAAAAGAAAGAAAAAAATGGTAATACAAGGAAAATACAATGCTAAGGTTGAATAAAAAAAGCATGATGGTTGCCAAACAACTAAGTTGGGGGTACCCTAAGGAGAATAAGTTAAAGGTGGGGTTCCTTAAGTTGAGGGAAATATTGAGCTCAAATGACTATTCCATCTACCCCTTACCTTGGCCTGCCATTACAAGCTAAGAGAAAGTCCTTTTGATCTTTGGCTAAGTGACATTCATGTAAAAATAGAGATAGAGGATTATGGATAATGCAATGCTTTTGTCTTTTCTTAAATATTGCATAAGCATAGGGTAAGTCAATTCTTTGTTGCTTTTCTCTTGTACACACACACACACACACACACTAGATCCACTCTCTTAACAATGTGGTTGCACAATTAGATAGTTTTGGTACTTAGACTTGGATTCTTGGTGATTTTTGAGTTAATTTATGGAGTAGTGATGAGGAATTTTGTAGGCAACAACTTCTATCTTGACCATTTTGTCTAGTAAGTCCTTTTGCTTTAAATATTTTTGTTTGAGTCTTTTGCTTTCTGTTTGTGAGTCTTTGATTTGAGTCTTGCTTGGGGACAAGCAAATTCTTAAGTTGGGGGTTGTGATAGCTCCCTTTGATGAGTTATATTTTTAGTTAGTTTTTATTTAATTTAGGATGTAGTTATTTAGTTTAGTTACTATTTTGTTTTATTTTAGTTAAGTAGTCGAGATTGGGTGGTATTTTTATTTTCTGTTATTTTCTTATATTTTGAATACTTATTTTGCATTTATTTTGATTGTCATTAGATACAAGAACTCAAGTTGGAATTTAGAACTGTGAGAGAGTCTAGCTTGTATGAATTAGAATCTTTTAGCCTTGGAAATTCGATATCTAGCTCTCTAGAAGTTGGATTATGATGATTCAAGATTCTTTGGAAAGAATGGAAGAAGATCTTCAACTTTGTTGTTGAACACTTTTTCCAGTTCTCGAGTCTTCTAGGAGAAAAAGGTAAAGAAAGATTGAAGCTTCATCTTGTCTTTGATGTTATTATGTCTGACTTTTGATTAGTATTTTGCATATATCTTGAGCTATAGAACTCCAATTGAGGTGATTCTTACTGCGTTCGAAAGCTTACTCAAAGATCTACAATTGCTATTCTATCTCCGAGGCTTAATTCCAACTATTCTGATCGCTACAAAGCTTGGAAATACGTAAAAATGGTTAGCACTGTCATGCAGGTGCGCTATAGCACGACGCCGTTTGGCTTCGGGTATTTTAGTTGCGCTATAGCGCTTTGGCTCCGGGTATTTTAGTTGTGCTATAGCGCAACTTGCGCTATAGTACAACCTTGTCTGCAGCAATTTCTTTGGTTCGGGCCAAAGTTCCAGAAAAGGGATTCGTAGACTATAAAAGGCAACATGTAAGGTTAGAAAAAGAGATCTCTAGACACTCATAAACCCTTCTCGAGATAGAAGACATCTTCCAAAGAGATTGAAGGTGAAGATTTAAGGATTTCAGAGCTCAAGTTCAACACGGAGAGATCCACATTCTTCCGAATCTCTTATCTCTAGCTAGAAATCTTTATGGCTTTTGTTTTTTCTATCTTCTCATCTTCATACTCTTCCATTGTTTTCTTTTCTTTAGTCATGAACTAGTTTTCTTTTGCTAGGGCATTAATCGACCTTTTTTGTATGACAAGTTTACTCATGGATTAATGCTGATCTTGTTTTCTATCTCTATTGCTTAGTGTTTTTGTTTTTGCTTAATGCTTTTAATTGCTTGATCACCAATTAATTGATTTGGGGATTTATAATAAATCGAGAGAAGGTTTGTGAATAGAGCCTTTTAACATAAATATCGTGAGCTGAGCAAAAACTGGAGAGAGACAAACGCGGTTCATACGGTCAACATATGAACCCATAAAGCTTCAACCTTTTCCTACATTAGTTTGTGTTAAGAGATTAGACATTCAGTTTGGGATATAGAGTATTGCTTGACCTCGGAGAGGCTAGGAATAAATTAAGGGGAATCAACAGTGAGTCAATTAGGATAGAAACTGATTAATGAAAATTCATAGTAAATGCGTTTATAATAGGTGAAATTAATTAGCCCGAGCAACTATCCCATTGCATTTATCCATACTGTTAGAATCTTTTGCATTAGTATTTTTCTAATTTATTTTATTTTATTTAAATTATAATTTCTTCATCAGTAATTCCATTCTGTCCAAATAGTTATCTCTTAGACTATTCGATATTTGATCTATCCTTGTGGGAACGATACTTTACTTATCACTTTATTACTTGTATGATCCGGTATACTTGTCGGAGCCGCAACATGTGCTTTAACAAACCAAGTGGAAATATTTAAAATAAAATAAGGGTCATTTAAAATCAATTCCAAATTTCAAACTTGCAATAATTCATGATTATTAATTACCTAATAAAATAAAAGCCAATTTTTTCCAAAATGATTTCTTTTATTTAATTTAAAATATTGAAGCACTAATTAATTTAGGATTAATTGAATTCTTAGTAATGTATATATTTTCGGTGCACTACTGAACCAATGTTTTATTAGTATATTAATTTGAAAGAAGATTTCAACTCTGTTAAGAATATATTCTTGCATTAGAGTTTCTGCAAATGATAACTCTAAACCAAAATTTAATTCAAAATTAAATATTATGAATTTCTAAATATTAAATTCAGATATTATGTTTGTTTATAATTTTTCTAGAAAAAGAGAATATAACTAGTTTGAAAGAAATTTTGAGTACTTAATTAATATATTAGCTGCTTGAATCTCTATCTATTAATAAAACATTTATTTGTAAAATTTACACTACATGAAAGTAGAGGATAATACATATATTTACATAAATTTATATGTCAGTGAATCTTACTCTCTAAATAATCAGAATTTGAAGAGTTCCTAAGATATTGATAAATTATTCAAAAATGCTGGTAAATTTGTATCAAAATGCTGGTAAGTATATGCAATATGCTGGTAAATGTTTTTATTTGGAAACTTGTTTCTTTTCTTTTGTTTTATAGTTTTTTTATTGTAATAATTATTGGCTAAGGGCACATTAATAAAATAATTTAACATGACATTAGATTTAATTCTCCAATTAATTAGATTTCAAAGGGCTCCTAAGATGCTAGTAAATTTTTTAAAAACGTTGGTAAATATATATAATACGCTGGTAAATATCTCTATTTGGATGCTTAGTTTTTTTCTTTTTTTTTACAATTGTTCCTATAACAATTATTGATTAAAGACATACTAACGAATCAAATGGAGATATTTAAAATAAAATAATGGCCTTTGAAAACGATTTCAAATTTCAAATTTGCAATGATTCATGATTATTAATTACCTAATAAAATAAAAGCCAATTTTTTCCAAAACGATTTCTTTTATTTAATTTAAAATATTGAAGCACTAATTAATTTAGGATTAATTGAATTGCTAGTAATGTATATATTTTTGATATACTACTAAACCAAGGTTTAATCAGTATATTATTTTGAAAGAAGATTTCAACTCTGTTAAGAATATATTGTTGCATTAAAGCTTCTGCAAATGATAATTCTCGACCAAAATCCAATTAGAAATTATATATTATGAATTCCTAATTATAAAATTCAGGTATTACATTTGTTTATATTTTTTTCTAGAAAAAATAAAATATAACTAGTTTGAAAAAATTTTGAGTACTTAATTAATTCATTAGTTTTTTGAATCTCCATCTATTAATAGAACGTTTATTTATAAAATTTATGATACATGAAAGTAGAGGATAATATGTAACACCTTTCTAAGTATGGTACTATGCTTAAGTCATAATATCTCACATAGGAGTTGTTGCTGTCACTTAATCGAACCTTGTCTGGCAGCAATCTCCGGCCACCTTCAATCTTACTAGTCAACTTCACCTCGGATGGTCTTCTTTGGAACTTTTGAACTATCTGGAGATAACACGGGAATAAATATAGGAGTGAGAATTATAAATTTTCAGTAGGATTCATTAAACTACCATATGCTGTGTCATCATTATTATCTCCGGCTGCTTCAATTTATTATGAAAAGGTGAACATACTATATAAATACTTTCAATGTTATAGTTTGAAACCATATTGTTCGAAGTAGAGTTCATTTTAGTCAAACACTTGATAAACAAAATAAGAATTAAAGCATAAGCATAACAGATTGTGCATGTATAATGGCTCATCATGAATTCATGTGAATGCACTTATACTTTCTTTTCTTCCTTTACTTGACATGCCTAAGCATTACGTATCGCCATCCCTCGGGTGTTTGCATGCATATATTTTTGTATTTCATCTTTATTGTCCTTGGATAGCCTGACCTAGGAGTGAGCTCATCCGTGACTGCCGTCACCCAATACTGACCCACAAAGGGACCCACATGCCTCTAGTCTTAGAAGGATCTCATTTTGGCCATATGCCTCTAAATTAAAAGGATCTCTCCTGTCACGTGCCTCAAGAATAGAGGGATCTCAGCTGACTACTTACCTTCAATGTAGAGGGATCTGACCACATGCCTCCAAGGTAGAGGGATCTCATAGTTTTATACTGCCTTCACAGGGAGGGACCCAATTAACTGCCTCCAAGTAAAGGGACCCAATCTTATCTTATTTTACTACCTTCACAAGGAGGGATCTCATAACTGCCTCCAGGTGAAGGAATTCGCATTTAATATGTTCATATTTTTTCATTCTTATACATAATCATGCATAGACATGCTGAATGCAATCATACATATGCTTCATCATTTACTTTCATATATTCTTTCATATAGAATTTCATATTCATATCATAAATATTCATAACAGAAACTGTCATAATTTCATAAAATTCTGCCGAAAATTTGGCAGCATAATGGATTAAGTCCACTTCCTCATGAATAGTACCAGTCAACCAGATAGTCATTCATATAGAAAAATCAATGCAAGGTATAGATGCTCCAATAATCAAACAAAGTTTCATAACCTTGATCTTGAATTAGTTTTCTGCCACTTTCTTTTGATTCTACCTTGTTTTTGTAACTTAGGCCATAAATTCATTTTAATTCATTTAGATCTGAATTTTGGATATGTTGAAGTGTTATGTGTCTATTTTCTAACCTCTTTAGTACCATCTAATTTTGATAAATGTAGATCAAGTTATTTAAGTTTTATCTTGGCTTGCCCTGTAGCTGGCCAAGGTTATACACCTAAAAGTAAAATTCACTAAACATAAAAAAATAGTTGAAATCATACGAAATTTATATCATATTAAAACTAACAGGACAAATTTTCATTTCCAAGAAGTCCCATTTCATTTGCTTCAGTAGAGCTTGAGTTATAAGTTTCGAAATTTGACCTTTTTGAGCTATCCTGTTTTATCCTGGTTTGGACTTAGGTCCCATTTCATTTGCTTTAGTAGAGCTTGAGTTATAAGCTCCGAAATTTGAACTTTCTGAGCTGTCCTGTTTTATCCCGGTTTGGACTTAGGGCAACTTCCTCTAATCACTGGGAGCAAACGGGACCATATCTAACTCTAAAATTTTTATGGGATGTTTTTCTATGCGTAAACTTTCTAACAAAGTTAGTTTCATTTAATTCCAAGTTGTATAGGGCAAGTTTTTCTCTGAACAACCTCGTCTGCCCAGAATCAAACTCAAAAACCTAGTTCAAACTTTCAAAATTCATATCTCCCTCCATACTAATCCAATGACCTTATATTTTATATAGTTGGAAAGGCCTAGATGTCTAGTTTAACCAAAAAATAGTTTCATCAAATTTAAACAACTGTAGGCAGAGGGCTGTACACTCTGTTGTACTGACTGTCATGAGGTTTTAATCACCTAGCCCCTCACTTCTTCCTATTCTCATCCCTTTTTACTTCTTATGTGATTTAAACACAAAAATAGCCATCAAACCAGCCAATAATCATTATATATATCTAAATACCACATCAAAAAGTGAGAAGATGAAAGGCTCAAATAGCCATCTATAACTAAGAAGACAAGAATAAAGTTGAATCTCTACCTTCTTTAAGTATAATCTTTCTAAATTTTGAGTTTAGATGGATGGAATCTTATTAAAGCTTGAAGGTTGATGAAATAGGTTGAAAGGAGAAGAGAAGAAGGAGGCTAGAAGGGAAGGGAAAGGGCACAATCTACTTGAAGGAGAGGAGAAATAAAATCTGATCCAAGCTTAATAAAGTGGTTGGTTTGCTAGGTGTTGATTGGCTCTTGAAATAAGTGGTGACAAAATGACCAAGTCTTTCTACCCATTGTTGAAGCATGTGGCGCCACAATCCAAGGGCTAGGTGGCTAAATTTTCAGCCTCATAATTCAGGTCTTCATATGTGGAATTCAGTTGTTTCAGTTCCGATAGTTTAAAATATCGAAATTCTATCGATTTCCTTCAAATCGGTAAAACGGCTTTTGAAAAATTTTCTGAGATTTTATATGTTTCTATTTTAATTCGTCTTGATCCTAATCACTCTAATTAACTTCTAATCAACTCCTAGTTAACCTCTAATTAACTTTACAAACTCAATAAAATCGAATAAATTGATTAACGGTGTAACTTAAATATTTTGCAAATTTAGGGTCTTCTATTTTCTGTTTTCCATGGCTAATAGCATTTTCGTAATTTTAAACAAGTCTGGGGCATCCCACGTCATTTCACATGTGGACACCTCCATGGCCCAATTGGCCAAGAATTGGGATTTTACGTTTTCGGTTGTGGTTCTATTTCGTTCAAAACCTTATTCTGCTAATTTAATTGATATAGGGACCTAAATATCATTTTCTAAAAAGTTTATGGGCAAGGTTGTAAATAATAAAAGTTTACCTAAGGACACTTTCATCATTTCCTATTACGTTATATGGGGATGTTACATAATACATATATTTACATAAATTTATGTGTCACTGAATCTTGCTTTCCAAATAATTAGAATTTAAAGAGTCCTTTAGATACAGGTAAATCCTTCAAAAACACTGGTAAATTTGCATCAAAACACTTGTAAGTATATGTAAAATGTTGGTAAGTATATACAATATACTAGTAAATATCTCTATTTGGATACTTGTTTCTTTTCTTTTATTTTACAATTTTTCTGTAATAATTATTGGCTAAGAGCATATTAATGAGCTAATTTAACATGATACTTGATTTAACTCTCCAAATAACTAGTTTTTAAAGAGTTTCTAAGACGCTGATAAATTCTGTAAAAATGCTGGTTAGTTTGTATTAAAACGCTCATAAATATATGTAATATGTTGGTAAATGTCTTTATTTGGATAAGTATTTTTTTTCTTTTCTTTTACAATTGTTACTATAACAATTATTGATTAAGGGTATATTAACGAACCAAATGGAGATATTTAAAATAAAATAAGGGCCATTTAAAATTAATTTCAAATTTCAAATTTGCAATGATTCACAATTGTTAAGTACCTAATAAATTAAAAGCCAATATTTTCCAAAATGATTTCTTTTATTTAATTTAAAATATTGAAGCACTAATTAATTTAGGATTAATTGAATTGCTGGTAATGTATATATTTTCGATACACTACTAAACTAAGGTTTAATCAATATATTAAGTCGAAGGAAGATCTCAACTCTGTTAAGAATATATTCTTGCATTAGAGCTTTTGTAAATGATAACTCACAACCAAAATCCAATTAAAAATTAAATATTATGAATTTCTAATTATTAAATTATGGTGTTATATTTGTTTATATTTTTTTTAGAAAAAAAATACAACTAGTTTGAAATTTTTTTTGAGTACTTAATTAATTCATTAGCTATTTAAATCTCCATCTATTAATAAATCGTTGATTTATAAAATTTGTGGTGTATGAAAGTAGAGAATAATACATATATTTACATAAATTTACCTGTCACTGAATCTCACTATCCAAATAATCAGAATTTAAATAGTTCCTAAGATACTAGTAAATTTTTCAAAAACAATGGTTAATTTGCATCAAAACGTTGATAAGTATATGCAATGCACTAGTAAATGTTTCTATTTAGATACTTGTTTCTTTTCTTGTATTTTACAATTTTTTTGTAACAATTATTGGCTAAGAGCATATTAATGAGCCAATTTAACATGATACTGGATTTAACTCTCTAAATAATTAGATTTTAAAGAGTTCATAAGATACTGGTAAATTTTGTAAAAATATTGGTAAATTTGCATTAAAATATTGCTAAACACCAGTACGTGTTTTTATTTGGATACTTGTTTTTTATTCTTTCTTTTATAATTGTTTCTATAACAATTATTGATCAAGGATACATTAATGAACCAAATGGAGATATTTAAAATAAATATGGGCCATTTAAAATCAATTTCAAATTTCAAATTTGCAATGATTCATGATTATTAATTACCTAAGAAAAAAAGGCCATTTTTTTCCAAAATGATTTCTTTTATTTAATTTAAATTATTGAAGCACTAATTAATTTAGGACTAATTGAATTTCTGGTAATGTATATATTTTTGATACACTACTAAACTAAGGTTTCATCTGTATATTAAATCCAAAGATGATTTCAACTCCATTAAGAATATATTCTTAGATTAGAGCTTCTGTAAATGATAACTTTCAATCAAAATCTAATTAGAAATTAAATATTATGAATTTCTGATTATTAACTTCAAGTATTATATTTGTTTATATTGTTTTCCTAAAAAAGAAAATATAACTACTTTGGAAAAACTTTAGGGTATTTAATTAATTTATTAGCTATTTGAATCTCCAGCTATTAATAGAACATTTATTTATAAAATTTATGGCATATGAAAGTAGCGTATACATATATTTATATAAATTTACATGTCATTGAATCTTATTATCCAAATGATCAGAGTTTAAAGAGTTTCTAAGATGTTAGTAAATTCTTAAAAAATATTAATAAATTTACATCAAAATGCTGGTAAGTATATGTAATACATTGGTAAATGTCTCTATTTAGATATTTGTTTCTTTTCTTTTGTTTTACAATTTTTTTTGTAATAATTATTGGCTAAGAGCATATTAACGAGCTAATTTAATATGGTACTAGATTTAACTCTCAAAATAATCAGATTTTAAAGTGTTCCTAAGACTCTGGTGAATTTTACAGAAATGCTAGTAAATTTGCATTAGAATGCTGGTAAATATATGTAATACCATAGTAAATGTCTCTATTTGGGTACCTTTTTTTTCTTTTCTTTTCCAATTATTTCTATAACAATTATTGATAAAGGGTACATTAATGAACTAAATGGAGATATTTAAAATAAAGGGCTATTTAAAATCAATTTCAAATTTGCAATGATTGATGATTATTAATTACCAAATAAAATAAAAGCCATTTTTTTCCAAAATGATTTCTTTTATTTAATTTAAATGATTGAAGCCCTAATTAATTTAGGACTAATTGAATTCCGGGTAATGTATATATTTTCGATACACTATTAAACCAAGGTTTCATCAGTATATTAATTTGAAAGAAAATTTTAACTTTGTTAAGAATATATTCTTGCATTAAAGCTTCTGTAAATGATAACTTTCAACCAAAATTTAATTAGAAATTAAATATTATGAATTTCTAATTATTAAATTTAGGTATTATATTTGTTTATACTGTTTTACAGAAAAAGAAAATATAACTAGTTTGGAAAAATTTTTTAGTACTTAATTAATTCATTAGTTATTTGAATTTCCATCTATTAATAGAACATTCATTTATAAATTTTATGGTACAAGAAAATAGAGAATAATACATATATTTATATAAATTTACATATCAATGAATCTTACTTTTCAAATAATCAAAATTTAAAGAGTTCTTAAGACACTGGTAAATTCTTCAAAAACGCTGGTAAATTTGTATCAAAATACTGGTAAGTATATGTGATATGCTAGTAAATGTCTCTATTTGGATACTTATTTCTTTTCTTTTATTTTACAATTTTTTTTGTAACAATTATTGGCTAAGAGCATATTAATGAGTCAATTTAACATGAAACTGGATTTAATTTTCTAAATAATAGATTTGAAAGAGTTCCTAAGATACTAGTAAATTTTGTAAAAACACCAGTAAATTTACATGAAAACCCTCGTAAATATATGTAATACGCTGGTAATTGTCTCTTTTTTATACTTAATTTTTTCTTTTCCTTTACTGGTATAGCGATTACTAGAGCTTAACAAGCCACATACCCAGAAAGAAAGAGATGAGTTTTATAATTTACTAAATTTTTTCTACACTAGAATCTTTCTCATTTATTAGTGTTTGTCTACAATTTTGGTTATCCCACAAAAATCCAAAGCTTTCTTTGTATCCAAAATTTTATTTCTTTATTTATTTTTTCTATTTCTAAATACAGTTAATCTCCATGACTTATTTATGGATTTATAAACGAAACTCATTTTTCAGATTCCTACCTCAAAAATAAAGTTGTAAAATTCTGAAAAAAAAATTGAGTCTTTTGGGTGGTTGGTTTTATGGGTATTGGATACCCCTATTTTCTTGTTCATCTTGGTTTTTGGTGGAAAACTATCGGAGAGTTGATGGAGTGAAGAGAGTGTTAGGATCATGATTATTTTGTTGGAGAGAGAGCAAGAGAGGGTAGGGAGGGTAGTGTGTTATGTGATTGTCAAGAACAATTACAACCAATTGATATTACTTACTTTAAAAGGATGGGTCATATTTACTGAATGTCCACATATACCCTCAGTGCGTCGTTAAGTATGATGCATTTAAGAAAGAGCCCAATTATATAGTAGTTTAAGATTAGAGATTAGCTTTAGAATAATTCTTAAATATTTATAGAGTATTATGTGAATATACTCACAGTTGTAATAGAATAATATTTTAAGATAAAATTTATCATTAATTTATATTCTTATCAAAATTATTATTTTATTATTGATTGTGAGTACAATTTATATGATACTCCAGGAATATCTAAAAATTTCTTCTAGCTTTGAGACGTTACTAGTTTTTGGAAGGTATGAATAAATATTTTTTTTAAATAAAATAATAATTGTAAAAATTAATTTTATGAAATAATTAATTGATTAAAGTTTAATAATTTAATAATAAGTTTGGAATATAAGTCCTTGTTAAAATTAAAATTTTATTATAGAAGAAAGTTTAACATATATATAATTGTAAAATTCGTATTAAAAGGGATTATATAAAATAAATTTAATCTTAATATATTATTAGTATAATTTGTTTTTACACAATTATTCAATTAAGAATTGTGATATCAGTAAACATGATTTACTCGTATAATTACTATTTTAAAAGTCACACATATTATACCACATTATTAAATGATAGTATAGAATTCTTTAAATTGATAATATATCAAAATTAATCTTATATAAAATAACTTAATGAATAATTATACAAATAAAAATATTTACAACTAATAAATTATAAAAATGAAAAGTTTAATTTTGAAATGAAATTAATTTTAACGTACTATCAGTATAAAATATGCTTACACTATCATCCAATAAGATGCTTCCATTTATAAAACTTTTAAAGTAGTCAGTGATTAAATCAAAACTTTTGATGATATGACAATATATGATTAAATATTTATGCAAAATTTGTTTATATTGACAGTATATATAAATTAAATCCTTTTAAAATTATTAATTTTAAAGATAAAATTCTATTAAATACATTTAATATGGCAATTCATTATTGAAATTATAATTTTTTTTATAAAAATATCTACTTCCAATTTTTAAGTAATGATTAATAACTAAAAACATTCTATCTTTGTCTTGTGCACATTTCTTCAATATTCTAATATAGTAATTTTAAAGACATGCTAAAAAAAAGCAATTTTGAGGGAAAAATTGTATAAAATTACTTTACATAACAACTCATTATTAAAAATATAATTCATTTAATATGACATCTACTTCCAATTTTTAAGTAAGAATCAAATAATTAAAATAAATTAACTCATATTCTCTCTCCATCTTCTTTCTTTAGCATAGTAAATAAACTTTAAAAAAAATATAACAACTCATTATTAAGTAAATTGTAAATTATATCAAATCACTTTACATAACAACTCATTATTAAAATATAATTCATTTAATAGGACATCTACTTCCAATTTTTAAGTAAGAATTATATATCTAAAATAAATTAACTCATATTCTCTCTCCATCTTCTTTCTTTAGCAAAGTAAATAAACTTTAAAGAAAAAATATTCCTCGAAATCATTTCAAATAACAATTCATTATTGAAATTGTAATTCATTTTATAACAACTCATTTCATTTTTTAATTTGTCTGATGTCTTCAGCCTCTTGGTAACATAATTTGAAAAAAAAAAAAAAATTATAGAATCATTCCATATAACAACTTATTATCAATAGTATAGTCATTTTATAAGGATATTTGTTTCCAATTTTTAAGGAAAAATTGAACAACTAAAAAAAATTCATTTTTCTTCTCCTTTCTTTTTCTTCAACCTTATTATACTAAAGTGATTTTAAAGAGAAAATTTCACAGAGACATTCCGTAGAACAATTCATTATTGAAAGTTTAATTTGCTTTATGACAATATCTATTTACAATTTTTAAGACAGGATCAAACAATAAAAAAAAAAAACATTGTATTTTTCTCTACTTCAATTTTTCTTTAGCCTCTAGTGTAGTAATTTTAAAGAAAAATTATATAAAACCATTCATATAGCAACTCATTATTGAAAGTATGCATGATTCATTTTATAAGGATATGTGCCTACATTTTTTAAGTGAGAACCAAACAACAGAAAATTTATTTAATTTTTTCTTTCCCTCCTATTCTTCAGCCTTGTAATGAAAAAGAAAATTCCATAATATCATTTCTTATAACAATTCATCGTTGAAAATATAAATGGTTTTATAAGGATATCAACTTTCAATTTTTTAGTTAGACTATTTGATTATTTATATTATATTTTATATTTTATTGGTAGGAGATTTATCTACCCTTTACAAAAATTAAAAAGTTATGATTAAAATTTGGATAAGAAAAAATTCTATCATAGTTTTTCTTAGGAACAAAATGCCTTCTACTAAATGGTTCAAATGAAAATATCAAGTTCATAGCCATTGAAAGCAAGGGAGGTTGTATCTATGCAAGCAAAAGGGGGAAATTTTCTAAAAGCTTAATTTTGTTTTAATAATATTATTATAGAATAAAAATTAAGTTAAACAATTTGAAGGACTATAAGATAAAATTTTGATATTCTTTTTATTCTTTCCAGGATTAACTTCCCTTTCAGTATTATTATGCATTAAAACTTGTTCACTATATTGAATCAAAATGTAATAATAAAACTTGCGTTTTTCGAATAACTTCAATCCAATTCATTGGTACAAAGTAACACATCGTGAATAAGAAAAGTACAAACGCCCTATAAAAAAAAGCAAGTAACAGCAAAAATAAAATAAAAACCAATAACATGAAACATCATTAAGCTTAAATAACTTCCATCGTACTATTACATATCAGCACCATTCCCTAACCCTTTGGAGTAAAAGAAATCTGTCCCAAAACGAAAAATCCATAAATTTGACTTGAAGACTAGCCCATTTGTAACATCATATCCCCATTTTACTTAATATAGCATAATAAAAACTTTGAATTATTTTACGTAGGCAAAGTGAGGATTTCTTAGGAAGCTATATCATGAGGATCCTCGCACGTAGAACTATATGCATTATTACTCAAATTTGAAAACCGAATACTCGAAATCGTGGTTAGGGATGTTTGATGTTTGGGAGTATGATTTCCGGTATTTGACTTCCAAGTTTATATACATCTTCCTTGATAATTGGACATGATATGATTTCAAGTGAGTTTGTAACTTTCTGGAAAGTTCGATTTAGAGACCGGACATCATGATAGCAAAGTAACCTTGGGCTGACTGACTTCTAGGTTCATGTGAACCGACCTCACATTTACTTCAAAATCTAAGATATTCCAAGTTTCAAGTTCCGAGCTCATGAGGGAGCTCACATCCTATCCCCTATATTCTGAGTTCTGAGTTAATGAAGAAGTTCACTTCCTCTTGATCCACGAGATTTGGGTTTTGATTTAAAGAAACAGTTCACTTTGTCTCCCTTGTTTTCATGATACCGAGTTCTGAATTTATGGGAGACTTTATTTCTGAGTTTTGAATTCATGAGTGTTCACTGTTTCCTTGTCCCTAGACACTAAGTTCTGAGTTCCTAGTTAAACATCCACAATGCCAAAAACCAACCCCAACACATGCAGAACTTGGAAAACCCTTCCTCAAGCTTTCCTTTCTACCCTAAAGGACCATAATTAACTATTGATAAGTTTACCTTCACTTGGATTGCGATCATAGAAACCTAAATCTCGGCCAATTGAGTCACAGAGGTATCCAGGTGTGAAATAATATGGGATGCCTTTGTACTTGCTCAAAATTATAGAAATGCCATCAGTAACAAAAAAAAAAAAATAGAAAATATATCAGGAACTCTTAAAGATAACAGACAGAAAATAACAAAAGGGTTTACAAAAGGCCAAAAACTACTCGGAAGACCCTGAAAAATTCCAAAAAAACTATAATTACATTTTTAATATATTTTTGAAGATAAATATCAATTTTTAGCTAATTTGAGCAATATTTGCATAATTAACCAAAAATAATCTTATTGGGGTGCAGAATAGGCCCTGAAAACCTTATAAGAACCCTTTAACTAGTAGCACGACAAAGAATCGATGGACTTCCAGGTTTGGGCTTGAAGGACCATGAGATTGGGCCCCTAAATGGGCCATGGAAGCTACTGATTTGGGCCTTGCAGTTTTTGAAATGATTTTCGGCCTAATGATGTAACACCCTCCCAAGTACAGTACTATTCTTAAGTCATAACACCACACTCAGGAGTTGTTACTGTTACCTGAACGGACCTTGTTTGATAGCAACCTCTGGTTGTTCCTAATATTTCTTGAATTATCTGGAGATAACACAAAAATAAACATAGGGGTGAGAATTATAAAATTCTCAGTAGGATTCGTTAATAAATTTTATACTGTGTCATCGTTATTATCTCCAGCTGCTTCAGTTTATTATGAAAAATGTGAGCACGTTAAATAGACTATTCAGTTTTATAGTTGAAAATATAATGTCCGAAGCATAGTTCATTTTATTCACGCGCTTGAGTCGCATTGACAATATTTCATATTTAGAAAATAATCACAGCGTAAATAGATAGTACAGCTTCAGCATCAATTAAACATGGGATGTCATTATGCAAATTCTCATCTTTGAATTCATGCAAATACCCTGATGCCTTTCTTTGCTCTGTATTGAGTTAATATCATGGATGTTGCCACCATACATTTTCATTGCTTACACTAGTTGGGTCATGCCATACCTCGTGTAAGTCCTATCCCCTATACTCACACTAGCTGGGTTGATGCTATGCCTCATGTGAATGGGGTGCTTGCATGTCTTTTAATCTTTAGTCTTTAGCCTTTACTACCCTTGGGTAGCTTGGCCTTGGAGTGAGCTCGTCAGCTCGACTCGTGACCGTCGTCACACTGACTTACCCACAAGGGGACTCACGTGCCTCTATGTCGGAGGGACTCAGTTAGCTATTTGCCTCCAACATAGAGGGACCCAAAAGTTTTAGCTGCCTTCACATGGAGGGATTCAAAGTGCAACTGCCTCCAAGTGAAGGGACCCACATCTTATCTTATTTAACTGCCTTCACAAAGGGGGATCTCGTAACTGTCTCCAGATGAAGGGACCCACATTCAATATATTCATATCATACTTAAATCATCCTTGTATATATGAATCTTATGAGCATAACACATAAATGTTTATCACATTCATATAATTCACATATTTCTGCCGGAATTTCGGCAGGATAACGGATTAAGTCCGCTTCCTCGTGAATAGTGTTAGTATACTAGAACATCAATTTATCACAAAGGTCACAACATTGCATACATATTTCAACATGGAATTCATAATAACAATAATCTCATTAAGGCAAAGTTTCTGCCTCAGCATAGTTAACCAACCCAATTTTTATAATTCAAGCCATAATTGCTATTTAACTCATTTGGACCTCAATTTTGGATATGTTAAAGTGTTATGTGTCTATTTTCTAACCTCTTTGGTCCCATCTAATTTTGATATCGATAGCTTAAGATATTTAGGTTTTATCCCGGCCTGCCTAGTGGCTGACTAGAATCAGACACCTAAAAGTAAAAATCCACTATAAATTGAAAACTGACTCAAATTACACGAAATTGACTCATATTAAAGATAACAGGGTAAAGTTTCATCTACAAAAAGTTCCATTCCATTTGACTTATTAGGGCTCGAGTTATAAGCCTCGAATTCTGACCTTCCTAAACTGCCCTATTCTGGCCTGGTTTGGACATAGGGCAACTTTCTTGAATCACTGGGAGCAACTGGGACTTATCTAACTCTGAAATTTTTATAGGACATTCTCCTATGTGTAAGCTTTCTAAAAAAGTTGGTTTCATTCATTTCCAATTAGTATAGGGCGAGTTCTATCCTGAACAACCCAGTCTGCCCAGAATCAAAGTCAAAAACCTAGGTCGAAATTCAAAAATTCATATCTCTCTCAATACTAATCCAAAAGCCTTATATGATATATTTATGAAAAGCCCTAGATGTCTAGTTTTATATAAAAATGGTTTCATCAAATTTAATCGCCTGTAGGCGGAGCCGTAAACTCTGCCGTACAGACTGCCGAGGGATTCAAGGTTTTCAGCTTCTCACATCTTCATCCTTTCACCCTTTGCTTACCTCCTCAACGAATTTAACACCAACAAGGGCCAAAAAACCAGCCAAATAACATCCTAATCATTCAATTATCTCATGAAGAATTGAGTAAATAGAGTCACCAACAGCTACCCATAATCAGAAAATCAAGACAGAATTGGAATCCTACCTTTATTTTGAAGCAACAACTAACTAGTCTTGAGTTCTAGGGATGCAAGAAGCTTGAGGGAGGCTGAAAGTGGAAGAAGGAGATGAAGAAGATGAAGAAAAGAGGAGAGGAAGGCAGCTGGAAGAGGAAGCTCGAAAATTCTGCTGAAGGAAGAGAGAATTATATTATGAAAGTGTTGGTGGTTGAAATCTTGTAATTTGATTGGTTGGAGTTTGTATGGATCATATTCAGCCATGCTTCCCTCCCTTTTGTGGCTGTCTTGCGCCACTTTGGTCGGTTAAGTGGCTGAGTTTTAAGCCACTTGATGCAGGGTTTAGAGCGTAAAATCCTATTGGTTCGGTTCCGACAGTTTGAAATACCGTAATCTTACCGATTTCCTTTAAATCGGTAAATCGATTTTCAAGAAATTTGTGAAGTTTTATATGTTTCTATTCTAATTATTTCTAATTCTAACTCTCCAATTAGCATCTAATCAATACTTAATTAATCCTTAATTAACTTCTATTTAACTTACTTATGCATTAAAATCGAATAAATCGATTAATGGTGTAAATTAAACGTTTTACAAATTGATGGCCATTCTATTTTCTGTTTTTCATGGCTAATGGCATTTTCATAATTATGGGCAATTCTAGGGGCATCCCATGTCATTTCATATATGGATACCTCCGTGGCTCAATCGACCGAGGTTTAGGCTTCTACGTTTTCGCTACGTGATTCTGCTTCGCTTAAAACTTTATTCTGCTAATTCTATTGATCTAGGGACCTAAATATCATTTTCTAAAAAGTTTGGGGGCAAGGTCGTAAGTAATAAAAGTTTATTTGTATTATTTCCTATTACGTTATATGGGGATGTTACAAATGACACCAAAAGACTATAATTACCTCATAAAACATAAAATAAATTAAATAAAATATAAAACTCTAACCCTATCCCTAAGGACAACCCTAACCATGACCCTAACCAGCCCCAAAACCCCTAGTTCAGTTTGAACTAGTCTTAGAACTAAATTGGTGAATAACCAACTAATTGTCATTTTCATGCTTCCTTTACATTAATTAAGTTTTACCAAAATCTTTAACTTTTTGACTCAAATCAGATTTTGAAGAATTCTTACCCCCAAAGCTACCGAGTCGTGCAAGATGAACTTGGGGTTAGTCGCAGAATTTTATTTTTTAATTTATAGGTAATTAACTCAAAAAGGGCATAATTAAGACCAAAATTCACTAAAAATACTAAAAATTATAGAAAAATTCTGGAAAAATTCAAAATATCATCTAACACATAAATAAATATGGATTTGATGACGGATTAAAGAAATTTAATTATTTTATTAATTAAAGCTTAAATTGGCTGTCTAGATTTTAGAAAAAAATGCTAATTATGCACTAATTAAGCCTTAAACCATTTTAATCTTTTCTTAAACCTTATTCATCATATAATATGAGTATTACAACACATTAAATCAATTTTTGTTGGTGGTTAAATTAATTTAATAATGATGGCATAATTAACTAACTAAACTACCTAGTTAAGCCAAATTAACCATCTAATTAATCTAGCACCTAATCAGCCCTTTTCTCTATAAAAATACCACTATAAGCTGACCAAACCATACTTTAGAAGCCTCAGCATCAGTCTCAAACACCCCCAAACAGTTGCAGCCCTCTCCTTCCCTTTCTTTCATCATTTTCTCTCAAGTTCTTCACAAACGCTCCACCAAAATACCACCAAATCTTCATTCTTTCTAACTAGCCTCATACACCATCAATCCTCACCATTAAAACACATATTCAAGCCCTCAAAAGAAGAAAGAATCACATGAATAGCTGCTACATAGCCTTGGTGATTTTTGAGTTTCACCCTTATATAACAAGTAGGGGTTTTCTTTCACCTTTTTAGGTTTCATGCATGCATTTCTTGTAATTTTTGATGATATTTGAGCCTTTGAAGCTCTATTTTTAGAATATGTGTTCTTATTTTGATGCTCTAGTAGTTTGTGATTGATTGGATTTATGATGGTTTCTTGTAAGGATTTGAGTTTATAATCATGTCTACATGTGTTTTGAAGTGTATATATGAACATGTCTTCTTGTATTTTGATAAATGAAATCTTCATGTTTGTGTTCATATGAGTCATGGCCAAGCCTAGGGTTCATGTGAAACTTGGGTTATCTTGGTGATTAAATGTGATGAACATGTTAAATTAATTTGTCTATGTGTTCTTTCTTGAGTTTACATGAATTTTTATCTTTAGAAGTTCAAAATATTTCCTAAAACTCTCCATGTAGCTCACGGCCTCCTCGTGGTCAGTGGGTAATCTTTGTGTTTCATGTGTTTATAAGGTTTAAAGATGATGGAATGATGTCCTATTATGTTGCACTTAAATTATAGAAGCTTAATTCTTATGTAGAAGCAATTTATAATATGAAACTTGTGACTTTCTTAAAGTAATGCCTGCTCCCCTCTTTTGTGCACCATTTTCCAACATGTTTCTTGTATGATTTATGTGAGAAAAATTGTTATTTTGATGTCACATAACTTATAGTTTGATACTATGTACTTATATGTTAATTACATATGAGTTGGTGCATGAAAGATTATGCTTAAATGGGTTTTGTGGACTGCCCTGTTTTGGGTAGCACTTTGTATCATTTTAATTCACCTAATTTAAGCATTTAAATGGATGGTTTTATGTCTTAGCTAATGAGTTCTCATTAGAACAAACTTTTGAATTAGTATGTGTAAGATGCATGTTATTTTTTTTACTTAATATATTTGATGCACATGAAAACATGAACTACAAATTCTACACCCTTTTTAGCTGTGACTTTCAACATGATTTTGAGAGTGTTTGTATGTTCTAAAATGTTGGATTAATGCTCAAGAATCTATGTTATCATGTTATGTGTTTGTATGTCAAGTTTCTTGCAATTTTGAGTTAGTTTTGGAAGTTAAAAGTTTAAATTAAATTCTGCCTTGTTTTGGATGGCATGCATTTTACCTTTAATTCTCTTGTTTTAATGTTTTATAAACTTAATTTGATGACTTATATTATGTGTTTTCACTTGATTAAGCTTTAGGCACAAGTTTGAGAAGTTTTGAAACAAAATCTTTGTCTTTGTCCATGAACATGGTTTCGGCCATGAGGTTTCTTTTGGCATGAAGAATGTTTTAATTATTTGGCTATACTAAAATATTTTCAAACCTTTGAGCATGTTTGAATTAGTGTAGTTTTTGTGATAGTTTCTTTTGGGACCATTAAAACTTAAGAAGACACTAAAGTCTCTTCAAACTTGTTAAAATGAATTATGACCTATGCTTTGGAGTTATGACATTATGAACTTGTACCTTTGCATATGGACCTTGTATGGACTTATTTAGACCATTGTGAGACTTTGAGACTTGTATTAGACCTATTTGAGACCTTTTAAGGTCATACCTATGCATTGGAGTACCTTTGCTTGGACATGAATTATGGACCTTGAACTATGGACCTTGCACTATGACTATGGACTTTGAACTTGATCACACTCTTAATCACATTAAAGAACCTTAAACATAAAGATTTAAGTTAAAGGTCCCATTAGAAATGTCATGTGAACTATCTAGTTCTTTGCTTGAAGTAGATTTCTAAGTTTTATTTCAAGAAAAAGTGTTTTCTTAAACTACTCTTTAAGATTTGTTTTTGAAGCTTTGTCTTGACAAAAGAAATATTTTTATGAGCTTCAAATTGTATGCATAAGAGTTTAGTTGAATCATATGTATTCTTGTGCTATTCTATGCCTATATGCCTTCAAGATATGCATGCTAGAATTTATGACTTTGATTATATTATGAGAGTGGTGAAGCATGCACCTCTACATGACTATGAGCTTAATTTAGAAAACTAAAAACATATACTTTGATTGTGACTTGATGGCATTATATATTGATTATGATATGATGTGCATATGAACATGATTGCAGTTGAGTTTAAAATATGAAATTATGTGGTGAAAATAAGTATTCTTAAGTTGATGGTTATGAGAGCATGTGCATTATATGTTAAGAATGAAATATGAAGTGTTATGTGTACTTTGTGATATGAATGAAATTATTTGTGTGGTGTACACTTTGTGATATAAATGAACTCATTTATGATATGTGTGCGAAATGAATGAAATTAGATGTGTCCACTTGGTGCCTGATTGTTATATGAGTATAAATGATTAAACAACACCTCGGGCCCTGCCATGCTAGCGGACAAGGACTTGGTCGTTTTGTGTGATACCTTAGGCCCCGCCATGCTAGCGGATATGGACTTGGAGATCACAAAGTCTTGTAGTGGGTAAACGGCAAGTCGGGCCTCACCTTGCTAGTGGACAAGGACTTGGTATTCGTTAAAGTGATGCTTTGAACCCCGCCAAGATAGCAGATAAGGACTCGGCATTCATTGATCTAACTAGGGGATGCCTTAGCAAAGAGAGCTCTTACAGATCCGAATAATTGATGCAGACCCTGCAGACTTTAGCCATCAGAAAAGGAAAAAGGAAGAAGTAAAAAGGATCGACAATATACTTACTATTGTTTCTGTTTTATTGATTGATTATATCATTGCTTTACTACTTTTATTATTGTGATGCACTTCCATCTTGCTTGACACTAATAAATGGCTGGAAATGATAATTTATCTTATTATCTACTTGTTTTTGGTGATTTGACTAATTATATATTATGTATATTGTTGTACTCCCGCCTTTATTCTTAGTCTTTTTGGGATGAAACGGGACTCCCCAGGGAACACTACCCTATTAGGAGATTTCTCTCACCTCTTTTTCTTTGGTGTTTCCAGATGGCGTGGATCATTCTCAATATTGAGATGGATGTGCTTTTGAGCCGGATGTGGCAAATAATAAGATTTTAATATGTATTTTAGATCTGACGCTTGTTATAACTATTATTCATGATTTGACTTTAGTATGCTTTGATGTAGCATAGGATGCTCCCTTTTTGGCATTTTCACTTGACATGTTTATGTTAGTGTTTTGTTGAGTCAGTGCAGGTCGGTGGGGATGATGAGTAGTGTAGGCGCCCCATCCCCTTTTTATATTTTGGGTTATATATTATGAACTGTTATATATACTCTAAGATGCAGTAGCTATAGTAGTGATGTATATTTTTTTGTAGACGATGGTTGCCTTACCTGTGGATTTTTCTGACTAGCATGTAGTAGTATTACCCCTGCTGTATAAAAGAATTAACTAAAGTCTAAAATTTGAAATAGTAATCACCAAAAAAAAAAAAAAATTAGCTGCGCTAAAATCAAGGTAGTAAGTTTGGTAATATTCTACTGACTAATTTATTATCAGAATTAAGTAAAATAAATTATAAGTTTAGAGGACCCTCTTCCACTAGAACCCACCACACCTTGTAACACCTTCTATCATACAAGCCACGCTTGAATCATAGAGTTATATTAAGAGGTTATCACTATACTAAGAGATCTTTAAAATGTGGAAAATATAATATATAGTCCTTTAATTGCACACTTTATTACTAAATAATAGTTTATAAATTTCGTCATCTCTGAAACATAGAGAATAAAATAATTACAATTTAAAAGAAATTGTGACTAACATATTACACAAAACTTGCTTCTGACTAGTTGTTAGCTGGCCTCAATAGTCTCTTAGTCTAGTTTGTGCCCGAGTCTTGCTCAGTGAATGTTCCAGTACTCCACCTCGCACATGATTTCCAACTTAGGTGTTGGAATGTTTACAGAAAATAAAAATATACAAGCAAGTAGTGAGAACCTAAGGTTCTCAGTAGGTAAACTCGAACCATCACTCTTATAGTGTTATCATAAACATTCCAGTTGCTTCGGTTTCTCATGAAAATGTGAGCACATATACGCAAGCAGTGGTTCAATTTTAAGTTGAAAACATATTTCTCGAAGTGGGTTATATTTTAACAACCACTTGGCATATTATATGACAGGCATAGAAACACGAATAGTGTAGTATACATCAATAAGAATCATAATAACATTTTGACATAATGAGATAATTAGATATGCACATGTAGGTGCTTTTACTTGACTATATGTAAGTGCACTTGACTTAATTCATCTCTTTCTTTAACTTACAACTTGATCTTGCTCTTCTGTACTTGGTCCTCCGGAGGTGAATGGCCTCTCTTACCCCTGCGTAATAGCCTGCTTTTCAGGTTTGAGCTCGTATCTATATATGAGTGATGGGTTTACTTTTCCCCATCCTCACACCATTCTATTCCCCTTAAATCTGGTCGAGGGCTGGCCCAAGTCTTAGATAGCACCACTCTGGCCCACGCTAGCTGGATCTATGCCATACCTCACGTGGTAGCTTAGTATGTCCCTCTTGCAAGTTTTTATTATCTTTTCCTTTACATATCTTATTATCCATGCGGATGCTTTGTGCATTCATGGATATGTCTCACACCTTATTTCTCATATCATATTCTAATTAATCTTGCATGCATGACGTACATGAACATGACATGTGAATGTAAATATATTCAAAGTGTAATATCCCCGTTTTCATCTAAGCTAATTAGCTCGGTGTCTTTGGCTAATTAGAAGGGTTAGTGATTAATTAAAAATTAATCGATTGATCTCGAGAGCAAGGGCTTAGTAAATTAAAGGCAAGTCAACAAGATAAGTGAAAGTCAATGACTAATTAAAAAAGTCAACAATTGAAACATAATATATTAAAGGTTACAATTAAAAGCCTAATGGCCCAATCTTTGTTAATTCATGACTTAGAACATAAAATCAAGGTGACCTAATCTTATTAACTAAGAGCATGACAAGCATCACATCCTAATCATATGAAAAGTTAACCCTCACACCCTCTTTACATAATTAATAAGGAAAATCCTTTTCAATAAAAATGTGTTAAGGTGTAATTAAACCAATCAAATTAATTAACATTTAGATAATTATAGTAATTGTAAAAATGTTGAAACTTCCCTTTAAGTATTGTTTGAAAGTTTGGTCAAAGCAAGAGTCATATCCAACCATCCATTTGCCTTCTCATCATACACCACTAGATCAAGAGTCTATGTTAGTAGTATTCCTTGAGTCAAGACAAGAGATATACTCTCCTCCATCAAGATTGTGACACTTGGAGTGATCATAGCCATCCAAGTCAAATCCTAAGAGAGGTCACGCTTTTAATCACTTGAAAAATACTACATGGTCTTTACCCAAGTGCCAAGACTCAAAGGAAACACAACTCCCACTTTTGCCCCAAGGTTTTTCCACTCTCTTGCTTGTTGTAGGAAGCAAAATCACATTATCCTCTCCCCCTCATTTGCACTATAGCCCATTCTCTCTCCCCCTCATTTCATTTTTCATTTCTCTCACTAAGACACAAAGCTCTCTCCTCTTTCCAAGTCCCATTCCCACTTTCTTGTTCTTCCAACCCTCCTTGTTCTTCTTCCAATCATCTTACTACTTCCTACCTCATCTCCATCACCACACTCACAATCCCTTCAAGGACCACCATTTTTGGTCTTTGGAGAAACAAGGCCATTCATACACAAGCCCCATTTCCAAGCTTTCAAGTAGGAAGGCTCTCTTCAACCTTTTCCTTATCCCAAATCCTTCAAGAAGCTAGCTTTGGTAGTGACTCTAACCTTTCTTTTTGATGTATTTTTCAAGCACTAGAACCCCTAAGCTTCTCATAGCTAGGTGGTTTTAGGACTTGCTCAAGGTCTCATGACCATATCTTGCTTTATGAGTTTTCTTGCCTTGCTGAAAATATTGTCTTAAAATGAGATTTTATGGTATGATGATTCTTATGTGTCTTGCTTTATTTTCGTTTTAAATACTGATTTGGTGACTAAAATCTTGAATATGATGGTGAGATAAAACATGAAAATGGTGATTTGAAGTGGTGTAACAACTTCTCCATAAGCTTGATATGTAAAACATAAAAACTAGTTAAGCTAGAATTACAGTGATGCATGTAATTAAATGCGATATAACTCATCCTACAAAACTCAAAATGTAATGAAACAAATTTGAAAATAGACTCAAAGAGCTTTTCAGGCATATAAAATACATTAAATTTGGATTTAAAATGAGGGAGATAGGTTTTTCAAAGTGGGCTGTTCCCGGATGGGTTTCTGTTTGAATAGTCTGCACTAAAAACCTTATAACTGAAGCTACAAAAATTATTTTTCAGTGAGACCAAGTTTTTTAGAAAGGTAAGACATAGAAGAACACTCCCATAAAATAGTTTTGTCAGATTCCATGTGAGGAACTCCCAGTGAAGTTGACAAGCCACTGATCTAAGATGAACTCTCAAGTCTGAATAGTCAGAATAAAATGTGTATAACTCAAGTTACAAAATGAATTTTGAGTGGGGTTTATTTTGTTTAAAAATAGACTTAGAGGTGTACAATCATACCAAAATTCGAAGCAAAAGAGTAAAAGGCAAAATTATGGTGAATTTTTGAAGTTACTACTTCACTGTAAAAGTAAAACTAGTTATGGTAAAAGATAAAGTTTAATGAGGAATAAGTTTTAAGACATTAAGACCCTCACATTAAGTGTTAGAAAACCTTCATAATTCAACTTAAAAGTTTCAAAAGGGATAATAGATGAAATTGGCCCTATGCCTAATAAAAGAGTTTACACAAGAGGCAATCTCAATTAAAAGCTTGCACCAAATTTATTAAGCTAAGCTCATAAAATTTTGGTTGAGAATATGCCTATGTTTATGTGCAAGCATGTATGATGATGATGGATGATGATAGTATGAATATGATATGTTGATGATATGATGCTTAATGATATGTGATATTGGTTTCTCTGTTTAGCAAAATTTTGGGAAGCTTCGGTCTAGCCGTTATGCTGCCGAAATTCTGTAAAAATTGTGGACTTAGAAATATTTTGCATCATAAGCTTTAATAAGAAGAGGTTTAATAAAGTGTGTGGTCCTTCAAAAGGAAAGATGACCTAATTTAAGCTCCCCTCACCCACGACTCACATGAGGCATGGCATGACCCAGCTAGTGTAAGTACCGAAATTTTATAGTGGCGATGGCCACGGTATGAGCTCATTACCACTTATGTTTAGTGGGTGAAAAGAAAAAGAAAAAGACCTAAGATAAAGGTTATGTGAAGAAAAGAAAAGGACCTCGGTCCGACCCAAGTAAAGAATGAAACTCTCAAGATTTTTATGCATGATACGAATTGTCACATAAGTTCTTATGTATACCATGATGTTAGCATATGAGAAATACGCACCTAAAATGGAACCCGCTTCGGATATTGATGTTTTCAAAAACCTAAGAATTGAACCTATTGAATGCCTACTATTTTCATTTATAAAACCGAAGTGGCTGGAACGATGACGATGACACTTATATGTCAGGTTCGAGTCCTACTGAGAAATCTTATTTCTCACTCTAGTTGTCTTTCCGTTTTGTCTCCAGATACCTATGGCACACCCAGTGGAGTGGAGCATGGACCCTCCCCACCATGAGTGGGCTTACGATGCGGACGCTCAGGCTATCGTGGCCACGACCACCATGGTAGTTCACACACACTTTTACCTAGGTCGTATTTTTGAGGGAGAGGAGCCAGATGTCCCACTAGCCTCTGTAGACATTTCTTCGACTCACCTTGGACTGCTGTTGGGTCCTTGGGATTTTCCGCCAGAGTCGTTGCCAGACATCAATATGGAGTTGATATCTCCAGGCCTGCCCACAGCCGAATCCGTGCCACCGTCGAAGATCCCCGTGATTGATGTGAGTTCCATGGCCACTCCTAGGGCTGCAGCTGCTTCCCCGCCGCTCCCGGAGTATCACCCCGCCATGTCCGAGGGGGATTCCTCCGAGGAACATTCTTCGGTGGCCAGCTACGCTCCAGGTCGTCGCGTTCGTTGCATTGAGGTGATCAACAGGCACCCTCGCATTATCCGTACTCCTCACATCCTCCGAGGCTCAGGAGCGAGGGGGACCAGGCACTCGAGGACTTGAGTCCATCCGATCGAGGGGCGCGGGAGGCACAGAGAAACTTGCATGTGTTTATATGGGCCTATTCTATTAGTATTTCTTATCCTATGTATTTCATTTTGTGACGAACCTTGTCAGATTTGCTTATGTTCGATATTTTGGGGCCATGGCGTGACCATGAGTTTTCTTTTTATGTATTGTTGGATATTATGAGACTATATATATCTATATGGTTGTTTTAGTGATGTGAATGCATGGTATTTTGATTTATCCATTGTTCCTTTAAATTATGACTGGAATTTATGCGACACACTCGTTTATTGCTATCTTTTCGCGTAAGGCTTTACTTTCCAAAAATGCTGCAAAGCGATGATATATTTCAAAAAAAAAATTTTACCGTATTTTTCGTGTAACTTAATTTATAAATGAAATTTAGTTTTCCACAAGCATAATTAACAACTAATAGAATACTGTAATACGACTTAAGTGTAGTATGGGTTTATTAGGGTGTTACACAAAGCATAATCACCCATAGCATAAGTTCTATAACTTCATAAACTTCTACCAAAAATGCGGTAGTATAACGGATCGAGTCTGCTTCCCAGTGAATAGTGCCAGCCAACTCGATTATGTAAATTTCGTAGGCATATATCGTCACTTCAATAGTTTGATAAAGGCTTTGATCAAGGAAACTAGCTAAGCCTATGAATTAGAGTTCAAGCGTGTTGCCAATTCTTAGGATTTCTTATTTTACTTTATGCCCCCTATTCTATGCAGTTTTTGTAAATTCTGCCATAATTTCTACTTAATGTATTAAGTTCTAAATTTTTGATATGTTGAAGTATTATGTGTCCTTTGGTCCCATTTGATTTTGACAAGTATAACTCAAGTTATTGGAGATTTACCTCAGCTTACCCTGCAGCTGGCCAGATTTGTATACTCAAAAGTAAAAATTCACTAAAAATTAGAAGCCTAGTTAGAATCATACAAAACTTAATCATATTAAAGCTAATAGAATAGATTTTGATTTCCAATAAGTTTCATCTCATTTGCATAAGTAAAGCTTGAGTTATTAGCTCTTGAAGTTGACTAATATAGACTGCCCTGTTCTAGCCCGAGTTGGACTTAGGGTGAATTTATTAAACTACTGGGAGTAATTGAGACTGAATTTAGTTCTGAAATTTTTATGGCATAGTAATCTATGTCTTAAATTTCTAACAAAATTAGTTGCACTCAATTTGAAGGAGTATGAGGCAAGATATGCCCCTTGAAATCTAGTTTGCTCAGAATCAGGGTCAGAATCCTAGGGTAAATTTCAAAAAATTCATATCTCTCTCAATACTAATCTAATGACCTTATAATATATATGATTGGAAAGCCCTAGATGTCTAGTTTCACATAAAATTAGTCTCATTGAGTTTTAATGGCTATAGGCAGAGCTGTATGCTCTGCTGTATGGACCACCGTAGGTTTCTCCATCCTAGCCCATTCTATTTCACTCCTTTCTTGAGTTTCTCTCAATTTCCCACCCCAAACTCGAGGTTTCTACCTTAAATCAGCCATATCTATGTCATGTAATCATCCTAGATTATCATATTAAGGGAGAGAATAAAGATTCAAATTAGCTACAACACCCACAAATATAAGGAAAGCTTATGACTCCCAACCTCATAACTTGAGTTGTGGCCAAGAAGAAGCAAGCTTGAGGTGGAAGCTTAGGAGTGGGATAAGAGGTTAAGGGTGAAGAGATGAATTGGTGAAGAAGATGAGAGGGGAGAGGTCTGGTGGAGGGGCCAAAATTGAAGGGGAATAAGGGAGGAAATATCTCAAGTTTATAACCCAAGAGTGGATGTGATTGGTGGAAGCTTGGCGGTGGAGGTGAGGCCAAGTTTCTCCATTCTTTTGAGCGCCACTTGGCGCCACTCATATGTGGTAGGGGTGGCTGAATTTCAGCTACTTAAGGGAGTGTTTTCAGTATATAATTCTACCGATTCGGTTCCGACAATATAAAATACCGGATCCTTACTGACTTCCTTTAAATTGGTAACACATTTCTAATAACTTTGTAAAATTCCTACATGTCTACTACAATTCTTCTTAATCCTAATTGAAATCTAATTTTGTTCTTGTAATGTCCTCCTTGGTATAGTGCTATGCTTAAGTTATAGTACCACACTCAAGAGTTGTTACTATTACCTGAGCGGACCTTATCTGAATCAACTTTAGCTGCCTTTGAAACTTCTTGAACTATTTGGAGATAACATAGAAATAGGAGTGAGAATTTTAAATTCTCAGTAGGATTCACTAAGAAATTTCATACCGTATCATCATTATTATCTGTAGCTGCTTTGATTTATTATGAAAAAGTGGACATGTTATATAAACCATTTAATTTTATAGATCGGAAACATATTGTTCGAAGTAAAATCCATTTTATCCATACACTTGTCATTTGGAAGAGCCAATACACAATAAAGTCGTGAATTATACTATGAATAATAACTGCAACGTATTAAAATATACTAATACCAATATACTGGAAACATGAAATCTGCGTCTACCTTTACTTGTACTTGAATTTATACAGATATACATAATTTTCTTTTCTTTCTTTGTCTTCCTTTACTTGTCATACATATTCTAGAGTACGATCGCCATGTCATACTCTGTGGGGGTGTGATCACCATGTCACACTTCTTAAAAATATATTCATCCTGCCATGTCCTAGAGTATGATCGCCATGTCATACTCCATCGGGGTGTGATCACCATGTCATATTCCTCAGGGGGTGGGATCTTTATGCCACATTCTAGAGTATGATTGCCACATTATACTCCATCAGAGCATGATCGCCATGTCACGTTCCTTCGGAATATGGACTTATCATCATATCTTTTAAATCATAAATACATAGGCTTCATACCTTATTCTCAAATAATAATACTTGCCTAGTATTCATACATGTCGCATAACAATATTAACACACCAACATTTATAACTATCACTAATTTCTGCCGGAAATTCGGCAGCATAACGGATCGAGTCTGCTTCCCTGTGAATAGTGCCAGGCTACCAGTAAAACCAATCAAGCAAAAGTTAAACATAGAGTAGCAAACATATCACAATAATGTCAATCGTGTAGGGATTGGACCCTTATATATCACAATAATGTCAATTATGTAGGGATTGGACCCATATGTTCAATTTTGCCCATTATATCAATTTTGCCCGGTTTTTGTAAAGTTCACCATTTTTTCTACTTAACTCATCTAAACCTAAGTTTTGGATATGCTATAGCTCTACATGTCTGGTCTCCAGCCCTTTTGATCCCATCTAATTTTGATTTGTGTAACTATAGTTATTAGTATTTTACTTTAGATTGCCTTATACTTAGCCAGAAGTACACCCTTATAAGTGAAAAATCACTAAAAATAGAAATATAAGTAAAATCATGCGAAATTTATATCAAATTAAAGCTGATAAAAAAGCTTTCAAATGAAAGAAGTTGCGTATCATTTTCCTGACTATATTTTGAGATATAAGCCCCGTAACTTGACCCTAATGGACTACCTTATTCCAGCCCTGTTTGAGCTTAAGGTAATTTCATTGATGTGGTAGGAACAAATGGAAAAGAATCTGACTCTGAAATTTTTATGGGATATTTTTTTACACGTTAGCTTTCAAACAACATTAGTTGCACTCAATTTAGAGTTGTGTAAGGTGAGTTATACCCTTCTCAACTCATACTGCCTAGATGAGAATCTAGATTTCTAGGTCAAACTTCAAAAATTCATAACTAATTCTGTATTAATTCAATTGCCTTATATTTTATATGTATGGAAAGCCCTGAATGTATAGTTTTATATAAAAATGGATTCATCAAATGTAAAAGGCTGTAGGTAGAGCCGTGCACTCCACGGTATGGACCATTGAGGGGAAAACCCTAACAGCTTCTTAAATTCTTCTTGAATTCATGTTTTCCTTGATTCAATCCATCAAATCTTCAGTTCAAACTCATATATACACCTTAAACCAACCTTAATTCATCATTCCCACCCCTCACAACATCAGAATCATGTATGAACAAGTGACCCTAGGCAGCTCCAAATCAAAGAAAAAAAGGAGAAAGTTGAAATTCCTACCTTGTTTAATTGAATTCTTGTTGATTTAATGTCTTTGATGGAAGCAACTGTTGATGAGACTTGAAGAGAGTTTGAAGATGGAGTGGAGATGAGTGTGTATGGAAGAGAAATGGAGAGTGGTCAGCTGCTTATGCTGGCCGAAATTACCAAGGGAGAAGGAAGGAATTATCTCAAGACTTTTGAAGCAAGTTGTTGCATGATTGGTGGATTCCTACTCCTTCTTCAATTTGCTAGAGCTGCCCACTTTTGGGCAGATTTTGTGGCGCCTTATACATGGGTGAGGTGGCTAAATCTTGGCCATCCATCCTAGGGTTCTCATAGTACAATTTCTATTGATCCGGTTCCAACAATTTAAAATACCAAAATCTTACCGATTTCTCTTAAATTAGTAAACCAGTTTTAGAAAATTCCTAGGTGGTTTCCTATGATTCTAATCTAATTTTGTCATAGTTAATTCTTCTAAATGTTACTTAATTGGCTTTGAGTAAATACTTAATCGAATTCTAATTAATCTCAATTATTTGCTAAAAACCAAACAACTCGGTTAAAAACGATTAAAATTTTTCGGACGTTACAGTTCTCATATTATATATTACCGAAATCTAACCGGTTTGTCTTAAATTCTCAAAATATTGTCAATGGTCTTCTAAATTTTGCACATAACAATTTCAACTTATTCTAATCCTAATGTTTATTTTTCTTTCCTAATTATCCTTATTTCTCGAATATTATAGAATAATTCATTTAACAGTGTAATTATCCCCATCATTTTACACACGAATACCTCTGTGGCTCAATCGACTGAGATTTAAACTTCTACAGCTTCGCCATGTGATTCTGCTCAGTTTAAAGCCCTATTCCGCTAACTCCATATAGGTGAAGGGCGTAATTATCATTTTTTAAAAAGTTGTAAGGTCATTATGGAAATAATTTTATGGGGTCAAAGTATAATTTCTAAAAGTTTTGGATAACCCAGTAAATAACAAAATTTATAGGTGTGTTTTTGTAATTTCTTAATTTTTTACACACAGCAGTGCTATATTTTCTATGGAAATATTTTGCTACCCTATAGTTCTAAGCATAAGGATTGTCAAGGCATAGCGTTGCCTGAGAAATTCTCATACTGCTTAGAGGAAATAATTCAAAATCCCTATTATGCTATTTTTAAGAAAATGGGGATGTTACACACCTACACTCTAACTGGAAGCTACTAGCACCCACAAGAACCTTAGAGCTTTCTGAACCCAAAATTATAAGACACTCATTCTCCTAACTAGAAATTCATACCTAGTACCCTGAAGCTGGTCTTGATATCAAAGGGCATCCTGCAGTCCGACTGGGTAAAAGCACCTTATCATCCGTCAAAGTGTTGAGATAGTGGCAGCATCCGTTTTCCACTAGAGTCATAGGACGAGTGATCCCTTTTAGTTCTCACATTGCTCACATCTTCCTCCAAAGTTTACAGACCCAGATCTCATAATCTTGACTTAGAGTTTGAACTCTTGTCAAGAGCAAAGTGGTTTAGAACATTTGCACCTCCACTAGGGAAGACTTTGCGAGTGATGGCTACATGTGATAGAGCCAAAGGAACCATACCAATCACTCTAAGGACCTTAACATTCAACTTGGAAGATTTCCCAAAGATAGAAGAGGAAACGAGGGCAATGCAACATGAAGTTGGTTAGGCGAGTAGTGCGGTAAGAGGAGGTGAAGGAGAAGCCGGGCCGGTCCCAAACCTTTTCATGCCTTTGGAGGCACCTTTTAACAATGCCATGCCTAACTCTCCACAAGTCACTGTGCCTGCCCATGTTCTAAACTCTATAGTAGTGGCTCAGAATAATTTTTCCAACATGATGAAAGATTTCATGGCTAAGAAAGCAATTAGTAGAGCTGGTGGAGAGGCAAGTGGTGGTGAAGACACCCCCATCACCAAGAAGGAGCTGAGGCATTTTCACCAAAATAAGTGAGAAGTCAGTGACTTCATGTAGGATGTGGATCCGCCCTTTAACGTGGAAATAATGGCCAAGCCACATCTGCCTGGATGCCAACCTCCCTATTTTCAAAAGTTTTATGGCACTCGAAGTGCTAGAAAGCACATTATTTCCTTCTTAGACTACCTGTGTAATATTCTCCCAAGTATGGTACTATGCTTAAGTCATAATATCTCACCTAGGAGTTGTTACTGTCACTTAATCGGATCTTGTCTGCAGCAACCTTTGGCCACCTTCAATCTTACTAGTCAACTTCGCCTCGGAGGGTCTTCTTTGGAACTTCTGAACTATCTGGAGATAATACGGAAATAAACATAGGAGTGAAAATTATAAATTCTCAGTAGGATTCATTAAACTACCATATGTTGTGTCATCGTTATTATCTCCAGCTACTTTGGTTTATTATAAAAAGGTGAACATACTATATAAATACTTTTAGTATTACAATTTGAAACCATATTTTCCGAAGCAGAGTTCATTTTAGTCATACACTTGATAAACAAAGTAAGAATTAAAGCATAAGCATAGCAGATTGTGCATGTACAATGGCTCATCATGTATAATGGCTCATCATGAATTCATGTGAATGCACTTATACTTTCTTTTCTTCCTTTACTTGTCATGCACATTCCAGAGTATGATTGCCATGTCATACTCTATCGGAGTGTGATCGCCATGTCATATTCCTTAGGATGTGGTCGTCATGCCATATTCCAAAGTATGATTGTCATGTCATACCCCATCGGGGTGTGATCGCCATGTCACACTCGTTAGGAATACGGGACCTTCATCATATCTTTTAACTGCCTTCACAGGGAGGGACCCAATAACTGCCTCCAAGTGAAGGGACCCAATCTTATCTTATTTAACTGCCTTCATGAGGAAAGATCTTATAACTATCTCTAGGTGAAGGGATCCACATTTAATATATTCATATCATAGACATGCTGAATACACTCATACATATGCTTCATCATTTACTTTCATATATCCTTGCATATAGAATTTCATATTCATAACTTAAATCTTTATAACACAAGCTATCATAACTTCATATGCTTTTGTCGAAAATTCGGTAGTATAACGGAACGTGTCCGCTTCCCCATGATTAGTGCAAGTACTCAGAGAACCAATTGTACATAGAAATCATAACACTTTATTCACAATTCAATCATCAAATTCATAGGCACATTTGTTACATTTAAAACATGGTTGCTGTCTTAACACTTTTATTCAACCCGGTTTTTGTTAATTAAGCCACAATTTCTATTTAACTCATCTGGACCTAAATTTTGGGTATGTTAGAGTGTTATGTGTCTATTTTCTAACCTCTTTGGTCCTATCTACTTTTGATAAATGTAGCTCAAGTTATTTAAATTTTACCTCGGCCTACCCTATAGCTAGCCAAAATTACACACCTAAAAGTAAAAATCTAGTAAAAATCGAAAATAAGTTCAAATTATATGAAATTGGTATCATATTAAAGCTAACAGAACAAGATTTCATTTGAAAAATGTTTCACTTCATTTACTTTAGTATAGCTTGAGTTATAAGCCCTGAAATTTGACCTTTCTAAATTGCCCTGTTTTGGCCCGGTTTGGACTTAGGGCAACTTTCTCGAACCACTGGGAGTAAACGGGATCGTATCTAACTCCAAAATTTTTATGGGTTGTTCTCTATGTGTAAGATTTCTAAAAAAGTTAGTTTCATTCAATTCCAAGCTGTATAGGCAAGTTTTTCCTTGAACAACCTAGTCTGCCTAGAATCAAACTCAAAAACCTAGGTCATACTTCCAAAATTCGTATCTCCCTCGATACTAATCCAATGGCCTTATAATTTATATGGTTGGAAAGCTCTATATGTATAGTTTCACATAAAAATAGTTTCATCAAGTTTAGGTGGCGTCAGGCAGAGCCGGACACTCTGCCAATATGGACGCCGTAAGGTTTTCAAGGTTTCAGCTTCTGTTTTGCATCCCTTTTTGAATTCTCACCCAAGTTCTCATCCAAACTCAACATTTATACATTAATCCAACCATAAGAATTCATATAAACACCATACATCATTAATATAATGGAAAGAATAGGAATTCTACTTAGCCAAAATAGCATCAATAATAGAAGAAATTGAAGAATTCTACCCTTGTTTTGGTGTCACCACTAGCTAGTCTTGAATTTTAGTGAAAGATTTGGGTGCAAGAAGCTTGATGGATGTTGAAAGTGGATGAAGATAAAGAGAAGAAGAAGAAAGAAGTCTGAAAGAGGGAGAGAGGAGGCCGAAATTCATGTGGGAATTGAAAGGGAATTATGGCCATTTGTGTAAAGGTGGTAGTTGAGAAACTCAATTCTCATTGGCCACCATCACTTGCCTGAAAATTCAGCCAAGTCTCCCCCCTTTGTGTGGCTGTCTTGTGCCACCTCTAAGGGGCAAAGTGGTTGAGTTTTTAGCCACTAAACATAGGGTTTTGAGTGTGTAATTTTATTGATTCGGTTCTATTAGTTAAAAATACCGAATCTCTACCGGTGTCCTTCAATCGGCAAAACAGTTTGGAAAATTTTTGTGAAAGTTTCCATATATCTATTCTAATTCCCTTAATTCTAATTTCTCTAATTAACATCCAATTAATTTCTAATTGGCCTTTAGTTAATTTCTAATTATCCTTACATATTTAATAAAATCAAATAGATTGACTAACGACATAAATTAAATGTTTTAAAAATTTTCAGACGTTACAACTTGGGCATCCATAGAGGTGATAAAGATTTGTGAATGAAAAAGTTCTCAAAGCCACTAACGGGATGGGCTTTCACCTGGTACGCTAAGCTAAGTTCTAACTCTATCAATAACGGGAAGCAGATGGTGATTGAGTTTTGTAACAAATTCTTGGAGGAAAAAAGTGCCATGCACATCATGGACTTGGGAAGATTAAAGTAAAAGAAAGATAGGGTCTCATACCATTCATCAAGGGATATAGAGACAAGGCCTTGTAATGTAAGGAGACACTGCTTAAGCCAGACTTGGTCTATGGGTGCGTAAACAATATGGAGGATGGGTCTCAAACATTCTTGTCCATTGGAGCAATTTCCATAATTTCTAAACTACTGAAGAAAGCTATTGATATTTCAGAGGTGATGAAAAGGAGTATGGAAAAGACCCAAGGATTCCAATGTTGTCATGGAGGTATGTGCCTCTAATGACAAACCCAAAAAGCATAGCTACAAACCTACACCACCACCAATGAGCTATGAGTCTAAACCAGATGTGCCTCCTATTTTGATCCTAAGATCCTAGGTGATGGAAATAGTGGATGGGTGGTTTGAAGACAGGATGCTGAGGCCATGAACAAGGAAGACTTTCAAAACAGCTCAAGGATCTAGCGATTTGTGTCCTCCACTACACAAAGGGGCATAGCACCATGGATTGTTGGGTTATCAAGAAAGTCTTTCACAGGCAAGTAGAAGAGGGGAAAATCTTACTGCTTAAATAGGATAGAGGAGATGAGGACCTCCACAAGAAGACTTGATGGAGGTACCAAACACGCCCTCGGTGCAAAAAGATGTGATGGAGGAAGGAATGCTTATTAGAGGGTCGACGAAGACATGAGGCTTTCATATACTGTTTAGATAACTAGGCTTGGAGGGTGATGGTCTAACGGAAGCAGCACAAGCTCTAGTCAAAGTAATAACCAAGATAGGTGGAAATCTGTATGTAGCTAATGCTCCATTTACAAAGCTAACAAGGTCTCAGCTACATTAGTGGTATTCAGAGAACCTAGCTCCATGGGTTATGATTTCTATGACAATAGAACTTTGTATATTGAAGCCTTAATGGAAGAGCGGAGAGTCAGGCAACCATTAGCGAATAGCGATTCAGGGGTCAATATTATTCCCACCTCCATGTTCTAGGCAATGGGCTGCCTTTTGACCAACTAGGGCCTACTACCATAAGGCTTAACACATTTCATTGAGAGCTTATAGCTCCTAGAGGCTTTGTCGTGGTCATGCTAGAAGTTGGGCCCATCAAGACACCTAACAAGTTCCAAGTGGCGGATGAGGAGCCAAGCTATCACATACTGCTAGGACGCTCGTGGCTATACTTGCATCAGTGTGTGCCTTTTACATGGCACTAATGTGTCAAATCTAGCTTCAAAGGTAAGTACATAGAGATCCCTGCAACCAAAGCACCATTTGATGCTTTTGAGGCACACTTGATCGATGCTGGGATGTTTGATGAGTAGCATCGCCAGGGGTGAATGTGATCTACCTCAACTAGGGACCAAGAAGGGAAATGAGAGAATAGACTTAAACATAGCAATACACTCCACCCAAGCTTTCAAGAAGCCAAGGGAGCAAGATAAACACCTAAGCTACAGAGAGAGCAACTCCTTTAGGAGGATTTAGGTGTAGCATCCTCTGAGAGAGAGCAACTTGTTGGTCCTGAAGTCTTGAACATCTTGAAATAGGGGCGAAAAGAGGTCAATGTCTGAGAAGCACCACCTGAGCTTCAGAATAGTGCTAAGCAATAAGAAAAAAGTTGGAAAAGGTGGACAAATGAGCAGCATAGAACTTTGTTTGTCAACAAAGCACTAGAAGAGAAGGAGAATATGGAGTTAGTGTAATACCCTAGCATGAGTTGCAATTACTTGTTGATCTAGAAACTTGAAAAATTTTAAGTTTGAAACCTATGCCTCCTTGGAGGGCTGTAGCATTGAGGCATTTTCTTAAGATAAAAAATCCCAGTAATGTTTCCCTGGATATTGATTAGTGGAAGAATGATTTTTAACAAATTTTAGGGAATGGATAACCCCTTTGTTTTCGATCCACAAGTTTATAAAAATGCAAGTTTTTGAAAAATTAAACTAAAACCCAAAAGTTGGATTTAATTCTTAAGGATTTTGACTTTTTGGATATTTTTATTGTATCCAAATGGGAGGTATACATTATTTATATTTATGTTTTAAAGTTAATGAAGAGTAAAGTTAAATAGGAGTTAAATAAGACATTAACTTAATGTAAATAAGTGTGTAATACCCATGTGCCCAAGTTGTGAGTCTGCTCTAAGTTGTCCTGTTGTTGCAATTTTAAATAGCATGTCGATTACAATTGTTCGAAACAAGTATCCAACCAGTCTGGTAATTGATCACATAGAATTGTAATCAATTACAAGTATATGGGCCTGAGGTAATCGATTACATTTAATTGTAATCGATTACCAGACGCCTATATAACGACTATATGCGTTCTCTCTCCTCATTTGCGACGTCCTACTCTCTTTCTTCACTTAAAAAACACCTCTTTCTTTCTTTCTCTCTCTCTCTCTAAATCCTTTTCTTCTCCATCCCATGCCCTAATATCAATTCCTTTCATTTAAATCACTTCCAACCACTCCTTAAACACGAAAAATCATCATTAATCCGTCTCTATCTCTCTCTGTCTCTCTATCTCTCTCTCTCTCTCTCTCTTTACATATATATATATATGTATATACATTTCCTCCATTGGTGACCTTGGAGCTTGGAGGAGGAAGAACTCGAAATCCACCATCATTCTTACTCTCAATGGCTTCCCAAAGGTAAATCCTAACATCTTTCCTCCTTTCATTTTGAAGAAACTCGAATCTTTGCTCGGATTGAAGTTGCTCTTGAACCTTAGGTTTGGATTTTGGGAGGAATTCTTGAGTTTGGGGGTAGATAATATAATCTTTCATGATATGTAGCTAATGTGTAGTTATATTGTTGTGATTATGGTGCTAGATTGTTCCAAGGAGCACTCTCTTAGCCTTGTGGCTCCAAGAAATGACATTTTCCTTTGGATTTATGTACTGTGAGTAGATAGTTTATCCCTATCTTAGTTTCTAATGTATTTAGTACATATATATATATATAAATAATTTGGTATAACCTAGAAATACGATTTAAACTTTGATAGCCTATTTATTCCAACTTGATCACATGAGACAATGACCTGATATCCAAAAAAGTATGGTAAATATTTATTATATTGGTTTTCTATTAAGTTTTGGAAATTGTTCTTGTTTGATAGAAAATAAAGTAATTTCTTGAGGTTTTTATATGAGCTTGGATTGAAAGAATTTGATATATTTAATGCTATATGATTTTGTATGGAATTTCTCTACACCTGAGTTATGAATAACTATGTAAGTGCTTAAATGAAAGGTTTTCTGGAGAAAGCTATTGATTTTTATTAATTTTTGAAGTATTAAGATGTTAAAGGTTTCATTTTTCTTTAATGATATGATTTAACGTTTCATGGAAGATATGTTGGTATGTTTTATGAGAATCCTTATTAAATGTTATGTATAATGGAAAAGAAAGACTTAGGAAAGTCTAGGCTAGGATATGCAGGCTAACGGCAATAGGCATTAGCCCTGGGTGCACCTAGGATGATGTATTACACAGCCATATATATAGTGTGGTGCGTGATGGATATTACATGGCCACAGGGAAAAGTGGTGCGTGATGGATTACATGGTCACACGAAGGAATGACGACCTAAGTGTGATTTTTGATGGATTATCTTGGAATAGATAGTCTTTATGGTTTTTGAAAATTTTTTCGGATAATGTTTGACTAAGATTTCTATTAGGTTTTAATATATGCATATATATATCTTTGTAGTACCTATAAGTTTGCACATTGTCTCATATGGGTTAGGGACATTCTATCTCTCACTGAGTTTCATAAACTCACCTAGTTGCTTCTTGTCTTTTTCAATTTCAGGTGTTTAATTGACATTTGGCCATCTTATTCCTTTGACGTGAAATTGGAATTCCCTGGTGAGCCCTTCTCTATTGAAGGGCATTTTGTCAATTATACAAGTTTGGGAAACTCTTAGACTGCTGTTGCTCCATGGTACTATAGACAGCGTCCAACCTTGTCTAGATTATATTGTTGTTGATGTGTAATAATTATAGATATTAATATTGTTATGTTTTCTAAATGATTCAAACTATGTGTTTGGATTAATTTTTTTTTTTAAAGAATTGGTTTTGTAAGAAGCTAAAAGTATGTATCTTGGATAAATTGATGTAGTTATGTATTTTACCATTATACTATGTGCTGTAGGGTGCATTATGAGAATGCTTGGATCCTTAATGGATTATGTGTTTGAGTTTTCTATGCAAGGAGAGGATTTGTATTCGGGAATAGTCTTAAATACAAAGGAAACCCTACCCAAATTTTAAGAAAAATTTTGTTTGGTGTAGGGTTGGTAGGGAACTTGTCCCTATCTTGTGGATGACAGCTCGGGTTGGGTCATGACAGTTAGTTGGTCTCTTAAAAGAATTTAGAGATGTATTTACTTGGAGCAATGATGAAATGCCAAGATTCTGCCTACCCTCGGTGACTTATAACCTAGCTGTATGTCTTGGAACCCCACATGTGAAGCAAGCATCTAGAAAATTCTCATTCAACATTAAAGTTTAAATAAAGAAGGCGATAGAGAAGCTACTCAAGGCCAAGTTCATAAACCTAACATAGTTGGAAATTATTGTCCTAGTTAAGAAGAATAATTGGCAAACATGCTACTGTGTTGATTTTTGAGACTTAAACAAGGCTTGTCCTAAAGATGATTTTCCACTCCTAGATGTGGACAGGATGGTTGATGCTACTACATTTCACGAGCGCTTCTTTTCCATGGATAGTTTTAGTGGCTATAACCAGATCAAGATGGCTCCCGATATGACAAAAAGATAGCATTTAGAACACCGATAGGGAATTTCATTTATGTGATAATGGCATTCGGTCTCAAAAATATTGGAGCGACATACTAGAGGGATTGACAATAATCTTCTATGATATAATGCATCATTTTATGGAAGATTATGTTGATCATATAGCTGTTAAGTCCAAACTTAGAGAGCAACATTTGGGTCACTTGAGAGTTGTCTTTGTGCGGTGTAGAAAATATAGGCTCAAGATGAACCCTATGAAGTGTGCTTTTGGGGTGTTTATGGGAAGGTTCTTGGGTTTCAAGGTCCATAAGGGAGGAATTTCAACTAATGAAGAAAGATAAGGACTATCCAAGAAATGAAGGCACCAACAAGTGTTAAAGAGTTGCAAAAGTTCCTTCAAAAGCTTGGCTACATCAAAAGATTTATCCTTGCTTTAGCTGAATTATTAGGACCCTTGAGACCTCTCTTGAAGGAGAAACAAGCCTTCAGGTGGGAATCCAACCACCAAGTAGCTGTTAAGAAGATCAAATTGATGCTTATCTCTACCCAGATCATGACACCACCCTAAGCAAGGAAGCCCTTGAAGGTGTGCCTTGTTGTAAGAGAGGAAGTTGTTTACAGACTGATTGCTTAGGAAGATGAGGGACAAGAAAAGTCTATAGCCTATAAGTAGAACCATGAAGGATGCTGGACAAAGGTACTTGGCTCAAGAAAAGCATTGCTTGGCCTTGGTATATATGGCCTAATGATACAGGCATTACTTCCAAGCCTTCAAGATTGAAGTGTTTTCAAAGGATGAAAGGTTGAAGTTCCTAGTGTAGAAAGTCATGGTGATAGAGAGAATAAGTAGGTGGGCTTTGTTATTAAGTGAGTATGGCATTTCACACTTAACAACCTCTACTGTGAGAAGTCAAATAATTGTAGACTTGCTTACAATAAGCCTAGGGAAGAAAGAAGAGAAAATGCAAGAAGAGATTCTAGGGGCAATAGGAGGTGTCAATGCCTGCAAAGATGATCTAGAGTTGACACTAATGTTTGATGGGATATCCTTTAACCCACAAGGAAAGGCAGGTGTGGTCTTGACTAAGAGAGGGAAAGAGGTTTGTCCTTCATGTTCAAGCTAGAATTCCATTGAATTAATAATGAAGCAGAATACAAAGCCCTTATCTTGGGGTTGAAAATGGCTCACAAAATAGGGGTGAAGAAAGTGCAAGTGAAGGGAGATTCGAACTTTGTCATTAAGCAAGCGCAAGGTGAATATGGCATAAAAGAAAGAAAATTAGCTAAGCGCAGGAAGAAGTGTGGAAACTGATGCAGCAGTTTGAGCACATTACTTTCCCTCACATACCAAGGGCAGAAAATAAGCGCACTTATGCTACTTATGCTACAAATGAACTCATACTGTATTTACTAGTTTCACTTACTTTTTTCTCTATTTTTATTTTAAGTGAAATGTCAATTTATCCATTCTTGCACATTGGGTCTTAATTATCTCGAGATTAAGTATCAAATATTTTCCCTCTTACATTATCACTTAAAACCATGATTATGATTATAATCTCAACTTTCATAATTACAATGTAACTTACTAGATTTCTATCTTCACAATTTTAAGAGTTGGATTTTCTTGAGTTAAAATATTTAACAATTTATTTCCCTTTTCTTCTCGTTGGCGCAGTGATTATAGTTAGGGTTTTTCAAGTAAATTTTTTGTTTTAAAATCTTTTAGTTTTCTTGAGATGGTACACAAGTGATTCTTGGGTTCATGGCATAATTATTGGAACCCTAATCATACTTCTGTTCCCGAAGGATTTCGAGATCCCTTTAGTCCCTTAGGTCATGACAAAGCATGCCTATACTCAGGAGCCCTCTGGTCCATTTTCATATGCATTATGGTCAAAGATAAGACACAAGCAGGCATGCAATGGATATGTCTAAGTCCACAATTTTGACAAAAATCATGCAGCATAATGGCTAGATTGAAGCTTCCTCAAAATTGCCAAGCATGAGAATTCAACTAACATTCCATCATATTCATTACAGAACATCATATCAAGTACCAATAATCATTCATTCATAAGCCAATAACCAAACAATCATACTACATGTAACACCCCAACCCAAGTTGCCATTACCTGTCGAAACCGGAACCTGAAAAATTCTGAGTCTGAACCCTATGCCTCTTTAGAGGGCTATAGGTTTGAGACATTTTCTTAAGATCAAAAGTCCCGGTAATGGTTCTCTGGGCATCAATGAGTTAAAGAAGGATTTTTAACGAATTTTAGCGAATGGATAACCCCTTCGTTTTCAACCCTCAAGTTTATAAAAATGCAAGTTTTCGGAGAATTGTACTAAAGCCCAAAAGTTGGATTCTAATTCCTAAGGATTTTGAATTTTTAGATATTTTTATTGAATCCAAATGGGGGGTATTCCCTTATTTACATTTATGTTTTAAAGTTAATGGAGAGTAAAGTTAATGTAAATAAGTCTATGCAATATCCTGGACTTGGGAATGGACTGCAGAAGGAGGGAACCAAGTTTTTGGATTTGGTAATCGATTACAGAGGACCTGTAATTGATTACAATGCTCTCTATGCATACAAGTTAAAAAATTTTGGTGTGTGTCGATTACCATGATTAGTAATCGATTACGATTCTGGTTTCTTGTGTCGATTACCACCATTGGTAATCGATTACCAGTTCTTTGGCTGTGGTAATTGATTACCATAATTGGTAATCGATTACAAGTTCTTCGTGGTAATCGATTACCAGCCCTTGTGTCGATTACCAAAGGCCAATATATAGGTCCGGACGCGTCCCACGCCCTCATTTTCGAAATTCTCCTTCTCTCTCTAACCCAAACTCTCTCCCTTCTCTCTAAAACATATCTCCCTTCCTTCTTAAACCCAAGCCTTCTCATATTTCCATCAAATTACACCATTCCCATTCACTTAAACTCAATTTCTTTCTTTAATCTCAAATCATACCCTCATCCAAAAATCAACACATTTGGTCTTGGAGCTTGGAGGAGGTGACACCAAGGCTCCTAAAGATTTCTTCTTCCTTTCTCTATCTTCAAAGGTAATCCTCAAACTCCTTTCCTATGAATTATAGAGTATTTCCCCTATAGTGAGTTTCTAGAGAACCCTAGGTTAGAAGATTTAGGAATTTTCATATCTGGGAGTGTAGTAGATTAATCCTCAGTCTAAGTGACTAACCTTGAATTAAATTTCCGTATTATTGATAGTATTTGCCACTGGAGGACTAGCTTTGGCTCTCTAAGTTCATGGGATTAGGATTCCGCGATTGGCGCTAAGTCTGTGAGTAGATAGTTTATCCCTATCTTAGTTTTGACATATTTTTGTCTATATATATTCATATGCAAACGATTTAGTATGTCTTAACAATATAATTTAAGTGTTGGTGGCTTATCTATTTTTACTGGTTCACATGAGATAATGACTTGATTTCAAAAAAAAAATGTGACAAATGTTTATTATCTTGGTTCTCTATTAAACTTTAGAAAATTCTCTTTGTTTTGAAAGGTTTTGAATAAAAGCTTCGGACTTTTACTCGTTTTTGATTTATTAAAATGTTAAAGCTTTACTTTTCTTTAAAGTTACAATTTTATTGTTTTATGTAAGGTATATTGGTTTGTCTTATAAGAATCTTTATTAAATATTCTGTGTAATGGAAAGGAAAGACTTGGGAAAGTCTAGACCAGGATCTGTAGGCTAACGGTAGTAGGCGTTAGCCCTGGGTGCATCTAGGATGTTGGATTTCATGGCCACTCAAGGGAGTGGTGCGTGCCTATTATTCATGGCCACACATATAGTGTGGTGCGTGCCTGATATTCACGACCACGAGAAAAGTGGTGCGTGCCGGATTACGGGTTTCACACGAAGGAAAGGCCACCTAAGTGTGATTCCTGATGGATTTATCCTGGAATAGATGGACTCTATTGTTGGAAAAGGAAAGTTGGATAACATTTGAATAAGATTTCTGTTTTTGGTTTTATTAAACATATTATTGCTTTATCTTATATCTATTTAATAATTATGGTTTGTACATTGTCTCATGTGGGTTAGGGACATTCTATCTCTCACTGAGTTTCATAAACTCACCATGTTGTTTTCTTTCCTTTTTTAGTTTCAGGTGTTCCAGTAGAATCTAATTCTTCGGTCCGTGTATTAGAATAATGTGGGTAAGCCCTTCTTGTTCAAGGGCCTTTTATAAATTAGTTAAGACTGAGAAATTCTTAGAATTGTAGCTCCATAGTACTACAGGCAGGGTCTGACCTTGCTCTATTTTTGTTGTTGTTATATATATTCAGTCATATATGTATATGTATATTTCAACTTGTTGGAATTAAAGTTGTTTAAAGGATTTGTTTTCTGAAGAACTTGAATTATGTATTTTTGGACATATGATTGTATATATATATTTCTTTGTTATCTTTGTGTGCTAAGGGGTGTATTCTGAGAATACGTGGATCCCCGATGGAAAATTGTGTTTGTTTATCTTGCAGGGTAACCTTTTGCAATTGGGAAATATCCTAATTTCGAAGGAGACTTTGTCGAAATTTTATTAAATTTTGTGGTGGAAGGCTTGCGTAGGGACTTGTCCTATCTGTGGATCATGGCCGGGTTTGGGTCGTGACACTACACAATATGCATAAGAACATGATCATATCTACACCTTATATGGTATGTAGGTCTTTCTTGTACTTTGTGAAACGTCTTATGAATCATGGTAGGAATCCTCATGTCTACTCATGAGAGAATCACATAACTTAAAGTGAATATGTATTATAAGCTTTTGACCACTTACATTTCAAGTGAGGTCATACTTTACTTAGGAAATTTCATTTTCACAAATAACTTACTAGATTTCTTATGTTCATATCTTAAGGGACATATTGTTCTAGTTAAAAAGTTTAACACTTATTCTTCGTTTTTCCTTCTTATCATGGTTGAAGCCTATAATGGGGTTTTAGCCAACATTTTGCATTCAAGTCTTTTAGTTTCCTTGAGATAGTGCACAAGTGATTCCTAGTTTCTTGGTATGGCCATTAGAGCACCAAGAAAGAAACTTTTAGCAAAGAACACAATACTCTCATGAACAAGATTCAAGAGGCAAACTTTTCTCAACAAGAAAAAGACACTTGTCTCAAGATGTTACTTGAAACTCTTGGCCTTTGTGAGAGCCAAAGTTTCAAGCTTTCTTGAACAACAAAAGAAGAAAGTAAGGAATCACTACCTACGATGTGTGTAGTGCCTTCTTGAAGAAGAGAAAAAGAAGAAGAAAATGGCCTCCTCAAAATGGTGTTAAGTCCATGGCTTCTTGAAGAAGAAGATGAGAGCTTTGTGCTCTACTTGAGAAAATAGAGGTATTAATGTTTAGGATCTTGTCTTCAAAGACCAAAGAGTGTGATCTTTAAAGGGTTAGTGACAAGGTTTGGCTATGGAGTTTGTGGAGAAATGAAAAAGAAGAAGAAGAAGAATGAAGAAGATAAAGGGAGTCTTCTCTTTCTTAGGGTTGAGAGAATATGAGTGTGTTATAGAATGAAAAGTGAATGAAATAAAATGTGAGTGTGTGTGAGGTGGGTTGGCCGTAGGTTTCATTCTAAGGGGGACGGTAGATATTTTTCTTTTTGTTATAACTAAGGGGACAAAATGGTTAATTAAGGGGTTTACTTTAGACAAGCCTTAGTACTTTTCTTATATAAAGCAACATTGTCTCTTACTTTTTCACTTTAATGATGTCATCATTACTTTATTATCTAGTTGATTAAATTTGAATTCTAATTATGTTTTAAAGAAAGAATGTTAAGCATGTGCTAATTATGAAAATTAAGGAAAGTTAAAGTCAATAAGTTACGTGAAAGTGCATGCATCTTTATTCACTTATATTCATGATTATGAATTTTTATTCCATGCTTTTATTTGTATGTTTCTATATTATGGCCTTATGTCAACTTAATGTTATGTTTGTAAGATTAAGAGTAAAAGAAATTGCTCAAGGAACTTATTGTAATACCCCAGTACGAATTGCAATGCTTTATCAATATCGGGTCCTGAAAATTCTGAATCTGAACCTTATGCCTCCTTGGAGGCTATAGGATTGAGGTATTTTCTTAAGATCAAAAGTCCCGGTAATGGTTCACTGGGCATCAATGAGTTGAAGAAAGATTTTTAATGAATTTTTGGAATGGTTAACCCCTTCGATTTCAACCCACCGGTTTATAAAAATGCGAGTTTTCAGATGTTTGAACTAAAATCCAAAAGTTGGATTCTGAATCCTAAGGATCTTGAATTTTTGTATAATTTTATTGAATCCAAATGGCGGTATTTCCTTACTTACATTTATGTTTTAAAGTTAACTTAAAGTTAAGAAATGTAAATAAGTGTATGATACCCATGTCTCTAAGCTGTGAGTCTGTTCTGAGTTATTTTGATGCTGCATTTTCCCATGGTAGTGGATTACAAGGGGCTTGTAATCGATTACTAGTGATTAATGATATACGAAGATAAAGTTTTCTTCACTTATAATCGATTACATATGGCTGAATGGGTTCTAAGGTTCCTGATGCATTTTGGTAATCGATTACATAGTCTTGTAATTGATTACAATTTCTGGATTCTTGGTAATCAATTATGAGGAGTTGTAATCGATTACCACCCACCTATATAATGTTTTGGGACGCTCTCTCTCTCTCTCTCTCTCTCACTCACTCATTTCTCGCGATCTCCCTCTTTCTCTAAACTTGAAAACATCTCTCTCTCTCTCTCTCTCTCTCTAAACTCACCTTAACCTCAACCCACCACCTCCATATAAAATCTTTTCACTAAATCCACTACAAAACATCGATTAAACACTTCAATCTACCTAAAATCATCATCAAATCCGTCTCACTCTCTCTCTTTCGCTTTCTGTAACGTCCAAAAAATTTTATCGTTAATAACCGAGTTGTTTGATTTTCATCGAATAATTGGGATTAATTAAAATTCGATTAAGCATTCACTTAAAGCCAATTAAGTATGATTTAGAAGGATTAGGCTTGATGGAATTAGATTAGGAATATAAGAAACCTCACAGAATTTTTCTAAAACTAGTTTACCGATTTAAGAGAAATCGGTAAGATTTCGATATTTTAAATTGTTAGAACCGAACCAATAGGACTTATATTATGAGTGCCCTGGGATAAATGGCTAGGATTTAGCCAAAACATCCCCATATGTGGTGCCACTTTTAGCCAAAGAAGGCAGCCACAAAATCAAGTTGAAATGGCCAACACAAATCCACCAATCAAATTCAACTTGCTTTAGAAGTTTTCATTTTTTTCGCTTCTACCCTTGCAATTTCAGCCTCTTTATGTGGCTGACCCTTCTCCATTTCCTTTCTTCCTCATCTCATCTCATCTCATCTCATATCATCTTCATCACCAACAAACCTTCAAGCCACATGAAGATTTCTTCAACTCAAACACAAATCTAGCAAGAGTCACACCTAGGAAAGGTAGTAATCTATTCTTGTTTTCCTTGATTTGGGCTGTGTGGGGATCTTGTTTTTCTCATGATTTTGATGTGATTTGGAGTGATAATGATGGATTATGGTTGATTTTGCATGTATATTGTGATTGGAATTGGAATTGGCATGAAAGAACTTGAAGAATAGAGAGAATTCAAGAAGCTGTTAGGGTTTCTACCCGATGGTCCATACGGCGGAGTGTGTGACTCCTCTTACAGCCATTTAAATTTGATGAATCTATTTTTATATAAAACTAGACATTCAGGGCTTTATAGAAACATAAAATATAAGGCCATTAGATTAGTATAGAATTAGTTATGAATTTTTGAAATTTGACCTAGGATCTTGGATTCCCATCTAGGTAGTGTGAGTTGAGAGGGGTGTAACTCACCCTACACAACTCTAAATTAAGTGAAACTAATGTTGTTTGAAAGCTAACATATAGGGGAATATTCCATAAAAATTTCAAAGTTATATTTGTTACCAATTATTCCCAGCATATCAATGAATTTACCTTAAGTTCAAACTGGGCTGGAATAGGATAGTCCAGTAAGGTCGAGTTATGGGGCTTATATCTCAAAATATACTCATGTGAATGATGTGCAACTTATTTCATTTGAAAGGTTGTTCTGTTAGCTTTAATGTGATATATATTTTGTATGATTCTACCTAGATTTCTATTTTTGGTGAATTTTATCTTATAAGGGTGCAATTCTGGCTAAGAACAAGGCAGTTTGAGGTAAAATACTAATAAATTTGAGTTATACAAATCAAAATGAGATGAGACCAAAAGGGTTCTAAACTAGACACATAGAGCTATAATATGCAAAATTCAAGTTTAAATGAGTTAAATTGGACTAAAGGTGGATTATACAAAATTCAGGCAGAATAAGATGAAGTAAGTAGAAAACCCTATTGATGTTTATAGTGAATGTGATGAATGATATTGTGAATATATGATTGCTATTCCATATTGATTTGCATGTTTGAATGATTTTACTAATAGTCTGGCACTATTCATGGGGAAGCAGACTCTATCCGTTATGCTACCGAAATTTCAGCAAGGAATTCATATGTTGTGTGAGTTATACTTGCATGAATACATGATATTTGAAAGGATGAAATTAGTTGTGCATGCAATGCATGAATATTATAAAAGATTCCATATTACTTAGGTCAACCCCTGAATAAGTTTAAGGGGAATAGATTAGTGGGAAGGTTCGGGAAAGTAAACTCGGCAATCCTGTATAGGAGCAGGCTCAGTCTAAAAGCGGACTATTACCCAGGAGTATATGGCCAATAACTCCCAGGGGACCAAGGATGGAAAATTAAGATTTATGAGGCGAAAGCCTTCAAAGATAAGATGGATTCTCCAGTTGCACATTTATATGCTCTGTATGATAATTCTTAAGTTATCTGTTTATTTCTCATGATATGTTATTGTTTATTTATGGTTATTGTCTTAGTTGTATTAGTATATCTGTTAACTATATTTTCATTGTTCCAATTAAAAATTTAGTTTGTTTCGGTGTATGTTTCTATAATAAGAATTTAAGTTGAATGTTACCATTATGTCGTACTATTTAAAATTAAGGGAAAGCCGAAACAACTGAGAATGACAGCGATGATAGATATGTATAAACTTAGGATTCCTACTGAGAAATCTTTATTTCTCACCCTATCGTATGTTTCCACGTCATTCTCAGATCATGGAGAATACGACTACAGGAGCCCTGTTTATTAAGTTCCCTAAGCTTCATATTCACCTCGACTCGTTTATAGACTCTGTGTACATATCTGGTACCTGCTGATTCCGCCTTTATTTCTTCTTCGGTAGAGATTTTGCAGTCTTACTCACTCACCCCCTCTTCGACCCGTCCGCTCCTTATATTGCCATCCCTATCCATATGGCCTATCCTTTTCCACCTCCACATGCAATAGCAGTAGTAGCAGCTCCCATGGCTCTGCCAGCTTCACCTCCGCAGGCTCCTTCCATCTCGTTCTTTAGGGAGGAAGAGGACCCTTTTGAGGCGGCGAGCTCATCATCATCATCCTTTGCAGCTAGTAGCGGCTATGCCCCAGCAGGTGCCGGCAGAGCAATGGATTCCTTTCCTCGGAATCCATCTAGATAGCGTACGTGCCGTAGCAGCAGGAGGTGTATAGAGTGGCCCCCTTTTGGCAGTCTGGGTCATGGGCAGAGGGGTATGAGTTAGAAGTTGTATATGAAATGTCCCTTGGGGACCGGCTAGGGTACTGTTCATAGAGATAGGCCGATTTATTTTATTTTAGCAGCCTCATTTTATTACCTTGTACTGTTTATGTATCGTTTGGCAAACTTTGAAAACAAACGTCTATGTCTATATATATATGATGTGATGCAGTTTCAGTAGTTCTGTCTATTCCGCATTTTTACTTACTTTGTTTTACTTCCGTTACAACAATTTTCTATTATTTATTCCGCAGTCAAACGGAAAATTTGTTAAGTAACCAGTTAACTATGTATGGGTAATGAACATTGAAAAAAAAATTGGAATTTAATTAGACCGCCACACGTAATAACTTATTAGATAATATATTATGACTTAAGGATAGTATTTTGTCCGGTAAGGTGTTACGCTCTCTCTCTCTCTATACCTCCATGGACGAGCTTGGAGCTTGGAAGAGGAAGAACACGAAATCCACCACGATTCTCACTCCCATTGGCTTCCTAAAGGTAAATCCTAACATCCTTCCTCCTTCCTTTTCCGAGAAATTCGAATCTATGATCGGATTGAAGTTGTTCTTTAACCCTAAGCTAGGATTTGGGGGACTTAATGCTTTGGGAGTAATTAGTGTTAATTCCTTGTGCCAACAATTGATGGTTGGTTAATTTATCATATTTGTGGCACTAGATGACTCCAATGACTACTATATGAGCCCCAGAGCTCCATAGGATCAAATTCCACTTTTGGGCTGGTGAATTGTGAGTAGATAGTTTATCTCTATCTTAGTTTCCAATATATTTTGTATGTGTATGTGTGTGTGTGCGCAAATGATTTGGTATATCTTAGAATCTTGATTTAAACTTGGTAGCCTATTTATTCAAAATTTACTACATGAGACAATGACTAGATTTACAAAAAGTATAGTAATTGTTGTTATATTGGTTTCCTATTAAACTTTGGAAAATGAATCTTGTTTTTAATGGATTTGATGTACTTAATGGTCTATAGCTTGGCATGGATTTGCCCTGCATCTGAATTGTGAATGATTGAGTAATGGCAGCAAGTGTTGCAACCTGCTCCAAATTATAATTTTAATATACTTAATTACACTAAATTTGAAGTATAGTGCAACCGAGGTCGTCTCCCAAGGATGTTGTTGCTATCTAGTTAAGTAACAAGGGGGTATGTGCAAACATGCAGTAAATAAGCTATAAAAGAAAATTAGATGAAAATAAAAACACTAGTTCAAAGAGTTCCTTTGGCATAAGGTGAATCAATCATTAACGCACAATATATCAAACACATGGAGTGCAGCTAATTTGAGCTATTAGAGAGACCTCTACTAACAACCCCACAAGTCTACCTAGAGAACTCTAGGAATTCAACCAACACATAATTGATTAGATAATTGAGACCTCAACTGTAATTAACCTATGTTGATTTCTAGCCCCAAATGTATTAGCCTAGGTTTGAACCCAAACCCAATTCTTAATTCTTTAACTAATCAAGTCCATACCAATTGACCAATTAGTGTAACACCCTCCTAAGCACAGTACTATGCTTAAGTCATAGTACTATACCTTGAGTCAAGTATTCTTACCTGAGTGGACCTCGTCTGACAGCAACTTCAGCCGTCTTTGGAAACTTCTACAATTATCTAGAGACAACATGGAAATAGGAGTGAGAATTATAAAATTCTCAGTAGGATTCTCTAATTTTCATACATATTGTCATCATGGTCGTCTCCAGTTTGCTTCGGTTTAATTTCGAAAAAGGTGAACATGCTGCACAAACTGGTTAATTTTACATTTCGAAAAATGTCTTATCCGAAGCAAAGTTCATTTTTAATCATACACTTAGCATTTAGGAGAACCCATAAAATTCATTCAATTATAACACCATGAATAATAACTGTCGCATATTAAAACATAGATAGCATCAATATGCTGGGAATATAACATCTGCACATAAAGTTACTCGTACTTAAATTCATGCCTATACATGAAACTTGCTTTTCTTTCTTCATCTTCCTTTTCGTCATAAAATCTTTAGTCTTTAGTCTTTTACTTGGCACACCTAGCCGTATCGCCGTCCCTAGGGTGCATTTACTGTCCTTGGGTAGCCTGGCCTTGGAGTGAGCTCGTCAGCATCACCCGTGACCGTCGTCACACCGACTCACCCACAAGGGGATTCACGTGCCTCTAATCTTGGAGGGATCTTATTCTGGTCACGTGCCTCTAGTTGAAGGGATCTCTTCTAGTCACGTGCCTCTAGTTGAAGGGATCTCTTCTGGTCACGTGCCTCAAATTGAGGGATCTCATCTGACCATGTGCCTTCAACATAGAGGGATCTCATCTGACCACGTGCCTTCAACATAGAGGGATCTCATCTGACCACGTGCCTCCAAGGTAGAGGGATCTCATTGTCTTAGCTGCCTTCACAGGGAGGGATTCAAGTGCAACTGCCTCCAAGTGAAGGGATTCATATCTTTATCAATTAGCGCCTTCACAGGGAGGGATTTCAAATAACTGCCTCCAAGTGAAGGGATTCACATTCAATACATTCACATTCTTTCATTCTCAAACATATTCAAGCATAGTCATACATGTGCTACATCACTTACCCTCACATACCTCATAACATAATTATGTCATTCTTGAATATAGGGTTTCTATATACCCATTTATATTTCAATTCATCCTTACATCTAAACATTCATAACTTCTTAGACTTCTGCCATAAATCCGGCAGTATAACAGATCAGGTCCGTTTCCCCATGAATAGTGCCAGCTTTCACGGACAAATCAGTCATAGCAACATAATCAACTTAACACATATATATCAATGTCAAGCTGGAAATCCTCAACTCAAACCTTATGTGTTCCACTAACACTTGTAAAATTATCATTTTGGCCCTTCTGCCAATTCTATTCGGTTTTACCCGAATCTTGTATAATCCACCTTTATCTCTATTCAACTCATTTAAATCTGAAATTTGGATATGTCATAGTTCTATATGTCTACTTTCTAACCTCTTTCGTTCCATGTCATTCCGATTTATATGAATCAAGATATTCAACTTTTTCTTCAGCTTGTTCAGTCACTAGCCCGAATTACACTCCTGGAAATATAAATTCACTAAAAATCGAAACTAGGCTCAAATCTTACAAAATTGGTCTCTTATCAAAGCTAACAGGACAACCTTTCATTTGCCACAAGTTTCACTCCATTTGCTTAAGTACACCTCGAGATATAAGTCTTGAAAATCGACCTTCCTGAACTACCCTGTTTTGGTCTGAATTAGTCATAGGACAACTTCCTCGAATCATTGGGAACAATTGGAACCATAACAAACTCGGAATCTTATATTGGGGTATTCCTCTGTGTGTAAGCTTCCTAACAAAACTGGTTTCACTCAATTTGGAGTTGTATAGGGTGAGTTATACCCTCCTCAAGTCACCCTGCTCGGATGAAGATCTTGAACCCTAGGTCAAACTTCAAAAATTCGTATCTCCCTCAATACTAATCCAATAACCTTATATCATACATCTATGGAAAGCCCTGGATGTCTAGTTTCATTAAAAATAGTTTCATCGGGTTTGACCGATTGTAGGCGGCGCCGTACGCTCCGCCATACGGACTGCCGTGGACTCTCCACCAAGACAGCACCCTCATCCATGTACTTCTCTTAGTTTCCTTCTTCTAATCTTAATCCCAACTCAATATTTCATGTTAATTCAATCATGATCCATCATAATACATCTATTAACTCATCAAATACATGAAGAAGAATACAAGTTCATACAGCCATAGGGCAAATAATTCAAGAATAAAAGTAGAATCCTACCTCTTTGGAGTTTAATTTGAGCTAAGTGTTAAAGCTTGGATTGGTAGAACCTTGTTAAAATTGAAAGAGTAATGGAGTTGATTGGGAGAGGAAGGGACGAAGAAGAAGGCTGGTGCAAGAGGAAGGGGAACGTAGATCAGCTGGGAATGAATAGAGAAGTCTGACTTAAATAGATGGGGGTAGTTGGAATTGTGGGTGTTGATTGGTTGAAGTTTTGTGATTGAAGTTCGGCCATGTCGCCTGTTTTTGTGGCTGTGTTGCTCTCCACGTCGTCCTAAAAACTGGGATACGCTTCTGTTCTATCTGAAATCGGAGCTCGTCTCTATTACACCTTAAGTCGGAACTCGTGTTATGCTAGTTGAGACTGGAGCTGAAGTCGTATGTCGTAACTCGCCCCATCTCGGTGTGACTTGAGGAAATCTTGTATCAAGGTCGGAGGTCATAAGTCATGCAGCTGGCAAATCTATAATCTCAAAACTCCCTATTTGAACTCGAGAATGCCAATGCTGGATGTAAAATCGGATATCGGAACTCGTGTGACTGGAAATTGGCTCAAGGGTCCGAACTCGTGTCCACTCCAATTGAGTTTAACACTAAGGTCGGAAATCGGGAATTCGAGTCACATTTCCAAACCCAAGTACTTAAACTCGGAAGTCGGTATCTTACATTTTGATTATATCGGAAACCGTGTATAAATACCTTTGAGACATGAAGTCGGAAGTCGTGAAGTAGTAGATTATGCCACTTGAAGTCGGACAGGATGTGAAGTCGGAAATTGTGTGGAATCCGAAGGCGAACTCGGAACTCGGAAATAATCCTCTTATCTGAGTGTTCAAGGATGAAGTTGGAAATCGGGGATGGTCAATCCTGCTGGCGAAGTCGAAACTCGGAAATCGGGATGTTACAATTAGCAATCACCCAACTAATTCCTCATTCATGAACTCACATATCAATATCATTCAATGCAAGTTTACAAATAAAAGAGGGCAAAGAATCAAGAAAACAAACATGATTGAAATTCAAGTATAGGGTTTCAAGATTACAACCATAATACCCTTGGAGTCTCCTTGAACTAGCTTGAAGTCCTACTCCTCCATAGCAATGAAGGTTACAAACTAGAACCCAAAACAAGTATCTTACAAAATGAAAGGAAAAGAAAAAGAAAAGAAGAGGAGAGGAGAGGAGAAGAGAAGAAAAGAAAAAATGAAAAATGTTGGCAAAATGAGAGTCTTCCTTCGCGTCTCGGTTTTCTCTCTTCTTATCAGACCTCAAATGTCAAAATTCAAAAATACCCTTGATCCCAACTTAATCCTCTACCTCTTAGCTTTAAGTGGACACCCAATTTGCTTAATTTGGAATTAAAATGAGAGAGTTATGGCCCAATCTTTATAGCATGTCTAGGTTGTATCTCTATCCGCATCAGTCAAATTCAACAGCCAATAAGTCTATCAAGATGTCATTATTTGCGAGAGTACTCTTCATATGAATTGAAGCTTTATGTCTTAGCTTTCAAATGGCACCAGTTTCACCTCAATCCAATGTCTACAACTCATGTTATGGCCCAATTAGTGCACACTGATCAGGTTCCAGTGTGACAGCCCTGTTCTGAATTCGTGGCCCAATTCGTCCTAATAAACATCTGAATTGGTTTCTGATTTCTTCATCAAAGTTGTAGATATTTCTCTCAGCTTTCCTACAATATAAAATTTGTGATTTTTAGATATCTACAACTCAAGATACAACTATAATACAAAAATAGTATAAATCTGTAATAATGCTGAAAAATACACTTAAGCCCAATTAGAGTCCAAACTTATAAATTATGTCCAATATTATTCAATTAAGCACAAAAGAGGTTCAATGAACTAAATATGAGGATTAATCAATGTATCAAAATGTTGCTTATCAAATTCCCCTACACTTAGCTTTTTGCATGTCCTCATGCAAATCCATAATATGCTCAAGGGTGCTGTAAATGAAACATCAAAATCTAAAACAAACACACAAGTCCTAAAAGCAAAAAATGACCAAATACTATGAAAAACAAATTCCCAATGGATGCTCAAGAGTGTCAAGCATATAGGCAAAAAGCATATCCAAGGCATCAAGGAATTCAACAATCAAGACACATCTCTACAAAGGTGCAAGCAAGGCAAAAATCACTGCAAAAAGTATGGATCAAGCATGAAGGACCTCACAAGATAATGTGTTTATTACTCTTACTCTCAAGTGTTTAAGACTCAATTATACCACTCAAATCACCTCAAAAGGAAAAGCACTACCATAAGCTTGCTTATCATCTAATTCTCCACCACTCAAACACATGCATACACAAATCAAGAGGACTTTATTCAAGGTTGTAATGGGGCCAAGGTAAGGGTAGAGAAATAATAAGGATATGCAAGGTAAAGACCAAAGAGAATAGAAGAACATTGGTAAAGACATGAGGTCACAAATGTGAGGGCCCTCCTCAAATCCAGGCTATGCAACAAACAACTCTTTTTTATCCCACTTCTTTACTTTCTTTTTTCATCAAAATTATCCTAATTTATTGACTTTTCTTTTTTTTCTATTTGCTTTTTTTTTTTTTTTAGTTTCCTTTGCTTCTTCTTCTTCTTTTTCTTCTTCTTTTAATCTTTTCATTTCTTTCTTTTTTTTTTTCACCACTATGCACCCCCCACACTTAAAGTCTTGCATATCCTCATGCAAACCCCCACACTTACGTGAATGCACATCGCTAATGGTAACCAATGGTCTCCTAATCCCTAAGGCTAGGTAGAATCATGGTTTTTGCTTTAGGCTTGTAATGTGCTAAAAACAAAGAATAGGTAGAAAGGCTCAAAGGGGCTAAGCAAGGGTAAAAATGCAAGGGTGGCTATTTGGCTAAGTGGCTAAATACCTAAGTAAAAGATTGAAAATTAACAAAAATGACTTCCTTTGAATCTCTTTTTAGCCTTAAATGATAATCTCTATCAATGGAATGAGATATTTACCTCTCAATAGGATACATCCACCAATAATGTATTGGCTCTTCAAGTCTTGCTTCATCAACTAGATTGACAAGTTAGATGAACCATGATTGTAAACAATGATGGAGGGAATAACATTTCTAGGTGGCAAAGGGTGAGAACAATTCGAGGTTGAAGCTTGTCAAGGTCTAAGAGACTTAAGCTTTTTGAGCATAATTGTCAAAAGAATGACACAACTCTATTAGCACTGCAGTAACTTTGTTTCGTAATACATGACATATGTCAAGTGGTAATAGTTCCTGCATAAGAATGTGACAATAATGACTCTTCAATCCAAAGAGCTTTCATTATTTCAAGTCAATACACCTCAAAATGTTACTTGAGTACCCATTTGGCACTGTGACATTCTTTGAAGTTTGCACAAGAATATATCTTTCTTTGCATTTGACATTGCAAACAAAGATAGGCGCTATCTTGCATTCTCATTTGGCTAAAGTTCTTCCTTATACCCATTTCTCTATGATCCTTTTGAACTTTAAGATTATCTTTTGATTCCCTAGTCTCATTAAGCAAAGTGTACAACACATTGTCACATCCATTTTTTTCAATGTGCATAACATCTAGGTTATGGCGCAACAAATTAGACTCCCATATGGAAGATAAAAAAAATATGCTTTTCTTCGTCCATTGTCTTATTCCATCTTCAATGAGGGTTTTTCCTCGTGCTCTTTTACTTTTATCATTTGACTGTAATGTTTTTTCGAATGCAACATTGATTCCTTCAATCTATTTTAATATTTCTTATCCTGATAGTACTATTGATGGATCCCTTTACTCAATTGTCCCATTAAAATGAGCTCAATTTAATCTAAATTTATGGCCTTTTTCTAGAAAATGATGATGACCCATAAAACACCATTTTCCACTATGTCTTAGTTTATATGACTTTGTGTCAAAGTTACATATGGGGTAAGCAAGACTTGCATATGTGTTCCACCTAGACAAGGTACCAAGGCTAGGAAAGTCACTAATTGTCCACATTAGAGCTATTCGCATCCTAAACATTTCATTTTTTGAAGAATCTAATGTTTGCACCCCATTGTACCATAAGTCCTTCAAATCTTTGATAGGAGATTGTAAGTACACATCTATGTTATTCCCAAGCATTTATTTTCTAGGAATAATCATTGAGAAGATGAATGATGTATACTTTATGCACTCCCATGGAGGCATGTTGTATGGGATAAGAACTACTGGCCAAATGCTATAGTTCGTACTCATAGCTCTAAAAGGATTGTAATCGTTGGAAGCTAGGCCAAGGTGTACATTTCGAGGATCTTTAGCAAACTTAGGATGAATTAAGTCAAATGTCTTCCAAGCCTTAGAATCCCTTGGATGCCTTATCATTTCATCTTGATTACCCTCAAATACATACCATCTCATTGACTCTGTAGTCTTAAAACACAAACAATGTTGCAATCTCGGCTTTAGTGGAAAGTATCACAGATCTTTGTGGGTTTCTTCTTCTTGTTATCCTTCCACTTAGATGTCTTGCATCTTTTGCATTCTTGCAAGTCCTCATCTTCCCCTCCCCCCCAATATAACATACAATCATTTGGGCAAGCAAGTATCCTGGTGTAGTTAAGACCAAGTTTGTTAATGGTTTTCTTCGCCTCATAGAATGAACCAAGACTTTTGGCATCTTCAAAGGCATCTTTTAATAATTCTAGAATCATAGTCATCACCTCGTCGCCTATTCTTCACAAGCACGTTATGTGATATAATTTTATCAAGAAAGACAATTTTGAATACTTTGTACATCCTTCATACAACTGTTGATTATAGTCTTTTAGTAACTCATAAAATTCTACATTTTCTCCATTATGCTCCTCAGTTAGAGTTTCATCCCTATCTATAGGCTCAGAAGATAGAACAGTTTCATTTAGGTAGTGTCTAGCTAACCCAAATGCATTATTGACCATTGTTTCCATTGGGTTTTGAGATTGTAAAGCATCTTCTATGACTTGTGTGTTTCTAGGAGCCTCTGACTCAACTACATTTGACTCTTCACCATGGTAGTATCAAACTTTGTAATTTTCTGGAAAAGGCTTACAAGTCAGGTGTTCTTGAATTATATCTCTTGTTTGCCACTTCCTAAAACCACACTTTGACCAAGGCCACTTAATTTTATGACCCCCAATATATTGATACTAAAAAGGAAAATCTAGAAATTTGTTTAACCCTTCTGTAGATTCAAGTGTGTTATGTGGTTTGCCAATCCAAGATTTATCAATTGGAATGACTAGAAAGTAATAGTAAATGATAACAATTGAGAAAACCTATACCTGAGAAAGCGGGTATAAAAGAGATATCAACAATAAGAGGTCATAAAGGAAAAAGCACAAGTTTAAAACAAACATAGCACAAACTAACTTTTAAATCAAAACAATAGTTAATAAAGGAAAAGCACCAAAAAATAGCTGCTTTACATAGAAAAATTATTTTGAATAGGATGAATTCAGCAACATGTACACAAGAAATATGCTACAAGCATAAACTTTATGAATAATAAACACAACTTTTTTTTTTTTTAAATTTCTGGTTTCTCAAATTAGAAGAGAAAGGAATTTATGGTTAGCATTTAATGATAATGGCTCTATTGTTTTTTTAAAATGACGATGACAAGTTTTTTGTTTTTGTTTTTTTGTTTTTTGTTTTTGTTTTTGCTTCCTTTGGGTCAAACTCTATGAAGGTCTGAATTTGCTTTATCTATGATGGACCCAAACATGGGTCTGTTTACTTTTGAATGAGCCCAAGTCTCATTGCCATTTAAAAGCCCAAAAGAGTGAATGTTACACAAAGCCCAAAGTGAGCTATGGCATAACCCAATTATAATTTGGTTAAATAAAATAGAAAAGTAAAATAGAGGAAAGGAGACTATGGTTAAATATATATACATATATATATAACACCCATAAAGGTCCATGAGGTGGTAAATAAAAGTGTATGATAATGAATGAGGTCCAAAATATAGAAATAATAATTATTAAACATTTTGAAATGAATAAGAAATAATAAATAGATATACTTGCATTCATTAAAAAAATAAAGATATATAAATAGACATCAATTTGCTTGTGGTTTGTCACTACAGTTCATATCTTCTATTAAGATTTATACATTCAAGTAGCAAAACAATGATGCTAAAATCACTCCCCTTATTTTTTGGTGTTGTGGAAACCCGACTTGAAAATAGAACCATCGAAACTAGCAACTATATCTTTAATTTCTAAGAACATCCACAAAATTGAATCGGCTAAAGTTTCAAGGACTAAGGCATATATATCACTACTCAAACCAAAATATTGGTTATCACTATAGCATGTGGTATGTATAATATGTAACATGAAATATTGCAATTAATTAAGAACAATATATATTTAAGCAAGTTATGAGAGGGAAACATGTTCTTCATGGCAAAGCTCCTTATAACATCCCGAATTTTAGTGCATATAATTAGCATGTCAAATAATTAAATTTTTAGATACATTATAGATATACAAGTAGGCAACAAGAAAATGCTAATTTTAGGGTAATAGTATTTCAAAGCTTCTTTGTAGAAAAATAGATATGTTTTGCTAGTCGAAAAAGATTGTCTATTAACAATGCTTTGTAATATAAGAATTGAATTAGTAGGAGTCAATACTGTAGGATGACATGGGTATTAGTTAAAAACTTGGGATGTGTGGCTAAAAACTAGCCACACAAACCCTTTTGGGGGCTAAAGATGAGCTACTCAAATTTAAGCTTAGGAGAATTTAATTTTTATTTCAAACCCACTAATAGCATTTAAGCCACCAACTTAACTAATAAGCCAACACTTTTTCCCTTTTTCTTCTTCATATTTTCGGCCACCACCACACCTTTACCTTCCTCATTTTCTTCTCACCATCACCATAGCTATGAGCTTTAAGCTCATAGTTGGTCTCAAAACACCTTGCTCCTTTTATGAAAATCAATCCTCACCTTCTCCTCTACAAAACCCCTATCAATTTGATGATCAAGCATCAAGTGGAGTCTCCCTATCTCTATATAAGTTGCTGCCATGATGGAAGAAGAAGACTAGGAGTTGTTCTTGGCTCTCTTGCTTCCATGGCTTTAAGAATCTTGAGGTAGGTAACTCAAATCTTTAATTTTGCTAGCTTTTAGGGTTTTGTGGCTAATGTGGTTTCTCCTTGTATGGTGGTATTATGGTTATTTTCTAGTGATTTGAGATCGTAAAACTTGGTTTAAGTTGAAAAATAGATCAAAAGACCAAGAAAGACATAAAACAAAGAAACCTGTTAGAAGAACCCTAGTGACTATCTATACAACGAACAATATTTCTTGAATTGTAGAGCTCAAATCTAAGTGAAACTAATTTTAGATGAGATGAATCCAACCATATAAATTATAGGTCCACTAGATTTGAATTGAAATAGTTATGATTTTTAGAAGTAGGCTATTGGATTTCACTCTTTGTCTTGACTAGAGTGTGATGTGAGGGGCATAACTCGCCCTATATAGCTTTAAATTGAGTGCAACCAATTTTGTTGAAAAGCTAACGCATAGAGGATCATGTATAAAATTTCAAAATCATATCATGAGTATATTGGCCCCAGTAATTCCTTGAAGTTGAACTATCATTGTTTTGGTTGGAATAAGGCAACCCACTTGAAGAGTTCATAACTTGAGCTCTACTTACCCAATTGAAGTGAAACTCATTGGGATTGAAAGAGAGTCCAAATGGTTATATCTTGGTCAATTTGTGGACTAAAATGATGAAAAATAGATTTTTAATTATTTTCCAAGTTTAGATGTACAAATCTGTCTTGAAATAGGGTAATCTCGAGTGAAGTCTTAATAACTTAAGTTATACATCTCAAAATTTAGTGAAACTAAAGAGGTTCAAAAGTAGACTAACAACGCAACAATCTACTAAAATTTCTAGATTAAAATTAATTAAAATGGAATTTTAGTATAATTTGGAAATTTAAGGTAGATTTAAGAAAAGTATGACCACTTAAGTTATTTATGACTTAGAAGTCCCTTGAACCATGAGAAATTCAAGGGCATGAGTATATATGCAAATTCCATACAAAAGAAGTGTTATGTTAGTATCTTGATTCTGATGAATATGATTTCTATGATTGGCTAGTTGATTGAATATATTGTTTATTTTGGGACCCTCCAACTGTCATGCTGCTGAATTTTTGACAGAAGTATATAAAGCTATGAGTATTTTATGTGTTGTATACATGGAAATTATACATGCTAGAATGTAATTGAACTAAAATATGAAGCATGTGTGTAATACAGTATCTTGAAGCATGACTATGTATGAAAATGAAAAAAGTAATAAGAACTTGCAAGATGTATCGAGTCTCCATCTAGTAGTAGGCTAAGGTGATACTATTTAAGATGATCACTTGGGCCAACCTCTGACCAGATTTAAGGGGAATAAGCCAGTGTAAGAGTCGGGGAAAGTAAACTCAGCAATCATGTATAGGAACGAACTCGGTCATGAGAAACAAGCTATTACCTAGAAGTGAAAGAGGCCATTCACCTCTAGGGGACCGAGTATAAATGTTCAAGTTGCAAGTCAAAGAAAGAGATAACAAAGTCAAGTGTACTTGCATAAATCAAGTTTGTGCATTAGCATATGCATATTTAAGTATTTTGTTATATGGCAATGCTATCATGATGATGGTTGAGATATTATCTTGTTACTGCTATTATACTTGTCATGAAACATGCTCAGTGATTGTTAAAAGTAACCCGCTTCGAGAAATATATTTTCAAATTTGAAATTGAACTAGTGCCCATATATATTTGTACATGTTTTCACAATAAATCGAAGAGAATGGAATGTTTATGATGACACTCTATGTGCTTAGTAGATTGAGTATACCTATTGAGAATCTCAGATTCTCCCTCCCTATTTGTATATTCTGTAAACATTCCAATATATAGACTAGACTTCAAGTTTGCAACAAATGTGTTGGGATATTTACAAATAGGGCCTAGACTTGAGCCCAGTTCGAGAGACTAAAGTGGGCGGCTGATCACCACAAAGTGACGAACGCAAGCTGAGACATGTTTTGTGTAACATCCCCAATTTTTGTCTAAGCTAATCAGCTTAGTGATCCTGACTAATTAGAGAGGTTAACGATTAACTGAGAATTAATCGGCTAATCTCGATGAGCAAAAGCTTAGTAAATTGAGTCAAGTCAATAATTAATCATAACATACTAAATGTTTTAGTTAAAGCCTAATTACTCGAACCTCATTAAGTCATAACTTAGAAATCTAATTAAGCTAATCCAATCTTATTAATTAAGTACAAGACAATTGTTCTACCTTAATCAATTGAGATAGATTAATTCTTACATCCTAATTACATAATTTATAAGGTCAATTCTTTTAGAGGAAAAACATCTTAAAAGTGTAATTAATCGAAATCGGTCAAAGAGCAATTTAACTAATCAAATTGAATCTACAACTTAGGTAATTCTAATAGCTTTGAAGATTTAAAAATTTCTCCTAATTGATGCACCAAATTTCGGCCAAGGACAAGAGCAAAATCCAACCATCCATTTGCCTTCTCATCATGCACCATTAGATCAAGAGTCTATGTTAGTAGTATTTCTTGAGTCAAGCCAAAAGATGTACTCTCCTCTATCAAGATTGTGACACTTGGAATAATCCCATCCACCCAAGCCAATCCCAAGAGTGGTCATGCTTTTAACCATTTGAGGAAACACAAAATGGTCTTTACCTAAGCACCAAGACTCAAAAGAAACATAACTCTCTCTTTTACCCCATGGTTCCTAGTCTCCTTGCTTGCAAAAGAAGCAAAATCCAACCACCCTATTGATTAGAGTAGGACGCCACTCTCTCTCTCCTCTCACACTCTCATTTTTGCAATTTCATTCTCTCACTAAGCCACAAAGCTCTCACCTCTCTCTAAACCCCTCTTTGTTCTTCCTAATCTTCTTCTTGTTCTTCTTGCTTTCTTACTCTAACTCATCTCATTTCCACCACTATTCTCACAAGCCCTTCAAGGACCACCCTCTTTGGGTTCTTGAGGAAACAAAAACAAACACTCACCTAGCCCCATTATCAAGTTCAAGGAGGAGGAGGCCATCTCCAACTATCTTCATCCTTCAAGCTTTCAAGAGAATCCTTGTGGTAGTGACTCTAACCCCTTTCTCTTCTATATTTTTTAAGTTCTAGAACTCCTAAGCTCTCCATAGCTAGGTGGCTTTAGGACTTGCTTTAAAGGCCTTGTGGCCATGCTTTCATTATATGAGGTTGTTTGTGATTTTGCTCTTCTTTTGGAAAATGACTTTGGTTGTGCATTTTGTTTTATGTTGAACCCAACTTTTTAGAACTCAAAATATTGATTTTCACCAAGATCTCAAAGTTTAAAGATGGTTTGGATATGTAAAGTGGTCACTTGAAGAAAAGACTTAATGTTTTTACAAGAAAACTCATTGCAAACAAAATCGTGAAAACTGGAAAATTCTGGCAGTCTGCATGGCACGACCAATAACTCTTTCAATATAACTCCAAATGGAACGAAACTAATTTTAGATGAAAATATACTCATATATATTTTTATACATATAAAATTCGTGAAATTTGGCCTTACAACGAGAGAGATATGAATTTTCAAAGTTAGCTGTCCCTGGATATGTTTATGTTCGGGCAGTATATAATAAAATCTTAATAACTTAAGTTATACAGAACATTTTTGAGTGGGACCAAGTTTGTTAGAAAGCTAAGACATAGAGGAACATCCCCATAGAACAGTTTTGGTAGATTCCTTGTGAGGAGCTCGCACTAATGTTTAAAAGTCACTATACCGAGAATAAACTTAAAAGCTGAGCTGCTAGAATAAAATGTGCATATCTCAAGTTACAAAATGAATTTTTGTGTGGCATTTATTTTGTATAAAAATAGACTCAGAGAAGTATAATACCAACATTCGAAGCAAAAGAGTAAAAGGTGAAGTTATGGTGAATTTTTGAAATTACTACCCCACTGTAAAAGTAAAACTAGTTATGGTTAAGTTTTAAAGGTTAAGGGTAAATAAGCTTTAAGACATTAAGTCCCTTATATTAAGTATTGGAAAACCTTCATAATTCAACATAAAAAGTTTCAAAGAGGATATTAGATAAGATTGGCCTTAGGCCTAATAAAAGAATTTATACAAGAGGTAACCTCAATTAAAAGCTTGCACCAAATTTACTAAGCTAAGCTCATAAAACTTTGTGTGATATGTATGCCTCTATGTGTCAATATGATGACAATGATATGATGATATGATATGATGATCATGATGATGATATGATGTGATGATGATCATGATGATGATGGTATGATAATGATAATGATGAGATGACATGGTGATTATGATAGTGATATGATGATGATAAGGATGATAATGATATGATGGTGTTATGAAAATGAATGAAGATGATATGAATATGATATATTGATGATATGATGCTTAATGATATACATTAAAGGAACCACATTTGGGGATAGCGATACGTAACGCCTAGATGTAGAAAGGATTAATAAATATGAACACCCTGGGGACGGCGATACATAACGCTCAGAGGTGATTGATAAAGGTACCACATTTGGGGACGGTGATACGTAACGCCTAAATGTGGAAAAAGAATTAAAATAATTTTGCATCATAAGCCTTAATAAGAAGATAAAATAAACTAAGGGCATGATCCTTCAAAAGGGAAGGTGACCCAAAGCAAGCTCCCCTCATCCACGACTCACATGAGGCATCACATGACCCAGCTAGTGTGAGTATAGGGGATGATAGGGCTTACATGAGGCATGGCATGACCCAGCTAGTGTAAGTACCGAAATTCTATAGTGGCGACGGCCACGGTATGAGCTCATTACCACTTATGTTTAGTGGGTGAAAAGAAAAGGACTTAAGATAAGTTAAGTTAAGAAAAGAAAAGAAAAGAGACTTCGGTCCAAACCCTTAAAGAGGAAAAGTTAAGAGAAGCTTATAGCATAGTCATGCATGTTTTATGTAATTATACTTATGCCCATGTATGTTATGATATAAATGATTAGAGAGTATGTTAAAATTGAATCCACTTCGGATATTCATATTTTCGAAAACCTAAGAACTGAACCTTATGCATGCTCACTGTTTTCATTATAAAACCGAAGTGGCTGGGACGATGACGATGACCCCTCCGTGTCGGGTTCGAGTCCTACTGAGAAATCTTATTTCTTACTCTAGTTACTTTTCCGCATCGTCACCAGATTTTGTCGGCACATCCAATGGAGTGAAGCCTGGAGCCACCGCACTACGAGCGGACGTAGGATGAGTGATACTAGACAATGTTGATTTGGACTTGTAGTTGCCGTATACATTCCTTTTTGTGACGAATGATGTCAATTTAAGTTGTATTTAGTATTTGGATCATGGCGCGACCATGAGCCTCCTTCGATGTAATGCTAATATATATGTGTATGTATATATATATATATATATATATATATATATATATATATATATATATATATATATATATATATATATATATATTATGAACCCATATGGATGTAATGATTAGTTATGTAATGCAATATATATGTGAATTACTATTTATTTATCTTTCTCTTGTTTTATGAGATTGGGTTATGTATCTTATGCGACACGCTCTTTCTTTATCTAACTTCTCGCTCAAGGCTTTACTTTTCAAAACGCTGCAAAGTGACGATGTATTTCAAAAAAAAAATCTTACCGTATTTTCCACGTAATTTAATTTCAAGTGAAGTTTAATTTTCCCTGAGCATAAGTAACAACTAAAAAAACGATGTAATACGACTTAAGCGTAGTATGAGTTTATTAGGGTGTTATATTCTGTACATAATATTAGCTTAGTTTCTCTTAAATTGTAATTCTTTTACTTTGTATGTATCAAATACTTGGGGTTATAAATCCTTAATCAATAAAGGAATATGAAGTTTTATGGGCTATATATTATATTTTCTTATTTAGAAGCCCTTCACAGCACCCCTAAGAACCTCTAGATATAAACCTATGACTTGAGTATGGCGTATGTGTTTGGACGGTGTTACGCTTTTTCCTAAGCTTATGTGGGAAAAGCTTGCACGCATCCATGCTAAGATCAATGGTAGCCAAGTGTGCAATGGATTGGTAAGATGTTACATAGAATGTATGTTTTAGCATTAAGAATTGGAAGACATTCTTTTCATCTAAAATGTTAACTTTTTTGCAACTTTTCTTTTTATTTTCTCCTTTAGTTGGTCTATTGAGGTAAATGAAAACTCTCTTAGTTTATAATCAAAATTGAATTTGAAAGGCTATAGTTTTGGGAAAACTTGGATGTAGCAAGGAGTTAATTACAAACTAAGAAATGTCTGAAGTAGATCTTCTTAGTTGTTCCATCTACCTATAGTCCTAGACTAAAGAATAATTCTACCACTGAGTGTAACAACTCGATTTAGCTAATTAATATTTTTAGAGATTAATTAACAATGAGGAAATGTTAGTTATATGGTAATAGAATCTCAAATCTTCTCTGTAGAAAAATAGGAATGTTGTACTAGCCGAAGGAATTGTCTTACTAATTGTGCCTTGTAATGCAAGAACCGATTTGGTAGGAATCTATACTGCAAGATGACATAAATATCTCTTGAAAACCCTAGGATGTGTGGCTAGAAATTAGCCACACTAGTCATCTTTATGGACAATAGATGACCACCCAAATTTTGATCTTAAGAAAATTTAACCCCTATTTCAAATCTACCAATAGGAAGCACCCACCAAAGTAAGACCACTTAACTAGCAAGGAAGCTCATCTTTCTCTCATTTTTTCCCCAAAAATTTAGCTAGCCACCTTCTCCTTCTTTACTTCCAATTTTTTCTCCATATTTCTCATACTCACCCAAAAATCCTTGTGTGCTTTACTTGTTCTCACCAAAATTCACCAACTTGTCTACTTGTTTCTTGATCAAGCAACGTTCACACAAGCCAAAACTCCTTTTTTAAGCAATATAGTTTGATCAAGCAAAGAGTAAAGAAAGGGTTTGTGACCATCTTGAGGCCTAGGATAGACAAAGGCATCAAAGGATTCGAGTTAGGAGGTTGTAAGCTTTGGAAATTGAGATAGGATTCCTAAGACTTGGTGTATTCTAAGGTTTCCTTGATGCTAAGGTTTTATTTCATGATTTTTATCTCTTCATGTAGAGCTCGTATGATGTTAATAGGACCCTTTTTAGTGATTTAAAGTTGGGGAAACTTGATTAGAGTTGAAAGATAGATAAAAAAAATCCAAGATAATTACAAAATAGAAAAACTAGTATAGGGGAACCTAAGTGTAGTTTGTATGGAAAAAGGAATATCTCAACCTACAAAATTCAATTTGAGTTGAAACTAATTTTAAATGAAAATTGTCTCAAAGATGAATCCAACCAGATAAATTATATGTCCATTGGACTTGAAATGAAGGAGTTATGATTTTTAGAAGTAGGTTATTAGTTAACATCCTTTGTCCTGACTAGTGTATGATGTCAAGGGCATAACTCACCCCATTTGACTCCAATTTAAGTGAAATCAATTTTTTTAGAAAGCTAACATATAGTACATTATGCTTATAAAATTTTGGAATATATCTTTAGTATATTATGTTAACCTATACTCTGTTTGGGTTGAAACATGGTAGCCCAAATGAGGAGCTCATAACTCGAGCTATACCTACTCAATTAGAGTGAAACTTGTTAGATTTGAAAGAGGGTCCATATACATGTGTCTTGGTAAAATTTTAGATCAAAATAATGTAAGATGAATTTTTAGTGATTTTCTAATTTTAGTTGTGCAACTCTATCCTAGAACAGGGCAGCCTTAAGTAAAACCTGAATAACTTAAGCTATATACTCGAAGTTTAGTGAAACTAAGGAGTTTCAAAAGTAGACTAATAGGGCTACATTCTATTAAAATTTGAGGTTAAAATGAATTAAAATAAAATTTTAGTGAAATTTAGAATTTCTGGGTAGATTGGGAAAAAGTGAATTAAATGACTTAGGGTCCCCAAAATCATGTGGGAATTAAATTGAATGAACATTTGTGAAATTATTGATGAGGACACAAAGGACCAAGCCCAAGTTCAGACTCAAGCCCAAAAAGAAGCCCAAGATCTAATACAAGGCCTAGGAGGACCCATGACAAGAGCTAGAGCAAAGAAGGTCCAAGAAGCTGTCAAACATGTGATTATCTCCTTGTTCGAAGCCCAAACACAATTTGAAGCCCAATATCCAAATGAAGCCCAACACCTGAATCTGAGAGTTTACACATGCGTAGCCCACTTGAAGTGAGACAAAAAGAGCCCAAAGAGTTAATCTGAATTAGCAAGACTTTAGTTGTTTATTTTATTTTTCTATTGTTATGTAGTGATAAAAAAATATAAATTATCTATAGCAGGATTAGAACCCAAGCACTTGAGGCTGAATATGTCTACTTAACCACTAGAACACATCAATAATGCTTATGCTAAGGGGTTTTGCTTTTAGTTTTGTTAAGTCTCAGGGGCAACTCATAAACTGATTTGTATTAAAACATTTGGAGATCAAAACACTGTAATCATTATGTTGCACAAATTGCGAGTTTTACTCTGCTAGGGTTCTTCCTTGCATCTTTTGATCTTATCAAGAATCCTCCAATTCTTGTGGTGATCCTTTTTGGCTTATCAAACTAGGTTTGTGGCGCCATTCTTATCTTGTCTCTTTTTCATCAATTTCGCGTCTATTTTCCCAGAATTTGTCTCAATTATCTCTTGCTCATATCTTGAGTTATACGTATTATTTTTCGGTGATTCTTGAGTCTAAATTATGTTTCAGGACGTGAACGTTCACCTCGTTTTGGAATCGTTCAATTCTGAGGTCTGTGGCGTGAGATACGAAACCTTTTTAACAAGACGTCTAGAGCCCTATTTTCTGCGTAAACTTGTTTTTGATTTGATCATATTTCTTGTGTCCAAGTCCTAGATAGATCCTAATTCAAGAGGCTTTAGGTAAACACTCATCATTTGGTATCAGAGCTAGTCACTAGGGCTAGTTGTAGATGTGAATTTAGAGGAAAAAGGGGCTATTTGGGTGATTGTTTTTGTAGAAGAAAAACACAGAAATTTGATTGCTTGAAGGCTGCAAGGAGGTGTTGCATTGGCTGGCAAGTAGGTACTCATAAAACCTTGATTTTAATTGATTGTTTGATGCCTAATTGGAAGGAATTCAAATTCTAAATTGTAATTGTTTGGAGGTTAATTTGGTACTGAAATTTACATCAAGTGTGGCTGGGATTTGTTGAACAATTGTTAGTGATTTGAAGGATAAAATTTTACATTCATATTTAAGAAAAAAAGGGGAAAAGAAGGAAAACAGAATTGAAGGTGAAAAAAAAAATTGAGTTCTTGAGCTATCTTGAAATTCTAGATTTAGAGGGCTTGAAATTTCTTTTAACTAAGTTTCTTTGGTCTATTTCTTGTTTCTAAGTTGATATCCTTGTTCCTTTGGTTTGTAGTAATTTGTGTTCCTTTGTTCTTCTTAGTTGAATTTTGTACCTTTGCTGTCCTAAATCTGTAAGTTTGTTTTCTTTTCATTTTCTTAAGTTGTGCCTTGTGTCTTATCTCATCTTTGTTTTTCATAGAGTTCGTGTTTATCTTTCTTGTCTTGTGTTTGCTGCCCTTAAGTGATTCTTGATAATTGATTGTTTGATCTAGTAAGAACCTTAAGCTAGAGGAAGAGTGGAAAAAGGCAAAAGAGTTACATTACATAAAAGCCAATTTTGAGTGCAACAAACATGAATGATACATCTTTAAGAGTGTAAACATGTGAGACGTGTGGTGAAGTCCCACTACTTTCACTTTTGTTTTCTTTTACTTGAATGATGGCAGGAACAGGTGATAGTGGTAGCCTTCCTCCTGAAGGAAACAACAGATTGTTAGTGGAGGCTATTACAGCTCAAATGGAAAGGATGATAAGGGAGCATATAGAGGAGTTATATGTGAGAATTGAGCAGTTAGAAAATCAAGGACATCATGATACTGATGGAGGTAGAAGAAGGCTTGATATAAGGAGGAGGAGAGAAAATGAGGAAGAACCAAGAGGAGACCGAGATGAGGGAGTAAGAGTTACCATTCCACCGTTTAGGGGAAAAAGTGGTCCTGAAGCTTATGTAGAGTGAGAGATGAAGGTAGAACAAATTTTTTCTTGTCATACCCTAACTGAAGAGAGAAAAATTAAATTGGCTACCTTAGAGTTCATAGATTATGCCTTGGTGTGGTGGGATCAATTTCAAAAGGAGAGAAGGAGGTATTGAAAGTCTATGTTGCAAACTTGGGAGGAGTTGAAAAGAGTCTTAAGAAGGAGATATGTGCCATCCCATTACCACAGGGAATTACATAATAGGCTACAAAGACTTACCCAAGGTAATAGGTGTAACATCCCCAATTTTTGTCTATGCTAATTAGCTCTATGATCCTGGCTAATTAGAGAGGTTAACGATTAATTGAAAAATTAATCGATTAATCCCGAGAGCAAGAGCTTAGTAAATTAAGTCTAGTCAGCAATTTAATCATAATGTCCTAAGCGTTTTAATAAAACCTTAATCGTCTAATCCTTAATTACTCGAAGGTGCCAAAACAAAAGTAAGACAACCTAACCTTACTAATTAAGTTTATAATGATTAAGACACTTGAGACAACTCTTGAAAAATTAAACCCCAAATTAAGCATATGCTTAACCGTAATGCGAGACATCATAAAAAGTGTAATTGACAAGAGTTAACTCATGGGTAATTAAGCCAATTAAGTTAAGTTACATTTAAATAATTCTAATAACATTTAGAGATAAAAGTTCTTCCATGCATATGCCCTAAAAAGACATACCAAGGAGGAGCAACATCTCACCCTTCATTCAATCTCTTTAATCCTACACCATTAGATCAAAAGCCAAGACTAGGATCCTTGTCATCCACCATTAGATCTTGACACTTGGATGAGTCTTAGACAAGCAACCAAATCCTAAGAGGGGTACTCCCCTTTAACCCCTAGAGAAAAGCATAAATTGGGCATTAGAATGCCTCCAAGACTCAAGGAAAAACAACACTCCCTTTTGCCCCATGGTTTTTCCCACTCCTTAGCTTGTGTAAGAAGCAAAAGTCACCTCACTTCCCTCCCTCCTTATGCGCCACCTTCAGCCATCTCTCTCTCCTCCATTCATTTTTCATTTCCTCTCCCAAAGACACACACAAAGCTCTCTTCTCTTTCCTCAATTTCAAAATTCTCCTCTTTCTCTCTAAACTCTCCAACTTCTCTCTAGAATCCTTCCACTTCTCTCATCCTTTCCTCTCCTCATCCCACTCACAAACTCTTCAAGAGCCACCATTTCTTGCTCTTGGAGAATCAAAGACAATCACATATCAAGCCTCTTTCAAGATCCAAGAGGAGGAGCACCACCACCATCATCTTTTTCCATCACAAGTTCCTTCAAAGAAAGCTTCTTGGTAGTGGCTCTAAACCCTTTTTTTCTCTCTTGTTTTTCAAGCTTTAGAACTCCTATGCTCTCCATAGCTAGGTGGTTTTAAAGATTGATTATGGGCATCATAGCCATTCTTGTCATAAAATGAGATGTTGTTGCTAGTATGGTTGTTTGTTGAAAACATGTTTTTCGGTTTGGTGTGATGCATGGCTGAACTCAATATTTTTGAACTCCAACATGTTAGTTTTTCACTAATCTTTCATGGTATATGAGTGTTTTATAACTTGAGAATGTTTTCTTGAAAGTGAGGTTGAGTGTTTTGGAGAAAACATGAGAAATATCAAAACGTGAAATCTGGATTTTCTGACAGTCTGTAAACCGAACGATATAACTCTTTCCAGAAAACTCAGAAATTAGTGAAACCAATTTTATATGAAAATAGACTCAGAGAGCTTTCCATACATATAAAATATATAAGATTCGGAGTTAAAATGAGCGAGATATGATTTTTCAAATTGGACTGTTCTCGGATTGGTTTCTGTCTGGGCAGTCTACACTAAAATGTGTATAACTCGAGCTACAAAAATGATTTTTGAGTGAGACCAAGTTTCAATGAAAGCTAAGACATAGAGGAACAAACCCATAAAACATTTTTCTCAGATTCCTTCTGAGCAAGTATAATGAGAGGTAACAATCCACTGTACCGGGAGTGAACTTAGAAACTGAACAGTCAGAATAAAATGTGCATAACTGGAGTTAGACAACGAATTTTTGAGTGGGACTTCTTTTGTTAAAAACTAGACTCAGAACCCTATAAGCATATAAAATTTCGTATTAAAATGATAAAATACCAAATTATGGTGAATTTTTAAAGTTACTACCTGGGGTAAAAGTAAAACTGTCAAAACTTAACCTTAAGTAAGACTATGCATAAATGACTTAAAAAGGTAAAAGGCCTTAACCTAAAGTAATGAAACTTCATAATTTACTTAATGAAGACTAGATAGAATAAAATACTAAGCTCACCTAATCCTTAACAAAAGAAGCGAATAAAACAAAAACCGAATGTAAATGTAGTTAATGTACTCGATTAAGTTCATAAGATTCTAATCAAACTATAATGCAATACCTAAGCTATAAATCTTCCAAATTAAAATATGAAAATCATATAAGTCAAGTTAGAATAATGGAGGGGAAGGAATCAATAAAACGAAAGCCAATGTAAAAGCTTGCACCTAATTTACTAAGCTAAGCTCATAAGACTTTGCTTGAGAATATGCCTATGTTTAGGTTGCAAGCATGATGTGATGATGATGTGATTATGATGATATGATATGATACGATGATGATGATATGATAATGATGATATGATGATGATGACATGATATGATGATATGATATGATGCTGTGACACTGGTATTCTGTTTGGCAAAATTTTGGGAAGCTTCGGTCTAGCCGTTATGCTGCCGAAATTTTGTAGAAATTGTGGACTTAGAAATATTTTGCATCATAAGCTTTAATAAGAAGAGAAGGTAAACTAAGGGTGTGATCCTTCAAAAGGGAAGGTGACCCAAAGTAAGTTCCCCTCACCCACGACTCACATGAGGCATGGCATGACCCAGCTAGTGTGAGTATAGGGGATAGGGCTTACATGAGGCATGGCATGACCCAGCTAGTGTAAGTACCGAAATTTTATGGTGGCGACGGCCACGGTATGAGCTCATTACCACTTATATTTAGTGGGTGAAAAGAAAAGGACTTAAGATAAGAAAAGATAAGTAAAGGGACTTGGTCCACCCGTGAAGGAGGCATAGCGAGCGGAAAGTTACAAGTCAAGTAAACCAGATAGAAAGACAAGAAAGAGACTTCGGTCAAGAAAACTACTAACTCATGAAATGTCTGCTTTCATATGTTTACCTATTTTACTTTAATACTTCTAATAAGAACGTATGCTTAAAAGTGAATCCACTTCGGATAATTATGTTTTCGAAAATCCTAGTAACTGAATCTTGTATGTTCACACCTATTTCTTAAGAAAGCCGAAGTGGCTGGGACGATGACGATGACACCTCCGTGTCGGGTTTGAGTCCTACTGAGAAATCTTATTTCTCACTCTAGTTACTTTTCCGCATCGTCACCAGATTTTTGTTGGCACATCCAATGGAGTAGAGCTTGGAGCCACCGCACTACGAGCAGACGTACGACGTGGAATGCCAGACGAAGCTATTTTGAGACTCATAGCGACCGCCACTCTACATCTTCGCATATTCTTTTTGAGAGGAGCTTTGTCATTGAAGTCTGTAGTAGTACCTAGTACTTAGGTCATGGCATGACCATGAGCTTTCTTCGATGTAATGTTTATATATATATATATTATGAACTCATATGGATGTAATGATTAGTTAATTAATGTAATGTATTTGTGAATTCCTATTTATTTACCTTTCTCTTGTCTTATGATATTTGGGTATTTATTTTATGCGACACGCTCTTTCTCTATCTACCTTCTCGCTCAAGGCTTTACTTTCCAAAGCGATGACGTATTTCACAAAAAGAAAAAAATCTTACCGTATTTTCCGCGTAATTTAATTTCAAGTGAAGTTTAATTTTCCACGAGCATAAGTAACAACTAATAAAACGCCGTAATACGACTTAAGCGTAGTATGGGTTTATTAGGGTGTTACAATAGGAGTGTGGATGAGTATTATAAGGAGCTAGAGATAGCCATGATCCAAGCCAATGTTGAGGAGGAAAGGGAGTTTACTATGGCAAGGTTTCTTAATGGGTTGAATGAAGAAATAAGGGATGTAGTGGAGCTTCAAAATTATGTAGAGATTGAGGACCTAGTCCATCAGGCCATGAAAGTAGAGCAACAATTAAAAAGAAAAAGTGTGAGGAATAGTGCTTCAAGCTATGATAACTCTAGATGGAAGGAGAGGTTTAAGAAGGAGGGAACTTCATCTAATAAGACCCCAAGGGCAGCATCATAACTAACCCAAAACAAGGGCAAAGAAGTGGCCAACAAGTCTCGATCTAGAGACATAAAGTGTTTTAAGTGTTTGGGTAGAGGACACATAGCTTCTAAGTGTCCTACTAAGAAAGTTATGGTGTTAAAAGATGATAGGGAAATCACAAGTGAGAGTTCTCAATCTGAACCATCTAGTGAGGAAGAGAGTAAGGAAGAGGAGGAGGTTCTTGAGGGAGATTTATTCATTGTGAGGAGGATGCTAGGAGGGATAGCTAAAGAAGATGAGAGAAGCCAAAGAGAGAACATTTTCCATACTAGATGCCTTATCCAAGGGAAGTTGTGTTCTTTGATCATAGATGGAGGGAGTTGCACAAATGTGGCTAGTGCTAGGATGGTGACAAAGATCAATTTGGAGACCAAACCCCACCCTAGACCTTATAAGTTACAATGGTTAAGTGAGCAAGGTGAGATGAAGGTGGATAAGCAAGTAGAAATTGAGTTTTCCATTGGAAGGTATGTGGATAAGATCATTTGTGATGTAGTTCCTATGGAGGCTAGTCATTTGTTACTTGGGAGACCATGGCAATTTGATAAGAAAGCTCACCATGACGGACACAGCAACAAGTACACCTTTATCCATAATGATCATAAGGTTACTCTTGTTCCATTGTCTCTGAGAGAGGTTTGTGAGGATCAAAATAAAATGAGAGAGAAAAGAGAGCAAGAGAGAAAAGAAAGAAAAGAAAATGAAAAAGAAGGTAAAAAGAGTGAGAGTGGCCGAGAGCTAAAAGGAAACAGAAAGAGAAAAAGAATTCAAACAAAGAGAGAAAAGAAAGTGGAGAAAAGAAAGAGAGGAAAAATGCTCTTTTTGTGAAAAGTGCAGAGGTGAGAAGAGTCCTTTTAGCAAGAAAATCCATGTACATTATATATAGTAAAGAAGTCACTTCACCTACTTATAATTCTGTTTCTAACCTTGATCTACCAAGTGGTGTTGAATCTATTTTGTAGGACTTTTGAGATGTATTTCCTGAAGAGATACCATCAGGACTTCCACCATTGAGAGGCATTGAACATCAGATTGATTTGGTTCCAGGAGCTGTATTGCCTAACAGGCAAGCATACAGGAGTAATCCCTAGGAGACCCAGGAAATTCAAAGGCAAGTTGCTGATTTGATTAGCAAAGGTTGGGTTGAGGAGAGCTTGAGCCCTTGTGCTATACCTATTATATTGGTGCCCAAAAAGGATAGAAGCTGGAGGATGTGTTCTAATTGCAGAGCCATCAATAACATCACCATCAAGTACAGGCATCCTATTCCCAGGTTAGATGATCTTCTTGATGAGCTGTATGGTTCTTGTTATTTCTCTAAGATTGATTTGAAAAGTGGGCATAATAAAATTAGGATTAGAGAAGGTGATGAGTGGAAAACAACTTTTAAAACCAAGTATGGCTTATATGAGTGGAAAGTAATGCCATTTGGTTTGACAAATGCCCCTAGTACCTTCATGAGATTGATGAACCATGTTTTGAGAGAGTTTTTAGGGAAATTTGTGGTTGTTTACTTTGATGATATTCTTGTATATAGTAAAAATTTGGATGAGCATTTGCATCATTTGAAATTTGTTTTGCATGTGCTTAGAAAAGAAAGATTGCATGCTAATTTGGAAAAGTGCACGTTTTGTAAGGACCATGTTGTGTCCTTAGGATTTGTGGTTAATTCTAGTGGAGTGCATGTAGATAAAGAGAAAATAAAAGCAATCCAAGAATAGCCAACTCCTAAAGGTGTGAGTGAGATAAGAAGTTTCCATGGGCTTGCTAGTTTCTATAGGAGGTTTGTTAAGGATTTTAGTACCATTGCTGCACCTCTAAATGAGCTAGTCAAGAAGCATGTCGAATTTAAATAGGTAGAGAAACAAGAGAAAGCATTTGCTGTCCTAAAAGAGAAATTAACACATGCACCCATACTTGCTTTGCCTAACTTTGCAAAATCCTTTGAATTGGAGTGTGATGCATCTAGGGTAGGCATAGGAGCTGTTTTAATGCAAGAAGGACATCCCATTGCATATTTTAGTGAAAAATTGAATGGGGCTGCCCTTAACTACCCTATATATGATTGTATGCTTTAGTTAGGGCTTTGCAAACTTGGCAACATTATCTTTTGTCTAAAGAATTTATCATTCATAGTGATCATGAATCCTTGAAGTATTTGGGAGGGTGTTACACTGAGCATGCCTTAATACTATCGTTGCTCACCCAGGGTGCCTTAATGTTTTCATTTCTTTATATTTTTAGGAGGTAGCCATGGTGCAGTTAGAGATGAGTGAATATATGGATCTATATACAATGAGCAAATTGATAGGATCGCCACCAAGTTATATTGGTTATGGAAAGGGGACATTCTAACTAAAGCTATTAGAAGAAAACCATTCACACTAGTATTGCTTGATGAAATAGAGAAAGCACATCCAGATATATTCAACATTCTTCTTCAATTGCTAGAAGATGGTTAGCTTACTGATTCTCTGGTTTGTGAATGCTTCTATGAACCTTAATTTACTAAAGCCTAATTAATATAAACTAAAGCCTAATTAAACTAACACCCCTTCCTACAACACGCTATTCCATCTACTTATCCATATTGAAAACTTTCATCAGAATTTGACCATATCATTCGCATAAAAAGATGAAATCAAAAGCTAATAACTCTCAAGTATAAATCTTATGACAATAGTTTCACTCAACCTAAAGCCGAGAAACAAATATATTTTCCATACATCATCAATATACCCCCCAAAAACAATACAATTTTTTAAAAAATTGAAAAAATAACAAAACATAAAGCAGCACAAAAGACAAAACTCAAATGAATCTCAGCATTAGAGAAATCAAAGAAACAAGTGAAATCAAAGAGACCTATAGAGAATAGTGAATAATGAAATAATGGAAAAATCGAACCTTGCTAGAACGCTTGAGGTGAGAGATGTATGCCTTCTTTGAGCGATTTGAGCGAATGGGCGTTAGGGATTTAAGTGAATGTTGTATTACATGCAAGGGAAGCCTTGAAAGAAAGAGAGTGCGACCATGGAATGAATTGCCAATGAGAGTGCGAAAGACAGAGGAACTCACCTAAATGCTATTAGAGAGTGTGACCATCATAGACCATCTTGTGTAACATCCCCCATTTTCTTAAGTGGAGAATAATAAAAACTTTGAATTATTTCTCTTAGGTAATGTGGGAATTTCTCAGGCAGTGATATACCCTGAAAATCCTCACACTTAGAAGTATAGGGTAGCATAATACTGCCATTAAAAATATGGCACTACCATATGCTAAAAATTAAGAAATGACAAAAATGTCCCTATCAACTTTTGTTAATTACAATCTTACCCAAAAGTTTTAGAAATTGCACTTTAACCCCAAGTGAATATTTCCACAATAATCCTAAAAATTTTCATAAAATGACATTTATGTCCCCACATTGGTAGAATTAGCGGAATGAGGTTTTAAACGAAGCAGAATCACGTGGTGAAACTGCAGAAGTTTAAATCTCTGCCGATTGGACCATGTAACACCCTAGTAGTTCCATTCTATGCTTAAGTCATATTGTGGAATTACTAGTTGTTACTTTTGCTCGCGGAACTAACATTACCTTTTAGAAATTACTTTGTACCGAAAATAGGGGTAAAATTTTTTCTACAAAACAAGTGAACCATTTTTGAAATCGAGAGCCATGAGCGCATCATGAACATATAAAGTAACACCGCTGTCCTATACATACGTCGCATTTAACACACATAGAAACCATAAGAGTAACCACAATTCTTAGATAAATGTAACATTCATTCCACGACCATCCATGATAATACAATAATAGTCATACCAGAGTCATACATAAGATAATAATGGGTCCGATATCTATCGTCGACCCTACACAAAAGCCTACCAATACATAATAAAAGGAATACATCAAAAAATCCTACTACCCAAGCATGCCACATAACAGAATGATAACCCTATAACTACAACCAAAAGGGGCTATCCTCGTGCTCGGCTCCGCATGCAGTCGTCACATCAAGCATCTGGCGGAAGGAAACCGTTCCCATATCCACCGGGAGAAGCGCCACCACGTCCCCCTCCTTGAGCACGTCCTCGCCCACGGGGCACAGCGCGGGTACGAATGAACCCACGCCCACGAACCGGGGGTGAAGCTGGGCCAGCAGATGAAGCAGAAGAATCAGAAGATGGACGAATCATCGAAGGCTGCGACGAACCCGAACGATGAGATCCCCCAGAATGAGTTGGATAGAGGGGCTCAGACGGATCGGTCTCCACATGGAAGCTCGGATAAGACGGCTCCGAGGGATCGGAATCCAGTGAAACAGTCGGAGTCAAACGGGTATCCGAGTCAGTCACATCATCATCAGTGGGGTATCTCGGTGGCTGAAAGTAGGGGCGGATGTCATCCATAGTAACCTCGTCGAATGGCTGATGCGGTCGGAAAAATGGGCTCATCACGGGAGTCTGAAACTGGCGGTCGTGGAAGATGTAGACCCTCATCACTGCGCTCGCCGACAGCACGGAGGCATTCAGCACCGGGTCAAAGCGCCAACGCCACATCGGGAACTCAATGTAGATCACTACCGTGCCCGACGTCGACATCCTCTGAAGACGACACGGAAACGTAGGAATGAGAAATACTAAATTTCTCAGTAGGATCGCGACCAGACAAATATTGTGTCATCGTCATCGTCCCAACCACTTCGGGTTTAATTATAAAAATAGTGGACTGATATAAGTTCAACTTTTAACAGTTTTGAAAACTTAAACCCCGAAGCGGGTTGCTTTTAAAGTTAACATCATAACCACTTCATCATGACTAGCATACATACTGAAACATAGAATAAACATTCATAATGCAAATGGACAATATAATTACATGCAAAGACATCCATCATCATAGACTTAACCATGGTTATACTTAGACTTTACTTTCATTTTTAGCATGTGCTTAACATTCTTTACTTTCCTTTGAAATAGACTGCTTTTGGACATGAGCTCATTCCGTGACCGTCGTCACGCAGTACCAACCAAATCAGACTAAGCCGATATTGGTTACCTCTAAGTTGGAGGGTTGTTATGATCCATTTTCCATGAACCCTAATTCTAGTGTATTGTGTTGTAATTCAATCAAGGAGAAATAAAAATCACAAAAAAAAATGGAAGAGACAAGGAATGGAAAGAGATTGGAGGGCGCCACAATCAAGGATGATTGATAAGCCAAGGGTGATCGCCACAAGAGCAATTGGAAACTCTTGATAAGACCTAGGGTTCCAAGCAAGAACCAAAGAGACACTTTTACTAAAAGTATTCTGATTTCAATTTGCCAAAAAAAATCCCCTTCAAAATGTGTTTACAAGGTTTATAAACTAAACTAAAGTTTAGCAAATGGGCTGAAGCACTTAGCCCAAGATTAAAATCTAAACATATTAAAACTGATTAAAAGGCTAAATAGCTAAAAACAAGTGATGGGCTATATAAAATTACAAGCCCAATTACATTATTACTAACTTAAAATTAACAAGCCCAAAGGTATAACTAAGCTTGTTCAGCCTCATAAATGCAATGGACTAGTCTTGAGTCGTTTTCTTCTTGAATGGGTTTTGCCTCAAATAAACTTGAAATCATTTGGCCCAAAGCTTCCTTAGCTCTCTTGGATTTGGATCTAGTCATTGGTCCACCAATTCCTTCCAAAGGATCTCCTCCTTGCCTTTGTTTTCTTGAGTCTACTTTATCTTCCTTGATCACATCATCCCCTCCTTCTTCAAGAGAATTCGTCCTCGAATTTAGCTCTTCATCACCTACATCAAATAAGGACAAGTCAGCAACATTAAAAGTAGCACTTATCCCATATTCACCAGGTAAGTCGATCTTGTAGGCATTGTCATTTATTCTCTCCAAGACTTGGAAGGGTCCATCACCCCTAGGTTGGAGTTTGGATTTCCTTTGAGATGGAAACCTCTCCTTTCTCATGTGTACCCAAACCCAATCACCCGGTTCAAATACAACCTTCTTTTCTGCCCTTGTTGGCTTGCTTTGCATAACTCTCCATTTTCTTCTCAATTTGGGCTTTTACTTGCTCATGCTGACTTCTTTACAAAGTCACCTTAGCCTGTGCATCTTTATGCTTAAAAGAAATGTTAGGCATAGGCAGAAATCAAGAGGAGTCAAGGGGTTAAATCCATACACTATTTCAAAAGGAGAACAATTAGTTGTGCTATGGATAGCCCTATTATACGCAAACTCTACATGAGGCAAACACTCTTCCCATGACTTAATATTCTTCTTTATAACAGCCCTAAGGAGAGTAGAAAGAGTCCTATTAACTACCTCAGTTTGCCCATCAGTTTGGGGGTGACAAGTAGTTGAGAATAGCAATTTAGTACCAATCTTACCCCATAGTGTCCTCCAAAAGTGACTTAAGAACTTAGTGTCCCTGTCACTCACAATACTCCTAGGTAGTCCATGTAGCCTCACTACCTCTTTGAAGAACAAATCAGCCACATGACAAGCATCATCCACCTTCTTGCAAGGTATGAAATGAGCCATCTTGGAGAACCTATCCACCACCACAAAAATAGAATCCTTGCCATTCTTTGTCCGAGGCAATCCTAAAACAAAGTCCATAGATAAATCAATCCAAGGAAAATCAGGAATTGGCAAAGGAGTATAGAGTCCATGAGGCATTACCTTTGACTTAGACTTCTTACAAACAATGCATCTTTCACAAAATTTATGCACATCATGTTTCATGTGTGGCCAATAAAAATGTTCATGCAGTATGTCTAAAGTCTTTTGGACCCCAAAATGCCCCATTAAGCCCCCCTCATGTGCCTCTCTCACAAGCAACTCTCTAATAGAACTTTGAGGCACACATAACCTTTTCTCTTTAAACAAATAATCCTTATGCCTAAAATACCCATTTTGGACAAAGATGCACACAATTTTTATAAATCTGAGAAAATTTTGGATCATGCTCATACAATTCCTTTATATGCTCAAAACCAATGAATTTAGTTTCAAGAGTGGAGAACAGAGCATACCTTCTTGAAAGCGCATCAGCAACCACATTAGCCTTACCTTTCTTATGCTTGATCACATAGGGAAATTGCTCAAGGAACTCAACCCACTTGGCATGTCTCTTATTCAGCTTACCTTGTCCTTTTAAATACTTCAAGGACTCATGGTCACTATGAATCACAAATTCCTTGGGTAAAAGGTAATGCTGCCATATTTGTAATGCCCTTACTAATGCATACAACTCTTTATCATATGTGGGATAGTTAAGAATAGCACCATTTAATTTTTCACTAAAATAAGCAATTGGGTGCCTATCTTGCATCAAAACAGCCCCTATTCCCACACCAGATGCATCACATTCAATCTCAAAAGATTTAGCAAAATTAGGCAATGCAAGGATAGGTGCATGAGTCAATTTATCTTTAAGGGCAGAAAAGCTTGCTCTTGTTTTTCACCCCATTTAAATCCCACATGCCTTTTAATTACTTCATTCAAGGGTGCAGCCAATGTACTAAAAATCTTTAACAAACCTCCTATAGAAACTAGCTAAACCATGAAAGCTTCTTACCTCACTAACATTCTTAGGAGTTGGCCACTCTTGAATAGCTTTCACCTTCTCTTGATCAACCTGCACTCCTTGTGAGCTAACAACAAAACCAAGAAAAACCACATGGTCTGTACAAATAATACATTTTTCCATGTTGGCATACAATTTCTCATGCCTAAGAGCTTCCAAAACACTCCTCAAATGCACATGATGATCATCATAGGATTTGCTATAAATCAAAATGTCATCAAAATGAACCACAACAAACTTTCCTAGGAATTCCCTTAACACATGATTCATCAATCTCATGAAGGTACTAGGAGCATTTGTTAATCCAAAGGGCATGACCAACCATTCATACAATCCATATTTGGTTTTAAAGCGATTTTCCATTCATCCCCTTCTCTAATCCTAATCTGATGATATCCGCTTTTAAGATCAATTTTAGAAAACACACAGGCACCATGCAATTCATCCAACAAATCATCTAATCTAGGAATGGGATGTCTATACTTTATCGTGATGTTATTGATGGCTCTACAATCAGTGCACATCCTCCAAGTTCCATTTTTCTTAGGCACTAGAATGACTGGAACTGCACACGGACTTAAGCTTTCTTGCACCCACCCTTTTTGCATCAAGTCTTCAACTTGTTTTTGAATCTCCTTGGTCTCTTGAGGATTACTCCTATAGGCTGGCCTATTAGGCAATGAAGCTCCTGAAATGAGATCAATTTGATGTTCTATGCCTCGTAGAAGGGGTAGACCGTGAGGTACCTCCTTGGGAAAGACATCTCCAAATTCCTGCAACAAAGAAGAAACTTCACAAGGAAGAGAGTTAGTAGCACCTGTTTCATGTAATTTACTTTCTTTACTCAAAAGTAAAAGCATTGGCTTTTTCATGAGCATAGCCTTTTTCACCTCTTTTTCTTTAATAAACAGATTTTGCAATTTTCCTTCTATTTTTCCACTCTCTTTTTCCTTTTTCTTTTCACTCTCTCTTTCTTTTCTTTCCTGTTTTCTTTTATCTCTCATTTTGGATTGATCCTCACCAACCTCTCTTGGAGACAAAGGAGCAAGAATAGTCTTGCGCTCTTTATGTACAAATGAAAACTTATTTGTGAACCCATCATGCAGAGCTTTCTTATCATACTGCCAAGGCCTACCAAGAAGTAAATGGCAAGCTTCCACAGGCATCACATCACACAAAACTGCATCATCATACTTCCCTATAGAGAATTCCACCTCCACTTGCTTACTCACAGTCATTTCACCATCCTCACTAAGCCATTGAAGCTTATATGGCCGTGGGTGTGGTTTAGTCTCCAAATTCAGTTTTGAGACCATCCTTGCTCTAGCAACATTAGTGCAGCTCCCTCCATCAATAATTAAAGAACAAACCTTCGCTTGGATGATACACCTTGTGTGGAAAATATTTTCCCTTTGGCTTTCATCCAAATCCATTGCTTGGCTGCCCAACAACCTCCTCACCATGAACAAATCTCCTTCTGGTGCAATTTCCTCATCATACTCATCCTCACTAGTTGGGGCAGATTCAGATGAGGACTCATTAGTGATTTCTCCATTGTCTTTGAGAAGCATAGTCTTCTTGGTTGGGCATTCGGATGCTATGTGTCCTCTCCCCAAACACTTGAAGCATTTTATCTCACTACTCCTTGTCTTTTTAGAGGTCTCATTGGACTTGAATTGAGGCCTTTGAGGTGCAGTCGTGGTGTTGCTAGAAGTGGTACCTCCCTCCTTCTTATTTCTTTCCTTCCAATTTGAAGAATTGAAATTAGAAGAGCTCCTCCTCAATGTACCTTTTCTCTTAAGTTGCTGCTCCACTTTGGTAGCTTGATGTACCAAGTCCTCCAACTCCACATAATTTTGCAGCTCAACCACATCTCTAATGTCATTATTCAGCCCATTCAGAAAGCGTGCCATAGTAGCCTCCTTATCTTCATTCACATTGGCTCCCATTTCAACCCAAGTATCCACCAAAGGTTCTTCATATCTAAGCTGCTTTTTTTGCAATTGATCCCACCAAATGAGAGCATAATCTGTGAACTCCATGGCTGCCACCTTCACCTTCTTATCTTCAGTATAGTTGTGGCAAGCAAAAAGTTGTTCAATCTTCATTTCCCACTCTAAGTATGCCTCTGGATCACTTTTCCCTTTAAAAGAGGGAATATTGAGTTTTACTCCCTCAATTCTGTCCTCTCTTTGATCTACTTCATGATCTCTTCTTCTCCTTCCATCAAGCCTCCTTCTACCTCCATCAGCATCATGATCTCCTTGATTTTCTAACCGCTCAATTCTCACATATAACTCCTCTGTATGCTCCCTCATCATCCTTTCCATTTGAGCTGTAATAGCCTCCACTAACAATCTGTTGTTTCCTTCAGAGGAGGGCTACCACCACTACCACCTGTTCCTGCCATCATTCAAGTAAAAGAAAACAAAAGTGAAAGCAATGGGACCTCACCACACTTCTCACATGTTTACACTCTTAGAGATGTATCACTCGTGTTTGTTGCTCTCTAATAGGCTTTTGTTTAAGGTGCTCTCTTGCCTTTTACCACTCAAGTGCTCTTGTAGGCTCTTAAATAGAATCACAAGTCAATTCAAAGAGAAATTCCACAAACACTTATGTCAAATCACAAAACAAACAAGAGGTCAAACAAAAGAAAACTCTAAGACAAAACTTTTAAGATCCAAAAGAGACAAGCAAGAAAAACTAAACAAAGACAAGCACACTCAAATCAGAGGCCAAACAAGACAGAACAAGCTAAAGGTTTGAAGAACAATAAGAAACAAGCCAATGTTTTGACCTTTTTTTTTTTTTCAAATTCTGCGTTTTTTTTTTAATTCTATTTTTTTTTAATCTATTCTTGATGATTGTAGATGAACAGACCAACTAGAATCACATCAAAACAAGCACATATTTAACAACTAAACATCAAACTAACAGAGCTTAGAAAGATTAGAATGAAACAATTCCCATGAACATCAAGAACAAATGATGAACATTCTGCACTTTTTAATTTTTTTTTTTTTTACCCCACTGATCCAATGCAATATCAACAAAGACAGAAGTGGAAATCAGAAGAACATCAAGAAATTAAGCAAAGTAAAAGGATGAATCAAACAAGAACTCAAAGAAAACAAATCGCAAAGTCACACAAGACTGAGTTCGGAAAAAAAAAATCGCTGTATCTCGAGCTACAAAATTCGGAATTCAACGATTCAAAAACGAGATGAAAGATGAGATTCTAAACTTCAGAAAAGACCCAAGAAACACCGAAATATGATGCGGAAAACTCAAGATATGAACCAAAGAAAACTGACCAATTCTGCAACTCGAAGAAGCTGGCTCTGATTACCAAATGTTATGATCCATTTTCCATGAACCCTAATTCTGGTGTATTGTGTTGTAATTCAATCAAGGAGAAATAAAAATCACAAAAAAAAATGGAAGAGACAAGGAATGGAAAGAGATTGGAGGGCGCCACAATCAAGGATGATTGATAAGCCAAGGGTGATCGCCACAAGAGCAATTGGAAACTCTTGATAAGACCTAGGGTTCCAAGCAAGAACCAAAGAGACACTTTTACTAAAAGTATTCTGATTTCAATTTGCCAAAAAAAAATCCCCTTCAAAATGTGTTTACAAGGTTTATAAACTAAACTAAAGTTTAGCAAATGGGCTGAAATACTTAGCCCAAGATTAAAATCTAAACTTATTAAAACTGATTAAAAGGCTAAATAGCTAAAAACAAGTGATGGGCTATATAAAATTACAAGCCCAATTACATTATTACTAACTTAAAATTAACAAGCCCAAAGGTATAACTAAGCTTGTTCAGCCTCATAAATGCAATGGACTAGTCTTGAGTCGTTTTCTTCTTGAATGGGCTTTGCCTCAAATAAACTTGAAATCATTTGGCCCAAAGCTTCCTTAGCTCTCTTGGATTTGGATCTAGTCATTGGTCCACCAATTCCTTCCAAAGGATCTCCTCCTTGCCTTTGTTTTCTTGAGTCTACTTTATCTTCCTTGATCACATCAAGGGTCCTCCAAAACACCCTTGTCTCCCTCATAGAGGTTCCTTGTGGATCGTCGTCTCTCACTTCCCTTACCGAAGTGATTGAAGGGTCACGTCCCATTGATTCTTTTCTTATCTTTATACTTTTCATGCATAACATTTGCTTGACTAGACGCATGCAATGATATGACTAAGTCCATAATTTTGATGGAAATCCGGCAGCATAACGGCTAGACCGGAGCTTCCCGAAAATGCCAATCATCAGCATTCAACCAATAGTTCATCATATCTATATCATATCATCACACTCATCATTCGATCATGAGACAAAGCTCAATCAAACTCATCATTCATCATGCCGAGTGGCATCATACATTCATACCCTAAAGGGGTTTATAGTTGTGTTGTTCTTTGTGAAGAATATTATGAATCATCACATGATTTCCCATGGTTACCCATGATAGAATCACATAGTTAGGATATGTGTTTGTAGTCTTTTAGTTACTTGGTCCTTGGATGAAAGTATTCTTTACTTAAGTACATGTCTTATGAAACACTTGTTCAAATTAATTAAATTATGTGATTGTTTCCTTTCCTTGAGATAGTGCACTTAGTGATTCCTAGGTTCATGATATGCTCAGAGGCCCTAATCATACTTCTGTTCCCAAGGAGTTCAAGATCCCTCTAATCCTTGGGTCATGACAACGCATAACCACATCATGAAGCCAACAACATCAATGTTCACTAATCACCAAGGGTGACTTTTAACTTATTCAAGTTACAAAGTTTTAAACTTTTACTAATAACATACCAAGGTTTTGCCTTAAACATTATTAAAGTTTTCGTTCTTTATAAAGTAGTCATAAAGTCTTATTCTTTATGAAAGTAAGTGCCTTTGACATTAAGCTCTTATCTTAAGATTGGATCTTTATGAAATAATGATACAAGTTACTAACTTCTTGAATAAAAAGTCTTGTTCTTTATAAAAGTTAACACCTTTTTGCATTATTTTGGTTCAAAGTCTAAACTTTATGAATGAAATGTTATAAAACAACATTTTTATAACTTAAAGATCTTATTCTTGAATAAAGTTTGAAACTTTGTGAAAGGTCTTTTTTTTAAGGTTTGATTTCTAAAGCCTAAAGTGACAAGATATCATTTTTCTAACTCAAAAAGTTTAGACTTTCACATGTATTCTTGTCTTCAAAACAAAATAAAATAAAACTTTATGGAAGCTTAAAAGTTGCGCCACTTTGAAGGAATCAAGAAGCAAACTTTTTAAAGTTTAAAGCTTTTAGAAGGTTCATAGTCTTATGAAATCATGGAAACATAGAAAGGTGAAGCTTTTCTAATCATTCACTCATCACAAAGAGAAAGGAACAACTTTAAGCAAGAGAACAATAAGAACATATGTTTCCAAAAGAGGAAACTTAAGAATACATGAAGAACATCAATAACATATTTTTCCAAAAGAGGAAACATAAGAACACATCCAAAAGAGGAAACTTAAGAACATATGAAGAACATCAAGAACACATTTTACTAAAAATGAAAACTTTGGCTCTTGAAGAGCATGAAGGATCTTCTCAAGCTTTCACTTAGAAATCTTGGTCATGAAAGAACCAAGCTCCAAGCTTTCTTGAGTAAACAAAATGAAAAAGATGGAGATCACTACCTTTCTTGAAGATGGCGCAAAACAAGAGAAGTGGAAGAAGAAGATGATGACTCCTCTTGATGATGAAGGTGGCGGTTTTGAATGAGCAAAGAGAGAACTCTTGAGTTCTCTTAAAAATGGGTCTTGTAGTGTTTTGATCTTGTCTCCAAAGACCAAAAGATGTGATCTTTGAAGGGCTTAGTGAGGAAGGTTTGGTTATGGAGGTGGAGAATGATGAAGAAGATGAAGAAGAAGAAGAAGGAATGTAGAGAGAGGTTGGAGAGTTTGAGAACTTTAGAGAGAGAATGAGAAATTGAAAATGAAGTGAATGTGTGTGTGCGTGCAAGAAAGTGGCCGAAACTTTTAGTAGGGTGGGGGGAGATATTTTTGCTTCATTTTGTGTTAATTAGGGTTTAGGGAGACAAATTGGATGATGGGGGAACAAAGTATGGTCAAACTCTTACATAGAGCACTCTTGTCTCATGCGTTATGCTTTTATGACATCACTCTTTACTTTATTGTCTAGTTGACTAAAATTGAATTTGATTATGTGATTAAGTGCTCATACAACTTAATTAAGGTGATTAAGCAAGGATTAGTGATTAACACACAAGAACATGATTAACAAAAATTAATCTTACGATTAAGCTTAATTAACCTTAATTAAACTCGAGTAAGCCAATTAAGGGCGATTAGTGCTTAAGTAAGCTATAGGGGCTCTGACTTGCTTAATTAGAGATTATCTAACCTCGATTAAGCATTCTCTTGACCATTCTCATCCGAGTCAACCCCTTAATTGAGCCCTAATCTCAAAATTTCTCATTAAGTGCCTAATTACTCAGGGTTACTAAGATAATTTAGCACGACATGAAATTGAGGATTTTACATTTCTCCTCACCTTTAAAAAGAATTTTGCCCTCAAAATTCGTTACCTGTAAACAAATTCGGACATTCATTCTTCATTTCGGCCTCCAGCTCCGACGTATATTCTTCCATATTCCCTCTACCCCAAGCCACCTTGACCATGGGTACTGTCTTACTCCTTAGCTGTTTTACCCCACGATCCACGATCCGAGATGGCGGCAGATTGAAAGTTAGGTCCTCCCTTAACTGTACACTTTCAGGCTCAAGTAGATGACTAGGATCGGAGTAGTATTTTCTCAATTGAGACACATGGAAGACATCATGAAGGTTTGACAAATTTGGAGGTAAGGCTATTTGGTAAGCAACTAACCCGACACGTTTTAAAATTTGAAAAGGGCCAAGGAAACGGGGGCTTAACTTTTTGACCTTCATGGCTCTACCTATACCGGTTGTAGGAGTGATTTTCAGGAATACATGTTCTCCTTCTTGGAACTCTAGAGGCTTTCTCCTCTTATCTGCATAACACTTTTGACGGCTTTGGGCCGTAAGGATTCTGTCCCTAATGCTTTTGACTTGCTCTGTGGTCTGCCTCACAAGATCAGGTCCTAGTAGGCTTTGCTTACCCTGTTCAAACCAACATAGGGGAGATTGGCACTTCCTTCCATACAAAGCTTCATAGGGTGCCATACCAATACTTGCATGATGACTATTGTTATAGGCAAACTCGATCAAAGGTAAGTATTTATCCTAACTTCCTCGGTTATCCAATACACAAGCTCTCAACATATCCTCCAAAGTTTGGATGGTCCTCTCCGACTGTCCATCCGTCTGGGGGTGATAAGCTGTACTTAGGCAAAGCTTCGTTCCAAATGCCTTTTCCAAGGCTCCCCAGAATCTAAAGGTAAACCTCGGGTCTCTATTGGAGATTATGCTTGAAGGTACATCATGCAATCTTACTATCTTTTGAACATACAGCTGGGCTAACTTTTCCAAAAGATAAGTAGCTCGAATGGGCAAAAAATGAGCAGACTTGGTTAATCTGTCAACAATTACCCATATTGCATCGAACCCAGCCTGCGTTTTGGGTAAACCCATCACGAAGTCCATAGAGATACTTTCCCATTTCCATTCTAGGACCTCTAATGGTAGCAGTATACCAGAGGGCTTTTGGTGCTCAATCTTTACTTTCTGGTAGACTAAACACTTGCCTACCAACTCCGCAACATCCCTCTTCAATCCTGGCCACCAGAACATCTTTTTGACGTCTTGATACATCTTTGTCACACCAGGGTGTATGGTGAAATGGCTCTTATGAGCCTCCTCCAAAATCCTTCTTCGAAAGTCACCACTTGCGGGTACACAGACTCTTCCTTCAAATTTCCATAGTCCATCTGCACCTTGTGCAAAACCCTTCAACCTTCCTTCCTTCCCCAACGCTAGTGTTTTCAAGAACTCTTTTTCCTCGCCTTGGGCTTGAGCAATTTGATTTTTGAAATCGCTTGTCACCCTAAGCTGATTCAATCTTAAACTACGGGGGGTCAACATAACTCCAAGGTTAAGGTCTCTAAAGCTCCTTACTAGCTCATCTTCCTTAACCATCATCCATGATGCATGCAAGGATTTCAGACTTAATGCATCAGCCACCACATTGGCTTTCCCAGGGTGATAGTTCAACCCAAAATCATAATCCTTCAGAAACTCCATCCACCTCCTTGCCTCATATTCAACTCCTTTTGATCAAAGAGATACTTCAAGCTCTTATGATCAGAGAACACCTCAAACCTCACACCATACAGATAATGCCTCCATATCTTCAGGGCAAACACTACGGCCGCTAATTCCAAGTCATGGGTTGGGTAGTTCACTTCATGAGGCTTTAACTGTCTAGAGGCATAAGCCACCTTGTTCCTATTCTGCATCAAGACACAACCTAAACCTCTCCCAGAGGCATCACAGTAAACCTCAAACGGTCCACTAGGGTCCGGCAAGACCAATATTGGGGTTGAGGTTAACTTACCTTTTAGCTCTTGAAAGCTCTTCTCACAGTCCATTGTCCACACAAACGGGGCATCCTTCCTTGTCAACTTGGTTAGGGGTAGAGATATCTGAGAAAATCCTTTTATAAACCTGCAGTAGTAACCGGCTAAACCCAAGAAACTCCTTATCTCAGTCACTGAGGTTGGCCTCTCCCAACTCATTACAGCCTCAATCTTACTTGGATCCACAGCAATACCCCCTTGTGACACCACATGCCCTAAGAACTTTACTTCCTTCATCCAGAATTCACATTTAGATAGCTTGGCATAAAGCTTCTTTTCCCTTAAGATCCTTAACACAACCCTCAAATGTTCTTCATGTTCCTCCTTTGTTCTCGAATAGATGAGAATATCATCTACGGAAACAACTACAAACTTGTCCAAATAGGGTCTAAAGATCCTATTCATATAATCCATGAAAACAGCAGGGGCATTAGTCAATCCAAACGACATCACTATAAACTCATAATGCCCATACCTTGTCCTAAAAGTTGTCTTAGGTATATCCTCCTCTTTCACCCTTATTTGATGATATCTAGATCTCAGATCAATCTTAGAGAACACAGCTGCACCTCGTAGTTGGTCCATGAGGTCATCTATCCTAGGCAAGGGATACTTGTTCTTAATAGTCACCTTGTTTAATTGCCTGTAATCCACACACAGCCTTATACTGCCATCCTTCTTTTTCACAAATAACACCGGGGCTCCCCAAGGTGGGGCACTAGGTCTTACGAACTTCTTTTCTAATAGCTCTTCCAATTGTCCCTTCAACTCCGACAACTCTAGTGGGGACATCCTATAGGGTGCTATAGAGATTGGCCCAGTACCCGGCACCAACTCTATGGAAAACTCGATTTCCCTTTCCGGGGGAAACTCGGGTATGTCGTCAGGGAATACATCTGGGTGTTGCCGAACTACGGGGATCTCATCCAACACCTGCTCGAGTTCCACTTCACTTGTCATACGGAGAACATATCCCTGATCACCAAACTCACTACTTCCTACCCTAACAGAGTTCAAGAACAAACTAACAGCCTCCACGGGCTTATCGTGCATAGGGGAAAACAATGGACTTTTCAGAACAATTTATCATAGCATGGTTAGTCGAAAGCCAATCCATGCCTAGAATTAGATCCAGACCAAACAAAGACAAACAAATCAAATTCGCTATGAAAGACCTACCATCAATTTGGAATTGACAACTCAAGCAACAATGACAAGTCTTAACTAGTTTCCCAGCAGGAGTAGAAACATTTAACATATAAGGCAATTCGGACACAGATAATCCTAATCTATCTACACAATCATGAGAAATAAAGGAGTGTGTAGCTCCAGAATCATATAGCACAATTAAGGTCAAACCATTGACCTCGCACTTACCTTGGATGAGATCGTCGGACCGAGTGGCCTCTTCAGCATTGAGGGCAAAGACCCTTCCTTGGTGTTGGGGCTTGTTGGCAGGGGACAACAGCTTGACAGTGCAGTCTCTTGCCATATGCCCAGGCTTTCCGCATCGGAAACAAGCATTCTGGCCAGCTAAACAAGGGCGTCCTCCATGACACTTAGGGCAAGCTTGACCATTCGTCAGCTTGGGTGGATTCCCAGCAGGCTTCTGGGGTTGCTTTCCTTTGAAACCTCCACCCTGAAATGGTTTCCTCAGAGGTTGGGGCTTGAACTTCTGCCCTTGCGGTGCCAGCTTCTTCTTGTAGGCCTCGGACCTTGCCACTGACAGCTTACGGTTGCAATCCTCCACCAAACGGCACTTGTTGACGAGTGCAGCATAGTCACGGATCTCCATTGGTCCTACAGATGCCAGTATCTCCTCACGCAATCCCCCTTCAAACTTCACACACTTCCAACGCTCATCCGGGTTCCCTTGGTAAATTGTCGAGAACTTGCACAGCTCTTCGAACTTGGCCGTATACTCAGCAATATTCATGGTCCCTTGACGCAGACTCATGAACTCCAGCTCCTTCGCATTCCTCACGGATGCAGGAAAATACTTCTCATAGAAGTGCGACTTGAAAATCTCCCAGGTGATGTGGGTCTGGGCTCCCTCCAAAAGCCTCTTTACGCCTACCCACCAGAACTCAGCATCAGCTTCCAACATATAGGTAGCAAAGGCTACCTTCTGCTCCTCGGTGTAGGCCAACACTGTGAAAATCTTCTCAACGGCCTTGATCCACTCCTCAGCTCGATTGGGGTTGTACGTCCCTCTAAAGCTCGGCGGATTTGCCTTCCTGAACTCAGCAAGCTTGAGGTACTCAAGATCCACCTCAGCTCCTCCATTGTGCCCTTCGGGATTCTCCTCATCCCTTTGCTCCATTCGCTCCATCATTCGATGGGCAGCAGCAGCTTGATCCCTCATAGCAGCAGCCATTTCGCGAAGTGTCCCCATGACTTCCTCGGGACCTTCTGGCTCATTGCGAGGCCTACCACGTCTTCCTGAAGCCATTAGTTCCTGGTACACAAGACAAAAGATATTGAGTTGATCAGGCTCAATATTTATGTTGAGTGAACCGGCAACTGACCATATTCAGAACAGACGATCATGCACATCTAATTCCTACGCCTCATCATACAAAGGAGACTCAAAGCATGACTTAACTAAAACGTATGTTTAGAAGCATAGTCAGTCCATCCGCAGGCTCTTCAAGGAAGAACTGCTCTGATACCAAAATGTAACACCCTAGTAGTTCCATTCTATGCTTAAGTTATATTGTGGAATTACTAGTTGTTACTTTTGTTCGCGGAACTAACATTACCTTTTAGAAATTACTTTGTACTGAAAATAGGGGTAAAATTTTTTACAAAACAAGTGAACCATTTTTGAAATCGAGAGCCATGAGCGCATCGTGCACATATAAAGTAACACCGCTATCCCATACATACGTCGCATTTAACACACATAGAAACCATAAGAGTAACCACAATTCTTAGATAAATGTAACATTCATTCCACGGCCATCCATGATAATACAATAATAGTCATACCAAAGTCATACATAAGATAATAATGGGTCCGATATCTATCATCGGCCCTACACAAAAGCCTACCAATGCATAATAAAAGGAAATACATCAGAAAATCCTACTACCCAAGCATGCCACATAACAGAATGATAACCCTATAACTACAACCAAAAGGGGCTATCCTCGTGCTCGGCTCCGCATGCAGCCGTCACATCAAGCATCTGGCGGAAGGAAACCGTTCCCATATCCACCAGGAGAAGTGCCACCACGTCCCCCTCCTCGAGCACGTCCTCGCCCACGGGGCACAGCGCGGGTACGAATGAACCCATGCCCGCGAACCGGGGGTGAAGTTGGGCCAGCAGATGAAGCAGAAGAATCAGAAGATAGACGAATCACCGAAGGCTGCGATGAACCCGAATGGTGAGATCCCCCAGAATGAGTCGGATAGAGGGCTGAGACGGATCGGTCTCCACATGGAAGCTCGAATAAGACGGCTCCAAGGGATCGAAATCCAGTGAAACAGTCGGAGTCAAACATGTATCCGAGTCAGTCTCATCATCATCAGTGGGGTATCTTGGTGGCCGAGAGTAGGGGCAGATGTCATCCATATTAACCTCGCTGAATGGCTGATGCGGTCAAAAAAATGGGCTCATCACGGGAGTCTGAAACTGGCGGTCAAGGAAGATGTAGACCCTCATCGCTGTGCTCGCCGACAGCACAGAGGCGTTCAGCACCGGGTCAAAGAGCCAACGCCACACTGGGAACTCAATGTAGATCACCACTGTGCCCAACGTCGACATCCTCTGAAGACGACACGGAAACGTAGGAATGAGAAATACTAAATTTCTTAGTAGGATCACGACTAGACAAATATTGTGTCATCGCCATCGTCCCAACCACTTCGGGTTTAATTATAAAAACAGTGGACAGATATAAGTTCAACTTTTAACAGTTTTGAAAACTTAAACCCCGAAGCGGGTTGCTTTTAAAGTTTACATCATAACCACATCATCATGACTAACATACATACTGAAACATAGAATAAACATTCATAATGCAAATGGACAATATAATTACATGCAAAGACATCCATCATCATAGACTTAACCATGGTTATACTTAGACTTTACTTTCATTTTTAGGACGTGCTTAACGTTCTTTACTTTCCTTTGAAATAGACTGCTTTTGGACATGAGCTCATTCCGTGACCGTCATCACGTAGTACTAACCAAATCAGACTAAGCCGATATTGGTTACCTCTAAGTTGGAGGGTCCTCCAAAACACCCTTGCCTCCCTCATAGAGGTTCCTTGTGGATCGCCGTCTCTCACATCCATTACCGAAGTGATTGAAGGGTCACGTCCCATTGATTCTTTTCTTATCTTTATACTTTTCATGCATAACATTTCCTTGACTAGACGCATGCAATGATATGACTAAGTCCATAATTTTGACGGAAATCCGGCAGCATAACGGCTAGACCAGAGCTTCCCCAAAATGCCAATCATCAGCATTCAACCAATAGTTCATCATATCTATATCATATCATCACACCCATCATTCAATCATGAGACAAAGCTCAATCAAACTCATCGTTCATCATACCGAGTGGCATCACACATTCATACCCTAAAGGGGTTTATAGTTGTGTTGTTCTTTGTGAAGAATGTTATGAATCATCACATGATTTCCCATGGTTACCCATGATAGAATCACACAGTTAGGATATGTGTTTGTAGTCTTTTAGTTACTTGGTCGTTGGATGAAAGTATTCTTTACTTAAGTACATGTCTTATGAAACACTTGTTCAAATTAATTAAATTATGTGATTGTTTCCTTTCCTTGAGATAGTGCACTTAGTGATTCCGAGGTTCATGATATGCTCAGAGGCCCTAATCATACTTCTGTTCCTAAGGAGTTCGAGATCCCTCAATCCTTGGGTCATGACAACGCATAACCACATCATGAAGCCAACAACATCAATGTTCACTAATCACCAAGGGTGACTTTTAACTTATTCAAGTTACAAAGTTTTAAACTTTTACTAATAACATACCGAGGTTTTGCCTTAGACATTATTAAAGTTTTCGTTCTTTATAAAGTAGTCATAAAGTCTTATTCTTTATGAAAGTAAGTGCCTTTGACATTAAGCTCTTATCTTAAGATTGGATCTTTATGAAATAATGATACAAGTTACTAACTTTTTGAATAAAATGTCTTGTTCTTTATAAAAGTTAACACCTTTTTGCATTATTTTGGTTCAAAGTCTAAACTTTATGAATGAAATGTTATAAAACAACATTTTTATAACTTAAAGATCTTATTCTTGAATAAAGTTTGAAACTTTGTGAAAGGTCTTTTCTTTAACGTTTGATTTCTAAAGCCTAAAGTGACAAGATATCATTTTTCTAACTCAAAAAGTTTAGACTTTCACATGTATTCTTGTCTTCAAAACAAAACAAGATAAAACTTTATGGAAGCTTAAAAGTTGCGCCACTTTGAAGGAATCAGGAAGCAAACTTTTTAAAGTTTAAAGCTTTTAGAAGGTTCATAGTCTTATCAAATCATGGAAACATAGAAAGGTGAAGCTTTTCTAATCATTCACTCATCATAAAGAGAAAGGAACAACTTTAAGCAAGAGAACAATAAGAACATATGTTTCCAAAAGAGGAAACTTAAGAACACATGAAGAACATCAAGAACATATTTTTCCAAAAGAGGAAACTTAAGAGGAAACTTAAGAACACATGAAGAACATCAAGAACGTATTTTTCCAAAAGAGGAAACTTAAGAACATATGAAGAACATCAAGAACACATTTTACTAAAAATGAAAACTTTGGCTCTTGAAGAGCATGAAGGATCTTCTCAAGCTTTCACTTAGAAATCTTGGTCGTGAAAGAACCAAGCTCCAAGCTTTCTTGAGTAAACAAAATGAAAAAGATGGAGATCACTACCTTTCTTGAAGATGGCGCAAAACAAAAGAAGTGGAAGAAGAAGATGATGACTCCTCTTGATGATGAAGGTGGCGGTTTTGAATGAGCAAAGAGAGAACTCCTGAGTTCTCTTGAAAATGGGTCTTGTAGTGTTTTGATCTTATCTCCAAAGACCAAAAGATGTGATCTTTGAAGGGCTTAGTGAGGAAGGTTTGGTTATGGAGATGGAGAATGATGAAGAAGATGAAGAAGAAGAAGAAGGAATGTAGAGAGAGGTTGGAGAGTTTGAGAACTTTAGAGAGAGAATGAGAAGTTGAAAGTGAAGTGAATGTGTGTATGTGTGCAAGAAGGTGGCCGAAACTTTTAGTAGGGTGGGGGGAGATATTTTTGCTTCATTTTGTGTTTATTAAGGTTTAGGGAGACAAATTGGAGGATGGGGGAACAAAGTTTGGTCAAACTCTTACATAGAGCTCTCTTGTCTCATGCGTTATGCTTTTATGACATCACTCTTTGCTTTATTGTCTAGTTGACTAAATTTGAATTTAATTATGTGATTAACTGCTCATACAACTTAATTAAAGTGATTAAGCAAGGATTAGTGATTAACACACAAGAACATGATTAACAAAAATTAATCTTACGATTAAGCTTAATTAACCTTAATTAAACTCGAGTAAGCCAATTAAGGGTGATTAGTGCTTAAGTAAGCTATAGGGGCTCTGACTTGCTTAATTAGAGATTATCTAACCTCGATGAAGCATTCTCTTGACCCTTCTCATCCGAGTCAACCCCTTAATTGAGCCCTAATCTCAAAATTTCTCATTAAGTGCCTAATTACTCAGGGTTACTAAGATAATTTAGCACGACATGAAATTGAGGATTTTACATTTCTCCTCACCTTTAAAAAGAATTTTGCCCTCAAAATTCGTTACCTGTAAACAAGTTCGGATATTCGTTCTTCATTTCGGCCTCCAGCTCCCACGTATATTCTTCCATATTCCCTCTACCCCAAGCCACCTTGACCATGGGTACTGTCTTACTCCTTAGCTGTTTTACCCCACGATCCACGATCCGAGATGGCGGCAGATTGAAAGTTAGGTCCTCCCTTAACTGTACACTTTCAGGCTCAAGTAGATGACTAGGATCGGAGTAGTATTTTCTCAATTGAGACACATGGAAGACATCACGAAGGTTTGAAAAATTTGGAGGTAAGGCTATTTGGTAAGCAACTGACCCGACACGTTTTAAAATTTGAAAAGGGCCAAGGAAACGGGGGCTTAACTTTTTGACCTTCATGGCTCTACCTATACCGGTCGTAGGAGTGATTTTCAGGAATACATGTTCTCCTTCTTGGAACTCTAGAGGCTTTCTCCTCTTATCTGCATAACACTTTTGACGGCTTTGGGCCGTAAGGATTCTGTCCCTAATCCTTTTGACTTGCTCTGTGGTCTGCCTCACAAGATCAGGTCCTAGTAGGCTTTGCTTACCCTGTTCAAACCAACATAGGGGAGATTGGCACTTCCTTCCATACAAAGCTTCATAGGGTGCCATACAAATACTTGCATGATGACTATTGTTATAGGCAAACTCGATTAAAGGTAAGTATTTATCCTAACTTCCTCGGTTATCCAAAACACAAGCTCTCAACATATCCTCCAAAGTTTGGATGGTCCTCTCTGACTGTCCATCCGTCTGGGGGTGATAAGCTGTACTTAGGCAAAGCTTCGTTCCAAATGCCTTTTCCAAGGCTCCCCAGAATCTAGAGGTAAACCTCGGGTCTCTATTGGAGATTACGCTTGAAGGTACACCATGCAATCTTACTATCTTTTGAACATACAGCTGGGCTAACTTTTCCAAAAGATAAGTAGCTCGAATGGGAAAAAAGTGAGCAGACTTGGTTAATCTATCAACAATTACCCATATTGCATCGAACCCAGCCTGCGTTTTGGGTAAACCCATCACGAAGTCCATAGAGATACTTTCCCATTTTCATTCTGGGACCTCCAATGGTTGCAGTATACCAGAGGGCTTTTGGTGCTCAATCTTTACTTTCTAGCAGACTAAACACTTGCCTACCAAGTCCGCCATATCCCCCTTCAATCCTGGCCACCAGAACATCTTCTTGACGTCTTGATACATCTTTGTCACACCAGGGTGTATGGTGAAATGGCTCTTATGAGCCTCCTCCAAAATCCTTCTTCGAAGGTCACCACTTGCGGGTACACAGACTCTTCCTTCAAATTTCCATAGTCCATCTGCACCTTGTGCAAAACCCTTCAACCTTCCTTCCTTCACCAACACTAGTGTTTTCAAGAACTCTTCTTCCTCGTCTTGGGCTTGAGCAATTTGATTTTTGAAATCGCTTGTCACCCTAAGCTGATTCAGTCTTAAACTATGGGGCGTCAACGTAACTCCAAGGTTAAGGTCTCTAAAGCTCCCTACTAGCTCATCTTCCTTAACCATCATCCATGATGCATGCAAAGATTTCCAACTTAATGTGTCGGCCACCACATTGGCTTTCCCAGGGTGATAGTTCAACCCAAAATCATAATCCTTCAGAAACTCCATCCATCTCCTTTGCCTCATATTCAGCTCCTTTTGATCAAAGAGATACTTCAAGCTCTTATGATCAGAGAACACCTCGAACCTCACACCATACAGATAATGCCTCCATATCTTCAGGGCAAACACTACGGCCGCTAATTCCAAGTCATGGGTTGGGTAGTTCGCTTCATGAGGCTTTAACTGTCTAGAGGCATAAGCCACCTCGTTCCTATTCTGCATCAAGACACAACCTAAACCTCTCCCAGAGGCATCACAGTAAACCTCAAACAGTCCACTAGGGTCCGGCAAGACCAATACTGGGGTTGAGGTTAACTTACCTTTTAGCTCTTGAAAGCTCTTCTCACATTCCATTGTCCACACAAACGGGGCATTATTCCTTGTCAACTTGGTTAGGGGTAGAGATATCTGAGAAAATCCTTTTATAAACCTGCGGTAGTAACCGGCTAAACCCAAGAAACTCCTTATCTCAGTCACTGAGGTTGGCCTCTCCCAACTCATTACAGCCTCAATCTTACTTGGATCCGCAGCAATACCCCCTTGTGACACCACATGCCCTAAGAACTTTACTTCCTTTATCCAGAATTCACATTTAGATAGCTTGGCATAAAGCTTCTTTTCCCTCAAGATCCTTAACACAACCCTCAAATGTTCTTCATGTTCCTCCTTCGTTCTCGAATTGATGAGAATATCATCTATGAAAACAACTACAAACTTGTCCAAATAGGGTCTAAAGATCTTGTTCATATAATCCATGAAAACAACAGGGGCATTAGTCAATCCAAACGACATCACTGTAAACTCATAATGCCCATACCTTGTCCCAAAAGCTGTCTTAGGTATATCCTCCTCTTTCACCCTTATTTGATGATATCCAGATCTCAGATCAATCTTAGAGAACACAGCTGCACCTCGCAGTTGGTCCATGAGGTCATCTATCCTAGGCAAGGGATACTTGTTCTTAATAGTCACCTTGTTTAATTGCCTGTAATCCACACATAGCCTCATATTGCCATCCTTCTTTTTCACAAATAACACCAGGGCTCCCCAAGGTGAGGCACTAGGTCTTACGAACTTCTTTTCTGACAACTCTTCCAATTGTCCCTTCAACTCCGACAACTCTAGTGGGGACATCCTATAGGGTGCTATAGAGATTGGCCCAAAGATCTCTAAGACCAACTCTATAGAAAACTCGATTTCCCTTTCCGGGGGAAACTCGGGTATGTCGTTCGGGAGTACATCTGGGTATTGCCTAACTACGGGGATCTCATCCAACACCTGCTCGAGTTCCACTTCACTTGTCATACGGAGAACATATCCCTGATCACCAAACTCACTACTTCCTACCCTAACAGAGTTCAAGAACAAACTAACAGCCTCCATGGGCTTATCAGGTATAGGGGGAAAAACAACAGACTTTTCAGAACAATTTATCATAGCATGGTTAGTCGAAAGCCAATCCATGCCTAGAATTAGATCCAGACCAGACAAATCAAATTCGCTATGAAAGACCTACCATCAATTTGGAATTGACAACTCAAACAACAATGACAAGTCTTAACTAGTTTCCCAGCAGGAGTAGAAACATTTAACATATAAGGCAATTCGGACACAGATAATCCTAATCTATCTACACAATCATGAAAAATAAAGGAGTGTGTAGCTCCAGAATCATATAGCACAATTAAGGTCAAACCATTGACCTCGCACTTACCTTGGATGAGATCATCGGACCGAGTGGCCTCTTCAGCATTGAGGGCAAAGACCCTTCCTTGGTGTTGGGGCTTGTTGGCAGGGGACAACAGCTTGACAGTGCAGTCTCTTGCCATATGCCCAGGCTTTCCGCATCGGAAACAAGCATTCTGGCCAGCTAAACAAGGGCGTCCTCCATGACACTTAGGGCAAGCTTGACCATTCGTCAGCTTGGGTGGATTCCCAGCAGGCTTCTGGGGTTGCTTTCCTTTGAAACCTCCACCCTGAAATGGTTTCCTCAGAGGTTGGGGCTTGAACTTCTGCCCTTGCGGTGCCAGCTTCTTCTTGTAGGCCTCGGACCTTGCCACTGACAGCTTACGGTTGCAATCCTCCACCAAACGGCACTTGTTGACGAGTGCAGCATAGTCACGGATCTTCATTGGTCCTACAGATGCCAGTATCTCCTCACGCAATCCCCCTTCAAACTTCACACACTTCCAACGCTCATCCGGGTTCCCTTGGTAAATTGTCGAGAACTTGCACAGCTCTTCGAACTTGGCCGTATACTCAGCAATATTCATGGTCCCTTGACGCAGACTCATGAACTCCAGCTCCTTCGCATTCCTCACGGATGCAGGAAAATACTTCTCATAGAAGTGCGACTTGAAAATCTCCCAGGTGATGTGGGTCTGGGCTCCCTCCAAAAGCCTCTTTATGCCTACCCACCAGAACTCAGCATCAGCTTCCAACATATAGTTAGCAAAGGCTACCTTCTGCTCCTCGGTGTAGGCCAACACTGTGAAAATCTTCTCAATGGCCTTGATCCACTCCTCAGCTCGATCGGGGTTGTACGTCCCTCTAAAGCTCGGCGGATTTGCCTTCCTGAACTCAGCAAACTTGAGGTACTCAAGATCCACCTCAGCTCCTCCATTGTGCCCTTCGGGATTCTCCTCATCCCTTTGCTCCATTCGCTCCATCATTCGATGGGCAGCAGCAGCTTGCTCCCTCATAGCAGCAGCCATTTCGCGAAGTGTCCCCATGACTTCCTCGGGACCTTCTGGCTCGTTGCGGGGCCTACCACGTCTTCCTGAAGCCATTAGTTCCTGGTACACAAGACAAAAGACATTGAGTTGATCAGGCTCAATATTTATGTTGAGTGAACCGGCAACTGACCACACTCAGAACAGACGATCATGCACATCTAATTCCTACACCTCATCATACAGAGGAGACTCAAAGCATGACTTAACTAAAATGTACGCTTAGAAGCATAGTCAGTCCATCCGCAGGCTCTTCAAGGAAGAACTGCTCTGATATCAAAATGTAACACCCTAGTAGTTCCATTCTATGCTTAAGTTATATTGTGGAATTACTAGTTGTTACTTTTGCTCGCGAAACTAACATTACCTTTTAGAAATTACTTTGTACTGAAAATAGGGGTAAAATTTTTTCTACAAAACAAGTGAACCATTTTTGAAATCGCGAGCCATGAGCGCATCATGCACATATAAAGTAACACCGCTATCCCATACATATGTCGCATTTAACAGACATAGAAACCATAAGAGTAACCACAATTCTTAGATAAATGTAACATTCATTCCACGGCCATCCATGATAATACAATAATAGTCATACCAAAGTCATACATAAGATAATAATGGGTCCGATATCTATCATCGGCCCTACACAAAAGCCTACCAATGCATAATAAAAGGAAATACATCAGAAAATCCTACTACCCAAGCATACCACATAATAGAATGATAACCCTATAACTACAACCAAAAGGGGCTATCCCCGTGCTCGGCTTCGCATGCAGTCGTCACATCAAGCATCTGGCGAAAGGAAACCGTTCCCATATCCACCGGCAGAAGTGCCACCACATCCTCCTCCTCAAGCACGTCGTCGCCCACGAGGCACAGCGCGGGTACGAATGAACCCACGCCCGCGAACCGAGGGTGAAGCTGGGCCAGCATATGAAGCAGAAGAATCAGAAGATAGACAAATCACCGAAGGCTGCGACGAACCCGAACGGTGAGATCCCCCAGAATGAGTCGGATAGAGGGCTCAGATGGATCGGTCTCCACATGGAAGCTCGAATAAGACGGCTCCAAGGGATCGGAATCCAGTGAAACAGTCGGAGTCAAACGGGTATCCGAGTCAGTCTCATCATCATCAGTGGGGTATCTCGGTGGCTGAAAGTAGGGGCAGATGTCATCCATAGTAACCTCGCCGAATGGCTGATGCGATCGGAAAAATGGGCTCATCACGGGAGTCTGAAACTGGCAGTCATGGAAGATGTAGACCCTCATCGCTGCGCTCGCCGACAGCACAGAGGCGTTCAGCACCGGGTCAAAGCGCCAACGCCACACTGGGAACTCAATGTAGATCACCACTGTGCCCGACGTCGACATCCTTTGAAGACGACACAGAAACGTAGGAATGAGAAATACTAAATTTCTCAGTAGGATCGTGACCAGACAAATATTGTGTCATCGTCATCGTCCCAGCCACTTCGGGTTTAATTATAAAAGCAGTGGACAGATATAAGTTCAACTTTTAATAGTTTTGAAAACTTAAACCCCGAAGCGGGTTGCTTTTAAAGTTAACATCATAACCACATCATCATGACTAGCATACATACTGAAACATAGAATAAACATTCATAATGCAAATGGACAATATAATTACATGTAAAGACATCCATCATCATAGACTTAACCATGGTTATACTTAGATTTTACTTTCATTTTTAGCACGTGCTTAACATTCTTTACTTTCCTTTAAAATAGACTGCTTTTGGACATGAGCTCATTCCGTCACCGTCGTCACGCAGTACTAACCAAATCAGATTAAGCCGATATTGGTTACCTCTAAGTTGGAGGGTCCTCCAAAACACCCTTGCCTCCCTCACAGAGGTTCCTTCTGGATCGCCGTCTCTCACTTCCCTTACTGAAGTGATTGAAGGGTCACGTCCCATTGATTCTTTTATTATCTTTATACTTTTCATGCATAACATTTCCTTGACTAGACGCATGCAATGATATGACTAAGTCCATAATTTTGACGAAAATTCGGCAGCATAACGGCCAGACCGGAGCTTCCCCAAAATGCCAATCATCAGCATTCAACCAATAGTTCATCATATCTATATCATATCATCACACTCATCATTCAATCATGAGACAAAGCTCAATCAAACTCATTATTCATCATGCCGAGTGGCATCACACATTCATACCCTAAAGGGGTTTATAGTTGTGTTGTTCTTTGTAAAGAATATTATGAATCATCACATGATTTCCCATGGTTACCCTCGATAGAATCACATAGTTAGGATATGTGTTTGTAGTCTTTTAGTTACTTGGTCGTTGGATAAAAGTATTCTTTACTTAAGTACATGTCTTATGAAACACTTGTTCAAATTAATTAAATTATGTGATTGTTTCCTTTCCTTGAGATAGTGCACTTAGTGATTCCTAGGTTCATGGTATGCTCAGAGGCCCTAATCATACTTCTGTTCCCAAGGAGTTTGAGATCCCTCTAATCCTTGGGTCATGACAACGCATAACCACATCATGAAGCCAACAACACCAATGTTCACTAATCACCAAGGGTGACTTTTAACTTATTCAAGTTACAAAGTTTTAAACTTTTACTAATAACATACCGAGGTTTTGCTTTAAACATTATTAAAGTTGTCGTTCTTTATAAAGTAGTCATAAAGTCTTATTCTTTATGAAAGTAAGTGCCTTTGACATTAAGCTCTTATCTTAAGATTGGATCTTTATGAAATAATGATACAAGTTACTAACTTTTTGCATTATTTTGGTTCAAAGTCTAAACTTTATGAATGAAATGTTATAAAACAACATTTTTATAACTTAAAGATCTTATTCTTGAATAAAGTTTGAAACTTTGTGAAAGGTCTTTTCTTTAAGGTTTGATTTCTATAGCCTAAAGTGACAAGATATCATTTTTCTAACTCAAAAAGTTTAGACTTTCACATGTATTCTTATCTTCAAAACAAAACAAAATAAAACTTTATGGAAGCTTAAAAGTTGCGCCACTTTGAAGGAATCAAGAAGCAAACTTTTTAAAGTTTAAAGCTTTTAGAAGGTTCATAGTCTTATCAAATCATGGAAACATAGAAAGGTGAAGCTTTTCTAATCATTCACTCATCATAAAGAGAAAGGAACAACTTTAAGCAAGAGAACAATAAGAACATATGTTTCCAAAAGAGGAAACTTAAGAACACATGAAGAACATCAAGAACATATTTTTCCAAAAGAGGAAACTTAAGAACATATGAAGAACATCAAGAACACATTTTACTAAAAATGAAAACTTTGGCTTTTGAAGAGCATGAAGGATTTTCTCAAGCTTTCACTTAGAAATCTTGGTCATGAAAGAACCAAGCTCCAAGCTTTCTTGAGTAAACAAAATGAAAAAGATGGAGATCACTACCTTTCTTGAAGATGGCGCAAAACAAGAGAAGTGAAAGAAAAAGATGATGACTCCTCTTGATGATGAAGGTGGCGGTTTTGAATGAGCAAAGAGAGAAATCTTGAGTTCTCTTGAAAATGGGTCTTGTAGTGTTTTGATCTTGTCTCCAAAGACCAAAAGATGTGATCTTTGAAGGGCTTAGTGAGGAAGGTTTGGTTATGGAGGTGGAGAACGATGAAGAAGATGAAGAAGAAGAAGAAGGAATGTAGAGAGAGGTTGGAGAGTTTGAGAACTTTAGAAAGAGAATGAGAAGTTCAAAATGAAGTGAATATGTGTGTGTGTGCAAGAAAGTGGCCGAAACTTTTAGTAGGGTGGGGGGAGATATTTTTGCTTCATTTTGTGTTAATTAAGGTTTAGGGAGACAAATTGGATGATAGGGGAACAAAGTATGGTCAAACTCTTACATAGAGCACTCTTGTCTCATGCTTTATGCTTTTATGACATCACTCTTTACTTTATTGTCTAGTTGACTAAATTTGAATTTAATCATGTGATTAAGTGCTCATCCAACTTAATTTAGGTGATTAAGCAAGGATTAGTGATTAACACACAAGAACATGATTAACAAAAATTAATCTTACGATTAAGCTTAATTAATCTCACGATTAAGCTTAATTAACCTTTATTAAACTCGAATAAGCTAATTAAGGGCAATTAGTGCTTAAGTAAGCTATAGGGGCTCTGACTTGCTTAATTAGAGATTATCTAACCTCGATTAAGCATTCTCTTGACCTTTCTCAACCGAGTCAACCCTTTAATTAAGTCCTAATCTCAAAATTTCTAATTAAGTGCCTAATTACTCAAGGTTACTAAGATAATTTAGCACGACATGAAATTGAGGATGTTACAGACCATATAGACAATTTAGTGTGAAATGATATGGGATGCGCCTGGACTTGCTCAAAATTACGGATATGCCATTAGCTACGGAAAATAGAAAATAGAAAAGCTCCAAATTTGCAAGAACGATTATTTAACGTTAACCAGCAATTTATACGACCTTATTGACTAAGTAGGGTTAATTAGAAATTAATTAGATGTTAACTAGAGGGATTAGGCTTAGGGAACAATTAGAATAGAGATATAGGAATTCTCTCAGAGTCATTTAATAAAGTTTTGCTGATTTGAAGATAATCGGTGAAGATTAGGTATTTTAAACCGCCAGAACCAAACCAATAGAATTTTCTACCGAAAACCCTCGTTTAAGTGGCTGAAATTCAGCCACCCCTACCGCATATGAGTGGCACCAAGTGTTGCTCAAGATAGTGGAAAAACTTGGCCTCACCTTCATCAGATTTTTATCATTTTCGCCTAGTTGTTCAGTTTTATCAACTACTTAAGATTAATTAGCATTCGATTAAATTTTCACTTAGAGCCAATTAAGTATTATTTAGAGAAATTAGATATGAGAGAATTAGATTGAAAGCATAGGAAACTTCATATGATTTTTCCAAAACTGATTTACTGATTTAAAGGAAATCGGTAAGATTTCGGTACTTTGAATTGTTGGAACCGAATCAATAGAAATTATACTATGAAAACCCTAGGATGAATGGCCATGATTTAGCCAAAACATCCCTACAAGTGGCGCCTCAATCAGCCATGAAAGAGGGCAGCCAAGTTGAGTTTGAATGTGAGATGAAATCCACCAATCACAATCTAACTTCCTTCAAAAGTCTTGAAATAATTCCTTTCTCCTCCCCTTCAATTTTCATCCATATAAGTTGCTGAACGCTCATCCTTTTCCTTCTATTCACACTCCCCTTCACTCCATCTTCAACCCCTCTTCAAGTCTCATCAAGAATTTCTTCAATCTAGGACATCAAACCAACAAGATTTCAACTAGACAATGTAGGAATTCCAACTTCTTTTCTTGTTTTCTTTGAATTGGGCTGATTGGAACTCCACTTTCTTTCCTCTTTCTTGTATGATTCTGATGTTATCTTGAGTGATGATGATGAATTAAGGCTGGTTTAAGTTGTATATGTCAGTTTGAATTAAAGATTGGATGGATTGATTTAAGGAAAACATGAATTCAAGAAGAATTCAAGAAGCTATTAGGGTTTTTCCCTTGATGATTTGTACGGCGGAGTGTACAGCTCCGTCTACAGCCGTTTAAAGTTGATGAATCTATTTTTATATGAAACTAGACATTCAATGCTTGCCATACATATAAAATATAAGGCCATTAGATTAGTATATAATTAGTTATGAATTTTTGAAGTTTAACCTAGAAATCTGGATTCTTATCCAGGCAGTATGAGTTGAGAAGGGTATAACTCACCCTACGCAACTCCAAATTGAGTGAACCTAAGGTTTTTTTGAAAGCTAACATGTAAGAAATATCCCACAAAAATTTTAGAACCAGATTCATTTCCATTTGTTACCAGCACACCAATGAAATTGACTTAAGTCTAAGCAGGGCTGAACTAGAGTAGTCCAATAGGGTCAAGTTTCAAGACTCATAACTCAAAATATACTTATGCAAATGACATGAAACTTAATTCATTTTAAAGCTTGTTCTGTTATCTTTAATTTGATATAAATTTCGTATGATTTGACTTAGATTTCTATTTTTAGTGAATTTTCACTTATAAGAGCACAATTCTTGTTAAGAACAGGATAGCCTGAGGAAAAATACTTATATCTTGAGTTACACAAATCAAAATGAGATGGGACTAAAAGGGTTGAAAACTAGATACATAAGGCTATGATATATCCAAACATTTGATTTAAATGAGTTGAAATGAAATAAGGGTGGAGCATACCAAACTCGGGCAGAACAGGGGAGAATAAACTGAAAACTCTATTGATGCTTGAATTGAAATTAATGAATAATGCTATGAATATATGTATATATTTGCTGGTCCATATTGAATTGCAAGTTTGTACAATTGTACTGGTTGTTTGGCACTATTCACGGGGAAGCGGACTCGATCCGTTATGTTGCCGAATTTTTGGCAGGAATTTATGAGAACTTATGCTATGGGTTATTATGCCTTGAATATATTTATATTTATATGTCATGTTCATGTACATCATGCATGTAAGCATAATTAGAATATGATATGAGAAGCAAGGTAAGAGACATATCCATGAATGATCAAAGCATCCACATGCATGATAAGAGATGGAAAGAAAAGAATAATAAGAACTTGCAAGAGGGACGTACCAAGCCACCACGTGAGGCATGACATAGACCCAGCTAGTATGGGCTAGAGCAGTACTGTCTAAGACTTGGGCCAGCCCTCGACCAGATTTAAGGGGAATAGACCGGTGTGAGGGTCGGGGAAAGTAAACCTATCACTCATATATAGGTACGAGCTCGGACCTGAAAAGCAGGCTATTACCCAAGGGTGAGAGAGGCCATTCACCTCCGGGGGACCAAGTATAGGAACGCAACATCATATTGCAAGTTAAAGAAAGAGACGAATTAAGTCAAGTGCACTTGCATTCAGTCAAGTACAAGCATCTTCATGTGCATCTCTAATTCTCTTATTATGTCATAATACTATTATGATTCTTATTGGAGTATGTTCCACTGTTCCTATTTGTATGTTTGTAACTTAATATGCTAAGTGGATGTTAAAATATAACCCGCTTCGATAAAGATGTTTTCCACTTAAAAATTGAACCATTGCTTACCTATATGTGATCACGTTTTCATAAGAAATCGAAGCGGCTAGAATGTTTATGATGGCACTGTATGAGTAATAGTTTGAATTTACCTACTGAGAACCTTAGGTTCTCACTGCCTACTTGTATGTTTTTCTCTTCCGTAAACATTCCAGCACCCAAATTGTAAATCAAGTGCAAGTAGAGTGTAGAGACATTCACTAAGCAAGACTCAGACGTGAACCAGATTAAGAGACTATTGAAATTAACTAGCGACTAGTCGAAAGCAAGTTTTTGTGTATTTTGTTAGTCACAAATTCTTTTAAATTGTAATTATTTTATTCTCTATGTATCAGAGATGAAATTTATAAATTAGTAGTCAGTAATAAAGTGTGCAATGAAAGGGCCATGTATTATATTTTCCATATTCTAAAGCTTTCTTAGCACAGTGACAACCTCTTAATATAACTCCATGACTCGAGCATGGCTTATATCATAGAGGGTGTTACATCTTGCACATAAACAAACTGCCAATAAGGAACAAGAAGAAAATGTGTTGAAAGATGTTGACTAGAAAGTGAGGGGCTCAATGGTAGATAGAGGAAGAAGGGTTTGCAAATAGAAACAATTAGGGCTTGTTTTAGTAACAGAGTGAGGGGTGAAGGGTAAGAGGTTTTCCTATTTTTTTTCCGAGTGTGTTTACAGGACGGAGCAAAACCCAAAAAAACCCAAAAGAAAATTTTAAGGAAAGAATGGCGTTTATCCGCCATATTATTAGCCCCACTTATGTTAGACTTCACACCACTTAAGTATATGGTATAAAACTGCACTTTTTCAAAACCACCCAAATAAAAATGCCATATATACCTCTATTTTTTGTAATGAGTAGACAAAACCTTTGAATGCTGTATATGCAAGCAACATTTTGATTGATTCCAACTTGGCAATAGGTGTGAAGGATTCTTTATAGTCGATTCCTTCTTATTGATTGTATCATTGAGCAACCAATATTGCCTAGTTTCTAACAACCTTTCTACCTTAATTTAGCTTGTTTCTAAATACCCATCTTGTTCCAATGATGGTGTGACTTTCAGGATAAGGAACAAGTGTCCAGAGTTGATTATTCTCAAATTTATTGAGCCTTTCTTACATTGCCATGACTATAGTGGTTCATCAATATTATTGGGTTCAATTTGAGAGATAAAAGCCACATTTGAGTTATTCCTAAACAAGGACCTTGTTCGAGCCGTTTCGAGAAGTTTCTCCATATACTTGGTTTCTAGATATAACACTTATGTCTCAAGTACTAGTCTATATTTTTTTCCTCTGAGAGGATCATCAAAAACTTTTGGATCATTTGAAAGGTGATTGATATGTTACAAGTTGTTGCTTTTGTCTTCTATTTGGATGTTGTTCCTTTATGATGAAGTATCTTCAGAGGGAATCTTCTAAAGTGGTTAAGGTTCTTCAAGGTTGATCTTTTCTTCAATAGGAAATCTTCATAATCATCATTCTCTTCAAAACTTTCTAATATTAATAATGCTTCAGCTCCTTAAACAAAACATGAAATGGTTTTTTCAACTATCTGAGTTCTTATGTTGTAAACAGTATAAGATTTAGATGTAGTAGAATAACCTAGGAATACTCCCTTGTTAACCTTTGGAACAAACTTAGAAAGTTTGTTCTTAGTGTTTAGGATATAGCACTCAAATCTAAAAACATGAAAGTATGATATGTTGGGTTTCTTTCCTTTTCATAATTCATATGGGGTCTTCTTGAGTATTGGCCTAATCAAAACAAAATGTTGGATATAATATAGGTGTCTATGATTTCAGCCCAAAAATCTTTTGGCACACTACTTTCTAAAAGTAAGGTTCTAGCCATTTCTAGGAGAAGAGAAGTTATGAAAAATGCTATTTTCTTCACCAAACTTCGAAAGCATAGTTTTCAAACTCACTTTCATGATCAATTCTTATAGAAGAGATACAAAAACCATTTTCATTTTGAACAAATTTGCAAAACACTTTAAAAGTCCTAGAAGAATCATCCTTATTGCTAAGAAAGACTATCCATGTGAATATAGAAAAAGTTATCTACAACGCCCAAGCCATGTATCTTCCTATCTAGACTTGTTGTCCTTGTTGGACCAAAGAGATCAATATGTAAAAACTCAAGTCGTCTTGTAGTGGATACTGTATTCTAACTATAGGAAGAACTTGGTTAACTTTCCTTTTTGACATGGTTTGTACATCATGTCATGATCATATTTGATCATAGGTAAACCTTTTTACCAAATCATTCTTAGAAATTTCAGCTAGAAGCTTCATGTGAGCATGACCAAGTTTCTTATACTATATCCACTTCTCATCCATAAAGGATGCTAAGCATTTTATATTTTGATTTAAGAGGCTATCCAAGTATACCACATAGGTATTTAGATGTCTCACGGTATAAAGAATGACTCTATTAGAAGAAGGATCCTTTTCAATGTTACAAAAAAGTTCAAATATAAGCTTGTAGCCTTTGTCACAAAACTGACTTATGCTTAGATCGTTATATTATGATCCTTCTACTAATTGAAAATCAATAGTGTGCTCAGAATTGTTCTTACCAACATTACCTATACCCATGATATTGGATTGCACATTATCTGCAAATGTCACAACACCTCCTTTTTTCCATAGCAGACTTCTGAACAAAGTCTTGTCTTTAGTCATGTGCCTTGAGCATCCACTGTCTAGGTGCCACTTTGACCACTGTACTATTGTTTTGTGACAAACTTGTAGAGGAAGAAAGTTTCAGCTTACGTAGTTATACTTTTTTGGTCCTTTCTGATGGTCACAGGTTTGGACTTTCTCTTCTTCTTGTTTGCTTTCTTAATAGAAGAGCAACTTTGAGAAGTGTGTCTATGTTTAAAGCAATAATAACAAAGAGGTTTTTTAAATAAAGCTTTCTTGATTAACTCTTCAGCAGGTTTCTCAGCATAATCCAAACTAGCTTTGTCCAGATAAGGTCTTTGACCCCCAAGCTTCATGTCAAGATTCTTGGTGCTATTAACCATCTTCTATAAATCAAAATTTAGAAGCTTAATAATCTTTTGAAGTTCAAAGACTTGTGATGACTAATCATGAGAAGGTTATGAGATCTTAACACTAAGACTCTCGATATTAGCCTTGAGATGGTTGTTTTCATTTATTAGCTAAACTTTCTCATGTCTATGCTTTTCCTTCTTAGATTTGGTGAGCTCAAAATCTACAAAATAGCTTTTTATATATTATCGAACCTTTTGTGACTTTCATGTACTTTTAAGCAAACACCATTGCTGACTGTAACAAAGGAAAGTATGAGGAGAACCATTGAAGACGATTTCACTTCCACTAGTAAAGAATGCACATCAAGCATAGTAGCTCTAGCAGAGGACTTTGAAATTTGTGTAGCTCTTATTGAGTTGATGTCAAAAAATCAATTTGGTGGACTTTCTACCTATGATCCTTGTAACATCCCACAAAAATAATGTTTAATTAATTTAAACTAATTTTAGACTAGCTAGTCTAGCTACATTAAAATAATTAATTACATCCCAAATTACTCTAGCAATTAGTAGTAATAAAATGCAGGAAATAGAAATTCTAAAATTAAATTGTCATTGGCAAAGGTAGTTGCAAAATAGTAATTATACATTAAATTAAGGGAAAAATACTCCAAAAAATAATATAGAATCAAACTCAAGTCAACTAAAAATAAATATTCTCTTTTTTTACTAAATAATAATAAAATAAGCTTTTTTAAAAAATTGCCAATAAAAAAATTATACTCCCAAAAGACAAAAATACCCTTAGTTTAATAACCCTTGACTTAGGTTTAATTCAGATAATTGTTAAAAGAAAAAAGTCTCTGTCAGCTAATAGGTAGTTGACGGATATAAAAGTTAATCAAAATTATGATAGAAATATTGTAGTAAAATAAAATGTAAATAAGAGTCATAAAATTGGTTGAGATGTTGAGCTTATTAAGTGCAAAAGCATCTAAAAACTTAGAAATAACTTTAGAAAAATAAAATAAAATTATAATTGGCCTTTAAATCGAAGTAAAATATATATAGAAATGAATTATAATTATTTTAGAATTTATTTGGATAATTTAGTTAAGAGTTAATTATTTAGTGAAGAAAAGATGAAAATTAAGATCATAAAAATTGAAGACAAAGTGAGATATTATTTTTGGCTCATAAAATTCATGGGCCAAGTCCAATTAAGTTTTAGAAATTAAATGGAGACTAAAGCCTAATTCTTGTAGCTAAAAATTTATTTAAAGTATATTAACTTGATTGATTAAAATTAGAATTAGTAGTAGCTTGTATCATAAAAATAAGAAAAGATCCCGGCCCTCCATCAAGACAAGTAGCGCCTCCTTATGACTCCTTGGAGACCGAGTAGTTGTTTTAATTTCCTTTTGAATTTTCTTTTATAAAGAAACTTAGCGGTTAAGAACTCATTATTGACTCTCGACAACAACAATAATAATAATAATAATAATAATAGTAATGGCTACTTAATTGCAGATAACGAGTTATTAAAAAACACTAACATCATGCTTTATATTTATTGCAACTTAACAGGAAAACAAGCAAAATAAAAATAACGGACTATATAGCGCCACTTTCCTCATTCCAAGTAAGGGCTCTTTCTCCTTAGGTCTATGCTAAAAACTCCCATGGTTTTATTTGTTTTCGGGTGGTTGGTGTGCTTATTTGTTTCTCTAACTCTTTCTCTTTGTTTTGAATTAACATTTGATGGATTGAGACAAATCCTTACGGCTGTATTACTGCTGTTGTTGCTGGATAGAGAACCCGATTCTGTTGAAATTATTTACCCTATCAAACTTATGTATTTTGAGATGAATTTTGGTATGTTGAACTTAACACCTTAATATACTTCCCTGTAAAATTTCATAATTTTTCTAGACTGATTTGGTAGTTTAAAAAATTAGAGAGATATACTAGATTGCTAAAAACTTAGTCTGTCTCTTGTGGAAGTCCAACTCTGTTTTTAATTATTTACCATAACATCTCTGGATATGTTGAAGCGAACATCTCTTCTCTATAAAATTTCACAATTCTCTGGATTGATTTGCTAGTTTTTTAAAAAAGAGAGATATACTGGATTGCTAGAAACTTAGTCTGTCTCTGCTACAAATCCATATCTGATTATCATTATTTACCCTACCAAACCTATGTACTTTTAGCTAAATTTTGGATATGTTGAAGTTAACACTAAACATACTTCCTTGTAAAATTTTATAATTTTCTGGATCGATTTGTTATTTTTAAAAATTATAGAGATATACTGCATTGCTGAAAACTTAGTATATCTTTGCTTGAAGTTTGAATCTATTTTTAATTATTTGCCATAACATACCTACGTATTTTGGGCTGACTTTTAGATACGTTGAAGTTAACAACTTATAGTACTTTTCTATAAAATTTCATAATTTTCTGGCTAGTAATGCTATTTTTAAAAATTAGGGCAATTTATTGGATTCCTGAAACCTTAGCTAATACCTATAGGAAGCTGCTTTGAGCTTGAAATAAGTTTCCCTATCAAACCTTAACATCCGAAACTGATTTTTGAAGATGTGATAGTTAACATCTTGAGGAACTAATTGTGGATAACTTGCTAGTAATCTTAGGAAACATGACTTAATAGCTTGGGCTTCCTACTGATGACTGTTCTGATCCTTTACATGAATTAAATTGTGTGATGGTCGTAAATATACGTGTATGTGTGTGTATAATTTGGCCAGTTTGATGAAAATTGGAGAATATGCGATTACAATGTTATAAAGTGCATAATTGCAAAGCTTGGACTTCATTAGACTATTATCTTGATTCATGACATAAATTGAACTTATGTGCTATACATGCATGCATTTCGGTCACAGCGCATGGTTTCACATCGTTATGGATTTGAGAAACATAAGCATTTGGCATGGTTGCTTGACTATATGTGTGTCGGAGCATGTAACACCCACCAAAATTTTCTTATCGTTTTTCGCCTAATTGTTCGGTTTTTATCGAATAATTGAGATTAATTAAAATTCGACTAAATAATTATTTAGGATCAATTGATTAGCAATTAATTGAGTTTAGATATGAGGGAATTGGATTAAAAGTATAGAAGATTTCACAAAAATTTCTTGAAACCGATTTACCGATTTGAAGAAAATCGGTAAGATTATGGTATTTTAAACTGTCGGAACCGGACCAATAGAATTACATGCCCAAAACCCTATGACCTAAAGCTGAACACTCAGCCATTTAAACCCCTAACTGTGGCGCAAGAGAAGCCACAAGGATGAAGGGTGTTGGCTGAAATTTGGCCACAAGAGCTTTATCCAATCAAATTGCAAAGATACAACTACCTCCCCAAAGCTTTTATAACACATTCCTTTCTTTCCTTCAGCCAAAATTCTGTGCCACCTTCCCCTTTGTTCCAGCTCTCTTCTTCTCTTCTCCACTCACCCAATTCCATCAAACTATCAAGCTCAATCAAGCTCAACCAAGTTTTATTCATCCAAGCTCCAAAATCAAGCCAAATCACACATAACAAGAGGTAGGGGTTTAATTCTTGTTTTGATTATTTGATTGTGGGTGGCTGGTGGTGGTTCATTTTCTCAATTTTTGATGCGATGATTGAATGAATAGGAGGATATTTGGCTGATTTGTTGGCTGTTTGTGATGTTGAAATCAAATAGGAAGCAAGAAAGGATGAGAGTAGGAAGAGGTGAGGAGCTGGAAAATCAAAAACTCTCGGCAGTCCGTACGGCGGAGTATACGGCTCCACCTATAGCCGATTAAATTTGATGCAACTAGTTTTATATGAAACTAGACTTTTAGGGCTTTCCATACATATATCATGTAAGGCCATTGGATTAGTATTGAGAGAGATATGAATTTTCGAATTTCGACCTAGGTTTGTGAGTTTGAATCTGGGCAGATTAGGTTGTTCAGGGCAAAACTCACTCTATACTATTTGAAATTGAATGAGACTAACATTTTTAGAAAGCTTACACATAGAATAATGTTCCATAAAAAGTTCAGAGTTAGATAAGATCCCATTTTGTTCCTAGTAATTTAAGAAATTTACCCTATGTCCAAACCAGGCCAAAATAGGGCAGTTCAGGATGGTCAAATTTTTGGGCTTATAACTTAAGCCCTACTAAGTCAAATGAAATGAAACTTTTTGTAAAGGAAAGGTTGTCTTGTTAGCTTTAATATGAAACCAATTTTATATGATTTGAATTAGTTTTTCGATTTTTAGTGAATTTTTACTTTTAAGTGTGTAGTTCTGGCTAGCTTTAGGGCAGGCCGGGATAAAACCTAAATAACTTGAGCTACACTTATCAAAATTAGATGGGACTAAAGAGGTTAGAAATTAAACACATAACACTTTAACATATCCAAAATTGAGATTCAAATGAGTTAAATAGAAATTATGGCCTGAATTATAAAAATCGGGTTGAATGATTGTGCTGAGGCAGTAACCCTAGCTTGATGTAATTAATGCTCCTATGAAGCTAATGTTGAATTATGAATGAAATGTTATGACTTCTTTGATGAGTTGGTATACTGAGTACTAGCACTATTCATGGGAATTCATGGGAAAGCAGACACGTTCCGTTATGCCATCGAAATTTGTAAAGTCTATGCATGAGTTATGATATACATGTTGATACATATGCATTTTCAAGAAAGTTATGAAAGCTATGTTATGATGAACATAAGGAATATGTGATGATGAAAGTTCCATGATACTTGGGCTAGCCCCAGATTAAAGTTAAGGGGAATAGATCGGTGGGGAGGTTGGGAAAAGTAAACCTGGCATTCCTGTATAGGAACGAGCTTGATCCTGAAAAGCAGACTATTACCCCGGAGTCTAAATGGCCAAGAACTCCCAGGGAACCAAGTAATAGAAAAGTTTATGAAGAAAGATTCAAGAATGAGTTTTGCATGATTACATTGAATAGTCAATACAAGTTGTTTACAATTTGTCTGTTATATTTACTTACTGCTGTATGTTCATTTATTCTGCTCTTTATTCTAAGTATCACTACTTAATAGTTTGTTCTGTTTCTTATGCTGTCTTAAGTAAAACTGAACCTTGCCTCGGACTAGACATTTTTTTAATCTTATTAAATACGGATAGTTCAGCTTGAACCCATGCTTTTATAATTAAATAAAAATTGAGGCAACTGAGAATGAATGTGATGTTAGTTAAACACCATATGCGAGCCCTACTGAGAATTTCTTTAAATTCTCACCTCAATTTTGCATTTCCGCATCATTCTCCGACGCTGCCGATGGACTTAACAGCCACTCTTTTAATTGAGATTCCAGACTTGCAGCTCCACCATGACCCCAAGTTGGACTCGTTGTACACAGCAAGCTCCTGCAATTTCTGTCTCTACTTTTTAGCAATAGGAATTTTGCTGTTCCTTTATCTCACTTTGTTTTTTAAGTATATATATACATATATAGACTGAAGCGTCGGTTTTCGACCCATATATATATATATATACAGTTGATGTTATATTACTCATTCTTATCTTTTATAATATTTTGTTAAATTTCATCATGCTCATTATATACAGCATGCCATTTCTTTTGTTTACACCAAAAAAAAAAATGTGATACGAATCATGAAAGGTAAGCAGAGTGTTAACACGGTAATACAGTCTACTTAATTTCATGCTATGACTTAAGCATACCATTAAATTGGTAAGGTATTACAGAGCATATCAAGATAATTATTGGGATTTGCACTCGAATGAATTAAAGATAATCATAATACTAGGATAATGCATTTGCATGACATTTGTGTGACTGAACATGCACTACAACATTTTAGGTCTAAGACAACACTTTGCAAGCGTTGCCTATAATCAAAGGCCACGCTTTCAGACTTAAGGGAACGCTTTCTGAGGGGTGGCCTAAAGAACCGTTTCTTTTTCTCTAAGGCAACGCTTTTTGAAGGAAAAGACAATGCTATATATGGCAACCATTTCCAAGCATTGCCTATTAGTGACAAAAGGCAATGCTTCTTGCTAGACTCCATGACAATGGATTTCAAGCGTTGCCTATTCTCTTTATATAGGTAACACTAGACAAGCTTTGTCTTTGCTTCTAATAAAAGCAACATATTTTAAACGTTGCTTTTTCTCTTAATTAAAGCAACATATCATAAGCGTTGTCTTTTCTCCTAACAAAAGCAACATATTATAAGCATTGCCTTTTCTTTCAATAAGCGTTGTCTTTTCTCCTAATAAAAGCAACATATTATAAGCGTTCCCTTTTCTTTCAATAAGCATTGTCTTTTTTCTAATTACAACAACAAACTCCCAGCATTGCATCTTTTGAATGTGTTGATAGGCCATACACTTCCAAGAGCAGTTGCAAATTTAAGCATGATCTTATTAAAGTTGTCACCTTTTATTAACTATAAAACACACTTTCTAAAAATAAATCAACATTATTTATAGGCAAATTTTTTTTATTTCATATTTAATCAACTTAACTTCATAAATAAAATAAAATAAATTACTATTAATCAATTAAGTAAAAAAGTCATCTCAAGTATATAATGATTAATATGCTTAGTTCCAAATACATATGCTATCAAGCATCATACCAAAAAAATGTACATAACTAAACAAAATACACCTAGTACGAACTTAAAAAAAATACATTTAGTCATGAAGATAAACAAAATACATCTAGCCATATCCATTGCAAGTTCTATCCTTTATATTCCTTTTCCTAGCCCCTTTGAGTTGCACATGCAATATGAGCTCAATCTGCAACATAATATATATAGTGATGAGATAAATGTAAGCACAGTTAAAGTAAGCAAATTGTGTATGTACTTTTATGAATTTACATGATTGTTAAAGACAACTATCCAATAATATATTAAAATCTCCTTTTTTCTTGATAAATTTTTCGATGATAAGTCTCAGACCTTTTAAGAGAGTAGCTAGCTTACAAAGTCTAAAAATAGAAGCAATACAAAAAATACTAGCATTGAAACTACAATCATGATGCAATCTTGTTCCTGCATAATGTCTATTTGACATATTAGCATCAAAATTATAGCATCTGCATGATCAAAATTTTCAAGAATTATTGGACTCAATCATATTCCACTAACTTTCCAATAGTAAACAAAAAAACAACTAAAAGCTTTTAATATATAAGACCAAAAAATGGTAAAAAAAACTATAGATCATATCACTTAAATAGACTTCACCGAAAGCCAGAAACATCACCATAAAAACTATACATGTAATCAATTATTTACCAATGGAATTCTTATATCCAGACAAAGAACAAAATGAAAGTGCAGTGGTAGAAACATTACCCCAAAAGGGTGCCCATAGTCAACAAGAGCTCTTCCCTTATTTCCCTTATTTGCATAGAAGCTATAAAAGATTAACAAAGTTTACACAGCAGCTGATAAATAGCATCCATAACTTGCAAACAAATAAGCAAGAAGAAAACCATTTGTATAAGGAACGCATTTTCCTTATAGACTGAACTTGGTAGCCTAATCGAAACAAGATCCGATAGATAATTACAATATATTTGATGACCAAAAAGATAATTATGATATCATGGGGTGGCCCATTATATATTATATTTTATGCTGCCCAATTTGTAAGAAAATCATTGTTTTCACTCTTGTGATGGATATTTTTTATATCATCCACTTGAGATGTCAATATTAATAAGAAAAGCATTATATGGATAATTTCTCTTGTAATGTGAGATTAAAAAATTTATTAATAATAATTTAAATTATTTATATTTTCTTACCGAAGTTAAAAAAATCTATTTATTATAAGATTGAAAATATATAAACATAATTTATTAATTTATAGTTATTATAAATTGATACTGACCATAAACTAGTTATTGCATGCTTATATTTTCTTAGTGAAAACATTCCTATTATTGGATACACACAATGTGACTATCTCCAAGATAATCATGGGTTTAAGCTTAGACTTTCAAATGTTTGAACATTACATAGAGTAAATTATAAGAAGATTCAATAGAATTGTCTTTTGAAATCTCAATTTAAAAAGTCAAAACAATAGCACCGAAAAGCATATTTGACTCATTAGGATCAAGTAATGTGAGAAAGCCATTATCCCATTTAACTGTGATAGCATCTCTTTTGAACAAAATATTCGATAAATACATTGCAAAAGGTTAACCCACAAAGAGTAAGAGCAAGTAGAATCCAAAGAACAAAACAAAGAAAGCAAAAAAAGGTTAGAACATGTTCATATGCCCACCAAACACAAAAAAGACTAAAAAGGAGTAGAAATATCAACTGAACTCCTATATATTAGATATTGAACCAAACTCCTTGAGCTTGTCACTAAATTTGTTATTCAGAGCATGCACTATAGAGAACTGAGGTCATTTCCACAGTTCCCTACCTAGTCACTTATTATGCAGTAACTCCATCATTGTAGAAAATAGAAATTAACAAAATTAGCATTGCTCCTGATCAAAGTGCATACTGAACTTGCTCCTTCCAATCGATCACTGAGCTATTGGTCTACAAAAGGCACTCCTAATCCATTATTAGAACCCATTTGTTAAAACATTTAAAAGTCTAAACAATACAGTATATAACTCCATTTGTAAATTGCAAATATTAGATATTCAAATCAAGTATGAGATAACTAAAATATATTAGATAACTAAATATTAATTATATGAGTAAAAATTGTTGCATTAGTTGCGCAAAGGCATAAGAGGTCTTACTACATTAATTCACTTTATTATTGCACAAATGTGACTTCTTTGTCCACCAGATAATATATAATTAGAGTTGATAAAAATGTGCTTGCAATGATAAGTGGAGTCAACCAAATATCTTGTCACACTTACAAGTAGTAATTCAAATCCATGCTCAACAACACTTCTAGTTTCATATTGCTCTTGCAAAACCTGCACCATGTCAGTCAATAAGACAACTTAACTTCATGTATACAATGACACATAGTCCAGGTAAACATGAACAAAACATGTTCTGGTATTAGTAGTTATCAAGAAAAAAGTAAGAGTATTGATTAAGATTCAGGAAAAGAAATTTTAAACTGCTTAAGGAAAAATGGAGAACATCAAATTGTCAAAAACTAAAGTTTTAAACTAATGGCTTGGTCTTTCTTTTGATCGTGCACAACACATAACAAAAATACACCTTTTATTTTATAATATTCATTCATAACAGGGCAAAGAGAGGAGAATAAACATTTTAGAATGAGGACAATGAAGACATACACCAAATCTAGTCAAGAAAAATTGGTTCATATCTTTGCTAAGCATTAGCAAATTACAATATTAAAATGGTAAAGGTGGAAGCTTTATCTTTCAATGGAAAACTCAACTAACTCATCATATTTAAGCTCATCTCCGTGGTTGGCAATGCCATTCCAATAGAACTTTAGGGAAAGCTCATTTCACAACCTCTAAGCAATGAAGATAAATTTAAAATCAAATAAATTCTGAAATAAAGTTATCATCTCAAAAAAAAAAAAAAAAAAGAGAGAGAGAAAGAGAGACACACACAAAATGGTAAATAATAGAAATGAAACTATACGAAAGAACATGTAGAATCTGACTAATTGATTAAATATGGAACAACATATAGAAGCATGCTTAAGTTTCAGTTCCTGACCTATGTAATTAAACAACATAAGTCTAACATGACAGATGCCCCAAAAAAGTAAAGCATGGAAAATAGCCTAAACCATGATTTAGAAGAACTTGGCTTTCCTAAAGTTCTATCACTAATCAAGTATCCATTATCAAATGAAGTTGCTAGTTTTGATACTGGTGACATTCAAAATACAACCCATCTTCTCAGGATTCATTTGTATAATAAATCAAACATCAATGAATTGTAAAGAAAACTAAAAGCTTTCAAGAATACTTTTAAACCATAAAAGGTACACAAAATAAATAAATAAATAATTTGCTCTATGAAGCATGCTAATGGTAAAAGTGACAATAGAAAGATAGTTCATAACGCTATATCCCCAGATAGCATAAATTTTCAACTATGAATCGTGTTGTTCTAAAAAATCTAAAATCGAAACACTATTTTAGAGTGAAATCTTAGTTATGGAATGAAATATTCTCAACATAAAGATATCAACCTATTCACTGTGTCATACTTTACTATCTTATTTTGAAGTATATTTCTCATATTAGTTTTTATTTTTTAGTTTTTTGAGTTGATGTGTATGTTCTTTTTCCCTTATTTTTTGAACATGAACAAACTTAATGTTTAGAGTTGAGATTTGCGACATTCCTCTTCCTTTGTTGCTTTATGATGTCGTGCATGGGAGAAACAATGACTTTGTGCACTTTTTCATGCAGAGCATAATGAGCAAGGCAGAAACGCAACTCTCCATGATCGTGAAGCTCTACCGCATCGTGCTCATGTCGCATCACTTCACCATGCTCGTGCCACCACCAGCCACTATCAAATTCAATGCAGCTTTTAAGCTCAAAATTAAATTTTAATTCAACCAAAATTTCACAAATTTCATAAAGTGCCTCCATTTGTGTGTCCACACCCAAAATTTAACAATGAACAAATTTCACAAATTTGCTTTGATTCTTGTTTCATTCAGATTTTTTTCCTTCTTTTCTTTCAATCTAAACAGAAGGCCCAAAACAGAATCTACACATCAACACAAGCCACATTTTGAGAAAAATCAGAAGAGATAATAACTTCAAGGAACAATCACATAACAAATATTAATCAGGCTATTCCGAAAAAAAAAAAAAGAATGAGGAGGAATATTGAAACATGAATAGGAAATGAAAGTGAAATGGCAACAGGGACATGAAGGACAACCAAAAACAAGAACCATTCATCACATAAATACAGGGTTTAAACAACAAAACTGAAATCTGGTTTAGGGTGCTGACCGGAGAAGAAGAGCTTGTCGCCGTTGGCCGCTATTACCATGGCAAAAGTGTGTATGTGATTTGAGTTGGTCACTCAAAGGGCCACGTGCAGGTTGGCATCATGAAGAAGAGATGGAGCCATGGCCAGGTCGACATCATATCGAGGAGAGGGAGTCACACAATGTTTGAACAGTGACTGTAGCAACATTTGGCTCGCATAGTGGTTGCAGTCATAGTTGTTGCAGTGGCGTTCGAACGGCAATGGCTAATCTGGGATTGTGTGAGGGTGCGAACCAGGGAGGTTGTGAAATGGGATTGGGTGAAAATGAAATTAGGAGGCTGATATAGGAAGAAAGCATGTTTATTGGGGTTAGAAATTGGGACATATGAAACTGGAAGAGAAAATGAGATTGGGTGCTTTAGGTGGTTTATGTTAATAGTAGGAAGAAGTAAAAATTTTAGTGGGAAAAAACTTTAAAATGGCACCTAGAAGCTTTAGGTTATGTTTATTAAGTGTGGCCGATTAAAATTTAAAAGGCAACACTAATTAAGTGTAAGCTATCATTTAAATAAACGTTACTTATATATAAATGATAGAGCAACGCTTTATAAGCGTGCTCTTTATTATTAAAGAGTACATTTTTCAAGTGTTGCTTAAAAGTTCGTTGCCAAATCCTGTTCAAATTGCAACGGTGGAAAAGCGTTGCCTATATGTATTATATGCAACGCTTTTCACACGTTGCCAAAAATGAGTGTCGCCTTAGCCCAAAAATGTTGTAGTGACGGTATGGAAAAGCATGCAAGAGATTGTGACATGCACATATGCAAAGAATAAAGATAAGATTGAGCATGATGTGTGGGCATACTGATGCATAAAATGAAATGTAAAAAGATTAAGTGAATATCTTGGCTCCAACCTAGAGTAGATCAGTGGCACATTCACACTTTGATTGATATGGGAGGATGGTTATTGGACATGTAGAGGTGGTAGGTCCATGGGCCAAGGGCCTGGGACCTTGCAGTTTATGATCTAGATAGGTGACACCCTAGCGGAGGGCTCTAGCATAGATCATGGCAGAGGATGAGTGTCAGCCACCTAGTACTCTCCAATCAGAGCAATCAAAAACCAAGTGGGAGATTGTTAGTTGTATGCTCTACAACTGATATATATTTAAATAATTCCTATTAATGGTAGTTTATTATTCTTTTATTCATAATTTGTGTATGTTTATTAGAATAAATCCATAAGATACTTGTTAGATACTTCATTTTCAAGAGTTGAGAATATAAGTGACGGAGTAGTATAGTACAAGATCTTTAAAATAGTTCACTATCATAGGAATATTAACTGGGCATTATTATTTCGAAAGATTGTCATCTCTATCTGTTTCCATGATTAGTAGAACGTACTAATGAAGATGGAATAGTGAGTGCCATACTATACAACATTAGATGTCAAAACAGATATGTGGACACTTCTATGATAAGTTGGTCGAACGTGACGTATTGATAATATTCACATGGTATTTTACTAATGTCAATGAAACATTATCTAGATCATATTAATGAATATAATCCTTAGACATGAGATGGCACAATTATCTTGTACATAGGTAACTATAGTTTGCTATTGCTTATATACTCATGCTATGCATTAGTATTAGACAGTTTGTGGGTATAGTTAGTTACGTATGGAGATAGATGACCAGTTAAGAAGGAATTCATTACCTTGAGCAAACGAGGATATGTCCTATGGATATGGGGTTATTCTTGATCATGAAATCCTTAGCCAAGGTACTTGGACTTAAATGAAAAGAGTTTCTATTGTCCTATTGATCAAAGAATAGAAACCTAGATAGTCCATATAGTCTAAGCTATAGGGTTTGACATTATCCATGTCCCTAGTTGGATCGAGATGCTGTAATGAAAGGATTTGAGTGCATGGTAAATACGATCATTGGTTTATCACAATATTCTAATTGATATATACATCCCTAGTTAGGTGGTCATGGCATGTTGTGCTAAGTGTTACCCATGACTTTATGAGAGCTAAGGGTGTTATGGGAATTTTACTTTAAGTACGGAAATGAGTTTCCGATAAAATCAAAAGGTTGATTTTATAATCTTATTGCTAATTAGAGATGAATCTAGCCAGTCACACATAATAGGACATGTACTAGTCAAGAATGAATTAATTCTAATTAAAATAGTTAATTAGAATTTAATTATTGGATTAGACTTTCAATTTGATTGTAGGGTTACTAACACATCCCAAAGTCAAGTCCAGGGTGAAGGTGGATCCTCATAAGGAAAGTTTCTATAAATGGAAAGTCCATATTTTAGAAACTCATGTCAAGGGTATTTTGGTCTTTTCAAATTTTGGGTTAATGTAAGACGTGAGATAACTTATATATTAATAAATATTAATTTTTGATCAATATTAAAAATTATATTGGCCTATTTAAAATAAGAATTATTTGAATATTAATTCTATTTTAAAATGATTTTTGTTAATTATAGGAATCAATTGGGAATTGATTATGGCATAAATGCCAACCCATATTTTGCAAAATTGTAACACTAGAGAAAAGAAAAGAAAAGGCCACTACTGATTACTATAAATAGAGAGAGGAGGCTAAGGGTCAAAGGAAGAGACAGAAACTTTTGAGCATAACAAACTTCTCTTTTTTTTGTTGGAAAACTCTTTGACACCACCACCCACTCCAAAGTCATCTATAGTTCTTGTTCTTCAAGAGGGCAACAAGGAATAAATCTTTGATTGAAAAGAGGAGTTCCTTGGCGGATTGTGTTCGTGAGATGAACATCAATTTTCTACTGGACATCGCTTCAAGAGGTAAATGTCTCGTATGATCCTTTTATATTTTCAGGTGTTTACATTGTTTAAATAATACGAGGTGATACCAAACTCATGAGATATGATTTCATGAGTGTTATTTGATCCTATATGAATATGTTCATGTGATGAAATTTTTTTATCTATTCATTCCGCTGCATCTATCTAATATTTACTAACAAATGCATCATAGATCTCGGTGGATGAGGTTGTCACCTTGATCGTTTAACATCCCCAAGTTCTGTTATGCTAAATTATCTTCTATTCTGCTTGAACTCAGAACTCGTCTCCATTCTACTTGAACTCGGAATTCATATCCATTCTGCTTGAACTTGGAACTTGTTTCCAATCTGCTTGAACTTGGAGATCAACGCAGAGCTTAGAACCTGATACTGCCTATTTTGCTAGAACTCGGAGATCAGAACCTAATGTCGGCTATCCTACTTGAACTCGAAACTTGGAGACCAAGACTGCCCCAATTTTGCTTTAACTCGAAACTTGGGAGTTGTAACCCAAATTTCCTTTATACTGAATTACCTTAATGACCTTAGTAACAAGGCACTTAATGAAGAATTAAGGAATAAATGCTTAATTAAGTGATAATATGGGTAATTAGGAAGAGAAAAAATGGAGAAAATGCTTAATTAATATTAAAGGATTTTGAATTAAGCACTAATCACCAATAACTAGCTTAATCAAGTTTAAATAAGGATAATGAAGCATAATTAAAATTTAATTTTGCTCATCATGACAACATGAGTTAATTACTAATCCTAGATTAATTAAGTCAAATAAGTAATAAGAACACTTAGTCACATCATTATAATTCAAATTAAGTTAACTAGACAATAAAGCATTGATGATGTCATTAAGGTGAAAAAGTGGAAGACAACTTTGCTTTATGTAAGAAAAGGGTACAAGCTTTGTTGCCCCATCATATTATTTGTCTCCTCTTAATCACCATTAGCACAAAACAAAGAAAATATCTCCCCTTTGAGCATATGAAGACTGCAGCCTTACCCCAATACACTTATTTCCACTTTTGCAACTTCATATTCTCTCTCTAACTCTCCCTTGTCCAAGTTCTCTCTTGTTCTTCTTTTTCTTCTTCCCGTCCATTTCTCCAAGAACCCCTTAGCCAACCCTCACCAACTTTCACTACTAACCCGTCAAAGTTCATACTTTTTGGTCTTTGAAGACAAAATTCAAATACTCAAACCTCCATTGTCTCAAGGAGAGCACAAGGCCTTCTCTTCAAGTCGCGGCCATTCCACCCATTGGAGGTGGTCATCCTTATCTTTTTCTCTTCTCTACAAGGCATAAACTACACCCTAGGTAGTGATTCTTCACTTTCTCTCTTGGTTGACTCAAGAAGCTTGAAGCTTGGTCTTTTACCATGGCCAAGAGCATCAAGTGTCAACTTGAGAAAAGTCCTATTTTTTCAAGAAAAGCTTGTATCTTGATCTTGTTTATGGAATGTTTTCTTGTTGTTTGCTGAAAAGTTATTTTCTTTGATGTTCTAAAAGCTTTTGTCTTTCAAGTGATCCATTTGCTCTTGATGTTTTTTTGAGTTGACAAAAAAATGTCTTTCTTGAGTCACCTTGGCCAAGTCTTGTTCTACAATGTTCTTATGATTAAAAGTTTCTTTTTTTCACTCACAACATGATTTTGACATGACCATAATATTCCTTAACATAAAAGTTTGAAATATTTGCTTCTTAAACCCTAAAAAGTGGCACCTAAGGATAAGTCTTCCTAAAGGTCCATTTTGTTTTTCATGAAGATAAAATACTAAGTAAAGGTTCAAACTTTCTTAAAGAATAAAACTTTTTAGTCATAAAGGTTAAATCTTGTAACTTTATTTAAAAATAAAAATCAGTTCTTCATAAAGGTAAGCACATGGTATTGTTGAGTTCATGAGTGTGGGTATACTTTGTCATGACCCAAGGGACTAGAGGGATCTCGAAATCCCTTGGGAATAGAAGTATGATTAAGAATTCAATGGTCATGCTATGAACGTAGGAATTGTAACAACATCTATCATATAAGCTATGCTCGAGTTATGGAGTTATATTAAAAGGTTGTCACTGTGCTAAGAAATCTTTAAAATATGGAGAATATAATACATGGCCCTTGAACTACTCATTTTATTACTGACTAATAATCTTTGATACATAGAGAATAAAATAACTACACTTTAAAAAAAAACTATAACTGACATAGTACACAGCATTTACATCTGACTATCGTTATCTAGCTTCAATAGTTTCTTGGTTCGGTTTACGCCCGATCCTTGCTCAATGGAAGGCTCAGTACTCCATCTCGCACTTGATTTCTAACTTGGGTGCTGGAATGTTTACGGAAAAGAAAAACATACAAGCAGGCAGTGAGAACCTAAGGTTCTTAGTAGGTAAACTCAAACCAATCTTACAATGTCGTCATAAACATTCCAGCCGTTTCGGTTTATTATGAAAATATGAGTACATATAAACAAATAGTGGTTCAATTTTAGGTTGAAAACACCTTACACGAAGCGGGATATATTTTAACAGCCACTTGCCATTTCATATGACAGACATATAAATATGAATAGTATAATATGCTTCAACAAGAATCATAGAAGTATTATGACTTAATGGAAAAATTGAAGATACACATAAAGATGCTTGTACTTGTCTGTGTACAAGTGCACTTGACTTAATTCATATCTTTCTTTAACTTGCAACTTGATCTTGCTCTTCTATACTTGGTCCCTCGGAGGTGAATGGCCTCTCTTACCCCTGCGTAATAGCCTACTTTTCAGGTCCGAACTCGTACCTATACATGAGTGACGGGTTTACTTTCCCCGACCCTCACACCGGTCTATTCCCCTTAAATCTGGTCGAGGGCTGGCCCAAGTCTTAGATAGTACCGCTCTAGCCCATGCTAGCTGGGTCTATGCCATGCCTCACGTGGTAGCTTGGTACGTCTTTCTTGCAAGTTCTTATTATCTTTTTCTTTTCATATCTTGTCATGCATGCGGACGCTTGGTGCATTCATGAGTATGTCTCATACCTTATATATCATATCATGTTTTAAATATATACTTACATGCATGATGTACATGAATATGACATGTAAATGTAAATATATTCAAAGCATAAGCACCCATAGCATAAGTTCTCATAAATTTCTGCCGAAAATTCGGCAGCATAACGGATCGAGTCCTCTTCCCCATGAATAGTGCCAGACAACCAGTACAATCTTTCAAACTTATAATTCAATATGGATCAGCAATTATGTAGATATTCATAGCATCATTTATCAAGTTCAATTCAAGCATCTATGAGGTTTTCAATTTACTCCCTCCTATTCTGCCTGATTTTATTATAATCCACTCTTTGCTCAATTCAACTCATCTAAGTCTAAATTTTGGATATGTCATAGCCTTATGTGTCTAGTTTCCAAACCTTTTAGTCCCATCTCATTTTGATTTGTATAACTCAAGTTATTAGTAATTTACTTCAGACTACCCTATTTTTAGCTATAATTGTACCCTTTTAATTGAAAATTTACTAAAAATAGAAATCTAGGTAAAATCATTCAAAATTTATATCAAACGAAATTTAACAGGACAAGCTTTTAAATGAATTAAGTTTCATGTCATTTACATGAGTATATTTTGAGTTATGAGTCCTGAAACTTGACCCTTCTGGACTACACTATCTCAGCCCGGTTTAAACTTAAGTCAAATTCACTGGTGTGCTGGGAACAGAGGGCAACCAATCTGGTTCTGAAATTTTTATGAGATGTTTCCTTACATGTTAGCTTTCAAACAACTTTGGGCTCACTCAATTTGGAGTTGCGTAGGGTGAGTGATACCCTTCTCAACTCATACTGCCCGGATAAGAATCCAGATTTCTAGGTTAAATTTCAAAAATTCATAACTAATTCTATACTAATCCAATGACCTTATATTTTATATGTATGGAAAGCCCTGAATGTCCAGTTTTATATAAAAATGAATTCATTAACTTCAAATGGCTATAGGCAGAGCTGTAAACTCCGCTGTACGGACCGTCGAGGGAAAAACCCTAACAGCTTCTTGAGTTCTTCTTGAATTCACGTTTTCCTTAAATCAATCCACCCAATCTTCAATTCAAACTCACATATACAACTTAAACCAGCCTTAATTCATCATCATCACTCAAGATAACATCAGAATCATACAAGAAGGAGGGAAGAAAGTGGAGTTCCAATCAGCCCAATTCAAAGGAAACAAGAAAAGAAGTTGGAATTTCTACCTTGGTGGTGTGAAATCTCGGTGGAACTTGATCTTGGAGTGAAGTTGATGGTTGGAGCTTGAGTTTGGGGATGAAAGGAAGTGCAAGAAGATGAAGGAAAGTGGGAAAATGAGGTTGGTTGTGGGGAGGCCGAAAATGATGAGAAGGGAAGGAAGGAAAACGTAGAGATATTTGGAAGCTAGATGCATGTGATTGGTGGATTTCACTCCCTTCTCCAATTTAGCTTGACTTCCCATCATCAAGGGCTGATCAAGGCACCACTTGAGGGGGTCGCTTGGCTAGATCTTAGCCATTCATCCTAGGGTTTTCATAGTATAATTTCTATTAGTTCGGTTCAAACGATTCAAAGTACCGAAATCTTGCCGATTTCGCTTAAATAAGTAAACTAGTTTTGGAAAAATCCTGTGAAGTTTTCTATGCTTTTAATCTAATTCTCTCATATCTAATTTCTCTAAATGATACTTAATTGGCTCTAAGTAAAAATTTAATCGAATGTTAATAAATCTTAAGTAGTTGATAAACCAAACAACTAGGCTAGAACGATAAAAATCTGATGAAGGTAAGGCCAAGTTTTTCCACTATCTTGAGCAATGTAACGTCCGAAAAATTTTATCATTAACAAATGAGTTGTTCAATTTTATCGAATAAGTGAGTTTAATCAGAACTTGATTAAACATTTGCTTAAAGCCAATTACGTATGATTTAAAAGAATTAGGCTTGATAGAATTAGATTAGGAGCATAGAAAACTCCATAGAAAATTTTTAAACCGGTTTACCAATTTAAGAGCAATCGGTAAGATTTTGGAATTTTAAACTATCAGAACCGGATCAGTAAAAATTATGCCATGAGTACCCAAGTGGTGCCTAGGACAGCCGTTGATGGTGGAAGCCAAACCAAAATGAAGAACTTGATGGAGTCCACTAATCACATGCCTTCACCTTCCAAATATCTCCACATTTTCTCTCCTTTTCTTCTCATCAATCTCGGCCACTTTTCCTTGCTGAGCTCCCTTCATTTTCTTCTCCTCATTCTCACCTCCACTCCATTTTCATCTCTTTTTCAAGCCTCACCACAAATTGCTTGCACCAAAGACACAAAATCAACATAAACTCAACTAGACAAGGTAGAAAATTCTACTTCTCTTCTCACTTTCTCTGATTTGGGGCTGAATGGGGATCATGGATAATCTGAGAATTTGATGTTATATAGGGTGATGATGATGGTTGATGATTAATTTTACATGTATGTGGTGATTAAAACTGAAATTGATAGCAAATATCTTGAAAAGCGGAGGCAAACCTAGAGGCAGGTTAGGGTTTCCCTCGGCGGTCCGTACGACAGAGTGTATGGTTCCACCTACCACCATTTAAATTAGATGAAACCATTTTTATATGAAACTAGACATCTAGGGCTTTCCATACATATATGATATAAGGCCATTGGATTAGTATAGAATTAGTTATGAATATTTGAAGTTTAACCTAGAAATCTGGATTCCTATCCGGGTAGTATAAGTTGAGAAAGGTATAACTCACTATACAACTTCAAATTGAGTGAACTGAAGTTTTTTTGAAAGGTAACATGAAAGGAATATCCCATAAAAATTTCAAAACCAAATTCATAGTCGTTTACTCCTAGTGCTCCAAGGAAGTTGGCTTAAGTCTAAACCAAGCTAAACCAGGATAGTTTAGTAGGGCCTAGTTTTGGGACTCGTAAGTCACAATGTTCTTATGCAAATGACATAAAACTTAATTCATTTGAAAGCTTATTCTGATAGATTTAATTTAAATTTCATATGAATTCACCTAATTTTCTATTTTTAGTGAATTTTTACTTGTAAGAACCCAATTCTGGTTAAGAACAGGGCAGTCTGAGGTCAATTGTTTATATCTAGAGTTATATACATCAAAATGAGATGGGGCATGCCAAACTCGGGCAGAATAGGGAAGAATAAATTGAAACCTTGTTGATGCTTGATTTGGAATTGTTGAATGATGCTATGAATGTATATATATATATATATATATATATATATATATATATATATATATAGGTTATGAAAATTTATGATAACTTGAGTACATCATATGTAAAGAATCAAGCTAGATGTGCATTCATTTCATGATATTATAAAGGATTCCATATCACTTAGGCCAGCCCCGGAATAAATTAAGGGGAATAGATCAGTGGGAAGGTCGGGGAAAGTAAACCCGGCCATCCTGTATAGAAACAAGCTCGATCCTGAAAAGCGGACTATTACCCAGGAGTATATGGCCAATGACTCCTAGGGGACCAAGGATGGAAATAAGTTCTAATAGGCTGAAGTCTGCAAGAATAAGATGCATTTTTTAAATTGCACATGCATATGTATAGTGTACTACTTCTTTATTGATTGTTCTAGATCCTTGTTTATTATTCTTAATATGCTATTGTTCCACCATGATTATTGTTTGAGTACATTAGTGTATCTGTTAACTAAAATTGAATTTATTTCAGTGTATGCTTTACAAACAAGTATTTAAGTTAAATATTATCATTTTACCGTACTATTTGAAAAATATTGCACGATCGAAACAATTGGGAATGACAGCGATGACAGATGTATAGAAGCTAGGAATTCCTACTGAGAAATATTTATTTCTCACCCTATTGTATGTTCCACGTCATTCTCAGACCATGGAGCACGCAACGACTGGAGTACTATTCATTGAGTTCCATGAGCTACATATACACCTTGACCCGTTTTTGGATTCTGTATATATATCCGGCTGATGTCAGTTCCGCCTTTACTTCTTTTTCCAGCGAGATTTCGCCGTTCCACTGATGCACCCTCTTTTCGATCCTATTGTCCTTTACATTGCTATACCCCTCCACATGGCCCATCCATTTCAACCACCACCAGCAGCTCTAGTTCCCATGGCTCCTCCTACTTCGCCATCGCAGCCGATGTCGTCAGCCTGGATCTCGGAGGAAGATCCGTCCGAGGCGGCGAGTTCTTCTTTATCATCCTCTGCTCCTAGTGTTGGACACCCTCCAGCGGACGCCGCCATGGCGAACGAGTTCCTTCCATCAGATTCTATTTAGATAGCGTGCATGTTGTAGTAGGGTTAAATGTACAGAATAACCCTCTTTTGGCAATCTGGGTCATGGGTGATTGGTAGATGTTAGAAGATGTACATGAAATGTCCCAAGGGGACTATTTGGGGTACTGTTTATAGAAACTGACCGTTTTGTTTTATATTAGCGGTCTCATTTTGTTACCTTGTATCATTTTGACAAACTTTAAAATCAAATATCTATGTATATAGTTATGATGCCTTTTGCAGTAGTTTTGTGTTTATTGTATTTTTAGTAATGTTACATTATTTACAGTATTACCGATTAACTAACATCTATTCCGCGATCGCGCAAAAAATTTTGCTACGCAATTGAGCATTTTTATGCGAGTAATTAATACTAATACAGAAAGTAAAATTTAACCAGTGTTACACATAATCACTTATCAGATAATTTATTATGACTTAAGCATAGTACTTTATCTGGTAAGGTGTTACAAGCAACACTTGGCGCCACTCATATATGGTAGGGTGGCTAAATTTCAGCCACTTAAGTGAGGGATTCCAATAGCAAATTCTATTGGATCGGTTCTAGGGGTTCAAAATCCCGAATCTTCGCTGATTTTCTTCAAATTAGCAAAACTTTATTAAATGACTCTAAGAGAAATTCTATATCGCTATTCTAATTGTTCCTAAGCCTAATCCCCCTAATTAACATCTAAGTAACTCCTAATTAACCTTACTTAGTTACTAAGATAGAATAAATTGCTTATTAACGTGAAATAATCGTTTTTTGTAAATTCGGAGTTTTTTTATTTTCTATTTTTTATAGCTAATGGTATTTTCGTAATTTTCAGCAAGTCCAAGGGCACCCCACGTCATTTCACACTAGACTGGCTCTGTGGCCCAATCAGCAGGGATTTAAACTTTTACGGTTTCACCACGTGATTCTGCTCCGCTTAAAACCCCATGCTGCTAATTCTACAGATGTGGGGACATAAAAGTCATTTTATGAAAAGTTCTGGGTTATTGTGGAAATAATTCTTTAGGGTCAAAATAAAATTTCTAAAAATCTTGGGTATTTCTGTAATTAATAAAAGTTTATAGGGGCACTTTTGTCATTTCCTAATTTTTAACACATGGCACTGCCGTATTTTCAACGGCATTGTTACACTACCGTATAATTCCAAGTGTGAGGAGTATAGTGCTGCCTAACAAATTCTCACACTGCCTAAGGGGAATAATTCAAAGTTTCTATTACGTTCCGATTACTAAAGTGGGGATGTTACAGGAATCACTTGTGTACCATTTCAAGGAAACTACAAGATTTGAAAACAAAAAATTTGATTTAAAAGCCCTAGCTATAGTCAAGCCCTAACAAGAAGAAAAAGGGAAATAAAGAGTTAAAATTTTAACTCAAGGAAACCTAACTCTTAAAATGTGTAGATAAGAAATCGCGTAAGTTACATGGTAATTATGAAAGTTAAGATTATAATCATAACCATGGTTTTAAGTGATAATGTAAGAGGGAAAATATTCAATACTTACTCCCAAGATAATTAAGGCCCAATATGCAAGAATGGATAAACTAACATTTCACTTAAAATAAAAATATTGAAAGAAGTATGTGAAACCATTAAATAAGGTATGACTTCACTTGTAGCATAAGTAGTTAAAAGCTTACAACATATATTAATCCTAAGCTATGTGATTTTCTCATAAGGAGACATGAGGATTCTCATAATGGCTCATAATACTTTTCACAAAATACAAAGGAAATCATAGATACCCTTTATGGTGTGAATGTATGATGCTTTTGTGCATATTTTTTGGCAAGATTGTTTGGTTATTGGATCATTATTGAATGGCTTTTGTGGACTTAGTATATTTATTACATGCCTTTATGTGCCTTATCTTTGAGCTTAATGCATTTAAGATGTAAAATGTAATATTAAGTACTATATTAAGAAAAGAAATAACTGGACATGACCCTTTTGTAGGGAAAGTGATCCACAAAGACTTTGAGGTGCCTCTATTTTAGAGGGATGTGGCCCAACTAGATCCCTCCAATTTAGAAGTACGTAGATCCCCTTACCAGATAAGTCTGATTTAGATTAGTACCATGTGATGATGGTCGCACAATGAGCTCATGTACTAAAACAATCTATCCAAGGGCATGGAAAGAAAAGAATATTAAGGACGTGTTAATTATGAAAGTTAAGTGCGCCAAGTCAAAGTCAATAAAATTTCATAAAAGTGCATGCATTTTTATTTTCTCATATCCTTGGTTGTGAATGTTTCATATTACATTCTCTCACTCATATGCACACCTTATGATGTTGTAGTACCATGTGTTATATAAGATTAAAAGAAATCTATTTTGGGAACTTATGTTTTTGAAACCCCTTAAAATTGAACTTATGCATGGCCACCTTTTTATAATTTAAACCCGAAATGGTTGCAATGATTATGATGGCACATTAATTGTCCAATTGGAATCCTACTAAGAAATCTTATATTTCTTACTCTTGTGTTTTTCGTGTCATTTTCAGTGGATGCCGTTGGGCAGCATGATCATCTTTGTTGAGTTTGCTATCTTGCATTAGCACCTTGACTTGGTGTTGAATGTATTTGTGATGACTGCATGAGCTACTATGAGGATCTACATTGTCCATGGTTGTCAGTTCTATTCGCCAGTTATGTTCTTCCCCCCACAAGTTGTACGAGGATGTCACCCTGGATGAAGTGTGACATCCCTTTCATCCTCCAATGTACCCTATTGATGGAGAATCAGATTGTAATACTTGTCTAACCCTAACATAATCTATTGAGTCTGAACCTTTAGAGTTAGCATTCCCCTCCATGATATGACTGGCTTTAGATTTTTCCTCATCTATTGTGAGCCAGGCAAGCCTCCGAGGCATGGAAGAGGTTTCATCTACACCCCTGCGATACCCCAAGGTCGTAGGTGAGCCTGTGGAGGAGGGCATGGTGATGATGTACCCTAAGGATTTAGCAACGGCTTCGTCCCATTCTAGGGTTGAGAGATGATGCGAGATAGCACATGCAAAGCTTGGATGCAGGCATAGCTCTTTTTTTTTTTTTTAATAGTTTCAGCACTATCATTTTATGGCATTATGGTTGAGGAAGCTAATTATGTATTTTTTGTTAGTGTTTGAACTCCTTTTAGATATGGCTGTTTTGTTGGGCCGAATGTACGTCCCTTGGTTACCTTTTGTGGAACATATTATTATCTACTTATGTATCTAACGGCAATGGATAACTATTATTGTTAATGTTAAGTTCAATGTCCTTTATACTGCTTATATTTATTGCCCTGCAAGTATGTATGCTGTAAATGCTCAATTATATATGTTCATGATGCACTCACTGTTCATGTTTTTCAAAAAGTTTTCTTCTGCCCTTAGCAAAAAGAAAATTTACCCTTATTTTCATTATACAATAGTTTTAAAAAGCAAGGTAAGTTTTCACAAGCAAAAGTAACGACTAATAAATTTTGTAGTATAACTTAAGCATATTTTGAGCTTGTTATGCATTACATTTTGATATCAGAGTAGATCGTTCTTGTAGATCTTTGGGATGGCTTGACTATGCTTCTAAGCATACGCATTAGTTAAATGATACTCTAAGTCTCGTTTGCCTGATGGGATGTAGAAATTAGAAATGCATGATCGCCCATTTTGAATATAGTTAGTTGCTAATTCACTCGCCATAAATGTTAAGTCTGATGAACTCAATGTCTTTTGTTTTGCGTACCAGGAACTAATGGTATTAGGGAGGCATAGTAGGCCCCGTAACAAGCCTGAAGTCTTGAGGAAGTTATGGGGACACTCTACGAAATGGCTGCTGCCATGAAGGAGCAGGTTGTTGCCACTGATCGTATGATGGGGTAGATGGATCGAAGGTCTGAGGAGAACCTAGAGGGACACAATGGTGGAGTTGAGGTAGACCTAGAATACCTCAAGTTTATTGAGTTCAGGAAGGTGAATCCACCAAGTTTCAGAGGAGCGTACAACTCTAACTAAGCTGATGAATGAATCAAAGCCATTAAGAAGATCTTTATTGTGTTGGCTTGTATCGAGGAGCAGAAGGTGCCCTTTGCTACCTACATACTAGAAGCAGATGCTCAGTTCTGGTGGGTAGGCACCAAGAGGTTGTTGGAGGGTGCTTAGACTCATATTACATGGGATATTTTCAAGATGCGCTCTTATAAAAAGTACTTTCTTGTTTCTGTAAGGAAAGCAAAGGAACTTGAGTTCATGAGCTTGCATTAAGGAATCATGAACATTGTTGAGTATACTGCCAAATTTGAGGAGTTGTGCAAGTTCTTGATGATTTATCATATGAACTTAGAGGAGGATTGTGAGAGGATATGCTGGCATTAGTTGAACCCATGGGGATCCATGACTATGCAATGTTGGCCAACAAGTGTCGTATAGCGGAGGATTGCAACTGCAAGCTAGCTGTTGCAGAATCAGAGGTGTACAAGAAGTAGTTGGCACTGCAAAGGCAGAAGTTCAAGCAATAACCCCTAAAGAAGCTATGTTTTAAAGTGGAGGCTTCAATGGCAAACAACCCCAAAAGCTAGCTAGAAACCCACCAAAGTTCATTGAAGGTCAAGCCTACCCCAAGTATGGCAAGCACCATGGAGGATGCTCTTACTATGCTAGTCAGAATGCACGTTTCTGATGTGGAAAGCTTGGACACATGATCAAGGATTGCACTATCAAGTTGTTGCCCCCTGCCAGCAAGCCCCAACATTAAGGAAGGGTCTTTGCCTTCAATGCTGAAGAGGCCATTCAATATGATAACCTGATCCAAGATAAGTGTGAAGTTAATTGTAAGACCTTAATTGTGCTACATGACTCTGGTGTTACATACTCCTTCATTTCTTATGGTTGTGTAGATAGATTGAGATTGGCTATGTCTAAGTTACTTTACATGTTGATAGTTTCTACTCCAATCGGGAAATCAATTAAACTTGTCAATGTTGTTTGATGTCGTTTCTAAATTGATGGTAGGTCTTTTATAGCAAATTTGATTTGTCTTCCTTTGTTTGGTTTGGATTTGATTTTAGGCATGGACCGGCTTTTGGCTAATCATGCTATGACGAATTGTTCTAAATAGTCTATTGTGCTTCCCCTCATGCTTGTTAAGCCTATTGAACTTGTTTGTTTATTCTTATGCTCTATTAGAGTAGGAAGTTATGAGACTAACAATCAGGGATATATTCTTATGACGAGTGATACAGAACTCGAATAGGTGTTGGATAAGATTCCTGTAGTTAGGGAATACCGAGATGTATTTCCTAATGATATGCCCAAGTTTCCCTAGAAAGCGAAATCAAGTTTTCTATAGAGTTGGTACGTGGGATGGGGCCAATCTCTATAGTACCATATCGGATGTCCCCAATGGAGTTAATAGAGTCCAGTTAGAAGATTTGTTGGGGAAGAAGTTTGTGAGACCTAGTACCTCACCATGGGGGGCCCCAATGTTGTTTGTAAAGAAGAAGGATGGAAGCATGAGATTTTGTGTGGACTACATGCAGTTGAACAAAGTAACCGTAAAGAACAAGTATCCCTTACCTAGGATAGGTGACCTCATGGACCAACTGCGGGGAGTAGTTGTATTCTTAAAGCTTGATTTGAGATCTGGATATCATCAGATAAGGATAAAGGAAGAGGATATGCCTAAGACAATGTCATGACCTAACCCAGGACGTGACTGGCGCATAGAGGACACGTCCCCTAGCAAGCCTACACTAGACCTTTTCTAAAAAAATTGGGCAGAGTCTCCCTTATATTTAGGACTATTCCCAAATACAGATCCTCCACCTGCATAACAATCCAAACACACAAAATTCTTGGGGATCCAGGCATTCTCCAAATGCACCCCACAGCACACAATATAGGAGTTTAAATCATAATCATACTTACGAAAATATATACATACATATCCATCATGAACCTTAACCCATAATCGTTAAAATGCAACTTGACTGAACTAAAGACATGCTTTTTTATTACAAATTAAAGCGGATACAGGGAGGACCCTGACTGTGGACTAATGGAGCATAGCTAAGTATACAATTACACTTACGTAAGGTGCTTCTTAACACAATAACATTTAGGAAACCACACGAACAAAGTATGGACTTATTAGAATGACCAACACCTTTGGCTGACCATAAAAGTGTGAGCATGAGTCTGCACCTATCTAAAAGATGAAAAGGAGAGAAGAATGAGTCATATAGACTTAGTGAGAGATAATACATCTATAACAGTAGTGGAACAAGCTTTAACATTAACTTTTAGCAAAAATATAGCTTATAAGCTTCTTCAAAAAATCTCATATATCATTTTTATAGAAAAAGACTTTATCTATATGCTAATATACTATAAGATTTATGGTAAAACACACCTGAAGTATAATCTATCCTTAAAACATCCATAGGTCCTTAATCACCTTTTTCTTCCTATTGGATAAAACTTCTTTATAAACATATATAAACATAATGCTTTTTACAACTAGATGTAATAAATCATATACATATTAAGAATATAAGAACTGGGCTTAAAGATAGAAATACTTTCTCATAACTTGAAAAGTAAATACTTGATTCAAAATCATAATAAAACTCAAGGGAGAACCCTATTTCAGAAAATAACTGCCTGACTGGGCTTGCCCAGCAGTAACTGATAACTTCACACTTGTGCATGTTTATATATTCCGGACATGTTGGCCGACATGCCGCGCTAGCAATCACCCTGCTAGCTGGGTTATTCGAGGTGCACCAAGGCTAATGCTGCTGCCATTAGCAAATAGTTTTTGTTACAATTCCTCTCCTTAGGAAAGCACTCACACTTGCTAGGTCTTTACCATGCTTCATGTGAGCTCTTGACTTAAATTTTCTTTGAAACACATTTCCTTTCTTTAAAACTTTTCTAATTTCAAACTAGTTTTATAGCATCACTTAAGTAAACTCTTTTATTTTTGGTAATGAACATAAACTTTTTTAACATGGTATAGCTGAAATCAATGACACTGCCTAAACTCTTAAAACATTAGAACATAACAGTTCTCAATATAATCACAGGATAAAATTCATAATTCCTTAAAATTCTAATAGCATGAAACCATCCTTCTTCTATCCAGTTATTCAAGTATCAGAAATTAATTTCCAGATTTGCTTATCTCATACACACACACAGACACACACACACAGACACACACATATATATATTCAATAAGGTCACACATTGAAATGCTATTTTACTTTCTTTGAACTTTTATAACTCAAATCATAAACTTAACATTTAGAAAATCATACATATACATGAAACTAGCTAGCTATAGATACATCATCAACTCACAGTTCAAGTTGGGAAAGGAAGAAGCTCAAATTTCACGAAGCCTTAGAGCCACCAAGGGATTCTAGAGAGTATCTAACATGACAATTACATGAATTAGACTCCCACAACTTAACTATTCTGATAATTTACTAGGATTAGCTATATAGGGCAAAAACCCCCCAATTATAGAACCTAACCCCTTCCTCATGAGCTCAAATCTTGATTTCAAAGATAAACTAACTAATCCATGGCATAATAATGAGGGTTAAGCTCAAAAAGTACCTTAGAGAGTGGAGGAAAGCAGTAGAGTATGAGAAGAGCGGTGGGTCTCCTCCCACTATGATTTTCTCTCTCTAGAAAAGAGCAGAAAGAGAACTCCAAGTGAGAAGACCAAGTTAGATGATGAGGATGACATGAGGAAGATGAGTTTGGTGGTAGATTTGAGTGAAATTGGATAAATGAATAATGATTCCATGGGGGAAGAAGAAGGATGGGAGAGAGAGATTTCGGGGAAAATAGTGGAGAAGGGTTGAACCCTTCCTTTATTTCCATCTAGTGGGCGCCTGGGCATCGCGACTTGGCTGCCTAGGCACCTACCTGCTTGAAACTCCTTCTTTTGCAGCGCATCCAGCGCCTAGGCACTGTCTTTGGGTGCCCAGTCCTCTTTTTTTTTTTTTTTTTTTCTATCCATACCTCTAAATATCATCATACACTTATTTATATTTCTTAATTTTAAGTTAATGTCCATTAAGTTTAAAACATAAATGTAAATAAGGAAATACCCCCCATTTGAATCCAATAAAAATATTGGATAAATCAAACTCCTTAAAAATCAAAATTCAATTTTTGGCTTCTAGTACAAATTTCCGAAAACCCACATTTTCTTAAACTTCGAGCTAAAAACGAAAGGGTTAATAGCTTCCTAAAATTCCTTAAAAATCACTCTTCGATTCTTTGATATCTAAAGAACAATTACCGGACTTTTAATCCCTTGAGACTATTCCCATCATATGGCCCTCCAAGGAAGCATAGGATCCAAACTTAGAGCTTTCGTGGGGTCCGATAGGATGAAGTATCACAATTAGTACACTCTCAACATGGGTGTTACAGACAACCTTTAGGACAACATATGGGCATTATGAGTTCACGGTGATGTCTTTCGGATTGACAAATGCTCCTGTAGTTTTCATGGATTACATGAATAGAATTTTTAGACCCTACCTAGACAAGTTTGTAGTTGTTTTCATATATGATATTCTCATCTATTTGAAAACAAAGGAGGAACACGAAGAGCATTTGAAGGTTATGTTGGGAATTTTAAGGGAAAAGAAGCTTTATGCTAAGCTGTCGAAGTGCAAAGTTTGGACGAAAGAAGTAAAGTTTCTAGGGCATCTGGTGTCATAAGAAGGGATTGTATTGGATCCTAGTAAGATTAAGGTTATGATGAATTGGGAGAGATGAACTTCAATAATAAAGATAAGGAGTTTCTCGGGTTTAGCTAGTTATTAATGTAGGTTTATAAAAGGATTTTTGTAGATGTCTCTACCCTTAGCCAAGTTGATGACAAAGTATGCCCCTTTTGTGTAGACTGTTGAGTATGAGAAAAGTTTTCAAGAGTTAAAGGAGAACCCCGGTGTTAGTGTTACCTAACCCAAGTCGACTATTTGAGATTTATTGTGATGCCCCTAAGAGAGGCTTAGGTTGTATCTTGATGCAAAATCAGAATGTGCTGGCTTATGCTTCCAGGCAGTTGAAACCTCACAAAGTAAATTACCCAACCCAGATTTGGAGTTAGTAGTCGTAGTGTTTGCCCAAAAGATATGGAGGTATTATTTGTATGGGGTAAGATTTGAAGTGTTTTATGATCATAAGAGTTTAAAATATCTCTTTGATCTAAAAGAGCTGAATATGAGGCAAAGAAGGTGAAGAGAGTTCTTAAAGGTGTAACATCCCCACTTTAGTAAACGGAACGTAATGGAAACTTTGAATTATTCCTCTTAGGCAATGTTAGAATTTCTCAGGCAGCGCTATGCCATGACGATCCTCACACTTGGAATTATAGGGTAGTGTAACACTACCGTTGAAAATATGGCATTGCTATATGTTAAAAATTAGGAAATTACAAAAGTGCCCCTATCAACTTTTGTTAATTTCACTCTTGCCCAAAAGTTTTAGAAATTATACTTTAACCCCAAGTGGATGTTTTCACAATAACCCTAGAACTTTTCATACAATGACCTTTATGTCCCTACATCTATAAGATTACCAGAATGGGATTTTAAGCAGAGCAGAATCACATGGTGAAACCATAGAAGTTTAAATCTCTGCCGATTAGGCCATGGAGACAGTCTGGTGTGAAATGATGTGGGGTGCCCCTGGACTTGCTCAAAATTACGAAAATGTCATTAGTTACAGAAAATAGGAAATAGAAAGGCTTCAGATTTACAAAAATGTCTAATTTACTTCGTTAATTCACTTATTCGGTTTCAATAGTTATGTAAGGGCAATTAGAGGTTAACTAAATATTAATCAAGAGTTAATTAGATATTAGTTAGAGAGATTAGACATAAGATAAATTAAAATGAACATGTAGACATCTTACAGAACTATTAAGTAATATTTGACTGGTTTGGAGAAAATCGGTGAATATTCGGTATTTTAAACCACCAGAACCGAACCAGTAGAACTTTCTACTGGAATCCCTCACTTAAGTGGCTGAAATTCAGCCACTCCTACCACATATGAGTGGCGCCAAGTGTTGCTCAAGATAGTGGAAAAACTTGGCTTTACCTTTATTAGATTTTTATCGTTTTTGCCTAGTTGTTCGATTTTATCAACTACTTAAGATTAATTAGCATTCGATTAAATTTTTACTTAGAGCCAATTAAATATCATTTAGAGAAATTAGATATGAGAGAATTATATTGAAAGGCTAGGAAACTTCATAGGATTTTTTCAAAACCAATTTATCGATTTAAGGGAAATCGGTAAGATTTCTGTACTTTGAATTGTCGAAACTAAACCAATAGAAATTATACTATGAAAACCCTAGGATCAATGGCTAGGATTTAGCCAAACCACTCCCTCATGTGGCACCTTGATCAGCCATTGAAGGAGGGAAGCTAAACCAAATTCTATGATGGAGTTACATCCACCAATCAAATGAAAACTTGCTTCAAAAGTTTTTGTTTTTCTCTTTCTTCTCCCTTTAAATTTTGGCCTCCCCACAACCAGCCTCACCTTCCCACTCTCCTTCATCTTCTTCCACTTCCTCTCATCCTCAAATTCAAGCTCCAACCATCAACTTCACTCCAAGATCAAGTTCCACCACGATTTCACACCACCAAGGTAGGAATTCCAACTTCTTTTCTTGTTTTCTTTGAATTGGGTTGATTGGGACTCCACCTTCTTCCCTCTTTCTTGTATGATTCTGATGTTATCTTGAATGATAATGATGAATTAAGGCTGGTTTAAGTTGTATATGTGAGTTTGAATTGAAGATTGGAAGGATTGATTTAAGGAAAACATGAATTCAAGAAGAATTCAAGAAGCTATTAGGGTTTTCCCCTCGATGGTCCGTATGGCGGAGGGTACGGCTCTGCCTAAAACTGTTTGAAGTTGATGAATATATTTTTATATGAAACTATACATTCAAGGCTTTCCATAGATATAAAATATAAGGCCATTGGATTAGCATAGAATTAGTTATGAATTTTTGAAGTTTAAACTAGAAATCTGGATTCTTATCCGGGTAGTGTGAGTTGAGAAGGGTATAACTCACTCTACACAACTCCAAATTGAGTGAACCTAAGGTTGTTTGAAAGCTAACATGTAAGGGAGTATCTCATAAAAATTTTAGAACCAGATTCGTTGCCATCTGTTTCTAGCATACCAGTGAATTTGACTTAAGTTTAAATCAGGCTGAGATAGTGTTGTCTACAAGGTTCAAGTTTCGGGACTCATAACTCAAAATATACTCATGAAAATGACATGAAACTTAATTCATTTAAAATCTTGTTCTGTTAGATTTCATTTGATATAAATTTTAATGATTTCACCTAGATTTCTATTTTTAGTGAATTTTCACTTATAAGAGCACAATTCTAACTAAGAATAGGACAGCCTGAGGAAAAATACTTATATCTTGAGTTATACAAATCAAAATGAGATGGGACTAAAAGGGTTGGAAACTAGACACATAAGGCTATGACATATTCAAAATTTAGACTTAGATGAGTTGAATTGAGCAAAGAGTGAATTATAATAAAATCAGGTAGAATAGGAGGGAGTAAACTGAAAACCCCATAGATGCATGAATTGAACTTAATGAATAATGCTATGAATATCTATATAATTGCTGATCCATATTAAATTGCATGTTTGAAAGATTGTATTGGTTGTATGGCATTATTCATGGGGAAGCGGACTTGATCCATTATACTGCCGAATTTTCGGCAGGAATTTATGAGAACTTATGCTATAAGTGATTATGCTTTGAATATATTTATATTTACATGTCATGTTCATGTACATCAAGCATGCAAGCATAATTAGAATATGATATGAGAAATAAGGTATGAGACATATTCATGAATGCACCAAGCGTCCGCATGCATGACAAGATATGAAAAGGAAAAGATAATAAGAACTTGCAAGAAAGACGTACCAAGCTATCACGTGACGCATGGCATAGACCTAGCTAGCGTCGGCCAGAGCGGTACTGTCTAAGACTTGGGACAGCCCTCGACCAGATTTAAGGGGAATAGACCGGTGTGGGGGTCGAGGAAAGTAAACCCGTCACTCATGTATAGGTACGAGCTCGGACCTAAAAAGCAGGCTATTACCGAGGGGTGAGAGAGGCCATTCACCTCCGAGGGACCAAGTATAGAAAAGAGCAAGATCAAGTTGCAAGTTAAAGAAAGATACAAATTAAGTCAAGTGCACTTACATACATATAAGTACAAGCATCTTTATGGGCATCTTCAATTATCCCATTAAGGCACAATGCTTTTATGATTCTTGTTGAAGCATATTTATACTATTCGTATTTCTATATCTGTCATATGAAATGGCAAGTGGCTGTTAAAATATATCCCGCTTCGAGTAAGGTGTTTTCAACTTAAAATTGAACTACTATTTATTTATATGTGCTCATATTCTCATAATAAACCAAAGCAGCTAGAATGTTTATGATGACGCTGTAAGATTGGTTTGAGTTTACCTACTGAGAACCTTAGGTTCTCACTGCCTGCTTGTATGTTTTTCTTTTCCGTAAACATTTCAGCTGTAACGTCCGAAAAATTTTATCGTTAACAACTGAATTATTCGGTTTTATCAGATAAGTGAGTTTGATCAGAACTTGATTAAATATTTACTTAAAGCCAATTAAGTGTGATTTAGATGGATTAGGCTTGATGGAATTAGATTAGGAGCATAGAAGATTTCACAGAAAATTTTCTAGCTAATTTACCGATTTAAGAGAAATTGGTAAGACTTCGGTATTTCAAACTGTCGGAACCGGATCAGTAGAATTTTTCTATGAGTGCCCTAGAATTAACGGCTAAGATTTAGCCAAAAAACCCACCCAAGTGGCGCCTAAGGCAGCCCTTGATGATGGGAAGCTCAACCAAAATCAAGACTAAAATTGGATCCACCAATCACATGCATTCCACCTTCAAATATCTCACTTTTTCTCTCTTTTTCCCATCAGAAAATTCGACCAGCCAGCCAGCCTTTTCTAGTGCTGAAGCTCTTCTCTTTCTCTCCTCCTTGCTCTCATTTCTACGCCATTCACATCCATCTTCAAGTCTCACCTCAAGCCACCACCATCAAAGGCACAAAATTAGCCTAAACTACACAAGACAAGGTAGGAAATCCTACTTCTTCTCTTATTTTCTCTGATTTGCGGCCGTATGAGGAGCATGCTTAATCTGAGATTTGGATGTTTGATAGAGTGGTGATGATATTTTATAACTGGTTTTGCATGTATGTTGTGATAAAAATTGGATTTGAGGGCAAATAGCTTGAAGAAGGAAGATAAATCTAGAAGCTGTTAGGATTTTTCCTCGTGATCCATGCGGCGGAGTGTACGGCTCCGCCTACCGCCATTTAAATTGGATGAAACCATTTTTATATGAAACTATACATCTAAGGCTTTCCACACATATATCATATAAGGCCATTGGATTATTATAGAATTATTTATGAATTTTTGAAGTTTACCCTAGAAATCTGAATTCCTATCCGGGCAGTAGGAGTTGAGAAGGGTATAGCTCACACTATACAACTTCAAATTGAGTGAACCTAAGTTTGTTTGAAAGCTAACATGTAAAGGAATATCCCATAAAAATTTCAGAACCAAACTCTTAGCCGTTTGCTCCCAGTTCACCAAGGAAGTTGGCTTAAGTCTAAACCGGACTGAACTAGAGTAGTTTAGTAAGGCCAAGTTTCGAGACTCACAAGTCAAAATATACTTATGAAAATGACATAAAACTTAGTTCGTTTGAAATCTTATTCTGATAGCTTTAATTGCAAATAAATTTTGTATGAATTCATCTAGTTTTCTATTTTTAGTGAATTTTTGCTTAAAAGGACCCAATTCTGGCTGAGAACAGGGCAGTCTGAGGTAAATTGTTTACATCTAGAGTTATACACATCAAAATGAGATGGGACCAAAAGGGTTAGAATCTAGACATATGAGGCTATGACATATCCAAAAATTAGATTTAAATGAGTTGAATTGAATGAGAAATGAGGCACACAAAATTCGGGCAGAACAGAGGGGGTTAAACTGAAACTCTATTGATGTTTAAATTGAAATTGTTGATTGATATTATGAATATACATGTATAATTGCTGCTCTATACTGAAATTGTAAGTTGCATAAATGTACTGGTTGTCTAGCACTATTCATGGAGAAGCGAACTCGATCCGTTATGCTGTCGAAATTTCGGTAAGAAATTCATATGTTATGAAATTTATGACAATTTGAGTACATCATATGTAAAGAAACAAGCTAGATGTGCATTCATTTCATGGCATTATAAAGAATTCCACATCACTTGGGCCAGCCCCGGAATAAATTAAGGGGAATAGATCAGTGGGAAGGTCGGGGAAAGTAAACCCGGATCTGTATAAGAGCAGCTTGGTCTGGCGAACTATTACCCAGGAGTATATGGCCAATGACTCTTAGGGGACCAAGGATGGAAATAAGTTCTAATAGGTGAAAGCCTCCAAGAATAAGATGCATCTTCTCATTGCACATGCATATGTACATTGTAATACTTTTCTATTGATTGTTCTAGATCTCTGTTTATTATTTGTAACATGCTATTGTTCCACCATGATTACTGTTTGATTATATCAGTGTATCTGTTAACTAAAACTGAATTAGTTTCGGTGTATGCTTTACAAACGAGTATTTAAGTTAAATATCATCAATTTTACTATACTATTTGAAAATTATTGCACGACCGAAACAACTGGAAATGACAGCGATGACATGTGTATAGAACTAGGAATTCCTACTGAGAAATTTCTATTTCTCACCCTACTGTATATTACCACGTCGTTTTGGTCGTACAATAATTTTCAAATAGTACGGTAAAACCGATGATATTTAACTTAAATACTCGTTTGTAAAGCATACACCGAAACAAATTCAGTTTTAGTTAACAGATGCACTGATGTAATCAAACAGTAATCATGGTGGAACAATAGCATGTTACAAACAATAAACAGAGATCTAGAACAATCAATAGTAAAGTATTACACTGTACATATGCATGTGCAATGAGAAGATACATCTTATTCTTGGAGGCTTTCGCCTATTCGAACTTATTTCCATCCTTGGTCCCCTGGGAGCCATTGGCCATATACTCCTAGGTAATAGTCCGCTTTTCAGGACCGAAAGCTGGATTCTATACTGATGGATGGCTGGGTTTACTTTCCCCGACCTTCCCACTGATCTATTCTCCTTAATTTATTCTAGAGCTGGCCCAAGTGATGTGGAATTCTTTATAATGTCATGAAATGAATGCACGTCTAGCTTGTTTCTTTACATATGATGTACTCAAATTGTCATAAATTTCATAACATATGAACTTCTTACGGAAATTTCGGCAGCATAACAGATCGAGTCTGCTTCTCCATGAATAGTGTCAGACAACTAGTACATTTATACAACTTACAATTTCAGTATAGAGCAGCAATTATACATGTATATTCATAATATCAATCAACAATTTCAATTTAAACATCAATAGAGTTTCAGTTTAACCCCCTTTATTCTGCCCGAATTTGGTGTGCCTCATTTCTCATTCAATTCAACTCATTTAAATCTAATTTTTGGATAGATCATAGCCTCATATGTCTAGATTCTAACCCTTTTAGTCCCATCTCATTTTGATGTGTATAACTCTAGATGTAAACAATTTACCTCAGACTGCCCTGTTCTCAGCCAGAATTGGGTCCTTTGAGTAAAAATTCACTAAAAATAGAAAACTAGATGAATTCATACGAAATTTATGTCAAATAAAAGCTATCGGATAAGCTTTCAAATGAACTAAGTTTTATGTTATTTGCATAAGTATATTTTGACTTGTGAGTCTCGAAACTTGGCCTTACTAAACTACTCTGGTTCAGTCCGGTTTAGACTTAAGCCAACTTCCTTGGTGCACTGGGAGCAAACGGCTAAGATTTTGGTTCTGAAATTTTTATGGGATATTCCTTTACATGTTAGCTTTCAAGCAAACTTGGGTTCACTCAATTTGAGTTGTATAGGGTGAGTTATACACTTCTCAACTCCTACTGCCCGGATAGGAATCCAGATTTCTAGGGTAAACTTTAAAAATTCATAACTAATTCTATACTAATCCAATGGCCTTATATGATATATGTGTGGAAAGCCCTAGATGTATAGTTTCATATAAAAATAGTTTTATCCAATTTAAACGGCAGTAGGCGGCACCATACACTCCGCCGTATGGACCGCTGAGGGAAAACCCTAACAGCTTCTAGATTTATCTTCCTTCTTCAAGCTATTTGCCCTCAAATCCAATTTTTATCACAACATACATGCAAAACTAGTCATAAAACATCATCACCACTCTATAAAACATCCAAATCTCAGATTAAGCATGCTCCTCATATGGCCCCAAATCAGAGAAAATAAGAGAAGAAGTAGGATTTCCTTCCTTGTCTTGTGTAGTTTAGGTTGATTTTGTGCCTTTGATGGTGGTGGCTTGAGGTGAGACTTGAAGATGGATGAGAATGGGGTAGAAATGAGAGCAAGGAGAAGAGAAAGAGAAGAGCTTTGTAACACCCTAATAAACCCATACTACGCTTAAGTCGTATTACGGCGTTTTATTAGTTGTTACTTATGCTCGTGGAAAATTAAACTTCACTTGAAATTAAATTATGCGAAAAATACGGTAAGATTTTTTCTTTTTTTTTTTTTGAAATACATCATCGCTTTGCAGTGTTTTGAAAAGTAAAGCCTTGAGCGAGAAGTCAGATAAAGAAAGAGCGTGTCGCGTAAGATACATGACCCATTCTCATAAAACAAAAGAAAGATAAATAAATAGTAATTCACAAATACATTGCATTACATAACTAATCATTACATCCATATAGGTTCATAATATTTATATACATACATATATATAACAGCATTACATCGAAGAAAGCTCATGCTACAATTTCATTTTAACTCATTTGGACCTCAAATTTGAGTATGTTACAGTGTTGTGTGTCTATTTTCTAACCTCTTTGGTCCCATCTAATTTCGGTATCTATAACTCAAGATATCTAAACTTTATCTCGGCCTGCCCATTGACTAGCCAGAATCAGGCAACTAAAAGTAGAAATTCACTAAAAATCGAAAACTCACTCAAATCAGACGAAATTGGCCTCATATTAAAGCTAACAGGACAACCTTTCATATACAAAAAGTTCCATTTCATTTGCCTTAGTAGGGCTCGAGTTACAAGCCCCGAAACTGAGCCTTCCTGAACTGCCCTGTGTTGGCCTGCTTTGGACATAGGGTGATTTCTTCAAATCACTGGGAACAACTGAGTTGATAACAAACTCGGAATTTCTTTGGATATTGTTCTCCTATGTGTAAGCTTTCCAACAAAATTAGTTTCACTCGATTTGGAGTTGTATAGGGTGAGTTACACCCTTCCCAACCCATACTGCCTGGGTGGACGTCCTGATTCCTAGGTCGATCTTCAAAAATTCATATCTCTCTCAATATTAATCCAATGGTCTTATATGATATATGTATGGAAAACCCTAGATGTCTAGTTTCATCTAAAAATATTTCATCGGATTTGACCGATTGTAGGCGGCGCCGTACGCTCCGCCATCCGGACTGCCGTGAACTCTCCACCAAGACAGCACCCTTATCCATTTACTTCTCTTAGTTTTCTTCTTCTGATTCTACTTCTAACTCAAAATCTTCTATTAATCCAAGCATAATTATTTAATTCACACATCAAATAAGGTGAAAATGATTCAGCCCAGTCAGCCAAGTGCATGGATTTGATGCAAGAAATCAAAACCCCTACCTTTGATCTAAGTGTTTTGTGCTGAATTCTTGGAGTTTGGATGAACAAGGCTGGAACTTGGCTTGAGTTTTGGTTGTGTGAGCAAGAGAGAAAGAGAGCTGAAGGAGAAGAGGAAAGCAACGTGAATAATGGTCTGAATCAAAGGGGGAGGGTGTGTTATATAGGCATGAGTGAGAGTTAACTTGGAAGGTTGTGATTGGCCTCTAAACATAAGGACAAGTTTCAGCCAACCTTGCTCTCCACGTTGCCCTCTTTGTGTGGTAGAATCACTCTCCACGTCGCCTAAAGTGGAAGTAGTTTCCAGTATATTCTGGAAACGAAATCGGAACTCGTACACTCTATAAAGTCGGAACTCGTGAACCTCCTGTATATGAAGTCGGAACTTCAGAAAACATCCAGTCTCGTTGAAACTTGAAAGCAGAGCCTGGTGTGAAGCTAAGTACTTAAAGTCGGAACTCGGGAATTATAAAATTTCTATCCCGGAACTTGAAAAATATAGAAATGAGAGCTACTAATATTGGACTTAAGATCGGATCTCATACATTTGGAATCATAATGTCGGAATTCGGAATATATCCAGTTCATTTGAGCCTTAGAGATGAAGTCGGAAATCGAACATTTTGCCCTTTGATCGCTAAGGTCGGATTAAGTAAGTATGCTTTGAAAGTGTGAAGAGCGAACTCGTAAGTTGGAAGCATCAGTCACTTCATTTCAGCTCCTGAAATCGGAAATCGGAATTCATGCTGATGAGGTCTAAATTTATACACGCTTACACAAGGTCGGAAATCGTAAGCTACATGCATTAAGTCGTAAATCGTTGGCTGCATGCACAAGGTCGAAAATCGGAAGAAATCCCTTGTAAGCCTTGGAACGAAGTCGGAAGTCGAAACTAATATTGAGATCGGAAACTGAACTATAAGACAAACTCAGAAGTCGGAAGTCGTGGATGTTACATGAGAGCTTGGGCTTGTAGTGAGAGGATGAAAGTCACAAATGAGAGAGTGGGAGGGCTAGTTTGGGGCGCAAAAATGGGTGAGGGGGCTGATGGCTTTTGCTTCTCCAACAAGCAAGAGTGAGTAGGTGAGGTTTACTTCTTTTTCAAGCAAGAAAGCTAGGAACTTTGGGGTAAAAGAGTGAGTTGTGTTTCCTTTGAGTCTTGATACTTGGGTAAAAGGCTTTGTAGTGTTTTTGTCAATTGGTTAAAAGCATGAGATATCTTAGGATTGGCATTGAATGATTGTGATCACTCCAAGTGTCACAATCTTGATGAAGGAGAGTACAACTCTTGTCATGACTTAAGGGATCTACTAACATGGACTCTTAATCTAGTGGTGTATGATGAGAAGGCAATTGAATGGTTAGATGTGGCTCTTGCTTTGACCAAACTTTCAAACAATAATTAAAAGAAAGTTTCTACATCTTTATAATTGTTACAATTATCTAAATGCTACTTAATTCAATTGGCTTAATTACACATTAACACATTTTCAATGAAAAGGATTTTCCTCATTAATTATGTAAAGAAGATGTGAGGGTTAATATGATTAAGGTGTGATACTTATATGCTCTTAGTTAATTAGACTAGATCACCCTGATTTTATGTTCTAAGTCATGAATTAATAAGGATTGGGCAATTAGGCTTCAATTGTTGAATTTTCTAATTAATCGTTGACTTGCACTTATCTTATTGACTTGCCTTTAATTTACTAAGCCCTTGCTCTCGAGATTAATCGATTAATTTTTCAATTAATCGTTAACCTTTCTAATTAGCCAGGATCACAGAGCTAATTAACTTAGACAAAAATTGGGGATGTTACAAGCTTTAGCACTAGAAAAGGCTGGCTGGCTGGTCGAATTTTCTGATGGGAAAAAGAGAGAAAAAGTGAGATATTTGAAGGTGGAATGCACGTGATTTGTAACACCCTAATAAACCCATACTACGCTTAAGTCGTATTACGGCGTTTTATTAGTTGTTACTTATGCTCGTGGAAAATTAAACTTCACTTGAAATTAAATTACGCGAAAAATACGATAAGATTTTTCTTTTTGTGAAATACGTCATCGCTTTGGAAAGTAAAGCCTTGAGCGAGAAGGTAGATAGAGAAAGAGCGTGTTGCATAAAATAAATACCCAAATATCATAAGACAAGAGAAAGGTAGATAAATAGAAATTCACAAATACATTGCATTAATTAACTAATCATTACATCCATATGAGTTCATAATATATATATATATATATAAACATTACATCGAAGAAAGCTCATGGTCATGCCATGACCTAAGTACTAGGTACTACTACAGACTTCAATGACAAAGCTCCTCTCAAAAAGAATATGCGAAGATGTAGGGTGACGGTCGCTATGAGTCCCAAAATAGCTTCGTCTGGCACTCCACGTCGTACGTCCACTCGTAGTGCGGTGGCTCCAAGCTCCACTCCATTGGGTGTGCCAACAAAAATCTAGTGACGATGCGGAAAAGTAACTAGAGTGAGAAATAAGATTTCTCAGTAGGACTCAAACCTGACACAAAGGTGTCATCGTCATCGTCCCAGCCACTTCGGTTTTATAATGAAAACAGTGGGCATGCATAAAGTTCAGTTCTTCGGTTTTCAAAAATGTGAGTATCCGAAGTGGATTCAATTTTAACATACTCTCTAATCATTTATATCATAACATACATGGGCATAAGTATAAGCACATAAAATATTCATGATTGTACTATAAGCTTCTCTTAACTTTTTCTCTTTAAAGGTTTGGACCGAAGTCCCTTTTCTTTTCTTTTCTTAACTTGACTTATCTTAAGTCCTTTTCTTTTCTTAACTTGACTCATCTTGAGTCCTTCTCTTTTCACCCACTAAACATAAGTGGTAATGAGCTCATACCGTGGCCGTCGCCACCATAAAATTTCGGTACTTACACTAGCTGGGTCATGCCATGCCTCATGTAAGCCCTATCCCCTATACTCACACTAGTCTGGGTCATGCCATGCCTCATGTGAGTCGTGGGTGAGGAACTTACTTTGGGTCACCTTCCTTTGAAGGATCACACCCTTAGTTTACCTTCTCTTCTTATTAAAGCTTATGATGCAAAATATTTCTAAGTCCACAATTTCTACAAAATTTCGTGCATAAGCTAGGCAGAAGCTTCCCAAAATTTTGCCAAATAGAATACCAGTATCACAGCATCATATCATATCATCATCATCATATCATCATTATCATGGCATCATAATCACATCATCATCATAACATCATGCTTACAACATAAACAGAGGCATATTCTCAAGCAAAGTCTTATGAGCTTAGCTTAGTAAAGTAGGTGCAAGCTTTTACATTGGCTTTCGTTTTATTGATTCCTTCTTCTCAATTATTCTAACTTGACTTATATGATTTTCATATTTTAATTTGGAAGATTTATAGTTTAGGTTTTGCATTATAGTTTGATTAGAATCTTATGAACTTAATCTAGTACATTAACTACATTTACATTCGGTTTTTCGTTTTATTCGTTGCTCTTGCTAAGGTGAGCTTAGTATTTTATTGTATCTAGTCTTCATTAAGTAAATTATGAAGTTTCATTACTTTAGGCTAAGGCCTTTTACCTTTTTAAGTCATTTATGCATAGTCTTACTTAAGGTTAAGTTTTGACAGTTTTACTTTTACCCTAGGCAGTAACTTTAAAAATTCACCATAATTTGGTATTTTATCGTTTTAATGCGAAATTTTATATGGTTATAGGGTTATGAGTCTAGTTTTTAACAAAAGAAGTCCCACTCAAAAATTCGTTGTCTAACTCCAGTTATGCATATTTTATTCTGACTGTTCAGTTTCTAAGTTCACTCCCGGTACAGTGGATTGTTACCTCTCATTATAATTGCTCAGAAGGAATCTGAGAAAACTGTTTTATGGGTTTGTTCCTCTATGTCTTAGCTTTCATTTAAACTTCGTCTCACTCAAAAATCATTTTTGTAGCTCGAGTTATACACATTTTAGTGTAGACTGCCCAGACAGAAACCAATCCGAGAACAGCCCACTTTGAAAAATCATATCTCGCTCATTTTAACTCCGAATCTTATGTATTTTATATGTATGGAAAGCTCTCTGAGTCTATTTTCATATAAAATTGGTTCCACTAATTTCTGAGTTTTCTGGAAAAAGTTATACCATTCGGTTTACAGACTGCTAGAAAATCCAGATTTAACGTTTTGATTTTTCTCATGTTTTCTCCAAAACACTCAACCTCACTTTCAAGAAACCATTCTCAAGTTATAAAACACTCATATACCATGAAAGATTAGTGAAAAACTAACATGTTGGAGTTCAAAAATATTGAGTTCAGCCATGCATCACACCAAACCGAAAACATGTTTTCAACAAACAACCATACAAGCAACAACATCTCATTTTATGACAAGAATGGCTATGATGCCCATAATCAATCTTTAAAATCACCTAGCTATGGAGAGCATAGGAGTTCTAAAGCTTGAAAAACAAGAGAGAAAAAGAGTTTAGAGCCACTACCAAGAAGCTTTCTTTGAAGGAATTTGTGATGGAAGAAGATGATGGTGGTGGTATTCTTCCTCTTGGATCTTGAAAGAGGCTTGGTATGTGATTGTCTTTGATTCTCCAAGAACAAAAATGGTGGCTCTTGAAGAGCTTGTGAGTGGGATGAGGAGAGGAAAGGATGAGAGAAGTGGAAGGATTCTAGAGAGAAGTTGGAGAGTTTAGAGAGAAGGAGGAGAATTTTGAAATTGAGGAGAGAGAAGAGGATGAGTGAAATGAAAATGAAGAGAGAAAGAGAGAGGGAGGGAGGCGTACAAGCCGGGAGGGCGCTAATTGCCCTTGCTTCTCTAACAAGCTAGGAGTGGGTGAGTTTAGCTAGGTTGAAGGCTAAGAACTTTGGGGTAAAAGAGAGGGTTGTATTTTCCTTGAGTCTTGGAGGCATTCTAATGTCCAATTTATGTTTTTCTCTAGGGGTTAAAGGGGAGTACCCCTCTTAGGATTTGGTTGCTTGTCTAAGACTCATCCAAGTGTCAAGATCTAATGGTGGATGACAAGGATCCTAGTCTTGGCTTTTGATCTAATGGTGTAGGATTAAAGAGATTGAATGAAGGGTGAGATGTTGCTCCTCCTTGGTATGTCTTTTTAGGGCATATGCATGGAAGAACTTTTATCTCTAAATGTTATTAGAATTATTTAAATGTAATTTAACTTAATTGGCTTAATTACCCATGAGTTAACTCTTGTCAATTACACTTTTTATGAGGTCTTGCATTACGGTTAAGCGTATGCTTAATTTGGGGTTTAATTTTTCAAGAGTTGTCTTAAGTGTCTTAATCATTATAAACTTAATTAGTAAGGTTAGGTTGTCTTACTTTTGTTTTGGCACCTTCGAGTAATTAAGGATTAGACGATTAAGGTTTTATTAAAACGCTTAGGATATTATGATTAAATTGTTGGCTAGACTTAATTTACTAAGCTCTTGCTCTTACTCTTGAGATTAGCCGATTAGTTCTCAATTAATCGCTAATCTCTCTAATTAGCCGGGAACACCGAGCTAATTAACTTAGGTAAAATGGGGATGTTACATGATTGGTGGATCCAACTTTAGTTTTGATTTTGGTTGAGCTTCCCATCATCAAGGGCTGCCTTAGGCGCCACTTGGGTGGGTTGTTTGGCTAAATCTTAGCAATTGATTCTAGAGCACTCATAGAAAAATTCTACTGATCCGGTTTTGACAGTTTGAAATACCGAAGTCTTATCGATTTCCCTTAAATTGGTAAATTGGCTTGAAATTTTCTGTGGAATCTTCTATGCTCCTAATCTAATGCCATCAAGCCTAATCCATCTAAATCATACTTAATTGGCTTTAAGTAAATGTTTAATCAAGTTATGATTAAACTCACTTATCTGATAAAACCGAACAATTCAGTTGTTAAAGATAAAAATTTTCGGACGTTACATTTCTACCCTCCTAAAAAAAAATTTTGTCCTCAAAATTTAGTACCTGAGAATAATTCGGGATGTTCTCTCCTCATATCAGATTCTAATTCCCACGTATAATCCGCTGAGTCTTCACGTCCCCATGCTACCTTCACCAATTGTACCGCTTTATTCCGAAGGTGTTTGATACTCCTGTCCACTATCCGTGCTAGGGGGACATGAAAAGTCAAGTCATCCCGCAATTGGATTGATTCAGGTTCCAACAAGTGAGCAGGATCTGGCTGGTATCTTCTGAGTTGCGAAATGTGGAAAACATCATGAAGGTTGGATAGATGTGGAGGTAAGACAACTTGATATGCAACTGGCCCGATTCGCTTTAAAATTTGAAAGGGACCTATAAAGCGAGGGCTTAGCTTTTTGACTTTAATGGCTCTACCTACCCCCGTTGTGGGTGTGATTTTAGAAACACATGGTCTCCTTCTTGAAACTTCAAGCGTTTCCTCGAAACATCCGCGTAGCTCTTTTGACGGCTTTGAGCTGCAAGTATTTTACTACGGATTCTTTTGATTTGTTCTGTAGTTTGTCTGACTAGTTCTGGACCCAACAGATTTTGTTCTCCTCGTTCATACCAACATAGGGGAGATTGACACTTTTGCTCGTATAAAGCCTCATATGGAGCCATGCCGATGCTAGCATGGTAACTGTTGTTGTAGGCAAACTCGGCTAACGGTAAGTACCGATCCCAATTCCCCCGTTGTTCTAGAGTGTACGCCCGCAACATATCTTCCAAAGTCTGAATCGTTCGCTCTATTTGGCCATCCGATTGCAGATGATATGCAGTACTTAGACATAGCTTAGTACCGAATGCTTTCTGGAGTGCTCCCCAAAACTGTGAGGTGAACCTTGGATCTCGATCAAAAATAATTGTTAAAGGAACACCATGTAATCGTACTACTTCTTGAATATATAGTTGAGCCAACTTTTGTAACATCCTAATAAACCCATACTACGCTTAAGTCGTATTACGGCGTTTTATTAGTTGTTACTTATGCTCGTGGAAAATTAAACTTCACTTGAAATTAAGTTACGTAGAAAATACGGTAAAATTTTTTTCTTTTTTGAAATATGTCGTCACTTTGGAAAGTAAAGCCTTGAGCGAGAAGGTAGGTAAAGAAAGAGCGTGTCGCATAAAATAAATACCCAAATATCATAAAACAAGAGAAAGGTAAATAAATAGTAATTTACAAGTACATTGCATTGCATAACTAATCATTACATCCATATAGGTTCATAATATTTATATACATACATATATATAACAGCATTACATCGAAGAAAGCTCATGGATGTGCCATGATCCAAATTCTAGGTACTAAATGCAAACTCCAATGACAAAGCTCATCTCAAAACGAAATATACGAAGATGCAGGGTGACGGTCGCTATAGGTCCCAAAATAGCTTCATCTGGCGTCCCACATCGTCCGTCCGCTCACAGTGTCGGGGATCCATGCTCTACTCCACCGGATGTGCCATCGGATTCTGGTGACGATGCGGAAAAGTAACTAGAGTGAGAAATAAGATTTCTCAATAGGACTCGAACCCGACACGGAGGTGTCATCGTCATCGTCCCAGCCACTTCGGTTTTATAATGAAAACAGTGAGCATGCATAAGGTTCAGTTTGTAGGTTTTCGAAAACATAAATATCCAAAGTGGATTCAATTTTAACATACTCTCTAATCATTTATATCATAACGTACATGGGCATAAGTAAAATCACATAAAACATGCATGATTGTGCTATAAGCTTTACTTAACTCTTTCTCTTTAAGGGTTTGGATTGAAGTCCCTTTTCTTTTCTTTTCTTAACTTGACTTATCTTAAGTCCTTTTCTTTTCACCCACTAAACATAAGTGGTAATGAGCTCATACCGTGGCCGTCGCCATCATAAATTTCGGTACTTACACTAGCTGGGTCATGCCATGCCTCATGTGAGTTGTGGGTGAGGGGAACTTAGATTAGGTCACCTTCCCTTTTGAAGGATCATACCCTTAGTTCATTATCTTCTTATTAAAGCTTATGATGCAAAGTTAGTCTGATTCTTTTTCCACATTTAGGCGTTACGTATCGTCGTCCCCAAATGTGGTTTCTTTATCAATCACCTCTGGGCGTTACGTATCGCCATCCCCAGGATGTTCATATTTATTAATCCTTTCATGTATGTCAGTACGCATCATATTATCAACATATCATGTTCGTATCAACATCGTTCACTATCATATCGTCATCATATTATTGTCATTCTTATCATCATCATACCACTATCATAATCATCATCATATCATATCATATCATCATCATCATCATCATATAATATCATCATCATCATGTCATCACCATAACATCATGCTTGCACATAAACATAGGCATATTCTCAAGCAAAGTTTTATGAGCTTAACTTAGTAAATTTGGTGCAAGCTTTTAATTGAGGTTACCTCTTGTGTATCCTCTTTTATTAGTTGTAGGGCCAATTTTGTCTAATATCCTTTTTGATACTTTTTAAGTTGAGTTATGAAGGTTTTCCAATACTTAATATAAGGGTATTAATGTCTTAAAGCTCATTCTTCATTAATCTTTAACTTTTACCCTAACCAGTTTTACTTTTACGGTGGGGCAGTAACTTCAAAAATTTACCATAATTTCATCTTTTACTCTTTTATTTCGAATTTTGGTATGCTTGTACTTCTCTGAGTCTATTTTTAAACAAAAGAAACCCCACTCAAAAATTCATTTTGTAGCTTGAGTTATACACATTTTATTCTGACTGTTCAGACTTGAAAGTTCATCTCGGGTCAGTGATTTTTAAACATTACTGTGAACTCCTCACAAGAAATCTGACAAAACTGTTTTATGGGGATGTTCCTCTATGTCTTAGCTTTCTAACAAATTTGGTCCCACTCAAAAATGTTCTGTGTAGCTTGAGTTATGCACGTTTTATTACCTACTGCCCGGACAGAAACCCATCCAGGAACAGCAGACTTTAAAAATTCGTATCTTTCTCATTTTAAGGCCAAATCTCACATATTTTATATGCATGAAAAGCTCTTTGAGTATACTTTCACAGAAAATTAGTTTCATTGTATTTATAGTTTTTTGGAGTGAGTTATACTGCACGCTTTACAGACTGCCAGAATTTCCAGATTAACTCGTTTTTAAGTTTTACATATCAAGCTTGTGAAAATGTTTCTATACCACTTCAAATCATCATTTTTATGTTTTATCTCATTACCATATCCAATGTTTCAGTCACCAAATCAGTATTTTACCACAAAATAGAGCAAGATACATAAAACCATCATGCCACATAATCTCATTTTAAAACAACACTTTCAACAAGACAAGAAAACCCATAGGGAAAAAGTATGGTCATGAGACCTTGGAGCAAGCTTTATAACCACCTAACTATAAAGAGATTAGGGGTTCTAAAACTTGAAAAAAAAACACATGGAGAAGAAGGATAGAGTCACTACCAAAGAAAGCTTTCTTGAAGGATTTGGGATGAGGAAGAGGTTGAAGAGAGCCTTCCTACTTGGGAGCTTGAAAATGGGGCTTGTATATGAGTGGCCTTGTTTCTCCAAAGACCAAAAATGATGGTCCTTGAAGGGATGGTGATGGTGGTGATGGAAATGAAGTGAGAAGTAGTAGAGAGATTGGAAGAAGAACAAGGAAGATTGGAAGAACAAGAGAGTAGGAAAGAGACTTGGAGAGAGGAGAGAGCTTTGTGTCTTTGGGTGAGGAAATGAAAAATGAAGTGAGGGGGAGAGAGGAGAGGCTGATTGGCGCAAAAGGGGAGGGAAAAGAGTGATGTGATTTTGCTTCTTTTGCAAGCAAGGAGGCTAGGAACCATGGGGTAAAAAGATGAGTTGTGTTTCTCTTAAGTCTTGGTGTTTGGGTAAAGACCATTTAGTGTTTTCTCAAGTGGTTAAAGGCATGAGCTCTCTTAGGATTTGGCTTGGATGGCTAAGATCACTCCAAGTGTCACCATCTTGATGGAAGAGAGTACATTTCTTGTCATGACTTAAGGGATCTACTAACATGGACTCTTGATCTAGTGGTGTATGATGAGAAGGCAAATTGAATGGTTAGATGTGGCTCTTGCTTTGACCAAACTTTCAAACAATAATTAAAGAGAAGTTTCTACATCTTTATAGTTGTTACAATTGTCTAAATGTTAATTAATTCAATTGGTTTGGTTACACATTAGCAAATTCTCAATGAAAGGATTTTCCTAATTAATTAGGTAAAGAAGATGTGAGGGTTAATGTGATTAAGGTGTGATACTTATATGCTCTTAGTGAATTAGGCTAGATCACCTTGATTTTATGTTCTAATTCATGAATTAATAAGGATTGGGCAATTAGGTTCTTAATTGTAACCTTTAGTGCATTATGTTTCAATTGTTGAATTTTCGAATTATTCATTGACTTGCACTTATCTTATTGACTTGCCTTTAATTTACTAAACCCTTGCTCTCGAGATTGATCGATTAATTTTTCAATTAATCGTTAACCTCTCTAATTAGCCAGGATCACAGAGCTAATTAGCTTAGACAAAAATTGGGGCTGTTACAACTTTTCTAGAGGAGAATTCGCTCGAATGGGTAAAAAGTGAGCAGACTTGGTTAGTCTATCCACTATGACCCATATGGCGTCATATCCTGAGGAGGTCCTTGGTAAACCCATCACGAAATCCATGGAAATGCTTTCCCACTTCTATTCTGGAATCTCTAAAGGTTGTAATGTCCCTGCCGGCTTCTGATGCTCTATTTTCACCTTCTAGCAAGTTAAACATTTATTCACAAAATTGGCCATATCTATTTTAAGGCCTGGCCACCAAAACATCTTTTTGAGGTCTTGGTACATCTTGTTAATGCCAGGATGTATAGTAAACTCACTCTTATGGGCTTCCTCCAAAACCTTCCTCCTAAGGTTGTCCTCCTTAGGTACACATATCCTCCCATGATATCGCCATATTCCGTCTGCATCTTGGGAGAATCCTGTTAGCTTGCCGGATTGTACTAGTCGCACTGTATGCTGGAAGTCATCACTCCCTTGCTGTGCTTGCTGGATTTGGTCTTTAAAAGTACTAGTTATCTTAAGGTGGTGCAATTGAATGGCACTGGGGGTTATAGAGATCCCCAAGTTGAGAGTTTGGAAACTCTCTATAAGTTCCGCTTCCTTGATCATCATCCATGCCATTGTCAAGGATTTTTTGCTTAGGGCATCTGCTACCACGTTTGCCTTGCCTGGATGGTACTTCAGGTCGAACTCGTAATCTTTAAGAAACTCCATCCATCTTCGCTGCCTCATGTTTAATTCCTTCTGATCAAAAAGGTATTTCAAGCTTTTGTGATCAAAAAATACTTGAAACTTCATTCCATAGAGATAATGTCTCCACATCTTCAAGGCAAACACTATCGCTGCCAACTCGAGGTCATGCGTTGGATAGTTTCTTTCATGAGTTTTCAATTGCCTGGAAGCATATGCCACAACGTTTCTGTTCTGCATTAGTACACACCCCAATCCTTTCTTAGAAGCATCACAGTACACTTCGAACGGTCCATGAGTATCCGGTAAAATAAGTACTGGGGCTATTGTCAACTTTTCCTTTAATTTTTGGAAGCTCTGCTCGCACTCGGGTGTCCATTCAAATGGGGCATTCTTTCTGGTTAATTTGGTTAAAGGTAGAGCTATTTGAGAGAAGTTCTTAACAAATCTTCTGTAGTATCCTGCCAACCCTAAGAAGCTCCTGACTTTCGTGACTATCATCAGTCGTTCCCAATTTAATACTGCTTCTACCGTACTGGGATCCACTGAAATTCCCCCATGGGATACTACGTGGCCGAGAAATTTTACTTCCTTCATCCAAAATTCACATTTGGACAACTTAGCGTAAAGTTTCGTCTCTCTTAGAATCTGTAAAACTACTCGCAAATACTCTGCATGCTCCTGTTCCGTCTTCGAGCAGACAAGTATGTCGTCAATGAACATAACCACAAATTTATCAAGATATGGCCTGAATATTCGGTTCATGTAATCCATGAATACTGCTGGTGCATTCGTCAATCCGAAGGACATCACAGTATATTCATAATGTCCATAACGAGTCCGAAATGCCGTCTTCGGAATATCTTCTTCTCGAACCCGAATCTAGTGATATCCAGACCGTAGATCAATCTTGGAAAATACAGTAGCCCCTTGTAGTTGATCCATAAGATCATCAATCCTTGGTAACAGATACTTGTTCTTGATTGTCACCTTATTTAACTACCTGTAATCTACACAGAGTTGCATACCTCTATCTTTCTTCTTAACTAACAAGACTGGGGCTCCCCAGAAGCTGGGTGGATTAGCCTTCCAAAACTCAGCAAATTTGAGATATTCCAGATCCATCCCAGGGCCATTATGATTTCCCCCATGTTCTGTCTCTGACTGCCTTCCTAGTTGGCCCATCATTTGAGTTGCTACAGCTGCCTGTTTGCGCATAGCCTGCGCCATCTCTCGTATTGCGTTCAGGAACTCCGTGGATTCCTCTTGGGCTGGGGAAGTTCGCGGTCTACCTCGCCTTCCAGAAGCCATTAAGTTCTGAACACACAAAACAAGAGTAATTGAGTTGATCAGGCTCAATACTAAGTTCGGTGTGCTAGTAAATAATAGCATACAGTTAGGCAAACTCCTTCACGTACGTCCTATCCATATGGGCAACACTCAAAACATAATAAGATCTAGAGAATACAGAGCATATGCGAAGCATAGTCAGTCCAATCCTCAGGCCTATATTAGGATGAACTGCTCTGATACAAAAAATGTAACACCTTACTAGACAAAGTACTATGTTCAAGTCATAATAAATTATCTGATAAGTGATTACGTATAATACAGGAAATAGAATTTAACCAGTATCATACGTAATCACTTATCAGATAATTTATTATGACTTAAGCATAGTACTTTGTCTGGTAAGGTGTTACACCAGCACCCAAGTTGGCGATCAAGTGCGAAGTGGAGTACTGGGCCTATCATTGAGTAAGGATCGGGCATAAGCTAGACCAAGAAACTATTGAAGCTTGCTGACAACTAGTCGGATGTAGACGTTGCGTACCATGCTAGTTACAATTTCCTTAAAAGTGTAATTATTTTATTCTCTATGTATCAAAGATTATTAGTCAGTAATAAAGTGAGTAGTTAAAGAGCCATGTATTATATTTTTCATATTTTAAAGATTTCTTAGCACAGTGACAACTTTTTAATAGAACTCTATGACTCGAGCATGCTTATATATAGAGGTTGTTACAAAAGGACTATGAATTTGGGTTGAATTATCATCCCAGGAAGGCTAACATGGTGGCAGATGCTTTAAGTCGAAAGTCACTACATGCATCTTGGATGATAATTAAGGAAGTTGAGCTGGTGCAAAGTTTTGGAGACCTTAATCTTGGATTTATCCTGACCCTTTATAGCTTAAGATTGAATCAGATTAGGGTAATGAGTAATTTCAATGGCCAAATTACTCAAGCCCAAAAGGAGAAAGAAGATTTTCTAAGAACCATAGCATTAGTGGAAAAAGGCAAGTTGAAGGGCTTCACTTAAGGTACGAATGGATTATGGAAATTCAAAGGAAAAGATTGCATACCCGCAAGTGGTGACCTCAAAAGAAGGATTTTGGAAGAGGCTTGATGAGTAATATTTTGATACATAAATTAACTCTCATATTTAGTGTATTGAGGCTCTTTTGTGCTTAATTTATCAATGTTGGACACATTTTATGAGTTGGGCTCTAGTTGGGCTCAATTATATTTTTCAGCATTATTGTAATTTTATACTATTTCTGTACTATAGGCATATCTTGAGTTGTAGATATCTAAAAATTACAAATTTTATATTGTAGCAAAGATGAGAGAAATACCTACAACATTGATGAGAAGTCAACAACTAATTCAGATGTCTAATGGGTCGAATTGGGCCACGAAGTCAGAACAAGGCTGTTACACTGGAACCGGAGTAGTGTGCACTAATTGGGCCATAACGTAAGTTGTAGACATTGGATTGAGGCAAAACTAGCGCCATTTGAAAGCTAAGACATAAAGCATCAATTCATATGAAGATACTCTCCAAAATAATGACATCTTCATGGATTTATTGGCTGTTAAAAGGGACTGACGCGAATACACATACAACCTGAACATGTTATAAAGATTGGGCCATAACTCTCTCATTTCAAGTCCAAATTAAGCAAATTGGGTGTCCACTTAAAGCTGAGAGGCAGAGGATTAATTTGGGATCAAGGCCATTTTTGAATTTTTATATTTTAGGTCTGACAAGTAGTGAGAAGAGAGATGCGAAGGAGGACTCATCTCCAACTTTTATTTTTTTTCATTTTTCTCTCTTCTCTTCTCTTTTCCTCTCCTCTTCCTTTCTTTTCCTTTCATTTTGGAAGACACTTGTTTTGGGTTCTAGTTTGTAACCTTCATTGCTATGGAGGAGTAGGACTTCAAGCTAGTTCAAGGAGACTCCAAGGGTATTATGGTTGTAATATTGGAACCCTATGCTTGAATTTTAATCTTGTTTGTTTTCTTGATTCTTTGCCCTCTTTTATTTGCAAACTTGCATTGAATGGTATTGATATGTGGGTTTATGAATGAGAATTAATTGGGTAATTGCTAATTGGTCAATTGGTATGAACTTGATTAGTTAAAGAATTAGGAATTGGGTTTAGGTTCAAACCTAGGCTAATACAATTGGGGCTAGAAATCAACATAGGTTAATTAGAGTTGAGGTCTCAATTATCTAATCAATTATGTGTTGGTTGAATTCCTAGAGTTCTCTAGGTAGAATTGTGGAGTTGTTAGTAGAGGTCTCTCTAATAGCTCAAATTAGCCGCACTCCATGTGTTTGATATATTGTGCGTTAATGATTAATTCACCTTATACCTAAGGAACTCTTTGAACTAGTGTTTTTATTTTCATCTAATTTTCTTTTATAGCTTATTGACTACATATTTGCACATACCCCATTGTTACTTAACTAGATAGCAACAACATCCTTGTGAGACAACCTTGGTTGCACTATACTTCAAATTTAGTATAATTAAGTATTTTAAAATTATAATTTGGAGTAGACTGCGACACTTGCTACCAAATTTTGGTGCCATTGCCAGGGATGTTGGTGCTATTTGACTTGTAAATACCTGCAAACACTTACACATACTTGCACTTGCTTTATTTTTCACGATTTTGGTTGTTTTTTGGTGTTTTTAGGCTAATTTTGGGTGCTGTCTTGTTCTGTTTATGTTCAGATTACTTTGAAACTTTTTAGTCCAAAGGTTTTTGGCATTCTAAGCAAGACTCACTCCTTGTAGTGAGCCCCACCTTGTTTTTGCCAAATTCAATCGTTTTCACCATTTTTTTCGATTTATTTTGATTTTTCTTGCATTTTTTAATATTTTCTTTTATGTCTTCCCTTTTTGTTTCTTGTTTATATAACCCAAAACATCTTTTGCAGTATTTTCTTAATTGTTTTAAGCCATTTTAGAGTAGTTTTTAGTTTCTTCTTCCGTTTAGTTTACTCATTTCTACTTTTCTAACATGTTCACTAACTCATCTTTTAGTTCCTAGACATATGATTGTTAGAATATTGCAGGAACTGGAGCAGTTGATGAGGATTCTTACCAAAGAATGGAACACCAGCTGCATGAGATAAAGTGCTTAATAGTGCAATATACCATGAGAAATCACATCTAGCAACCACAACAGGGATATGACCCAAGTTCCGGTATGTACCAGTCTGACTGGTATGATGGTGTTGATCAGGGATATGGGGGTGTTCCATTACAGCAACCCTATATTTTTAGCAGCAGTTCCAACCTTTACTCCCCTCATTCAACAACACTTGCATCTACTCCAGGAGCCATATGAGCAACCACAGCTTGAGTTATCACCTGCATATCATTAGGCTGATCCACTAGCCACCTCACTTGAGCCTTCTCTAGAAGATTTTGTGAACTAGTTGATGGAGAGCAATCTCTAATGGCAGCAAAGGATTGATGCAAACATTCAAGGCTTGCAAACACAATTGAGCCAATTAACTTCTACATTGAGCAAATTGTAAGCTCATGAGTTCACCCAACTCTTTTCCGATACCGTTATGACTCAGGAGGGGAATATGCCAGATGTGCAATCACATAAACTAGCTGAGGGGATTGGCGAGAGTCAAGATATAGTTAGGCCACTAGATGAGACACCATAGGAGACAATGGTTGAGGAGATATCTCATGATCTTGTTGGTGCTAAGAAAATGAACATGTCTACATGCATGGATATTTCCACTTCTTTAGAAGACCCAATGAGTCACCTCTCAGCAGAATTTCCTGAGCTAACTACTGTTGACATTTTTGCTAGATTCACATGTGTTGACTATAAGGTGAGTATATCTGCCTTGTATGTGCAGAGATTGAGGCATGTCTGAGGGAAGATCCTCCAATGCCAGAAGATGGCAAGATTGTAGTTGATATTCAAAGAGTTGAGATGTTGGAGGAACAAGTTAAAGAAACCACCCAGCCTTTCCCTTCCACTGTCCTTTTACCTGCAACTGAGACACACTCAAGTGGTTTAAAGTATGCACCTACACCTTTTTTAGGGCAGTTTAAATATGCCCACTTGGACAATGATGCACAACTCCAAACCATTTGTGACATGGCAGTTGGCTTACTTCATCTGGGTGCACGAAGGTGCTTGGATTATGCCTATGTGAAAAACAAATCTTATCCCCAAGCTACCTTTTCATCATTGTAGAGATGCTACTTGGGAGGATGCCGAGGCCATCAACACTGACCTATCAAGGCACCAATGGCAAGGATGAAAATGAATTCAAGATCACCTTATGGGATCCTGGAAGAGGCAAAATATGCAAATCTTGGTGGGAATTTCTAGACCAGTTTAAGCATAAGCCACCATGAGGGAGTTCTCACCACATTTTACCTTTTTAATTTTTTGTTTTACATTTTACTTTTAGAATAAAATATGTTGAGTGTCAGTTTTCATATGCTAGTTATGTTGTTTAGTTGGATGTTCCTCCATGGTGATTCTTGAGTTGTTAACTTTAGGCATTAGAGATTCATGGCTTGAGATTTCAACATGCTTGACTTTTCATCTCATTCTTTATGTCTTGCATGCTTGGTGGATTGATCTTCAATTGCTTGGATTGAGTATGTTGGACATGACCCATGTGAGCTTTTCAGCCATATTTGGATGGCTATGTTACATGCCATTCTTTTCTTTCTTGTGTGTTTTATTCCCTCATATGATTTGCCACTCTAGAACTTGCTTTAATTCTTTTTGAGGCTACATCATTCATTTGTATACATGAACATGATTGGGACATTTATTTTGTGATTAGCCACCTAGCCAAATAGTCACCCTTGCATTTTCCCCCTTGCTTAGCCCCTTTGAGCCTTTTTATCTATTCTTTGTTTTTAGCACATTACAAGCCTAAAGCGAAAAATCATAATTCTACCTAGCCTTAAGGATTAGGAGACCATTGATTATCATTAGCAATGTGCATTCACATAAGTGTGGGGGTTTGCATGAGGACATGCAAGACTTTAAGTGTGGCAGGTGCAAGGTGGTGAAAAGAAAAAAAGGAAAGAAATGAAAAGATTAAAAAAAAGAAGAAGAAGAAAAAGCAAAGAAAATGTAAAAAAAAAAAAGGAAATGAAAAAAAAAGAAAAGTCAATAAATTGAGGCAATTTTGATGAAAAAAAAGTAAAGAAGTGGGATAAAAAAAGGTTGTTTGTTGCATTGCTTGGATTTGAGGAGGGCCCTCACATTTGTGACCTCATGTCTTTGCCAATGTTCTTCTATTCTCTTTGGTTTTTACCTTGCATATCCTTATTATTTCTCTACCCTTACCTTGGCCTCATTTAAACCTTGAATAAATCCTCTTGATTTGTGTGTGCATGTGTTTGAGTAGTGAAGAATTAGATGATGAGCAAGCTTATGGTAGTGTTTTTTCTTCTGAGGTGATTTGAACGGCATAGTTGAAACTTAAACACTTGAAAGAAAGAGTGCTAAACACATTATCTTGTGAGGTCCTTCATGCTTGATCCATACTATTTGGAGTGATTTTTGCTTTGCTTGCACCTTTGTAGAAATGTGTCTTAATTGTTGAATTTCTTGATACTTTGGGTGTGCTTTTTGCCTATATATGCTTGACACTCTTAAGAATCCATTGGGAATTTGTTTTTCATGGTATTTGGTCATTTTTTGTTTCTAGGACTTGTGTGTTTCTTTTAGATTTTGATGTTTCATTTACGGCACCCTTGAGCATATTATGGATTTTGCATGAGGACATGCAAAAAGCTAAGCGTGGGGAAATTTGATAAGTAATATTTTGATACATTAATTAGCTCTCATATCTAGTGTATTGAGGCTCTTTTGTGCTTAATTGATCAATATTGGACACATTTTATGAGTTTGGACTCTAATTGGGCTCAATTATATTTTTCAGCATTATTGTAATTTTATACTATTTCTGTACTATGGGTATATCTTGAGTTGTAGACATTTAAAAATTACAAATTTTATATTGTAGAAAAGATGAGAGAAAGACCTACAACATTGATGAGAAGTCAACAACTAATTCAGATGTCTAGTGGGTCAAATTGGGCCACGAAGTCAGAACAGGGCTGTTACACTAGAACTGGAGTAGTGTGCACTAATTGGGCCATAGCGTGAGTTGTAGACATTGGATTGAGGCAAAACTAGTGCCATTTGAAATTTAATACATAAAGCTTCAATTCATATGAAGACCACTCTCCAAAATAATGACATCTTCATAGATTTATTGGCTGTTAAAAGGGACTGACGTGAATACACATACAACCTGAACATGCTATAAAGATTGGGCCATAACCCTTTCATTTCAAGTCCAAATTAAGCAAATTGGGTGTCCACTTAAAGCTAAGAGGCAGAGGATTAATTTGGGATCAAGGACACTTTTGAGTTTTTATATTCTAGGTCTGACAAGTAGTGAGAAAAGAGAGACGCGAAGGAGGACTCATCTCCAACTTTTATTTTTTTCATTTTTCTCTCTTTTCTTCTTTTCCCCTCTCCTCTTCTTTTCTTTTCCTTTCATTTTGGAAGATACTTGTTTTGGGTTCTAGTTTGTAACCTTCATTGCTATGAAGAAGTAAGACTTCAAGCTAGTTTAAGGAGACTCCAACAGCATTATGGTTGTAATATTGAAACACTATGCTTGAATTTCAATCATGTTTGTTTTCTTGATTCTTTGCCCTCTTTTATTTGTAAACTTGCATTGAATGGTATTGATATGTGGGTTTATGAATGGGGAATTAGTTAGGTGATTGCTAATTGGTCAATTGGTATGAACTTGATTAGTTAAAGAATTAGGAATTGGGTTTGGGTTCAAACCTAGGGTAATACAATTGGGGCTAGAAATCAACATAGGTTAATTAGAGTTGAGGTCTCAATTGTCTAATCAATTATATGTTGGTTGAATTCCTAGAGTTCTCTAGGTAGAATTGTGGAATTGTTAGTAGAGGTCTCTCTAATAGCTCAAATTAGCTGCTCTTCATGTGTTTGATATATTGTGCGTTAATGATTGATTCACCTTATACCTAAGGAACTCTTTGAACTAGTGTTTTTATTTTCATCTAATTTTCTTTTATAGCTTATTGACTATATGTTTGCACATACCCCCTTGTTACTTAACTAGATAGCAACAACATCCTTGTGAGACGACCTTGGTTGCACTATGCTTCAAATTTAGTGTAATTAAGTATTTTAAAATTGTAATTTGGGGCAGGCTGCGACACTTGCTACCAAGGCACACAAGAGCCATTTCACCATATAGCCCAATGTGACAAAGATGTATCAAAATGTGAAGAAGATGTTTTAGTAGCCGGGAATGAAGAAGGATATAGACGAGTTGGTACGTAAGTGTTTAGTCTGCTAGTAGGTAAAGATTGAACACCAAAAATGGGAGAGTATCTTCATGGATTTCATGATGGTTTATGTAACATCCCCACTTTAGTAAATCGAACGTGATGGGAACTTTGAATTAATTCCCCTAAGCAGTGTGAGAATTTCTCAGGCAGCACTATGCCATGACGATCCTCACACTTGGAAGTATAAGGTAGTGTAATACTGCTGTTGAGAATATGGCACTGCCGTATGTTAAAAATTAAGAAATGATAAAAGTGCCCCTATAAACTTTTGTTAATTACAAAACTGCCCAAAATTTTTTTTTTTTTAGGAATTACATTTTTGACCCGAAAAAATTATTTCCACAATAACCTTAGGACTTTTCATAAAATGACATTTATGTCCCCACATCGATAGAATTAACAAAATGGGGTTTTAAGCGGAGCAGAATCACGTGGCGAAACCGTAGAAGTTTAAACCTCTGCCAATTGGGCCATGAAGGCAGCCTAGTGTGAAATGACTTGGGGCGCCCCGGACTTGCTCAAAATTACGAAAATGCCGTTAGTTACAGAAAATAGGAAACAGAAGGGCTTTGGATTTACGAAAATGTCTAATTTACTCCGTTAATTCACTTATTCGATTTCAATAGTTATGTAAGGACAATTATAAGTTAATTAGATACTAATCAAGAGCTAATTAGATATTAGTTAAAGAGATTTGGCTTAAGATAAATTAAAATGAATATGTAGATATCTTATAAACTATTAAGTAACGATTTACCGGTTTGGAGGAAATCGGCAACTATTCGATGTTCTAAACTACCAGAGCCGAATCAGTAGAATTTTACACTTATAACCTTAGGTTGGACGGCTGAAATTCAGCCACCTCCACCACCGTAGGTGGCGCCATATGGCAGCCCTATGATGGGAAGACTTGGCCAAATCATGACCATTGAAGCTAAATATCTAAGTCATCCTTATCTAGGTCATAAAGCCTAGAAAAATCTCACCCACCTCCCACATTTTTGTGCCTCCAGCAATGCTTCATCCTTCTCCCATTTCTTCTCCTTCTTCTTCCTTTCTTTCCTTGCCTCCATGACCAAAAACTTCAAGCTCAAGATTGGAAGCCCTCTTGACCTCAAATCCTCTCACTCCTTTAATGAAAATTGATCCTCACCTCCTTCTCTACAAAACCCCTCTAACAATTTCATGATTAAGCATCAAACAGAGCCTCCCCACATTCATATGAGCTGCTGCCATGATGAAGGAAGAAGGCTAGAAGTTGGTTCTTGGCCTCCTTACTTCCATAGCTTCGAGGATTTCAAGGTAGGTAGTTTAAATCCTTAGTTGTTTGATGTATCATGTGACTATGTGGCTACTATGTTCCTCTTATGCCATGCTTGTATGATGGTGCTTTGATGTTCTTCTAATGTTATGAGGTGAGGAAACTCGATTTAAGTTGAAGATTTTATCAAAAACTCAAAAGGGAGCTAGGCAGAATCTGTTTTGTGAGAAAACCCTACAACGTCCGTACTGGCGGAGTGCACGGCTCCACCTACAGCCATAGAATGTGGATGGATCTATTTTTATATGAAACTAGACATTCAGGGCTTTCCATACATATAAAATAGAAGGCCATTGATTAGTATAAAATTAGTTATGAATTTTTGAAGTTTAACCTAGAAATCTCGATTTTTACCCGGTAGTATGAGTTGAGAAGGGTATAACTCACCCTACACAACTCCAAATTGAGTGAACCTAAGGTTGTTTGAAAGCTAACATGTAAGGGAACATCTCATAAAAATTTCAAAACCAGACTCGTTACCATCTATTCCCAGCACACCAGTGAACTTGACCTAAGTTTAAACCAGGCTGAGACAGTGTAGTCCAGTAAGGTCAAGTTTCGAGACTCATAACTCAAAATATACTCATGGAAATGGCATGAAGATTACCCCATTTGAAATTTTCTTCTGTTAGCTTTAATTTGACATAAATTTTGTAGGATTTCACTTAGATTTCCATTTTTAGTGAATTTTCACTTAAAAGGGTATAATTCTGGCTAAGAACAGGGCAGTCTAAAGTAAATTACTAATAACTTAAGTTATACAAATCAAAATGAGATGGGACCAAAGGGATTGAAAACTAGACACATAAGGCTATGACATATGAATATTTTAGAGTTAGATGAGTTGAATTGAGCACGCAGTGGATTATAACAAAACCAGGCAGAATAAGAGAGAGTAAACTGAAAATCCCATAGATGTTTGAATTGAACTTGGAGAATGATGCTATGAATATCTATGTAATGGCTGATCCATATTGGAATGCAAGTTTAAAAGATTGTACTCGTTGTCTGGCACTATTCATGGGCAAGCGGACTCGATCCGTTATGCTGCCCAAATTCTGGCAGAAATATGTGAATTATATGAATGTTATACAATTATATGTTATACTCATGAGATTCATATATGCAAGAATGATTTAAGTATGATATGAAGTATATGAATGATTGCATGTAGCATAAGCATGCATAATCATGTCCGAAGAAGAATAAGATTTATGAGAACTTGCAAGAAAGACGTACCAAGCTAGCGGTACTATCTAAGACTTGGGCCAGCCCTCGACCAGATTTAAGGGGAATAGACTGGTGTAAGGGTCGGGGAAAGTAAACCTGTAACTCATGTATAGGTACGAGCTCGGACCTGAAAAACAGGCTATTACCCAGGGGTGAGAGAGGCCATTCACCTCCGGGGGACCAAGTACAGAAAAGAGCAAGGTCAAGTGCAAGTTAAAGAAAGAGATAAGTTAAGTTAAGTGCACTTGCATGCAATCAAATACAAGCATCTACATGTGCATTTCTAGTTATCTCATTATGTCATGATATTGTTATGATTCTTGTTGAAGTGTATTACTTTATTCATGCTCCTATGTTTGTCATATGAAATGGCAAGTGGCTGTTAAAACATATTCCGCTTCGAGTAAGGAGTTTTCAACTTAAAATTGAACCACTTTTTGTTTATATATGCTCACATTTTCATAACAAACCGAAGCGGCTGGAATGTTTATGATGACGTTGTAAGATTTGCTTGAGTTTACCTACTGAGAACCTTAGGTTCTCACTGCCTGCTTGTATGTTTTTCCTTCCCCGTAAACATTCCAGCACCCAAGTTGGAAATCAAGTGTGAGGCAGAGTACAGGGCCTTTCATTGAGCAAGAATCGAGCGTAAGCTAGACCAAGAGACTCTTGAAGACAGCTAACGACTAGTCGGATGTAAACGCTGTGTAATGTGTTAGTCACAATTTCTTTTAAATTGTAATTATTTTATTCTCTATGTATCAGAGATTATTAATCAATAATAAAGTGAGCAGTTAAAGGGCCAGGTATTATATTTTCCATATTTTAAAAATTTTCTTAGTATAGTGACGACATCTTAATATAACCCTATGACTCGAGCATGGCTCATATAATAGATGGTGTTACATTTATTGGTATCAGAGCAGCTTGTCCTGTGTAGGCCCGTGGATGAACTGATTATGCTTCTAATGCATACTCTGAAAATCTAGATAAACCATGCTTTAGGTTCTCGCATGAAGAGGACATAGAAATATTATGCATGGTAGCCTTGCTGTGAGCATTGTGGACTACCTACTACACTTGACTGAATGTTGAGCCTGATCACCTCAATATAAAGTTTTGTGTAAGCAGAGTCCTATGACACCCTGCAAGTTTATTAGGAATCTTCTAAACATAAATATTAGGGATGAGACTTTTAGGAAGTAACAATGACAATAGGAGGAGAGGACTGAGCAAGTCAAAGGGTGCAAAGAATTAGGACTCCGCTCAAGGAAAATCGTGTTGGACAGTTTAGCATTGACCTAGTAAATTTGGTCATAGCTAAGAAGGATCATCTCCCAAGTGCTACTGGGCAGCTAAAAATTTAAGCCATCAAAGGAATTTTCTTGCCTAGTGTAGTAGACCTGATTCTTGACAAGAGTAAGTCATCTCGAGCGGCGTTAATGGTACCCTTATTTCCTTCGTAAGTAAGATTCCCTCAAAAGCACTTCACCGGCAAATTCAGTCAATGGTTTTTAATCTAGATTATGGTAATGCCATATCAGAAATACCCGATCCTTCATTACGAAGTTTGAAGTGCAGACAGATGAAGCAAAATTTTAGAAAAGGGAATTAAGGTTGTGAGCCTCAGTTAGGTATAAGGGAAAAACCTTTTTAAGACTCTATTCAGAGGTTAACATAGTTTTCTTTTTTCGAGTGCTTGTAAAACTGAGGAGCATTAAATAGAGGATCAGTGAAAGAAGCTAAAGGCAGAAGCTTCGGTTAGGTACACTGGAGACCTTTTTAAGTCCCCGTCCATAGAATAGAGTGACATCTCCCTCAAAGGTACAAGGAACTAACTTTATAGCAATTGCAAATTGGAAGAATAGTAAGTGGAATATTGGCTCTGAAAGGGAAACAGTTGAGCAAATTGTAAAAGGACCCAACTAATCGTATATTGAATCAAGATGGAGATACAGCTATACACTGTACGAAAAGCAGATGAAATTACAAGTGTAACAGGAGAGAGAGACGATATATCTCCTATTAATTTGAAGTAGAAACACTTTCAGACTGGAGACGGCAAACGAATCAAGTGTAATTTTCCTGCCTTTCAGGGATAAAAGAAATGTTAGAAAATTTAGTCCTATTCAAATTCTATCAACCTCAACCATCATAGGAACTGGATGATCGAATCATTTTCAATATGTTATTAGTAGAGGAATGAGGCTATTCAGAGAAGAAAGGCAAAACCAAACAATTGCCTTTAGGTACCATTATATATGCTTTGGGGGGAGTAACTCGATAAGGAATGTATTCAGATTCAGGCGAGAGTAATAAAAATTTAAAGTATGCAACTAATCCCAATAAACCGAGGGAACAATGGCAAGGTAGGTTCTGACGAATAGAAATAGACAAGTTTCTGTAGTAACAATAGAACACAGTAGAAATGAGGTAGGAACAGAGGAAGTTTGGATTTATGACTGGCTTACTAAAGAGAGAAAAGCTACCTAGTATGAGAAGTACGGTGCAGACAAGATTATGTACGAAATACCAAGCAGGGTTGTCTTAACACTGGTTATGAGTGCAACAGACCCAATGCACTCTAAGCAAGACCGGGTGATGCACCAATATAAGATCAAAAAGGATTTGGGAGCGTGCCCCATGAGAAGCAAAGTTATGATATCAGAATTAGAGGCAGTCAGAAAAGCCTCCAAATCTTGGACCAGATTAAATGCGATCATCACCAATGTACTAGATTCCATCAGAGTTCTGTAGTTAAGCGTGCTCGGATGAGGGTAATATTATGATGGGTGACCTTCTGGGAAGTTCTCATATTGTAACTTCAACAGGGAAGTAAGACCATAATTCCCATCTCTCACAGCAAATGGATTGCATCGTAGGACCAAGATATTATGAAGAATAGCCAAAAAGTTTAGCAGTTAAGATACCCACAAAAGTGAGAGGTAGACATCAACACAACAGTCGAGGAATCTCCATGCTAACCAATTGAAGAAAGTAGAAAAGTGACAGGAACTTCTGCTATCCCATAATCCTTCCTTACGTGAAGCTGATCATATTTTGAGGGAGCAAGTATCGCAACAATCGTTGAGAAGTTCAACAAGAACAACACGAAATCCGATTAACAAATAATGAGAAATGGAGTAAATTCCGCAAAAGAAGGAGAGATTTCAAAGCAAGGACTATAGATATATATTTAAAAGGAAACTCTAGCATTACACCTAAAACCTAACGAAAGGGGGATCCATCACTGATCGAAGAGGATCAAGTAGGCGAGAGTTTGGATATAGCCTGGTCAATTTCTCAAAAAACTTCGGCGAAGCCATTATAACTACTATATGTCGAAGTTGATCGTTGCTGTAGCTAATAGTTTTCATAATGGCAAGAACTTCTTCAGTTGGTATTTGGGACCTAAGGCACAAGTATTAGTAAGTTTATTGGAAAACATAGCGCGCAAGTAGTTAGACATATGACAAGGAGGATGAGGAATTTACTCGATGAATTCAATAATGCATCAAAACGTCAGCGAAACAAAGTATATTTGGCACCCATATAAACTCTCTACTTAGATATTAGAAAGTCATCTTGTAAGACAATATGGTAAGGAAAAACTTTGCAGCTTCGATGAAAGGATCTGACTTTTAACCTTGGTTTTCGCATTAAATTGCTTGTGTCTCAATAACCAGGAATCAAGGAGGATATCAGACTAATAGGAAGAGTCACGAGTCATAAAACTTAATCCGTATAGTGGGAGTGACTTGAAATTTTCCTTCAGGCATTAGGCATGAAGCAAATTTTACCAAGAAGAATGAGTTTTAAGATAAGGCTCCTAATTATAATTTGGGAAAAGGCCTAAACCTATGTTTCTAAAAGACCGTATTGGACGCGAATTTATTATTAAACTAAGGGTAGCTGAGCGAATAAGAATCTTGGAAAAGAATATACAGACCTCCTTTACATAGGCATTATCGTCACCACATATTGACGTCAATTACTATGATAACTGCTAAACTTTGCAATTGAAAATTTTCATGAATTGTGTATCTGGGATCTCATGTGCAAGTGGCAAAAGATTTAGCAGCCACCACCAAGTAGAACTAGTAGGATATAGAGCAGGGGAGATAAGTAAGAGGCTCCAATAAACTGAACAATGATTCAGAGTGTCATAAGGACAAGGCAAGCTCGGACACCAAAATAACCCTCATGGATCCTTTGTACATATTAAGATATTACCTCATAACTATCAGCAAGTAATTTCAAGATAAGATACAAACTCAAAAGGAGGAATATCTCTATAAGTTAAAAGGAGTTCGTCCTTGACCCTTCTTAATCCTAGAATTTTGAGGACAAAATTCTTTTAAGGTGGGTGGAATGTAACATCCCCACTTTAGTAAACCGAACGTCATGGGAACTTTGAATTAATTCCCCTAAGTAGTGTGAGAATTTCTCAGGCAGTGCTATGCCATGACGATCCTCACACTTGGAAGTATAGGGTAGTATAACATTGCTATTGAGAATATGGCACTGCCGTATGTTAAAAATTAAAAAATGACAAAAGCACCCCTAAGAACTTTTGTTAATTACAAAACTATCCAAAATTTTTTTTTAGGAATTACATTTTTTACCCTAAAGAATTATTTCCACAATAACCTTAGGACTTTCATAAAATGATATTTATGTCCCTACAACGGTAGAATTAGCAAAATGGGGTTTCAAGCAGAGCAGAATCACGTGGCGAAACTGTAGAAGTTTAAACCTCTGCCAATTGAGCCATGAAGGCAGCCTGGTGTGAAATGACTTGGGGTGCCCCGGACTTGCTCAAAATTACGAAAATGCCATTAGTTATAGAAAATAGGAAGCAGAAGGGCTCCGGATTTACGAAAATATCTAATTTACTCCGTTAATTCACTTATACGGTTTCAATAGTTATGTAAGGACAATTAGAAGTTAATTAGACACTAATCAAGAGCTAATTAGATATTAGTTAAAGAGATTTGGCTTAAGATAAATTAAAATGAATATGTAGATATCTTACAAACTATTAAGTAACAATTTACCGGTTTGGAGGAAATTGGCAACTATTCGGTGTTCTAAACTACCAAAGCCGAATCAGTAGAATTTTACACTGACAACCTTTGGTTGGATGGCTGAAATTCAGCCACCTCCACCACCATAGGGGGCGCCATATGGCAGCCCTATGATGGGAAGACTTGGCCAAATCATGACCATTGAAGCTAAATATCTAAGTCATCCTTATCTAGGTCATAAAGCCTAGAAAAATCTCACCCACCTCTCTCATTTTTGCACCTCCACCAATGCTTCAGCCTTCTCCCATTTCTCCTCCTTCTTCTTCTTTTCTTTCCTTGCCTCCATGACCAAGAACTTCAAGCTCAAGATTGGAAGCCCTCTTGACCTCAAATCCTCTTGCTCCTTTTATGAAAATTGATCCTCATCTCCTTCTCTACAAAACCCCTCTAACAATTTCATGATTAAGCATCAAATAGAGCCTCCCCACATTCATATGAGCTGCTGCCATGATGAAGGAAGAAGGCTAGAAGTTGGTTCTTGGCCTCCTTGCTTCCATAGCTTCAAGGATTTCAAAGTAGGTAGCTTAAATCCTTAGTTGTTTGATGTATCATGTGACTAAGTGGCTGCTATGTTCCTGTTATGCCATGCTTGTATGATGGTGTTTTGATGTTCTTCTAATGTTTTGAGGTGAGGAAACTTGGTTTAAGTTGAAGAATTTATCAAAAATTCAAAAGGGAGCAAGGCAGAATTTGTTTTGCGAGAAAGCCCTACGGCGTCCATAATGGCGGAGGGTACAGCTCAGCCTACAACCATAGAATGTGGATGGATCTATTTTTATATGAAACTAGACATTCAGAGCTTTCCATAGATATAAAATATAAGGCATTGGATTAGTATAGAATTAGTTACGAATTTTTAAAATTTAACCTAGAAATCTGGATTTTTACCCGGGCAGTATGAGTTGAGAAGGGTAAAACTCACCCTAAACAACTCCAAATTGAGTGAACCTAATGTTGTTTGAAAGCTAGCATGTAAGGGAACATCTCATAAAAATTTCAGAACCAGATTCGTTGCCATCTGTTCCCAGCACACCAGTGAACTTGACCTAAGTTTAAATCGGGCTGAGATAGTGTAGTCCAGTAGGGTCAAGTTTCGAGACTCATAACTCAAAATATACTCACAGAAATGGTATGAAAATTACCCCATTTGAAATTTTGTTCTGTTAGCTTTAATTTGATATAAATTTTGTAGGATTTCACTTAGATTTCTATTTTTAGTGAATTTTCACTTAAAAGGGTATAATTTTGGCTAAGAACAGGGCAGTCTGAAGTAAATTACTAATAACTTAAGTTATACAAATCAAAATGAGATAGGACCAAAGGGGTTGAAAACTAGACACATAAGGCTATGACATATGGATATTTTAGAGTTAGATGAGTTGAATTGAGCAAGCAGTGGATTATAACAATACCGGGCAGAATAAGAGAGAGTAAACTGAAAATCCCATAGATGTTTGAATTGAACTTGGAGAATGATGCTATGAATATCTATGCAATGGCTAATCCATGTTGGAATGCAAGTTTGAAAGATTGTACTGGTTGTATGGCACTATTCATGGGGAAGCGGACTCTATCCGTTATGCTGCCCAAATTCTGGCAGAAATATGTGAATTATATGAATGTTATACAATTATATGTTATACTCATGAGATTCATATATGCAAGAATGATTTAAGTATGATATGAAGTATATGAATGATTGCATGTAGCATAAGCATGCATAATCATGTCCGAAGAAGAATAAGATTTATGAGAACTTGCAAGAAAGACATACCAAGCTAGCGGTATTGTCTAAGACTTGGGCCAGCCCTCGACCAAATTTAAGGGGAATAGACTGGTGTGATGGTCGGGGAAAGTAAACCCGTCACTCATGTATAGGTACGAGCTCGGACTTGAAAAATAGGCTATTACCCAGGGGTGAGAGAGGCCATTCACCTCCGAGGGACCAAATACAGAAAAGAGCAAGGTCAAGTGCAAGTTAAAGAAAGAGATAAGTTAAGTTAAGTGCACTTGCATGCAATCAAATACAAGCATCTACATGTGCATTTCTAGTTATCTCATTATGTCATGATATTGTTATGATTCTTGTTGAAGTGTATTACTCTATTCATGCTCCTATGTTTGTCATATGAAATGGCAAGTGGCTGTTAAAACATATTCTACTTTGAGTAAGGAGTTTTCAACTTAAAATTGAACCACTTTTTGTTTATATATGCTCACATTTTCATAATAAATCGAAGCGGCTGGAATGTTTATGATGACACTGTAAGATTTGCTTAAGTTTACCTACTGAGAACCTTAGGTTCTCACTGCCTGCTTGTATGTTTTTCCTTCCCCGTAAACATTCCAGCACCCAAGTTGGAAATCAAGTGTGAGGTGAAGTACAGGGCCTTTCATTGAGCAAGAATTGAGTGTAAGCCAGACCAAGAGACTCTTGAAGACAGCTAACGACTAGTCAGATGTAAACGTTGTGTACTGTGTCAGTCACAATTTCTTTTAAATTGTAATTATTTTATTCTCTATGTATCAGAGATTATTAATCAGTAATAAAGTGAGCAGTTAAAGGGCCAGGTATTATATTTTCCATATTTTAAAAATTTTCTTAGTATAGTGACAACGTCTTAATATAACCCCATGACCCGAGCATGGCTTATATAATAGAGGGTGTTACAGTTTACCCAAAATACAAGCTATTTTTTATGCAATATAGGTGATTGTTGACAGGTTAACCAAATCTACTCACTTTTTACCCATTCGGGCTACTTATCCTTTGGAAAAGTTAGCCTAGCTATATGTCCAAGAGATAGTAAGATTGCATGGTGTACCTTTAACTATAATCTCGGATTACAACCCGACGTTTACCTCTAGAATCTGGAGAGACTTGCGAAAGGCACTTGGGATGAGGCTTTGCCTAAGTATAGCTTATCTCCCCCAGACTGATGGACAATCAGAGAGAACTATCCGAACTTTGGAGAATATACTAAGAGCTTGTGTGTTGGACAATCGAGGAAGTTAGGATAAGTACCGACCTATAATTGAGTTTGCTTACAACAATAGTTGCCATGCAAGTATTGGAATGGCACCTTATGAAGCTCTATATGGAGGTAAATGTTAATCTCCCATATGTTGGTTTGAACTTGGTGAGCAGAGCTTATTAGGACCTGATCTTGTGAGGTAAATCATGAAGTAAATAAGGAGGATTAGGGATAAGATTCTTACGGATCAAAGCCATCAAAAGAGTTATGCCAATAAAAGGAGAAAGCTGCTAAAGCCCTAAGAAGGAGAACATATATTCTTGAAAATTACTCCTGCAATAGGTATAGGCAAGGCCAGGAAAGTCAAAAGGTTGAGTGCTTCTTTCCTTGGTCCTTTCCAAATCCTAAAGCATGTAGGGTTAAGTGCTTACCAAATGGCCCTGCCATCTACCCTATCAAATCTCCATGATATATTTCATGTGTCTCAATTAAGAAAGTACAATTTCGATCTTAACCTTCAAAAGTGTACAATTAAAGGAGGACTCAACCTTCAATTTAACACCATCACAGATCATGGATCATTGAGTAAAATAGCTAAGGAACAAAACCATGCCCTTGGACAAGGTAGCTTGGGGTTGAGGAAACATGGAAGAGCATACATGGGAATTGGAGTCCAAGATGAAGAAAGAGTATCCTAACCTATTTACAAGCAACAAATTTTGTGGGCAAAATTCTTCTAAATGGTAAGGAGTAATGTAACATCTCTAATTTCCATTGTGCTAAATTATCTTTCATTCAGCTTGAACTCATAACTCATCTCCATTCTACTTGAGCTTAGAACTCGTTTCCATTCTGCTTGAACTCGGAGATCAACTCGAAATTTAGAACCTGATACTGCCTATTCTGCTAGAACTCGGAGCTCGAAACCTAATATCGCCTATTTTACTTGAACTCGGAACTTGAAAATCAGGATTGCCCCTATTCTGCTTCATCTTGGGACTTGGGAACTGTTACACCCCCAATTTTTCCTTGTGGTGAATTATCTCAGTGACCCTGAGTAATTAGGTATTTAATGAAAAATTAAAGAATAAAGGCTTATTTATGGGATAACAAGGGTAATTATGAAGAGAAAAAATGGAGCAAATGCTTAATTAAGATTAGAGAATATTTGAATTAAGCATTAATCACCAATAACTAGCTTAATCAAGCTTAATTAAGGGTAATTAAGCATAATTAAAAATTTAATTTTGCTAATCATCACAGCATGAGTTAGTCACTAATATTCAATTTATCAAGTCAAATAAGTAGTGAGAACACTTAATCACATCATTAGAATTTAAATTTAGTCAACTAGGAAATAAAGTATTGATGATGTCACTAAGGTGAAAAAGTGGAAGACAACTTTGCTTTATATAAGGAAAGGATACAAACTTTGTCCCTCCATTATGCTACTTGTCTCTTCTTAATCACCACTAGCACAAAACAAAGAAAATATCTCCCCCATTGAGCATATGAAGGCCGTAGCCTTACCCTCCATAACACACTCATTTCCACTTTTACAACTTTATATTCTCTCTCTAACTCTCCCTTCTCTAAGTCCTTTCTTCTTCTATTCCTTCTTCCCTGCCATTTCTCCAAGAACTCCATAGCCAACCCTTACTAACCTTCACCATCAACCCTTCAAAGATCACACTTTTTGGTCTTTAAAGACAAGATTCAAACAATCAAACCTCCATTGTCTCAAGGAGAGCACAAAGCCCTAATCTTTTTCTCTTCTCCACAAGGTGCAAACTACACCCTAGGTAGTGATTCTTCGCTTTCTCTCTTGGTTGATTCAAGAAGCATGACACTTTAGCTTTTTCCAATACCAAGAGCATCAAGTGTCAACTTGAGAAAAGATCCTTTTTTTTTTTTTTTCAGAAAAGCTTGTATCTTGATCTTGTTTATGGAATGTTTTCTTGTTGTTTGCTGAAAAATTCTTTTCTTTGATGTTCTAAAAGCTTTCGTCTTTAAATAATCCATATGTTCTTGATGCTCTTTTGAGTTGATGAAAAAATGCCTTTCTTGAGGCACCTTGATCAACTCTAGTTCTGCCCTACATAATGTTCTTATGATTAAGAAGTTTCTCTTTTACACTCACAACATGATTTTGATATGGCCATAATATTCCTAAACATAAAAGTTTGAAAAGTTTGCTTCTTGAATCCTAAAAAGTGGCGCCTTAGTGTATGTCTCCTTAAAGGTCCACTTTGTTTTTCATGAAGATAAAATACTAAGTAAAGGTTCAAACTTTCTTAAAGAATAAAAATTTTTAGCCATAAAGGTTAAATCTTGTAACTTCGTTTAAAATAAAATCATTTCTTGATGATGGTAAGCAAATGGTGCTGTTGAGTTCGTGAGTGTGGACATGCTTTGTCATGACCCAAGGGACTAGAGGGATCTTGAAATCCTTTGGGAATAGAAGAATGATTAGGGCTTCAATGGTTATGCTATGAACCTAGGAATCACTTGTGTACCATCTCAAGGAAACTAAAAGATTTGAAAACAAAAAGTTTGATTGAAAAGCCTTAACTATAGTCATAGCCCTAACAAGAAGAAAAAGGGAAATAAAGAGTTAAAATTTTAACTCAAGAAAATCCAACTCTTAAAATGTGTAGATAAGAAATCTAGTAAGTTACATGGTAATTATGAAAGTTAAGATTATAATCATGATCATGGTTTTAAGTGATAAGGTGATATGTCGTTAAACTACCAAATTAAAAACCTTTGCTTGGTTTAGGAAAAATTAGTTTAGTAATGAGCAAAGGGTCGATCCACGAGCAATTGAATTAATTTAATTATTTAGCTTATTTTAGATTCTAATTTTAATAAACTCTAAAAAGACAAAGTAACACAAAATGAGAGGGTTTTGTTGTTTCTATAATTCAAACAAAAATTATATAAAAAAATTATACAAAAATAAAAAATAAATAAGAGCAAATGATGCTGTTTTGTTGAAATCAATTAAAACTTGTTGTGGGATCCCTTTTCCCCACCAAATTATATCATGCAATTAGTTCTCAATTTCAGCCTCCAATTCTCCTTTTATAGCTACCAATCTTAGGCAATGAAACATTCTATTACCTACCTTCTTTTAAATAGATTAAGGAACATCCATTAACCTATTTTAATCACTAATTGACATAGGGAACATCCACTAAGTTCAATTAACAATTGCAACTAGAAGGACAGATTGATCTAAGTTTTGGTCTCTAACATAGGACTAAGTGACTTAGGTTATATGCTCCCTTGCATACAATCAAAACTTGACCATTAAGTTTGCACACAAGTTACTACATATGGATAAAGGATAATGAACATCATAATCCTAAATCTAGCAATCAGCCATAACATGAAATATAAGGGTGGCCAATCCAAACATGTCACTTACTACCATAATCATGAAGTGAGTAGGAGAATATAATCAACTCTCAAGAAAATAGAGGTCTGAAAATCAATTTAATTACATGATAATTTAGGATTCAAAGTTTACCCATAACCATAAAAATGACTTAGCCTAACACTCTAAAGAAAACCATATCACAAATTAAAGAATACATGACATGAGTTAGGAAAGAAAGAAAACATGTGCAGACTAAAGGGTGAAAGCAAAGTTTCCCAAACTCTAATATTCAGCAGCTATCTCTTCTTCTTGTCTTCAATTAAATCCCTAAAGAGCAGCAAAAAGTGATGTCCACAACTACAAGCTTAATGAAAATGTCACTTCTTCAACTCCAATATTGTAACTATGGTTTCTAAGGATGAGTGGCTGAAAGCTCTTTCTCCCTCCACGAAAATTTCTCTCTCTAGAAAGAGAAAAAAAATGCTACTTTGTTACTCTTCTCCCCGTTGTGGCTGTGAGTCCCTTGCCAACATGTAACCTTAGCCATCCAAATTGTAACTGCTCCAAGTGTAACTCCACATTAAACTAGCTTTGTAACATCCCCATTTTACCCAAGTTAATTAGCTCGGTGTTCCCGGCTAATTAGAGAGATTAGCGATTAATTGAGAACTAATCGGCTAATCTCAAGAGCAAGAGCAAGAGCTTAGTAAATTAAGTCTAGCCAACAATTTAATCATAATGTCCTAAGCGTTTTAATAAAACCTTAATCGTCTAATCCTTAATTACTCGAAGGTGCCAAAACAAAAGTAAGACAACTCTTGAAAAATTAAACCCCAAATTAAGCATATGCTTAACCATAATGCAAGACATCATAAAAAGTGTAATTGACAAGAGTTAACTCATGGGTAATTAAGCCAATTAAGTTAAGTTACATTTAAATAATTCTAATAACATTTAGAGATAAAAGTTCTTCCATGCATATGCCCTAAAAAGACATACCAAGGAGGAGCAACATCTCACCCTTCATTCAATCTCTTTAATCCTACACTATTAGATCAAAAGCCAAGACTAGGATCCTTGTCATCCACCATTAGATCTTGACACTTGGATGAGTCTTAGACAAGCAACCAAATCCTAAGAGGGGTACTCCCCTTTAACCCCTAGAGAAAAATACAAATTGGACATTAGGATGCCTCCAAGACTCAAGGAAAAACAACTCACCCTTTTACCCCAAGGTCCCTAGCCCTTTTGCTTGAAAAAGAAGTAAGACACACCTACTCTCTCTTGCTTGTTGAAGAGGCAAAGCAATCAGCCCACTTTGCCCCATTTTTGCGCCACTTACACCTCTCCCACTCCCTCATTTGTGGTTTTCATCCTCTCACTACAAGCCTAAGCTCTCACTTCTCTCTAAGCCTCATTCTAACTCTTCTACTCTTCTAATTCCTCTTGTTCTTCTTCCCACTTTCACACCCCATCCAACTCTCATTTCCATCACCACCATCACCATCCCTTCAAGGACTACCATATTTGGTCCTTGGAGAAACAAAGCTACTCATACACAAGCCTCAATATCAAGCTCAAGGAGAAGGAGGCCATCTCCAACCATCTCCATCCTTCAAGCCTGCAAGAAAAACTCTTTTGGTAGTGGCTCTAAACTCTTTTTCTCTCTTGTTTTTCAAGCTTTAGAACTCCTATGCTCTCCATAGCTAGGTGATTTTAAAGATTGATTATGGGCATCATAGCCATTCTTGTCATAAAATGAGATGTTGTTGCTTGTATGGTTGTTTGTTGAAAACATGTTTTCGGTTTGGTGTGATGCATGGCTAAACTCAATATTTTTGAACTCCAACATGTTAGTTTTTCACTAATCTTTCATCGTATATGAGTGTTTTATAACTTGAGAATGGTTTCTTGAGAGTGAGGTTGAGTGTTTTGGAGAAAACATGAGAAAAATCAAAACGTGAAATCTGGATTTTCTAACAGTCTGTAAACCGAACGGTATAACTTTTCCCAGAAAACTCAGAAATTAGTGGAACCAATTTTATATGAAAATAGACTCAGAGAGCTTTCCATAAATATAAAATACATAAGATTCGGAGTTAAAATGAGCGAGATATGATTTTTCAAAGTGGACTGTTCTCGGATTGGTTTCTGTCTGGGCAGTCTACACTAAAATGTGTATAACTCGAGCTACAAAAATGATTTTTGAGTGAGACCAAGTTTAAATGAAAGTTAAGACATAGAGGAACAAACCCATAAAACAGTTTTCTCAGATTCCTTCTGAGAAATTATAATGAGAGGTAACAATCCACTGAACCGGGAGTGAACTTAGAAACTGAACAGTTAGAATAAAATATGCATAACTCAAGCTACAAAATGAATTTTTGAGTGGGGTTTCTTTTGTTTGAAAATAGACTCAGAGAAGTGTAAGCATACCAAAATTCGAAATAAAAGAATAAAATATGAAATTATGGTGAATTTTTGAAGTTACTGCCCCACTGTAAAAGTAAAACTGGTTAGGGTAAAAGTTAAAGGTTAATGAAGAATAAGTTTAAGACATTAATACCCTTATACTAAGTATTAGAAAACCTTCATAACTCAACTTAAAAAGTATCAAAAAGTATATTAGATAAAATTGGCCCTACAACTAATAAAAGAGGACACACAAGAGACAACCTCAAGTAAAAGCTTGCACCAAATTTACTAAGCTAAGCTCATAAGACTTTGTGTGATGTGTATGCCTTCATGTATTAATATGATGACAATTATATGATGATGATGATCATGATATGATGATAGTATGCTATGAAGATGATGATGACATGATAATGATAATGACGATATGATACGATATAGTATACTATGATGATGATGATGGCATGATAATGATAATGATGATATGCTATGATGATGTGATCTTGGTTTCTGTTTGGCAAAATTTTGGGAAGCTTGGCCTAGCCGTTATCTTTGAAATTTTGTAGAAATTGTGGACTTAGAAATATATTGCATCATAAGCTTTAATAAGAAGAGAAAGTAAGCTAAGGGTGTGATCCTTCAAAAGGGAAGGTGACCCAAAGTAAATTCCCCTCACCCACGACTCACATGAGGCATGGCATAACCCAGCTAGTGTGAGTATAGGGGATAGGGCTTACATGAGGCATGGCATGACCCAGCTAGTGAAAGTACCGAAATGTTATGGTGGCGACGGCCACGGTATGAGCTCATTACCACTTATGTTTAGTGGGTGAAAAGAGAAGGACTCAAGATGAGTCAAGTTAAGAAAAGAAAAGGACTTAAGATAAGTCAAGTTAAGAAAAGAAAAGAAAAGGGACTTCGGTCCAAACCCTTAAAGAGAAAAAGTTAAGAGAAGCTTATAGTACAGTCATGCATGTTTTATGTGCTTATACTTATGCCTATGTATGTTATGATATAAATGATTAGAGAGTATGTTAAAATTGAATCCACTTCGGATACTCACCTTTTCGAAAACCTAAGAATTGAACCTTATGCATGCCCACTGTTTTCATTATAAAACCAAAGTGGCTGGGACGATGACGATGACACTTCTGTGTCGGGTTTGAGTCCTACTGAGAAATCTTATTTCTCACTCTAGTTACTTTTCCGCATCGTCACCAGATTTTTGTTGGCACACCCAATGGATGGAGCTTGGAGCCACCGACTACTTAGCGGACGCATTTATCGTGGAATGCCAGATTTAAGCTATTTTGGGACTCATAGCGACCGTCACTCTACATCTTCGCATATTCTTTTTGAGAGGAGCTTTGTCATTGAAGTCTGTAGTAGTACCTAGTACTTAGGTCATGGCATGACCATGAGCTTTCTTCGATGTAATGTTTATATATATATATATATATATATATATATATATTATGAACTCATATGGATGTAATGATTAGTTAATTAATGCAATGTATTTGTGAATTTCTATTTATTTACCTTTCTCTTGTCTTATGATATTTGGGTATTTATTTTATGCGACACGCTCTTTCTCTATCTACCTTCTCGCTCAAGGCTTTACTTTCCAAAGCGATAACGTATTTCACAAAAAGAAAAATCTTACCGTATTTTCCGCGTAATTTAATTTCAAGTGAAGTTTAATTTTCCACGAGCATAAGTAACAACTAATAAAACGCCGTAATACGACTTAAGCGTATTATGGGTTTATTAGGGTGTTACAAGCTTCGTAGGTTACATTCTCACAAAGAATTGGTGATTATCATAAATAATTCTGATAATTAAGTTTTAACAACCTATAATCAGACAATGAAAACCCACAAATGAATTGAACTCAGTTGGCCCACCATTCATTAATTAAAATTGACAGTTTCGATTTTTTTTAGCAGCTCTACTTCACACATAAATTTCATTGACCAAATGGACTTGGATGAGAGTAATTTGACCACCACTGGAAATTTAACATCTTGGGCTTCATTTTTGGCTCTGGAATCATCCCATTTGGGCTTATATCAAGGGAGAACTGAATTAAGCAAAACTGCATTGAATGCAATGATAGGTCAACGTCAGGCCCAACTTTGGCAGCTTCAATCTTTCTGGTCTGTTGGACTTTTTGATTGATCTTAGTGTCAAATTAAAGCTCTAAATGTCTACTTTCATCTCCAAGTGGAATCATATCTTTTGACTTCGGAGGAAAAAGTTATGCCCTTGGAAAAACATATCGCTCATCTTTGTCCAATACTCAATTCTTAGCATTTTCTTGAATTAGCTCCAAATTGAGTCATTTTACCCTTGTTCAACTCAAAAATCATCCTTAAGCTTTATTTTCCTGCAAAACACAAATAGTAAAATAAAAACATTATATTTACATGATTAAAGCTATGAACAAGCATAGAAAAGAATATAAAATAAGTGAATAAAATGCACTTATCATAATGTAAGAGGGAAAATGTTCAATACTTAATCCTGAGATAATTAAGACCCAATATGCAAGAATGGATAAACTGACATTTCATTTAAAATAAAAATAAACTATGCGAAACCATTAAATAAGGTATGACTTCACTTGTGGCATAAGTAGCTAAAAGCTTACAACACATATTTATCCTAAGCTATGCGATTTTCTTATGAGTAGATATGAGGATTCTCATAATGACTCATAATACTTTTCATAAAGTACAAAGGAAACCACAGATACCCTTTATGTAACACTCTAATAATACCATACTATGCTTAAGTTATTTTATGTGATTCCTAATTGTTACCCTTAACTAGCGAAAGTTCTCATAATTGAAATTAGTGTAATATATTAAAATAGCATGTAATTCTTTTTTTTTTTTTTTGTAAAATCTTTGTGCTTGAAAACTGAGTCTTTAAGCGCTTAGTTACTCGTACACACATGGACGTTGTTCCTTGCATTGCTAAGTTACTTAAAAAGATGTATGATGAAGTTGAAATAACATAATACAATACTTTAAAGCATTAATATAATCATAGATAGATCAAGAATCGCAATCACACCTAGTAATCATTATGTATGTAATAAGTCAAATTAAGTAGCAAGACTTCCAACAAACTCTTAACTATATATAAACTACCTAACTAGGGCTCTTAAGAAAATAATAACATTATGCTACTATCTCGATGCTCCTCAGCTAGGCGTCTTAACATGACAACTCCTCATCACATTCTGTCAAGTACCATTGGAAGCGCTGCCATGGATGCCATCAACTCCATCTCAAGACGATACGAAAATATGGGAGTGAGAAATATAAGATTTCTCAGTAGGATCTCGACTAGACAGTTATTGTGTCATCATCGTCATCTTAGCCACTTTGGGTTTAATTATGAAAATGGTGAACATGCACAGATTCAATTTTAAGGGTTTTGAAAACATAAGTTCTGGAAGCGGGTTTCTTTTAAACTTAATCTTATAAATCTAACGTAAAGCAACATAAGGCCCTAAAATAGAAACATACATACTAAAGCATAATATAAACATTCTTGACTATGGATATGAGAAAGGAAAGACGCATGCACATTCTTGTCACTTCATGGACTTGACTAGAGTCTTTCTTTAACTTTACTTTCATACCTAGCATGTGCTTAACATTCATTATTTTATGTAGCCTTGGAATAGACTGCTATTGGATATGAGCTCATTCCATGACCGTCATCATGTAGTACTAATCTAAAACTAGACTAAGCTAACAAGGGTTCCTCTAAAATTGGAGAGGTTTGAGCCTCGTACCTCCAAAGTAGAAGGATCTCTTAATAGGTCACCTTCCTTTCTGAAAGATCATACCCACTTATCTTGTCTTTATGAATCGCCTTCCCTTTTGAAGGATCATGTCCAATTATTCCATTTCTTATATTACATCTTATATTTTTATATGCATCATGCTCATAGATAAGATACAAATAGGTTTACCAAGCATGAAAAAACTCAACCAACGACCAATCATATTCAATCTATATTATCATATCAAGCATCTACAATCATTCAATCATGAGTCAGTACTCAATCACTTTCCAAATATTATGCTTAATAGCATTACACATGTATACCCAAAAAAGGTAGCTATGGTTGCATTGTTCATTGTGATAAGTCTTATGAGTCATCATATGATTTCTTATGTTTACTCATGAGAGAACCACCTAGTTTAAAATGAATGTGTATTATAGGCTTTTAGCCACTTGATTCTTTAGGGAAGTTACACTTTGATTTTGGGTTTTCATGCTTCTTTCCTTATCTTTTATTTAAGAGAAAGGTTTATTCATTAAATCGTACATTTTAGATCTCTGTTATTTCAAATTTGGGTGTTAAGTATTTTTCTTCCCATTTCCCTCTATTATGGCCGAAACATCCAAAGGGTTTTTAGCCAAAGTTTTGTCGTCAAATCTTTAAGATTCCTTGAGATAGTACACTAGTGACTCTTAGGTTCATGGTATGGTTAGGGGCCCTAATCATACTTCTATTGCCAAAGGACTTTGAGATCCGTCTAGTCCCTTGGGTTATGACAATGCATAACTACACTCATGAACCCAACACCATGGCTGACGATTATCAACAAGTGATTTTATTACAAACAAAGTTAAAAGATTTAAACTTTATTAAATAAAATTTCAAGATTTTACCTTTATGATTAAGAAGTTTTACTCTTGATGTAAGTATGAACCTTTAAATCATATTTATGTCTTCAATATCCAACCTTTATAAAATAAAGATGTAAGATTCTATCTTTATGGATAAAAAGTCTTATTCTTTAAGAAAGTTGAAATTTTTAATCATGCCTTCAAATTTCCAACTTTATAACTTAAAGTTACAAGATTTCACTCGTAGGATTTAAAAGACTCATTCTTGAAGAAAGTTTGAAACTTTACTCAATATTTTAACCTCAAGATTCAATCTTTACAAAATAAAGTTGCAAGTTTTCATTTTTATGATTAAAAAGTCTCGTCTTGATGAAAATTTAAAACTTTATGTCATGTCTTATCTTCAACATTCAATTTTCATGAAATAAAGTGACATGTTCTGACTTTCATGATTAAAAAGCTTCATATCTTAAGGAAGGTTAGACTTTTACTACTATTCTTGTCTTCAAGAAAAACAAAATGAATCTTTAAGAGAGTATATACTATTTGCACCACTTTTTGGACTTCAAGATGCAAATGTTTTAAAGTTTTATGTCTTAGAATGTTCTTGGTCACATCAAAATTGCATTGAAGATGTAAAATTCATAAACTCTTCATGCTAAAGAGAACAAACTTTAAGCAAGATACCTTTGAGAAAGTGGTTTTTCTTTTCAATAACTTACAAGAACACCAAGACCACAAGCATCATAAAGGAAAAATGAAGGCTTTTACAGCATTCAAGAAGAGAAACTTTTAATAAACATGTAAGATCTCATGAACAAGCTCAAGAAGCAAAATTTTCTTAAAAAAAAAAAAAACTTTGCTCAAGAAAAGCATGAAGTTTTCTCAAGTTCTCACTTAAAGCTCTTAGCCATGGTGGGAGCCAAAGCTTCAAGCTTTCCTGAACAGCAAAAAGAAGAAGTAGAAGATCACTACCTAAGGGTGTTTTTGGCATCTTCTTGAAGGAGAAAAGGAAGATAAAGATGACTCGTCTAAGTGGCGGCGGTGGCAGCTTCTATTGGAGAAGATGAAAGCCCATATTATTGAGAAAATAGAGGTTGGAGTGTTTAAATCTTGTTTCCAAAGACCAAAAGATGTGATCTTTGAAGGGCTAGTGATGAGGTTCTACTATGGAGTTTGTAGAGGATGAAAAAACAAAGAAGAAAGCTTCTTGGAGAAAAGAATGTTAGAGAGAGAATATGAAGTTGAAAAAATGAAAATAAGTGTGATAAGGGGGGAGGGTGGTTGTGACTTTCTCCTTGGTTTAGGGTAGATATTTTGTGTCAATTAAGGTTTAAAGAGACAAATTGGATGATAAAGGAGACAACTCATGTACTTACTTTTACATAAAGTAACCTTGTCTCTTGCTTTTTCTTTTCTATGACATCATTAATGCTTTATTGTCTAGTTGACTTAATTTGAATTTTGATGATGTGATGAAATGCTCTTGCAACTTAATTAATCAAGGATTAGTGATTAACTCATGTTGGCATGATTAGCAAGGTTAAAATTTTAATTATGCTTAATTACCCTTAATCAAACTTGATTAGCTAATCATTGGTGATTAATACTTAATTCAAAATTCTCTAATCTTGATTAAGCATCTTCTCAATTTTTCTGTTCATAGTTATCTCTTAATTAAGCTTTCATTCTTTAATTCTTCATTAAGTGCCTAGTTACTCAAGATTATTGAGGTAACCTAGCAGAAGGAAGAAAATTTTGGGAATGTTACAATTTCCCGAGTTCCGAGTTCATGCACAATAGGTAGTACCAGGTTTCCGAGCTCCGAGTTTAGTTAGAACAAGTAGCCTCGAGTTCCCGAGCAGAATAAGCAGCATTGGGTTTCGATCTCCAAGTTCCGACTTAGAATAGAACGAGAGGACTCGAACTCTGAGTTGTGACTTCGAGTACTATCCTTGATTTCAAGTAGGGGAGACGATCTTAGGTTCTCGAATCTAGTCTCAACTAGAACAGGTAACATCAGGTTCCGAGTTCCATGTTGATATCTGAATTTAAAAGGAATAGACATGAGTTCTAATTTCCGAATTGATCCCGGAATTCAATAGAAGTAGACGAGTTCTAACTTAGGGCATAATGTGTAGAATCAGGTTCCGAGCTTCGATTTCAAGTTTAACCAAAATGGCAAAAATCAAGCTACTAGATCCAAGTTCCAATCTCGAGCAGAATAAATGGATTTAGCACAATGAAATTGAGGATGTTACACTTTAGGGTGTAAATGTATGATGCTCTTGTGCATGTTGTTTGGCAAGATTGTTTTCTTATTAGATCATAATTAAATGACTGTTGGTACTTGATATGATGATATGAAATGATTTTGATTTGTTGTTGGTTAAATTTCCATGCTTAGCAATTTTGGGGAAGCTCTGGTCTAGCCTTTATATTACCAAATTTTCGTCAAAATTATGGATTTAGAATATTTATTACATGCCTTTATGTGCCTTATCTTTGAGCTTCATGCATTTAAGATGTAAAATGTAATATCAAGTACTATGTTAAGAAAAGAAATAATTGGACATGACCATTCAGTAATGAAGGTGATCCACAAAGACTCATATTGCCAAATTAGACCCTTCTAAATTAGAGGCAAGTAGATCCCCTTGTTAACTAAGTTTGATTTAGATTAGTACTATGACATGACGGTCATGGAATGAGCTCATGTGCTGGAACAGCCTATCTGTAACATCCTCCCAGGTATGGTACTATGCTTAAGTCATAATACCTTACCTAGGAGTTGTTACTGTCACTTAATCGGACCTTGTCTCGCAGCAACCTTCGGCCACATTCAATCTTACCAATCAACTTCGCCTTGGAGGACCTTCTTTAGAGCTTTTGAACTATCTGGAGATAACACGGAAATAAATATAGAAGTGAGAATTATAAATTCTCAATAGGATTCATTAAACTATCATATGCTATGTCATCATTATTATCTCCAGCTGCTTCAGTTTATTATGTAAAAGGTGAACATGTTAATAGACTTTTTAGTTTTATAGTTCGAAAATGTATTATCCGAAGCAGAGTTCATTTTATTCATACACTTGTTAATCAAAGGAAGAATCTAAACATACATGCAGCAAATAAGTAACGTCTGCATATAGATACAATTAGTCTCTTAATAAGGAGGGAAAAGAATTGAAATATAAGCATAGCAGATCAACGAACAACTAAATAATATGCATTTATGAGTGCAATAATACATCTGATGCAAGTGATTATTTCTCTTGTTAACTTTCTTTATTTTCATTGCTTGGCACACCTAGACATTACGTATCACCGTTCTCAAGTGTATCTTTTACTTGTATCTTGCCTTTCTTTAATCTTTACTGCCCTTGGATAGCCTGATCTAGGAGTGAGTTCAACTCGTGACCGTCGTCACATAGTACTGACCCGCAAGGGGACCTATGTGCCTCTAGTCTTGGAGGGATCTCATTTTGGTCATGTGCCCCTAAATTGAAGGAATCTCTCCTAGTCACATGCCTTAAGAATAGAGGGATCTCAGCTAACCACTTATTTTCAATGTAAAGGGATCTCATTTGACCACGTGCCTCCAAGGTAGAGGGATCTCATAGTTTTGTCACATACCAGAGTATGATCGCCATGTCATATATAACACCCTAATAAATCCATATTACGCTTAAGTCGTATTACGGCGTTTTATTAGTTGTTACTTATGCTCGTGGAAAACTAAACTTCACTTGAAATTAAACTACGCGGAAAATACAGTAAAATTTTTTTTTTTGAAATATGTCGTCGCTTTTGGAAAATAAAGCCTTGCGCGAGAAGATAGCAGTAAACGAGCGTATCGCAGAGATTTCGATATAAAAGGAAAAAACAAGAGATAAATCATAATATCATGCATTCAAATTACAACATCAACTACATAATGTAATTATCCGCATAATGTCCAACAAATACATAAAAGGGAACTCATGGTCATGCCATGGCCCCAAAATATCAAAAGTACAAGTCTGATAAGGTCTAATGCAAAATGAAATACATAAGATAAGGAGCAATATTGGAATAAGCCCACGTAGACATATACTAGCTTCTCTGCCCCTTCCATGCCCTTCCATCGAACGGACTCAGGTCCTCGAATGCCTAGTCCGCCACGCTGCTCTACTCGGAATGCGAGGAGTACGAATGATGCGGGGGTGCCTGCTAATCACCTCGATATGACGGATGCGACGGCCAGGAGTGTAGCTGCCCACCGAAGAACGTGCCTCGGAGGGATCCTCCTCAGATGCGACAGGCTGATACTCGGGGAGTGGCGGCGAAGCTGCTGCGGCCCTAGGGGTGGCCGTCGAACTCACATCGACCACGGGAACCTCTGGCAGCGATACAGGCTCGGCTACGGGTAGACCTGGAGACATAGGCTCCATCTCGATCTCAGGCAATGGCTCGGGCGAGAAATCCCAAGGACCTAGCGGCTGTCCAAGGCGTGGCGATGATACGCCCACGAGGGGCTGACGGGATCTCTGGCTCCTCCTGCTCAAAAACTCGACCCGGATAGAAGTATGTGCGAACTATCGTGGTGGTCGTGGCCACGATAGCATGGGCGTCCTCATCATAGGCCCACTCATGGTGGGGAGGCTCCATGCTCCATGCCACGTGATGCTCCATGAGTATCTGGTGACGAGACGGAAAAACAACTAGGATGAGAAATGAGATTTCTCAGTAGGGCTCGACCCTGACACGCTGGTGTCATCGTCATCGTCCCAGCCACTTCGGATTCTAAATGAAAACTGTGGCCATACAATAGGTTCAATTATTTGATTTTCGAAAACGTTACTATCCGAAGTGGATCCCATTTTTAGTACTTATCCTCGTTGTATTAACAACATCATGGCATACATGAAAGCTTATATGACTATTCATAACATACATAAACAAGTTGAGGGTTATATTCTTTACTTGGGTTGGACCGAAGTCCCTTTCTTTCCTTAACTTGACTTGTCTTAAGTCCTTTCTTTCCACCCACTAAACATAAGTGGTAATGAGCTCCTACCGTGGCCGTCGCCACCATAAAATTTCGGTACTTACACTAGCTGGGTCATTCCATGCCTCATGTAAGTCCTATCCCCTATACTCACACTAGCTGGGTCATGCCATGCCTCATGTGAGTCGTGGGTGAGGGGAACTTAAAATTAGGTCACCTTCCCTTTTGAAGGATCACACACTTTATTGAATCTTTTCTTATTAAACTTATGATGCAAAATATTTCTAAGTCCACAATTTCTACAAAATTTCGGCAGCATAACGGCTAGACCGAAGCTTCCCAAAATTTTGCCAAACAGAATACCAGTATCATAGCATCATATCATATCATCATCATCATTTTATCATTGTCATGGCATCATAATCACATCATCATCATAACATCATGCTTGCAACATAAACATAGGCATATACTCAAGCGAAGTCTTATGAGCTTAGCTTAGTAAATTAGGTGCAAGCTTTTACGTTGGCTTTCGTTTTATTCGTTTCTCTTGTTAAGGATTAGGTGAGCTTAGTATTTTATTCTATCTAGTCTTCATTAAGTAAATTATGAAGTTTCATTACTTTAGGCTAAGGTCTTTAACCTTTTTAAGTCATTTATGCATAGTCTTACTTAAGGTTAAGTTTTGACAGTTTTACTTTTACCCTAGGCAGTGACTTTAAAAATTCACCATAATTTGGTATTTTATCATTTTAATGCGAAATTTTATATGCATATTTTATTCTGACTGTTCAGTTTCTAAGTTCACTCCCGGTACAGTGGATTGTTACTTCTCATTATAATTGCTCAGAAGGAATCTGAGAAAACTGTTTTATGGGTTTGTTCCTCTATGTCTCAGCTTTCATTTAAACTTGGTCTCACTCAAAAATCATTTTTGTAGCTCGAGTTATACACATTTTAGTGTAGACTGCCCAGACAGAAATCAATCCGAGAACAGTCCACTTTGAAAAATCATATCTCACTCATTTTAACTCCGAATCTTATGTATTTTATATGTATGGAAAGCTCTCTGAGTCTATTTTCATATAAAATTGGTTCCACTAATTTCTGAGTTTTCTGGAAAAAGTTATACCATTCGGCTAACAGACTGCTAGAAAATCCAGATTTTACGTTTTGATTTTCCTCATGTTTTCTCCAAAACACTCAACCTCACTTTCAAGAAAACATTCTCAAGTTATAAAACACTCATATACCATGAAAGATTAGTGAAAAACTAACATGTTGGAATTCAAAAATATTGAGTTCAACCATGCCTCACACCAAACCGAAAACATGTTTTCAACAAACAACCATACAAGCAACAACATCTCATTTGATGACAAGAATGGCTATGATGCCCATAATCAATCTTTAAAATCACCTAGCTATGGAGAGCATAGGAGTTCTAAAGCTTGAAAAACAAGAGAGAAAAAGAGTTTAGAGCCACTACCAAGAAGCTTTCTTTGAAGGAATTTGTGATGGAAGAAGGTGATGGTGGTGGTATTCCTCCTCTTGGATCTTGAAAGAGGCTTGGTATGTGATTGTCTTTGATTCTCCAAGAACAAGAAATGGTGGCTCTTGAAGAGCTTGTGAGTGGGATGAGGAGAGGAAAGGATGAGAGAAGTGGAAGGATTCTAGAGAGAAGTTGGAGAGTTTAGAGAGAAGGAGGAGAACTTTGGAATTGAGGAGAGAGAAGAGGATGAGTGAAATGAAAATGAAGAGAGAAAGAGAGAGGGAGGGAGGCGTGCATAAGGGGGAAGGAGGGCTGATGGCTCTTGCTTCTCCAACAAGTAAGGAGAGTGGGTGAGTTTAGCTTCTTTTGCAAGCAAAAAGGCTAAGAACTTTGGGGTAAAAGAGGGGGTTGTACTTTCCTTGAGTGTTGGAGGCATTCTAATGTCCAATTGGTGTTTTTCTCTAGGGGTTAAAGGGAGTACTCTCTTAGGATTTGGTTGCTTGTCTAAGACTCATCCAAGTGTCAAGATCTAATGGTGGATGACAAGGATCCTAGTCTTGGCTTTTGATCTAATGGTATAGGATTAAAGAGATTGAATGAAGGGTGAGATGTTGCTCCTCCTTGGTATGTCCTTTTAGGGCATATGCATGGAAGCACTTTTATCTCTAAATGTTATTAGAATTATTTGAATGTAATTTAACTTAATTGGCTTAATTACCCATGAGTTAACTCTTGTCAATTACACTTTTTATGATGTCTTGCATTACGGTTAAGCATATGCTTAATTTGGGGTTTAATTTTTCAAGAGTTGTCTTAATCATTATAAACTAAATTAGTAAGGTTAGGTTGTCTTACTTTTGTTTTGGCACCTTCGAGTAATTAAGGATTAGACGATTAAGGTTTTATTAAGACGCTTAGGACATTATGATTAAATTGTTGGCTAGACTTAATTACTAAGCTCTTGCTCTCGGGATTAATCGATTAGTTCTCAATTAATCGCTAATCCCTCTAATTAGCCGGGAACACCGAGCTAATTAGCTTAGGTAGAAATAGGGATGTTACATCATACCCCATCAGAGCGTGATCGCCATGTCATACTCCTTAGGATGTGCTCATCATGCCATATTCTAGAGTATGATCGCCATGTCATACCCTATCGGGGTGTGATCGCCATGTCACACTCCCTAGGAATATGGGACCTTCATCATTTCTTTTAACTATCTTCACAGGAAGGGACCCAATTAACTGCCTCCAAGTAAAGGGACCCAATCTTATCTTATTTAACTACCTTCACAAAGAGGGTTCTCATAACTGCCTCTAAGTGAAGGGATCCATATTTAATATATTCATATCCTTTTATTCTCATATATAATCATGCATAGACATGCTGAATGCACTCATACATATGTCTAATCATTTACTTTCATATATCCTTGCATACATGTTTTCCACATATATATTCTTAACATATAAATGCTCATAACCTCCTTACAATTCTACCGAAAATTCGGCAGCATGATGGATTAGATCCATTTCCCTGTGAATAATACCAGTCAACCAGATAGTCATTCATACAGAAAGTCAATACAAGGTATAGGTGCTCCAATAATCAAACAAAGTTTCATAACCTTGATCTTGAATTAGTTTTCTACCACTTCCCTTTGATTCTACCCAATTCTTGTAACTTAGGCAATAAATTCATTTTAACTCATTTAGACCTGAATTTTGGATATGTGGAAGTATTATGTGTCTATTTTCTAACCTCTTTGGTCCTATCTAATTTTGAAAAATGTAGCTCAAGTTATGTAAGTTCTATCTCAGCCTGCCCTGTAGCCAGAATTACATAGTTAAAGGTAAAAATCCACTAAAAATGGAAAACCAATTCAAATCATACAAATTTGTATCATATTAAATCTAACAGGACAAGCTTTCATTTGCAATAAGTCCTATTTCATTTGCTTTAGTGTAGCTTGGGTTATAAGCTCTGAAATTTGACCCTTCTAAACTGCCCTGTTTTAGCCCAATTTGGACTTAGGACAATTTTCTTGAATCATTGGGAGTGAATGGGACTGTATCTAACTCTGAAATCTTTATAGGGTGTTCTCCTATGTGTAAGATTTCTAACAAAGTTAGTTTCATTCAATTCCAAGTTGTATAGGCAAGTTTTGCCCTGAACAACCTTGTCTGCCCAGAATCAAACTCAAAAACCTAGGTCAAATTTTCTAAAATTCATATCTCCCTTAATACTAATCTAATGGCCATATAATTTACATGGTTGGAAAATCCTAGATATCCAGTTTCACATAAAAATATTTTCACCAAATTTAAATGGCCATAGGCAGAGCCGTACATTCTGTCGTACGGACCGCCGTAGGTTTCCTTAACCTAATCCATTCTGTTTGCTTCTCTTCACTAGATAATCATCCAAAACTCAATTTAAAACACAAAAATCTAGCCATAAACCTTCATATAGGCTCATAATAACATCAAATACATGCATCCAAATGAGTTCACAGCAGCCCCAATTCACAAGAAAATTCAAAGAAGAGGTTGAATCCTACCCTTATTTTGATGCAAAACTAGCTAGTCTTGAGTTCTAGTGAAAGATATGGGTACAAGAGACGTGAGGGAAGCTGAAAATGGAAGAAGGAGAGAAGAAGATGAAGAGAAGAAGGAAAGAAGCCTACTGGAAGAGGGAGGATGAAATTCTGCTGAAGGAAAGGAAAGAAAAATCTTATAAAAGCTTTAATGAGGTAGTTGGAGTTTTATGTTTTAATTGGTTGTAAGCTTTGTCGCCAATTTTTAGCCAAGCCTCTTCATTTGGTGGCTCTCCTTGCACCACCCATAGGTGAGTATGTGGCTGAATACTCAACCATAAAATCATAGAATTTGGGTGCATAATTCTATTGATTCGGTTCTGACAGCTTAAAATACCGAAATCTTATCGATTTCCTTTAAATCAGCAAAATAGTTTGGAAAAATTTTTGTGAAAGTTTCTATGTGTCTATTCTAATTCCCTCAAGTCTAGTTTCTCTAATTAACATTTAATTAACTCCTAATTAACCTTTCATTAACTTCCAATTAATTCTACACATTCAATAAAGTTAGATAAATTGATTAATAACGTATATTAAACTTAGCGTAATTCCGGACATTATACTAAATAGTTTCTCATAGCCTTTTACACAACAATCTAAAGTTCCTTTAGCTCTAGTATTTATAATTCATCACTAATTACTCTTATTTTTCTAATAAATTGATTAACAATGCAAATCAATTGTACTGTTTCTTTGATATTGTTATCATTTCATTTTTTCATAAATCCTTTAATATTTTTTGTTTGGTTTCCGAAACTAATGGTATTTTTGTAATTATGGGCACATCTAAGGGCATCCCACGTCATTTCATATGTGGGCACCTCCGTGGCCCAATTGGCTAAGAATTTAGTTTCTACGTTTCTGCTATGTGATTCTGCTTCGTTTAAAATCCTATGCTACTAATTCTATTGATCTAGGGACCTAAATGTCATTTTCTAAAAAATTTAGGGGCAAGATTGTGAATAATAAAAGTTTGCCCAAAGACATTTTTATCATTTCCTATTACGTTATATGGGTATGTTACACTATCCAAAGGGACGTAAAGAAAAGAATGTTAAGCATATGCTAATTATGAATGTTAAGTAAACTAAGTCAAAGTCAATGAAATTTCATGAAAGTGCATGCATCTTTATTTTCTCATATCCTTGGTTATGAATGTTTCAAATTATGTTCTCTTACAAATATACACGCCTTATGATATTGTACTACCATGTGTTATGACTATAAGAATAAGATTAAAAGAAATCCACTTCAGAAACTTATGTTTTTCAAACCCCTTATAATTGAACTTATGCATGTCCACCTTTTTATAATTTAAACCTGAAATGGTTAGGATGACGATGATGGCACGTTAACTGTCCAGTTGGATTCCTACTAAGAAATCTTATTTTTCTCACTTCTATGTTTTTCATGTCATTTTTAGAGGATACCGTCAGGCAGCGTGAGCATCTTTGTTGAGTTCCCTGTCTTGCATTGGCACTTTGACCCAATGCTGAATGCATCTATGATGATTGTACATGCTACTATGAGGGTCTACTTGCTCCATGTCCATCAATTCTGTTCACTAGTTTTGAGTCCGTTCTTTTGCCCATACGTATTGTATGAGGATGTCACCTTGGATGATGTGCGACCTCCCTTTTATCCCCAATGTACCCTAGTGATGGAGAGTCCAACTCTAATACCCATATGACCCCAACATACTCTGTCAAGCCTGACTTTTCGAAGCCAACATTCCGCTCCATGATACGACTGACTTCAGATTCTTTCTCATCCGCTACTGGCCAAGCACCATGGACGAGGGCATGGTAATGATGCACTTGTGCGATACTCCAATGTCATGGGCAAGCCCATGGAGGAGGGCATGGTAATGATGGACCCGAAGGATTCAGGAATGGCTTCATCCTATTCTGAGATTAAAGGATGATGCGAGATAACACATGCGGAGGTTGAATACGAGCATAACCCTTTTTGTTTATAGTTTTAGGGCTATCATTTTATGGTATGTATGGTTATGGAAGCTAATTATGTATTTTTTTTTTTTTTGAACTCCTTTTAGATATGGATGTTTTGTTGGGTTGAATCTAGTTATTGGTCCTTTATTGTTATCTACTTATATATTTGATGGCTATGGATAACTATTATGGTTAATATTGAGTTAAATGTCCATTATATGGCTTTTATTTATTGCCCTGCAAGTATGTATGTTCTAAATGCTTGATTATATATGTTCATGTTGCATTCATGGCTCATGTCTCGAAAAAGTTTTCTTCTGCCATAAATAAAAAAATTCCCTTGTTTTCATTATAAAGTAATTTAAAAAAGCAAGTTAAGTTTCTGTAAGCAAAAGTAACAACTAATAGATTCTATAATACAACTTACGTGTAATATGGCTTTATTAGGATGTTATAAATGGATGCCCATTCATCAGTTCTAATGGTGCAACAGCCCATAAGCTTTGATGTAGGATTTGTTCATCAGCCTTAAGGGAGGATATCCCCTTTCATGTCCATACATTATTGGCATTCATAGATATTTATCCTTATCCATGCATTTAATCATATTTGCATTTTTGTAGTTGGGATAAATTCCTTCATTATCTGCATGCATGGCCATCAAATTAATTATTTTATGAACTACTTTGCCTTTACCATGTTACTTGATTACCATTATACTTGTTTTGTTGATTATTTGAGTTAGGATATAAGCTACCATTAGGAAACCTGGAAGATTTTGGGTGTCTGGTAGACCATTGGAAGCATCACCTTGAAGGGGGATGTAGTACGAGAAATGGCACTAAATTATGCTTTCAAAACTTTTTGATTCCTAAAAAGCTTAAACAAACTTTCTCAAATCTTTAGACTTGGATTGCAAAAACATTTTTATGTTAAAAACTAAGGTTATTGTATTCACAATAACTTTGTTAGAAAGCAAATAAATTAAGCACAGTAAATAATACTCAAAATATGAAAACTATAAAGAGTGATAAGGGTAAAAGATCATATAATGAAATTCTTATACTAGTTTGGCTATACCACTTGCCTATGTCCAATCCCCAACAAATTAGTTGAGATTTTATAAGCTTACAACCAGTAGTTTTTACAAAGCCTCTCCATGCTAACAAATCGAGTAGTACTGACCTAGCCTTTCCAAGCTAACAAACTAGTAGTATTTTATCCTAGCTTCTTCAAGCTCATAACGACCATTACAGGGTCAAGTTATAATGATGAGTTTGAAAGGTTTGTGTTTGAATAATACTCACACTAAATCACTGAAAGGTGTATGAAACAAGGGACTTCTCAATAAACTCACTAAGAGGATATTGGCTATTACAAAGCAAATGAGAAGATTTTCTTCACAATAAATTACTTCCTGGACGTTCAGAAAATTGAGAAAGATAAAAGCTGGATAAGATATTCAAATGCCGAGAGTTCTAAAATTTTCTTTATCGTCTTCAAGGTTTATATTGACTTCAAAATCTAGCCATTGAGATTTCAGACCTTGAGCCCAGAGCTTTTCAATCCTCTAGTCTAAGACTAGAGAGAAAAGTAGGTTGCTTTCTTTCTCAACAAGCAAGTACATCACCAAAGAAGAAAACTAGTTATTGGGGTCCACCAACTTTTTAGAGTTGCCAGCATTTCTTTTGGATCTTATCTTGTTAAGCTTGACTTTTAGGAATGACTCATGAATCATGTAGAGCAAGCTTTGAGAGTAAGATATTTCATGATAATCATTTTTTTTAAGATCACCCTTTTGGTCAAAACCTTCTAGACTGTTGTCCTTCTGATATGCTCAGGATCCTTTTGATGCTCTTGATACACTTTTTGTGAGAGAGAATTTTAGAATCATGGATTTTCTTGAGAAAAATTTCTTTCCTTGGGATATATACAAGAACTTTTTAGAGAAATTGCTTAACGCAGAAATTTCATTTGATTTAACTCTCATCAATGTGCGTGTAACGTGATATAGTGTAAATGAGAACAAACACTTGAACAAATCATTAGTCCATACAAAAAGTTTTATTAAGAATTGATTTGTTGTTTATCAAAGCCCTTAGCTCGATATAGCTTAAACCACTTAATGGTGTCTTAAGGGTATTGGAGCTTACAATCTCCCCTTTTTTAATGATGGGAAACCAATACTTAAGGAAAGCTTTTGTTTTATATAAAGAATTGAAAGTACATAAGCATACAATTTGTGTTAATTTTAATATTTCTGATTTGAAATTATACTTTCTGAAGTTAATTGAAAAATCATTATGTTTTCTAGAAAATAAAAAAATATAGGTTATCAGAGCAAATGTTAATAAAAAATTATTCGCCATAATAAAAACATTTTGAACATTACAATATATTGGAGCAAGTTAAGCAAAATCATCACTTCGCAGTATCGTTCAAAAATGTTCATGTTTGAAAAGTAATGTACTCAAAGATCATAAGTTATGACAATTGTAATATATCAATTAGAGTATAATATATGATAATTAGAACTCCACAAAGAATAGAACATGCATAATCAGAGCAATAAAGCGATTAATAAATTTGTGATAAAAATAAGAGCAATAAGATTGTTATATATAATAGAGCAGAATATGCATAATCAGAATTCAGAAATATCAGAGCATTAAATTATCCGAGCATAAATTAGTGTAAAATATTACAGCATTAATAGAGTAGAAATAGCTTCAAAGAAATATTAGATCAAAAGATGAATATCAGAGCAAAACAATAAGATATTCTAAGATAAGTATCAAAGCACAAAATAAAATATTCTAAGATAAATATCATATTAGAAAAATAGATAATCATTATCAGAAATGTATTATACAAGGAAATTGTAATATCACAGCAAACAAAAGAAATTGTTGTACAAGTGCTACGAATATAATCAACAAAAATTGAAATTGTTTTTCAAAATCTATGAATGTAATATGTAAAAAATTATGCTAGGAAATGAAATGTAAATACAAAACCTATGAATTACAGCTCCTGCTTTCCCTCAACTAAAGTTTTTCTCTTCTTCTTCACCTTTTGACATTAGCAAAAGATAAGTAGAGATCATAGAAGACCACCAATTGCCCTTTGTGTCTCCTTTACGAAGAGCCTTTAATAGTTTTAGCATCAAATTCTCTATCTTGTCCATTCTCCTCTCCAAAGCATGCTGATTGGCTTTATATAGTCTATTGGTTAGCCAAAATAAGATCCATCTAAACTTCAGCAGCATTTGGGAGAATATCTGCAATGGATGGCTCCTTCGAAGATAGCTTCTCGGTGTGTGTAGTTGATGACTTAGCAGAGTCAGAAATAGCTTCAGTTGTTGTTCTTTCAAATTGTGAACCAATAGTCAATAGTGGGAGAGTTTTGGCAATAGATGGGATTACAGGAATGTTGTGAAAGGTAGTAGAAGCAGTAGTGGCTTGATTTTGCACAAAAGTTGAGATGAGAACAGTCTTAGAAGCATGGACAACACCACTTTGAGCTTTTGTCACCATAGTTCTTTCTAGTGCAGCAACATTTATTCCAATTTTAGTTATCTTAGCCAACTCTGGACTAGTAAAGACTAATTGCAGGTTCTAAGGTTGAGTTGCATCATGTCCAACTTATTGCTTAGAGGGAACAATTACCCTTTTCATCTCAAAAGGAGGATTTGCTTCCTCAATCATAACAAATGTTGTTCTACCTCTTGAGAGATGCTCCAACTCCAATGGCTAAGTTTCTTTGTCTTTGGAGCCTTGCCTCCTTTCTCAACTTGATCTCCTCTGATTCCCTTCTTGCTTTCTAAGGGAAGAGGATATGGATTCTCTAGAAGGAGCAGTAAGGACTTTCTTCACTATCTTCTTTCCCTTTTCTTTTTGGAACCTCTTTCTATTCCGGTTCTTCTTGAGATGTGGGTTCCCTTATCATAATCCTTCTCTGAGCTGGTCTTGCAACTCGAGAAATAGGCAACAATATCTGCCAAGTTGATAGGTTCTGTAGCAATCATAGAGATCTTATCTTCAGCCTTCAAGGAGGAAGAGGAGTCCTTAGCAAGTCTCATCACTCTTCTCTTGCTAGTGCTTCTTTCCTTAGGAATTGGTTATAGGCTTCTTTATCTTCTTTTCTTCTTTTTCTTGCCTTCTAAAGAATGGTTGGATCTTCCTTTCTTGGTGTTAGGCACCTCAGCAGTAGCAAAAGAATCTTTCTTCTTCTTATTCTCTTTCGTTTCTCCTGTCTTGACCATGAGGCTTCAGTCCTAGTGCAGAAAAAGTTTTCATGGTGGTGGTAGGTCTCTTGTTATTAGCTCGGTGCCCATCCAAAGGTAACTAAGCCCTAATGAATACCCTAGTGAGAAACATGCCATAGGGTAAAAGGGCATGCCTTCTCCTCTCAGCTTTAACAGAAGCAAGAATAAAATCCAAAATAAACCTTACCAGGTTTATCCTTCTTCTAGTTATGAATAGAACATTGCCATTTGGTCTACTTCAATTATTACATCTGTACTACCACTTCTAGGTAACATAGCGAGTTGGACCACAGAATACACACTCTAATAGGAACTAATAAATGAGAACTTCGAATATCTCTTACATTCATACTTTTCTTCCCTATGAAGATCTTTGTAACTTCTTCCTCTATGGGACCAAGTTCTTTCCACTATCTTTCTCTACCACAGCATAGGATACCATCGTTGGGTGTTTTGGTTATCTAGGCTATGTTTGAAGGTAGAACTTGCAACTCAAAGCTTCCAACAATGCTCTTGAGTGAGGTTTTGTCTTCACAAAAGGCACAAGGTTGCTATAAAAAGTAGGAACTAACCTTATGTAGATGTCCTCTGAAATCCTTAGGAAGTCATTTCACCCTTGGAACTTAAAAATGTCGAAGACTTTTGGAAGAGCAATGAAGTTCTCTAAGTAGAAACTCCTTACTCTGGCAATAAGCCTCCAAAAAAAGTTATTTTGAAAGTTGGCTTGCATCTCCTTGTCTTCAAAAATGTAGGGGACACTTTGGTAACCCTCATCAACCATTTTAGAGAATGCAAATGTTAAAGCTTGAAAGAAAAAGGGAAATGTCTTTGGATTAATGATGAAGGTGAAAGCAGATAAGTGTTTGAAAGTTTGAAACTTGAGGGAAGATGAATAGTAATAGGGTTTCAGTAACTTAAGAGAGAAAAAGTTTACAAAGTGAGTAAATAGGCTTGGTGGTTAAAGAAAATAACTGAGGGTCATGGAAATATAAAAGGTTTGGGTATAAAATGATGATGTTTTTGTGTAAGGATAGCTTTTGGCTTTCTTGCTTCACTAAGACATGGCAACATGGCATAGTGGGAAGTTACAAAATCAACCCAAGTTCCGACGACTGCCTTGACTCCTCACATTCAATTTTTTTATCAAAAGCTTAAGTCATTTTCCTAAGAGAAATCTTCTTTTTGAACCAACATTCTGAACACACCTTTCTGAACACATTTTGTATACCATTCTGAATGGATCTTTTTGAATAAGTCTTGTAGACAATTTTGAAATGATCTTCTAAACCACTTTTGTAGATTGTTCTTAATTGACCTTTCTAAATTACTCTTGAGATGCCTTCTTTAGAAAGGAATATAGTTGGATGTTGCAATCTCAGCTTTTAAGCTCTTTTACAAGCTTAAGGGGATAGGATCCATGTGTTATGAATGCATGCTTAGAAACTAACCATATTCAGAAGGTTCTTCATATAACAGAAATGATCTTCAGTTAGAGGTTTTGTAAATATATCAGCTATTTAATCTTCTATTTTTAAAAAACTTAGCTCAATATCTCTTTTCTAAACATGATCTTTTATAAAATGATGCTTAATATCTATATACTTTGATCTAAAGTGCCGAATGGGATTTTTAACAAGATTAATAGCTTTGGTATTGTCATACAGAATAGGAATTTTGGTATACTTTTGATAAGTAATATTTTGATACATTAATTAACTCTCATATCTAGTGTATTGAGGCTCTTTTGTGCTTAATTAATCAATGTTGAACACAATTTATGAGTTTGGACTCTAATTGGACTCAATTGTATTTTTCAGTATTATTGTAATTTTATACTGTTTCTGTACTATAGGCATATCTTGAGTTGTAGACATCTAAAAATTACAAATTTTATATTGTAGAAAATATGAGAGAAATATCTACAACATTGATGAAGAAGCCAATAACTAATTCAGATGTCTAGTGCGTCGAATTGGGCCACGAAGTCAGAACAGGGCTGTTACACTGGAACCGGAGTAGTGTGCACTAATTGGGCCATAACGTGAGTTGTAGACATTGGATTGAGGCAAAGCTAGTGCCATTTGAAAGCTAAGACATAAAGCTTCAATTCATATGAAGAAATTCTCCAAAATAATGACCTCTTCATGGATTTATTGGCTATTAAAATGGACTGACATGAATACATATACGACCTAAACATGCTATAAAGATTGGGCCATAACTCTCTCATTTCAAATCCAAATTAGGCAAATTGGGTGTCTACTTAAAGCTAAGAGGAAGAGGATTAATTTGGGATCAAGGCCATTTTTGGATTTTTATATTTTAGGTCTGACAAGTAGTGAGAAAAGAGAGACGCGAAGGAGGACTCTCATCGCCAACATTTTTTCATTTTCTTTCTTCTCTTTTCCTCTCCTCTTCTTTTCTTTTCTTTTCCTTTCATTTTGTAAGATACTTGTTTTGGGTTCTAGTTTGTAACCTTCATTGCTATGGAGGAGTAGGACTTCAAGCTAGTTCAAGGAGACTCCAAGGGTATTATGGTTGTAATCTTTAAACCTTATACTTGAGTTTCAATCATGTTTGTTTTCTTGATTCTTTGCCCTCTTTTATTTGTAAACGTGCATTAAATGATATTGATATGTGGGTTTATGAATGAGGAATTAGTTGGGTGATTACTAATTGGTCAATTGGTATAAACTTGATTAGTTAAAGAATTAGGAATTGGGTTTGGGTTCAAACCTAGGCTAATACATTTGGGGCTAGAAATCAACATAGGTTAATAATTAGAGTTGAGGTCTTAATTATCTAGTCAATTATGTGTTGGTTGAATTCCTAGAGTTCTCTAGGTAGACTTGTGGGGTTATTAGTAGAGGTCTCTCTGATAGCTCAAATTAGCCGCACTCCATGTGTTTGATATATTATGCATTAATGATTAATTCACTTTATGCCTAATGAACTCTTTGAACTATTGTTTTTATTTTCATCTAATTTTCTTTTATAGCTTATTTACTACATGTTTGCACATACCCCCTTGTTACTTAACTAGATAGCAACAACATCCTTGAGAGACGACCTTGGTTGCATTATACTTCAAATTTAGTGTAATTAAGTATTTTAAAATTGTAATTTGGAGCAAGTTGTGACACTTGCTGCCAATCTTAGATTAAAATCTTCCAATTGTTGCATAATCCAAAGAATTTGAGCATAATAATTTGCTACAGATACATATTCAACTTCAGCAATTGAAAAAGCAGCTGTATTTTGCTTTTTCCTTGACCATGTTATTAAGAATTTTCCAAGAAAGTAGCAGCAGTCACTTGTGCTTTTTCTTTTACCTTTGTCTCTAGCAAAATCAGCATCATAATAACCTATAACATCATAGAAAGTACCATTATCGTACTAGAGACCAAGATTAGTAGTACCTACTAAGTATCTCAGAATTCTCTTGACCATATTTAAGTTTGATTGCTTTGGGTTATATTGAAATATAGCACAAATACCCACACTTAATTATATGTTAGGTGTACTAGCTGTAAGATAAAGTAACGAGCAAATCATACTTTGATAAAGTTTATCAAAAACTTTATCTCCATCTTCATCTGCTTTGAGAACTTGAGAAGAATGCATGGGAGTTCTAATGCTCTTAGCTTTGTCCATATCAAATCTTTTGACTAGATCCTTGGCATATTTCTCTTGATGAATAAGGATCCCAACTTTTTATTGCTTTAATTGCAAACCCAAAAAATAGAGAGCTCATCTCAAATTCTCCCTGCATAAACTCAGAAAAACTCTTGCACAGATTTTGATTTGTAGCATTGAAAATGATATCATCAACATAAATCTGAACAATAAGAAAATTATCTTTCTCATGCATGATAAATAATGTAGTATCAACTTTTCCTTTTTAAAACCATTTTCAAGTAGAAAAGAGCTAATCTTTCATACCAAGCTCTTGGAGCTTGTTTTAGACCATATAAAGCTTTTGGCAACTTAAAAACATGATGAGGAAATGTTGCATTTTCAAATCCAAGAGGTCATTTAACATATATTTCTTCATGAATAAAACCATTTAAAAAAGTAGATTTAATATCCATCTAATAGAGAACAAAACCTTTGTATTCTGTAAAAGCAAGTAACATTCTGATGGCTTCCAATCATACAACAGGAGCAAATGTCTCATCATAGTCAATTCCTTCTTGTTGATTATATCCTTGTGCAACCAGTCTTGCCTTGTTTCTCATTACCTTTCCACTTTCATCTAGCTTGTTTCTGAACACCCATCCTATGCCAATGACGGAATGTCCTTTAGGTAATGGAACCAGAGTCCAAACCTTGCTCTTTTCAAACTGATTCAGCTCTTCTTGCATGGCTTCTATCCAGCTTTGATCTTGAAGTGCTTCATCAATATATTTTGATTGTATTCTTGAGATCAAAGCCATGTTGTATTCTAATCGAAAAGAAGATCTAGTTCTAATTCTTTGAGATGGTTCGCAAATGATTTGATTTTGAGAAACAACTCTCAAATCTCTTGCACCAGCGTATCTTCTTTTGATAGGGGACTCTTTTGAATCTTCTGGAATATCATCAGAAACATGCTAAGGGTGAGAAGGTTCAGAAATGATAGTCATATCATCATTGCTATCTCTTGCGGCTATCTGAAGGGATTGCTAATTTTGAGAATTATTGTTCAGAGACAAATTCTCCATATCCTCTTCTAGGTCACAAATATTCTAATCTATATCCTCTTTCTTCTCTTTGAAGGATATGTGTATGGTTTTTCTCCATAGCTTGAGTCTTCTTATTATATACTCTATAAGCTTTAGACATAGAAGAGTATCTTAGGAATACACTAGGATTAGACTTAGGATCAAACTTTGACAGCTTGTCCTTTGGGTTAAATATAAAGCATTCAGATCAAAAATATATGGAAATAGGAATTTCTTTCCTTTCCATAATCCATAAGGGGTCTTCTTGATTATTGGCTTAAAGAAAATAGGGTTTTGAATGTAGCTGCAGTGTTAACTGCTTCTGTCCAAAATCCTTTTGATAAACCATTTTCAAAAAGCATGATTATAGCTATTTCTTGCAAAATCTGTTCTTTTCAACAACTCTATCTTGTTGAGGAGTTTTAGAAAAAGAGAAATAATGAGAAATGCCATTTTCATTGCAAAACCCTTCAAAAACATGATTCTCAAATTCACCTCCATGATTTGATCTAATGGATGAAATACAAAAACTTTTTTCATTTTGAACTTTTTTTGAAAACACTTTGAAGGCCTCACAAGCTTCATCTTTATGGACTAGGAATATAATCCATGTGAATCTTAAAAAGTCATCCATTAAGACTAGACCTTATTTCTTACCACCTAGACTGACAGTTCTAGTTGGTCCAAAAAGATTAAGATGTAAAAGCTCAAGTAGTCTAGTAGTTGACACTATATTCGTACTGTGGAAAGAACGCTTGGCTTGTTTACCCTTTTGGTAGAATTCACAAGTTGAGTCATTGTCAAAACTAATCTTGGATAAACCTTTGACAAGCTCTTTCTGAGAAATCTCAAAGATTAATCTCACATGAGCATGACTAAGTTTCTTGGGCCACATTCACTTCTTATTCACAAAGGATGCTAAGTATTTTACATTTTGATCTAAAAAGTCATCTAGATATAATACATAAGTATTATCATGCCTTTTAGCAGTAAGAATAATCTTATCAGAAGTGGAATCTTTTATAATGCAACGAGAAGGTTCAAACACAACTCTGTTGCCTTGGTTAAAAAATTGATTAATGCTGAGAAGGTTGTGAGTTAACCTTTTTACTAACATAATATACCAGTAATTAAATCAAAGTTGTTCTTATGAAGTGTGTGTTTGGAAAAGCTATAAGATTAAAATTATTTCAATAATCACTTTTTTGTATAATCGATTATATGAAAATCAATTTATGTTTGGATACTTTAGCTGAAAAGTGGTTTAAAGATAATCTATTTTATTTGGATTGTATGAAAAAAACTACTTTTGTATAGTAAAATTACTAAAAAGGGTATAGAATAATTATTTATATTATATAATATTTGATACTAGGGTCAATTTGGTAAAAACATAACAAATCTAAAATAATCAGTTTCTGCTTATAATCATAAGCTCCAAAATATTGCTTATGCTTATAAGCTATTTTTCAGCTTAAAATTATCAGTTTTAGATTATAATCTATTTCCAAAATTTAACCAAACATAATTAATTTTTGCAAAACAGCTTTTTTTCAAAGAAAAAGATGTTTTATGCAATTCCCAAACATGCATTAACATGACCTATACCACTGATCTTTGACTTGATACCATCGGCAAACTTCACAACTTCTCCATCCTTAGGTTTGAGGTTTCTAAACCAAGATTTGTTCCTAGTCATATGCCTAGAATAGCCACTGTCCATACACCACTTCATCTCCTTCTGATGATGTGATTTAAGACACACCAACATCAAAAGCAACCTTCACTTTAGGTATCCACATCTTTTTGGATCCTTTTAGTTTAGTAGCCTTTTGGGGCTTTTACACCTTTTATCTCTTTACTTTTCTTCTTGAAAAACATTTTTTAGAAAAATGTCCCTTCTTAAGATAGTAAAGAAAAGTAGGAACTTTGCTATGAGAACTTTTGGATAATTTTTCATATTCTTCCTTTTCATACCCAAGTCCTATCTTATCAAAATATGGTCTTTGACTATTAAGCATCAAGTCAAGACTCTTAGAGCCGTTTACCATCTCCTCAAGATCAAAATTAAGAAGATTAGCTATTTTTTGAAGCTTAGAAACATCAAAAGATGTGTTATGTGCAAATTCAAAAACTTCAGTTTTTAAGGCACTTACATCCTTATAGAGAAGGGTATTTTCGTTTAAAAGTTCATCTTTCTCATGCTTTAGCTTCTCCTTCTCAGTTTTAAGCTTTCCAAAATCAAGGGATAGTTTTTGAAAAATTTTCTTCAAAGCAGCATAATAAGAAGAGAGTGCTTGAGAATCATTCAAAAGCTCATCATAAGCCTTTTGAAGATCATCATAAAAGAGCTTAGGCTCAAAATTTATTACCTCAGTCTCTTTTTCAGAGACTCTATCTGCCATGAATTAGAGATTTGCAACTATCTTCTTTTCCTCTTAAGATTCTGCACTTTCTTGTTCCTCACCTAGATCTTCCCATGTTGCTGTCATGGCCTTCTTTTTGGGTGCCTTCTTTTTGGAGCTCTTCTTCAACTTTGGACATTCTAATCTCAAGTGCCTGGGCTCCTTACATTCGAAGTGTAACACCCTCCCAAGCACAGTACTATGCTTAAGTCATAGTACCATATTCAAGAGTTTTTACCATTTCTTGAATGGACCTTATTTGATAGCAACCTTTGACCCTCTCCACTCATCCTAGTGAACTCCACCTAGGATGACATCTTCAGGGTTTCTTGAACTATCTGGAGATAACACAGAAATAAATATAGGAGTAAGAATTTAAAATTCTCAGTAGGATTCTCTAAATTATCATACATAATGTCATCGTTATTATCTACAGCTGCTTTGGTTTATTATGAAAAAGGCCGAACATGTCATATAAACTTTTCAATTTTATAATTTGACAATGTAGTCTCTGAAGCAGAGTTCATTTTATTTACGCACTTGATAAGCAGAGCAAGAATCGTAGCATAAGTATAGCAAATTAAGAGCAATTTCATAATAATAATAATAATATAACTTGCAATGTCATAATAACGATAACAAAAAGTAACTTGTGCATATGCGATTGCTCATCATAAAATCATGCATATGCTTTTAGGTTTCCTTTGCTTTCTTTACTTGACATACCTAGGCGTTATGTATCACCATCCCTAGGGTGTCTGCATGCATATGTCTTTATCTTTAACCTTTTCTGCCCTTGGGTAGCCTGATCTAGGAGTGAGCTCAACTCATGATTGTCGTCACACAGTACTAACCAGCAAGGGGACCCATATGCCTCTAGATTGGAGGGACTCAACTGGCCAACTACCTCCAACATAGAGGGATCTAGTAGTTTTAATTGCCTTCACAAGAAAAGACCTAATGTGCAATTGTCTCTGAGTGAAAGGCCCATATTTTATCTTTTAATTGCCTTCAGGAACCTAAATAACTCTCATAATTTCATCAATTTTTGTCGAAAATTCGGCAGCATTATAGATCAAATCCATTTTCCCATGAATAATATTTTTTAAATTAAACAGTTAGTCAAGGCCTCAGAATCAACATAACACATTAACTTTTCAACATTAATATAGAAGTACAACATTTAATTGTAAATAAAGCTTATACACATAGTAGAGTGCCCAAGTACTCAATTTAGCAACTTTACCCAAGTTCCTCAATTCTGCCATGTTTTCTAAAATGTACCATAATTTCATCTTAATTCATTTGAGTCTGAATTTTAGATATGACGTAGCATTGTTTGTCTAGTTTTTAATCTTTTTAGTCCTACTAAGTTTTGATAAGTATAATTCAAGTTATTGGAGATTAACCTAGGTTTGCCTTGTTGTTAGGCAGAATTGGGGTCTAAAATGTAAAAATTCATTGAAAATAGAAATCTTGTTAGATTTGAGCCAATAGTTTCATTTCATTTAAGTGAACAAAGCTCAAGTTATAAGGTCTCAAAATTGGTGAAATTGATTTGCTTTATCTCTATCCAGTTAGGATATGGGGAAACTTTGATGAATTATTGGGAGCAAATTACTTAGGGTTTAAATCTGAAATTTTTGTGGCATAAACATCTACGTGTGAGCTTTCTAATAAAATTAGTTACACTCAATTTGAAGTTGTATAGGTCAAGTTATGCCCTTTACAATGCAGTCTACTTAGGACCAAAGGTAGAAATCCAAGGTTAATTTCAAAAATTCATATCTCACTCAATATTAATCCAATGGCCTTATAGTTTATATGGTTGGAAAGCTCTAGATGTCTAGTTTCACTTAAAATTAGTTTCATTAAATGCTAATGACCATAGGTGAAGCCGTACACTTTGTAGTATGAACCATCGAGGGTTTTCCAATTCAATCCATTTTGGTTGGTTCCCTTTTTAATTTTCCTCTAAAGATTCAATGCCAAACCCAATATATGCATACTAATGCAGCCATAGAACATCATATAAGCTTAGTATATCTTCATATAAGTGAGCTGAGAAAAATTTAGAGACAGCAGACAGATCAGCAAATCAAGCAAAGATATTGAATCCTACATCAAATTAGGAGTTTGAGCTAGAAGGAAGGATGGAAGCCTTAGGTGTGGAAAGTTGTGTGGGTTGAAGAGGCAAGAAGAAGAGGATGAGATGGAGAGCAAATGAGAGTAGGGAGATCTGCCTCCTCTTTGGCAAAATTGAAAAGGAGAAAGTGGGGATTTATTTGGTTTGTTGTCATAAATGAAGAAAAGGACGTGTGGTTTCATGGGTGGATGTGTGGCTTCTTTCCAACCTTAATTGGGCTGCCCACTTTGGATGGCTAGGATGGTGCCATCATGTGAGTTTGGCTCAATCTTGGTCATCCAAATTAGGGTCTAATAGTGTAAATTTCTACTGGTTTCGTTTCTATATTATACAATACCGAAATCTTTACCGTTTTCTCTTAAATTCTCAAAATTTTGCCCATGGTTTTTTAATTTTTCCACATAACAAACTCAACTTTTTCTCATCCTAATGTTTATATTTCAATCCTAATTAAGTGTACCCCCTCAATGAAATGAAATAATTCAATCAACAGTGCTAATCAAAAGCACCATTTCTTTGGGAGTTTACAATTTTTGGCTTTTTGTAAGCCCTTGAGTAATTTTCTATTTGTTTCTTGTATCTAATAGCACTTTCATAATTTTGAGCAAGTTTAGGGGCATCTCACTTCATTTCACACATGGATACCTCCATGGCTCAATCAACTAAGAGTTAGGTTTCTATGGTTCTGCTACGTAATTCTGCTTCATTCAAAACCTTATTATGCTAATTTTACAAATGCAGGGACCTAAATATCATTTTCTAAAAAGTTCTAAGGTCATTATGGAAATAACCTCTGGAGTCAATGTATAATTACTAAAAGTGTTAGGGCAAAGCTACAAATAACAAAAGTTTACAGGGGCATTTTCATCACTTCCTAATTTTGAGCATATGGCAATGTCATATTTTCAATGGCAATGTTATGCTACCCTATAATTCTAAGTGTGAGGATTGTCATGGCGTAGAGTTGCCTAAGAAATTCTCACACTGCCTAAGTGAAATAATTCAAAGTTCCTATTACACTATATTAAATAAAATGCGGATGTTACACAAAGTAGATGATTTCACTCTGCTTGGACTTTCCTTTTTTGTCCTCTTTGGGGACAAGTCATTTCTTTTTCTGCCTTCTGATTCAGGCCTTAGAAATCCTTTCAACCAGATAAGCAATCTCATCTTTCTCATCATCATCTTCATCATCAAAAGGTTCTTCTTCTTCTTCATTTGATTCTTCTAAAGCCATTATGTCCTTAGAAAAGCTAGATCTTCTATGAGCAGATTTTTAGGCAATGGACTTGCCCCTTCTATTGGTTTCTTTAGAAATTTTGATCAACTCAATCTCATGAGTCTTCAAAGACCTAATGAGAGCATTTAGACTGAGCATATTCAAGGCCTTGGCTTCTTGAATGGCTATCATTTTGGGGTGCTAAGCCTTGAATAGGCTTCTCAAGATCTTCCTAACTATTTTAGCATTAGAATATCTTTTTCCTAATGCTTTTAGCTAATTTATGATGTGCATAAATCTTGTGGTCATTTCATCAATGTTTTCATGGTCTAGCTTTTTAGACATCTCGTATTGATGTACTAGCATGCTGGTCTTTGTTTCTTTCACTTGATCAGTCCTTTTATGAAGAGTTTGGAGTCTGTCTCAAATCTCTTTCACAAAGTCACATGAGATAATTTTATCATACTCATGTTTTACTTAAGGCATAAGTGAGAAGATATTTGGCCTTTGCATTCATCTGCACCTTGGCTTTGTGCCGCTCAATCTATTGATTTCTGGGAATCACTTTGACCATGATTGGAGGGGACTAATTTGGATCAACAACCACATGAGGTGCAGATGGTTAAAACATAATCTCTATTTTCAATAATTTCTCACATGTCTATGCTGATAGACTTAATGAAGAGTCTCATTCTATCTTTCCTTGGGATACATATATATACATACACATATATAAATATATAAATATATATATATATATATATATATATATATATATATATATACTTTTTAGAGAAATTATTTAACGAAGAAAATTCATATGATTCAACTCTCATTAATGTACATTTAACGTGATCTAGTGTAAATGAGAACAAACACTTGAACAAACTGTTAGTCTACACAAAATGTTTTTATTAAGAATTGATTTGTAGCTTACACATGCTACTAAGATTGGTTTCTACTTTGACTTCTTGATGTTTCCAAGTACATGACAAGATAATAAGGATCGAGTTGATTGGATGTTTGATGTTCATATGATTTGTAAAGATTATTTTTGAATGCATATTGTTAAATGTATAAGTATTGTATTAGCGGGCATGACCATAGAGCTATATATTTGTATGTTCATATTATTGTAGCAATTAAACTCATGGATGAATGTCATAGTGATTAAATGTATATTTATCTTTCATTAGATTAGTAAAAAGGATTTAATAAAAGGATTTGAAAAAAACTATTGGTTGGTTAAGAGAAGCAACTAAATAAATGGATTTGGTAATATCAAGGGAAATGTAGTTAAATTGGAATAACTCTGGCACGTTAATAGAAAAAAGGAAACAACTTAGTAACACCTACTAGTTAGTTATTAATTAAATGATTAAGAAAAAATGATAAATTAGTAATTAACTAATAGGTTGTTATGATCCTAACTTACACACATCTAGCTTCTTGCTATTATAGAACATGTTGAAGCATGAAGGGGCGTGTAATGATGCTATTCGACCAAGATTGTTTCCATTTTCTTTAAAAGGCAAAGCATAGGCATGCCTTGAGCCTCAAAATCCTAGTAACATTATCTACATGGGAACAGTTGAAGCAAAGATTCCTCAACCAATATTTTCCTGCAGCAAGGTACCTTAATTTGAGAGATGACATTAATAGTTTTGCTAAACAAGAAGAAGAAACTTTAAATGATGCACAGAAAGGATTCAAGGAGCTTCTAAGAAGATGTCTTGGTCACTATATAATTGAATGGGAGCAAGCTCAGATCTTCCACAATGGTCTCATTCCTTCCATGCAACGACTAGTTGATGCTGCAGTTGGTGGGTCAATTAGCATCAAGACCCTTATAGAGGTGTTTGATCTACTAGAAATTATGTATACAAATAATTATTCCTATTCATTCGATAAGGTTAAACAAAAGTAAAGTAGGATTAAGAAAGATGCCATTAACAATCTCAAGACTAAGTTACCTTAGTGAATTTTAAACATAACCCAACAACTTAATAATCAACCTGTCAAGATAGTCATAGTGCAACATCCAGAGCAGCTTAACATAGAGGGACACCCTTTTCCTTTTCAAGAAACATCCACTTTAACGGGAATGAGGGCACTTTCGCATTCTATCTATGATGAATTAATGGCACAATATCAAGAGCAAGTAGCTAGTCCAGCAGTAATTTTAAAGGTAATGTAGATGCAGATGAACAAAATGTGTGAAGAAATGGATGAAACAAAAATGGTGGTTATAAAGAGCTATAAAGCCATCACACTAAGAGGTTGCAAATCATATGAAGGTCTAAGTATAATACTCTCCTAGTTAATTGTTAGTTTACCAAGGTTATTTATTTAGGTTAATTATCTTTAATTATTTTATTAATGATTAACTAGAGTATGTTATTGATTTGTTACTTCTTCTACTAACATACGGAAGTCATTCTAGTAAAATTTCATTTTCCTCTTAAATAATGGTGAGGTTATTGAATCTATTACTCTAATCTTTTTCAGCTAATCAAATTAAAAGTGACTCCATCCCCACAAATTAATATATACAATCCATGAGTTTAATCTCTAAACTAACTAGGTTATATATACAACTTTGTAGTCATGCCCACTAATTAGATACATCGGATAAAATTAACATATATAGTTTATAAGTGTCAAGTCTCTTATTGCTCCTCGACCTCTAGGAATATCGTGATGTAGCCACCTTCCGGATGTCTGAAAGCACCAAAGAAAAATCATAATGAGAAATAAAATCTTAGTAGGAGGCGATGCTTCCAAGGATCTACCGAGCATTCAAAAACTCAAATTTGTATAGGCAGATTTAAAAATAAATATAACATGCAATACATAATAACAGGTATAGCAGCAAATATAGATAAACAAATCAATGAGTAAGTGAGCAACTAAGCAAATGAGTAAATAATTAAGCAAATAGCTAAATAGAATAGAATAAATCAAGCATGTAAAGGACAAATAAGTAAAATATGTCATGTGCATGAGATGTCATGAGATGTCATGAGATGCATTATTCTTTTACTTTACTGGTATTTTCACTTTCTTGCTTAGCAAGAGGGAAATTACTAATGGCCTCTATTCACCTTATACCACGATCTAACTGAGAGCTCTCTATCAAGGTGTCCCCTGACTTAGATCCTCAACCATAAGACTGAATCTCGGCTACTACTACAGCCCATGGACCCTTGCCTTGGTATCCATGGTCATCCTCTTTTTCCAACCAAGCCTAAAAATATAACCATATCCATCACACTATGGCCCAAACATCAACTTGGTCATCTTAGCTAGGTTATCAAACCATAGCCATAATATCTTTTCCATTCATATCTTCTCAGATCACTTTCTCATGCATGCACATTCGCATCGTAACACCCTCCTAAGTACAATATTATGCTTAAGTCATAACATCATATTTAGGAGTTGCTACTAATAAATCAATGGACCTTGCTTAATTATTTACTGTATTATCAAAAGAATAGCATGAAATCTATTTTGCAATTCTGAGTAATATAAGCAACAAATAGAGGGAATAGTAACCTTCTTAAATATACAAAAATTTACATCATAGTGGCTGTTCGGGCTATTTTTTGGCTATTAGGTGAATTGATGTGCTAGGCATACCAGACTTTGAAATCGGCTAGCCAAAGCTTTTCAATTTTAAAAGTTAAATGATTACTCCAAAGAGGGAAATCTACTCCTTGCATATAAGTTCCCAAGTTATTCAAAGAAAGCATTTGGCCAAGATCAAGCGTTAATGTAACCAAAACACAAGTAAAGTTGGATATAATGTAATCGGCAAGACTTTTATTAAATCTCTAACCAATTACAATAGGCATCCTTCTGAAGCTTCAATGTCTAATTTGTGTTGAAAGCTTGAAGAGGGGAATGAGTACAGTTGAGGGGGTAAAAGACTATAAACAAGACTAAAACTAAAAGGGTAAAGGTGCAAGGAAACTAAAATAAAGTAAATAAGACAGACTAGGTTATTGATTCCGAGGTCCTCTGAAGTGGCTGAGTCTTGCTCTATTTATAGGCAAGGCTTCTTCCATAATTGCTTTTGGATAACCATTATGGCTACATGTTGTTTCCCTTAGTTGGCCTATCCTTCTAAGCCATGGTATGGAGAGGCTGACACGTGTCTACCTATTCGATATTATACTCCAAGCACTGGACATAGGGGCTTTTAACCCAAGCCTAGGCTTTCCCAGGTCCACCATCTTGGATTCATGATTGGCTTTCTGTCTAAGCTGATTAGCCATTTGAGTTTGGCTTGGCCAATTAGAACTTTGGCCCTATCCTCAGCCATGCTAACTTATGGCTTGGCTAATGCTAGGGGCAGCATCAGAACATTACTCGGCTAAGGTTTAACTTTGGCCAAGGGCACTTAACAAATGTTTTGGTGCCCCTCACTAAGTTATATAACAAGACTTCTAGCTTTGCTCTATAGAATTTCAAAAAACATATAAAGGCTCTATAAAGAGTTTCCACTAGTGTAGTAACCATCCAATGTTGATCTCTCTTTAGCAACACTTTTCAACGGCTAATTTAGTCTCTATCTAGTTCTTCTAGGATAGTCATCATCAATATCTCCAAAGTTGCCTAGAAATGATATGGGAACACACATAGATGTGAGAATTTTATATTCTCAATAGGCATCCTAAGCTATCAGGCAATCAATGCTATCTCATTGTCCCAGTGGCTGCAGTTTATTAAGTGTTCGGAGATAGGTCACCGAATTGTAGGAATTGGGTGCTCCGAACTACAAATGGAACTCCAAGGTTTCTGTTCATGGTGGTGACTAGTTGATTGATTGGATTCCATAATAGTGGGGGGTACTTGGAAGGACTTCGATACTCAAGTTAGAGAGTGTAAAAGGTACAAGGTTTTAAGCGATGTCAACATATTGGGAGTGTTCCCTCTTATTTATAGGTGGGGTCAATAATGATGGCTAGCCCAACAGTTTTTGAGATTCTAGCATAACCATCTCAGGTTCCTAACGACTTCGTGCATGTTATGGAAATTGCTCCACAGCATCATGGAGTCATAGCAATCTTCGATTTTGTGCTCGATGCTATTATGGTACTTGCAGAATAAGGACCTATTTGTGCTACCCCTTACCCAGAGCAATTTTGGCTTTGGAATCATTCCACCTGTTCGATTTCCTTATATAAATCGGATAGGGACACATTGAGGGGAGTATAGTCGTGATACCTTCCAACCCTCACTGTTCGAGGTTCCTTCCTCTGGCGATCCTCTTGCTGCAAACCTAGCTTCTTCGTAGTTTGACTTCTTGTCGAGTTTGCTGTGGCCTTCTGAGTTTCCTTGAGAAATATATATTTCTCTGCCCTTAGCTAAATTTCATCCATTGTCTTTATAGGACATTTGGAAAAAGGATACTTGAATGCCCCAGGTCGAAGCCTGTTCAGAAGGGTAAGTACAGCCACTTAGGTTTCTAATTCTTTTACCAACGATGTTTTTGCATTAAATCGCCTGAGAAAATCCTTGAACGGTTCTCCTTGCCGCTAGGACAAACCCAACAAACTAGTAACTGGCTTTGGCTTAAATCACCGAGTCGTGAAGTAAGCTAGGAAGCGAGATTGGAGATTTGAGAACCCGTTAATAGACCTTAATGGTAATGAGTTGAACCACTTTAATGCTATTTTCATCAGTGTAATTGGAAATGCTCTGCATTTCATGGCGTTAGAGGCCCTTACAAGAGCCATTTTGGACTTGAACGTGTCATATTTTCCTGAGAGTCCATGCTTCCATCATAAGGCTCCATGTCTGTTGGAGGCTTAAATCCTTTTAGGAGCTTAACACTCATGATGTAATTAGAAAATGCTTCATCTAAGTTGTTATATTGATCAGGATAATGCCTTGACCGGCGATTTGGGCTCCTTATTCAAGATGGATGCAACTCAGCATGGTCAACACAGCGTGAGTGTTCAGTGAGTGTTCAGTCTAAGGTTCTCTATAGTGCATGTACTCCTTCTCTCGAGGTCGAATGTCGCCTCAGGAGTTCCGCTCCTTGTCATGACATTGTGACCAATGGTAATGGGGTTCATTACGACCACGACCTCAACAATGATGATCCTAGCAGCCACGTTCATTAATGGCTCCTCCCATATGTTGCAGGTTCCACTCTAACTCTCAAATACATGCGGCTTGGTCTCGCATGACGGAAACTATTTCTTCGTATGGAACTAGATTCCTCGAAATTTGCTCAATTTTAGATGCTAGTACGTTCCTTGGAGGTGGCTCCAAAGAACAATAAGCAATTCCATTTTGTTGATTTCTGGCATCAAATGTTGATTTAGAAGTAGTTCGACTATCCACTTGCTCTTGCAAGGGTGTGCACATGCCATTCTCGGGACTGTGGGCCGCCATGAGCTCCTGTCGGTGATGAGTGGACATGATAGCTTAAGACATTGTGGAAGAATGAACAGCACCTTGAAGTTCCCACAGACAGTGCCAATGTTCGGAGGTAGGTCACTAGATTCTAGGAATGAGGTGCTCCAAACTACAAATGGAACTCCAAGGTTGCTGTTCATGGTGGTGACTGGTTGATTGACTAGATTCCACGGTAGTGGAGTGTACCTGCAAGGACTCCGATGCTCAAGTCAGAGAGTGTAACAGGTACAAGGATATAAGGGATGTCAGTGTACATGATTTGGGACTGTTAGCTCTTATTTATAGGTGAACTCGATAATGATAACTAGTCCAATGATTTCCAAGATTCTAGCATAACCGTCTCCTGTTCCTAACGGCTTCATGCGCGTTATGGAATCCAGGTTTATACATTACCGAATTTGGATTAAATGCCTATGTAATAGAAGCGGTTGCATTACTTTATTTTCAACAGTTTCCAATTTGGGCTTTTGGGCTCTATAATAGTCAGGCTTTGATGGACTGATCATGATATTGGGCCCTTTAGTCTACTCTAGAACAGTACTGTGCCTTGGCTGATGCAACGTGTGAAATCCAGCTTGAAGAGAGAGAGAGAGAGAGAGAGAGAGAGAGAGAGAGAGAGGGCCTCTTGGAGCATATGTGCATTAAGCTATTGAAGTTAGTTATTAGAATAAGTCTGCTACATTAGTTGATAACAAACTCAACTCAGAATAAGTCAATTAAATTTCATTTTCTCTCGTCTTCATCTTTTCTCCTGAGGTGAGTGTTTTTAATTTCAACCGCGGTTTAACCAGTGAACCATGAACCAATTTCATAGCTAGTCTAATTTTTAAAACACTGCTTATTATGCTAATCAGGGTGAGGATAACTTCCTTAGATTTACGAGTACTTCATTTCGGACCATTTCATCATCTCCTATTGATGTAGTGTAGAAATTCAATTTGTCGACCAAAAAATAAAAATAAAATTAAAGAAAGAAAAAGAAGGATGTTCTGATTTGGAGAAGGAAGTGTTTATTCCCTGCTTTGCGTGCCGACTGCCGAAAGCCTATCCCCATAACCCATAACGACTGCGGAATGCATCACATTCAAAATTAAATTTAAATTGGGAAAATAAAATAAAACAAAACGATTTATTCCAGGACTTATGGTAACAACTAACAACATAAGTTTGCTTTGCTCAAAAGCATGATTTCAGAAAAATTCAGGAGTCTCCTCAAAGTAGATATTAGCTAAACATTTTTGATCTTGGCCTGGGCACACCTTTACAGACAAGAATAACAAGCAACGGCCTTTACAAACTGCATGCTACCGCAACTACACTTAGTGCCTCTATAAGGGTATCATTTGTCAAGAACTTCACTCACATCATACCAGGAAAACCCGCTATATCCAACAAGACTGCTTTAATTTGCTCAGGGAGCACATCCTGGCCTTCGTTGCTTTGCTGGTAAGACATGAAAGTGTAGAAATCAAAAACAACTTACGATGGTGATACCAAGTCAAAAATCAATGAGCTCAGAATTTAAAGATCAAACATTTGTTGTGAAATGACCTGAGAGAAGACTCATAAAACCTTTTACCCGTCATTATGTTGATATTCACTCTCTTAAAAGTTTTGCACGACATTTTGTTGTTTCTACTCGGCAAAAGAGGAGGGATCATTTTGACTTATTCAGAATAATTCTCAAAGATCTTTGGTAAATTTCATTTGTATTATAAGGCTGGTTTCCCCTCGCTTTAATTTTCAGATCTCTCTTAACATAATTTTTTCAAAAAAGATTCAGCCCTAACATCAAATGCAGCTAAGAAAGTCAGACCTAATTTATTTGCCTATAATTCCAATTGCCACAACTCTGAACAAGAATGAAGTGCAATCCCGTAAGCCACAAATACACAACATTCATTATTACATTTATCACAAGAACAGAAGCAGGCATCAGGCATCGATATGTGATGAACAATTGATTGCACATGCGCTTTTGCTCAAATAAAAATCAATGGCAAGCATAATATGATAATAATAAAAAGCAAGGAAAATGAATGAGGGAAATGTTGGTGCAAAGCCTGGCACAAGGAAAGAAATTTATACCTCAGCTCTGAACACATCCAAAGCAAAACCATTGAAACAGCTGATGACAGCCTGCTGAACATCCAATCCGAGGTTATCCAATGCCCTCATGGTGGAAAGCAAAAGGCCTGGCCTGCGGGTGCAAAACATATGGATATTGACAGCTCTGCCTTCCCTTGCTCTAACCTCCACCTACAAAATTCAGAAAGACTCAAATTGAGTCAAAACAACTTTCACAAATACCCTGGAAATAAGTTCTGTGAACAGAAAAATACCTCTTGAATCTAGTAGCTAATGATTATTTTGCATTAATACCTTTGAGGTCTATGCCACCACACATCATCAAGAGATTATAACTACTTATAATACAAATACAAGATTTCTCAATATCAGATATATTAAGTGAAGTTCAAATAATTGACATGTTCAGATAATTATCATCTTTCACTAATGTCCGTATCTAAATAGGTTAATTAGATTTTATTCTTGAAAATAGTTGAAAAGTGAAAAAGCAGTAAGAGAAAATGAAACAAATATGCCAAATCAATTTCAACTATACCTAGATATTCACTTGTCATATGCATGTTATGACCTAGCTTTTACAGATTCACACCAGTTACGTAAGTCAGCACAAATATTTTAGACATGATACATATATACCAATAATTCACATCCAAGATATGGAGTCAAATGCAAAAACATCCAAAGCCATCAATATAATGACAAAAAGAAACATAGGTGATCATGAAACAAAACGAAATAATGAGAATAATAACATCACAGAGTTAGAGATGCAAGCATATAAAAAGTACATGTTCATTTGCTAGACAATAGGACTTCTAACACATGACATACAGTATGCCTTAGAAGTGATCATCTTGTGCCTTGTTTGAAAACCAGATGAAACATGGGATTGGGACCCCACTGCTTGTGGTATGCGTATTAAGCAACACACTAGAAATTCTACTTTAGCTTCCAACATGTAATATGCAGTAGCACAACATTAGCAACGAGTAAAATGTATAATTTATATAACAGTCCTACAATAAAATAGATAAACAGTCCACGTCCATGTAATACGCAGACTAGGCAAACTAATTGATGCGAGCCATACAGGAAAAAAAAAAAAAAAAAAAAAAAAAAGGGAGATATTCATTAAAAGTCAGGGCTCTATATGATCACCAAATTTTGTCTATCATATGTGTACACTTGTTGGTCATGTGAGAAGTCAAAATAAAAGCAGTACCAATTGCCACAGTATTACATGGGCCTGCAGGCAACAACCAACTATACTGACTATAGCTATCAAGACTGGCTGGCTCATGTGGCTTGCAGACTGGAGAAATCCCCCAACCCACCACAGGTCTCACAGGCTAAACTAAACTGATTAGCAATCATAGATGAATAAAGAAAACAAAACAAAATACAAAAAGAAGTCATAAATAATTGATATACTCAACAAGCAATTAAATAAATTGTCAAAGATATAAACAATTCAAAGCAATTTGGAACACTTTTGGTCCCAACACATCAACTGATAGGGCAGAAAAACAATTTTGCATTAAGGTGAAAAAATACCTTTGCTGATTGGTTTTTAGGACTTGGTAAGGCGCTAGGACATAGTTCTTCCTTCACCCGGCAGGGAAGGGTTGGCGGAGTGGGTGTCAATGGGTGAAAGTTTGTAGAAGGCGGCAGCGATGAGCCAGATGGGCTAGACTCCAGCTCATTATGAAGATCATTAATCCGCTGTAGTAACTCCTTCAGGTAGTCAATTGCATCCCCAAGTATTGAAGCCCTATCCATCTATGAAAACACTAAAGAAGATTAGCCTGTGTTATCCCTAATAACCTAGTCTATGGTAACAATCAAACCAACACATAAACTTCATATTCATAACAACTGTAATGTATGTGATATAACACACATCAGATTCCTCAAACATAAGCGACTACGAGTCATTTCACATTACAGGAAGAGCTAACATGATCAAAAAACTCTCAGAGCTCAGTTTCTAAGGGGAACAAAAAGGACGCAAAAGACATACTTCATGATTTTTCCATATAATCAATCACTGCACAAATGAAAACCGTCATTGAATAGTTCTCAGTTGGCTCAAAACCTTTCAGTTAAATTGACAAATGAATATCCTTACCGAAGAAAATAATAAGCTAACAAACGAATATCATATGTCAACGTTATACAACCCCCAACACAAAAAAAAAAAAAAAGGCATAAAAGCTTGAAACCAAGTTTTCATACCTTGCTAATCTTTGGCACAACAGACCTAAGCATGTACAACCTATCATTGAGTTTCTTCCTTCGCCGCCTCTCAGCCATGAGATTCTTGGCCGGCATCCCCTTCTTCTTCCCCTTCTGGTCTCCGCCAGTGGCACCATTACTGTTATCATCATTATTATTCGCATTAAAATTGTTCCCTCCATTAGTTCCATTCCCCTCCAGCTTACCAATCTCAACAACCTCATCAGAGTCATAATTCAGCCCTTCCTCAAGCTCCCCCTCTTCCAAACTCTTCCCCATCCTCCCCAGATCCTCCAAACTAGCCGCTGGGAAACCCGCAAACCGCAGCGGCGTCGCAATCTCCAAGGCTCCCAACTTATCAGCCCCGATGGAGCCTTGGCGGAGCGCCGCCCGCTTCTGGAAGAGCGTGGGCGGCGCCCCAGCCGGAGAAGGAAGGGCCTCAGCAGGCCTCAAAGCCTTGGCCTTGTTTGGGAACAGAGCATTCGACGAACCAGCACCGTCGAAGGCTTGTTCCACACCCATTGGGCTAAACCCGCCACCGAGTTGAGTCGGCGGGAACTCGGGGTTCGAACTCAGGTCGAGGTTGCCCATTTGGGGCTGAAAACCCATCAAAACAGGGGAATTCGAAGGCTGGCTTCCACGAAATGGAGCGAGGAAACCACCTTCAGGGCCCAAATCGAAGCCATTGTCAAAAGAGTTGTTGCCATTGACGTTGAAGAAAGGAGAGAAGCACGATTTGGTGGGCAAAAAGGGTTGTGAGTGCTGTGGTTGTTGGTCGAGAGTGAAAGAGGGTGCACAGGAAGATGAATCCAAATGCTGCATCAGGAAATTTTCATTTGGGTTTGAAGAGAAAGCGATATCCGCCGTGGTTTCTTGGTGGTTTTGGAGGTTTGGTAGGTCCTGGTGGTGGTGAGCTGGGTTCATGTCAGAGTTGTACCAGTCAGCTTCGAGCATGGTTTTGAAGGATGGAAGACCTCCATCACCACCCATGGCGGCAATGTCATCGTTTTTGGTGTCACCAACGTTGTTGTTGTTGTTGCTGCTGGTTCTGGCCCATGTTGCTACTGCTGCGTGCTCTTCTTCGGCTTGGGGTTCCATCCAAGGAACGCTGTGAGCTCTTCTTGGCATCATCTCTCTCTCCATCGCAAGCAGTGAAGAGTTAGAGCGAGCCCGGAACAGAAATAAAAAAAAAAAAAAAAGGGGAGAGAGAGAGAGAGAGAGAGAGAGAGATGTGTGTTTCGTTTAGAAAGAAAAGGTTGAGAGCTTTTTAAACTTGTTTTCTTCTTCTCAGAACGCCATTTGGGATGGTGAGAGAGACGAAAACAAGGCGCAAAGTTTGAACGTTATGCGAATGGAGTGCTGAGTGGTGCGCAAGGTGTGCACTGCAGTGTGCTTTATCTCTGTGTCTGCTAAGCTGTGTTTGGCTGCCGTTTTTTAACTTTTTCACAATCTCCGGGATGTGCGAATTGGGTCAGAGAATTGCTAATTCACTATTAGTAATTTTAATTTAATTATTTTTCTTTTCTTTTATATCAACATCCACTTAGAACCTATCTTCATTTTATCAAAATTTAAAATATTACAATTAAATTGATATTAAAAATTATTTTAAAATTAAATTAATATTAATTTTAATATATTAAATTAAAAAATATATTTACTCATTAATTTATTATAAACATAAAGTCCACTTCACATCAATTTTTTCATAAATTATAATATATGAATGTAAAATTGTATGAAAATTAAGTATTAAATCATTTAAATTAATCAAATTTTGGAAGTCATTTTTAATTATTAGTCTCTTCTTTATTTCTTTTATACGTATAGTAAGTAATTGAAATGCTTATATTAAAAAATTGAAAAAAAGACCAAAAAAATCGATAAAAACATTTTGGGAGAAAATAGTCAACATACCTTTTTTTAATTAAAAAATATTTAAGGTTTTTTATAAATTTAAGTTACATTTACCGTGAGTATGAAAAAATTTAATATAAATATCGTCTTATGAAATTTTATTTTATTAAAAAGATTTAATTATAATAATAATTATAATAAAATTTTAAATATAATATTATGTAATTAATTGACCATATAAATGTTTTATACTCCCTCTATTTGAGAATATCTATCCAAAATTAAAAAAAAACATATAGATTAAGAAAAAAATAAACCTTGATAGTGGCACAAAATTATATAAATAGACGAAATTACTCCTGTCAAAAAAAACATACTTCTATTAATAAATTAGTATTATAATTATTCTCTTTACACAAATAATAGTAAATTGATCTAGTATATTCTTAAATTTGATTACGATAATAATGGGTCACAATTAAATTAAGAACATGATTAAAAAATTTAATATTATCTTGATATTAAAAATAAACAGATATTTTGAAGCTGTAAAATATTAAAATTAGATAAATATTTTAAAATAGAGAAAATATTAATAATATATTAAAATTATTTTTCCATTATGAAAGTTTGAACTATGCCGTGCAAGTGTTTGTAGAAAAATGTAGTCATTGTACCTTTCATAAAAGCATAACACAATTTTGAAGAGGTTTTTTTACATATATAAAATAAAAAAATATTATTTATCTAAATATATTATTTTAATATTATTTTTTAAAATATTCTAAATTATTGGATTATTGATAAATCGATTTATACTACATCAAATTATTACTATTTAAAATTTTTAACAAAAATATAGAAATCGATTTGACATAAATTAAATTATACATTATTTGGATGAATATTATATAATTCAATCTGACATAAATTAATTTATATACTATTCACTTCAATAATATATAAACCGATCTATCTTAGTTAGTTAAACAAATAAATTTGATCAAATATTTAAAACATAAAACTCGAATAAGTAAAAAATAAAAGAAACTATTTTCGCGAAAAGATGCTCAACTTATTTACATTAGTCACAGAAAGCAAACAACTCAAGACGAGAATTATAATTTTGTCGAACATTTGGTCGTGGTGAAAGTTGTCCTTCCCTTGGGCAGTAAAATCTAAAAGAGAGACTCATTCTTTGTTCCCAAACCAAACGTAAATCGATTTGTATCATATCGAATTATATACTATTTATTCAAATAGTATCTAATTTGGTTTGTATCATATTGATTTTTATATTTCTGTTAAAAATTTTAAATAGTAATAATTTGATATAGCACAAATCGATTTATTAACAATCAAATAATTAAAGACATTTTGAAAAATAATATTGAAACGATGTATTTAGGTAAATAATATATTTTTTATTTTATATTTGTAAAAAAGCCATTTTGAAGAACCTATAATATGTGAATATTTATTATTTATATAAATTGTAATTAAGTCCAATATTTATATGAATATTTTTTTTTTTTGAACAACCAATATTTAAATTGATAAACTAATGAAGAGAATAAGTTTTCTATAACAATAATAAATTTAATAAAAAAAATAACAAGAATATTATCTGTAACCTGTTTACAATGAATTTTTGAGTTACACTGCATCAAAAAAAAAAATTCAAAATGCATGTTAGGAAATTTGAAACTCAGTTAAATATTTAATCTAAAACCTAAAACCTAAAACCTAAAACTCATTCTTTTTATTTTTACTATTTTCTCTTTTTTTCAGCAAAATATTTTTTTTAAAAAAAGGTGTATACTTATAATCTAAAGCATACCCTACGCTTTACACAAGCCATTTCTGTGAAAAGTCTACTTCAAAATTTTCACAATTAAAAGAGGTCATAATTTAGTTACAATTTTATTTTATTTTAAATATTTTTAAACATTTTTTATTTTAATTCAGTGCAAAATTATTCGAACGTTTTTTTTTATTAATAAAATTACTTGAACATACCACTCAATAAAATACATTAAGATAATATATATAGAAACAATGGATTGGAACTAAACCTACTGAAGGAATTTTAATGCCCTTGGACCATAAACAAGATTAGGTGTGAGAGAACTTGATTTGATTGAGGAAGAACGATTGATCCGAACTGTCCTTCATTCTTCGATTTTGGAGAAAGAAGAGAGAAGCTGGTCAAGGAAGGCCAGAGGGAGAAAAAAGTTCCTCTTATTCCCTAGAGAGCCAAAAAGGCGTTCTGTTTCAATGAGGCCACAATGCCTATATATAAGGTTAGAAGGAGGGACCTCTACCTGTGTTAAAAAGTGATGTGCCAAGCTACCCATTACAGTAAGGCCTATACACACAGAGATATATAACAATACCCACCAATGAACAGTGTGTAGGTCCAATAATAACAATAATTACAATAATTTGGGCTTTAATAATTAACTTTAATCAATTTTGACATTCAATTAATCCGAGTTCAAAATTAAATGCGATTTGATTTATCTAAGTCCACAAAATTTTCCAACAATCTCCTATTTGAACGACATAAATCAAATCTTTATGAAACAATTCCCCATACTAATTCACAATATATGACCACAATATTATGTTAAAATTGAGCCCACACTCTCAACCAAATGGTCCGATATGGGAAACAAGCACTCAACAATGCAGAGAATCATACTCGAAGGAGTACTGACATCATACACGTGATATACTCATCTCCCAGTGACCCGATAAATGGTGGTACATAAGCCAATGGGAATGCACAACAACAGAATGGCATGCTGATAGATTGTCAAAGTGTAATCCCAACAAAATGGCCCTAGCATCCACCTTAAATGCTATATGAGATCTAATCAATCTCATCACAATATGAGATGGGTTCGAAATATCTCCAATATTTGCCATATCAACATAAGTGTGCATAATAATATATGGCAACATAAACATCCGTCCAAGATACTCTCTGAGATTCAACAAAATATCTCAGCATAACAAAATTGAGACTAGGTCCAATATATCTCAATAATAATGCCATTATGCAAATTGCATAACCGATTAAGTTGCGCAGACTTAAATGGTACCAACAATAGTATGAGATCATAATGAGCCTACAGAATAGCTCCCACTAACCCAAAATGCCCAAGGGACCTCAATATATACCCATACGAGTTACAAAATCAACGATAAAACTTTTAGCAATTAACATTTGGTTAAAGGTTCAACAACAATATGTTCTGTAAGAATATGCTCAAGAAGAATCCTGAGTTTACCATGAATTGCCATATAATCACAGAACGAAGCCAATTAATATATGCACAATATCCCTCACTAATCCAATATATCAAACAATATAAACATTCCCATTAGAGACCACAAGATTTCAATATGCTCTAATGGTAGAATAATCAGTAGTAGGATAAGCAATAGTTTACGGTAGAGTGTTTAATGTAAGTCTGAAACTCACCATTATTCTCTTTAACAACAAAAGCACAAACAGAGAGAATTACAAAAGTGCAGAGTTAACAAAACTTTTAACTACAAAGTTTCACAAAATTGGCTTCACATACTCTGCCTATATAAATGAGGAGATCATAAGTGTCTCTAACACTTTAAAACAAATATCTCCTTTCTCTGTCATTGCAAATTCAGACAACATATTATAAAAGATATAACAAAATTAATATGCTATCAGAAGCATTTTGGACCTATATATAGCCATTAATAAGGACATAGCAAAATATAAAGTCTTTAACTCCCATTATAACAATAGTTTCTATATAAAAATGGGAGCAACATTACATTCTAAGAGACTCACAATGTTCTTAAATAGGCCTCAAAAAAATAGAGCGATGATAGACCAATGAGAAAGGAGAAAACCTCACATCAATATATCATAATTTACTCATATAATCAAATTGGTCTTCTTACATTCAATTAATTGGGCAATTAGTTGAACTAAAGATCTTGTATCATTGGAATCCTACTGAAGGGTGTCGAATCACAATACACGAGTCTCTTCTACTTGATAGAGTCTTCTCCATCACACAATAATTATGTCAAATAATGTCACACTGAAAGGGTATGTCCATTATCTACATAACCTAACAATATTCGCAATCCATACATAATTTAATTCAACATAAATAAGCTTCACAATAGGTTGAAGCAAAATTCAGAAAATCTCGGATTGCTTCAAATGCCCAATTAATAAATGAAGCCTCATGTAATTGCAATACCCTATTAAGATTTCAAAATTTAACACATGAGTATACTCCGACAAACATTAAAATCATATCTCTAAAGCTAGTACCGAGAGGATACCGAAAACCTTAAGACACAATTTTCAAATCATCAAAAATTATGTCAATAAAGACAAACCGAAGGGTAAGTTCATTATTAATGTAATTCTCAATGCAACATAAGTAACAATATATTTAAAATGTCCACAAGAGAAAAGACAGCATAGCCATTATGGGAGAGAAAACAAAATTTAAATATATCAATAAATGCTCACAGTGTCAAGAAATAATTCATTTGAAATTTTACAAACTGAGCACAAAAGAATATATAATAAATAATAAATTGTGAGCTAAATTCTCCCTTCAAAATCAAAAGAGAAAATGGCTGTCAGATTGTGGAATCAAACATAGAGAGATTTTCAAAATTTAATCAATGTAAACTCCCAAGTCTCAATATTTTTCAAAATATTGAATATATCTATAAATGCTCAATATTTTCAAAATCCAAAACATGCTCCAATATTTAGGCATGTATTGAATTTGGATTAAGCCCAAATTCAAATTATGATTTATGCAAGTACACAAATATCAAATATTCTCCCATTTGGACTGCATAAATCAGATTATCAAAATTTTACATAAAAGATGTCATTATTTCATATAAAACGGGAGTGTGTAGCAAAATCATGTTCTAAAATTTTAGAAAATAATTCTTAGAACAATATTGCCCAAGATTATTCACAAAATTAGTATTTATCACAATTGATCCCACAAAGGGAGCTCACAATTATGAAAAATGCCCTACAATATTGCCAAAATATTAATTCTCAGAGTAACTGATGAATTGAAATTTTATATACTTATTTTTCCTCATATTTAGCTCATTAACCCTCTTTTGTGCATATTTGAGTTGACTTGGACCATTTCCTATTAATTGGACCTTAGTTGTACTTTGATCTAATTTTCCTGCACTAGCTTTATTCTGACACTATTTTGGTTTTTGGGCAATAACTTGAGTTATATACCTCATTTTGGGTTGATTGTTAGTTTGTAGGAAAGCTGAGAGCTAGGCCTACAACTTCTATGAAGAGATTAGATGCTAATTTGGGAGTGTTCAACCTAGATTTGGGCCTTCAAATGGACTCAAGGGATGTAGACATGGACCCTGAACAGAGTGTAATAATTGAGCTATATCTCGGGCTACAAGAGTCCAATTGAGGCAAAATCAGTGCCATTGGTGACTTCCAAACCTACAATTTTATTCAGATCACTAGTGCAAATAATGGCATTTTCTAGGCCAAACATGTGGTTGAAGTCCACTGACAGATCTAGTAAAGCTGAATTAGTGTTTTTAGCTTAAGTTTCCTTCCACAAGCCCTATTAATGTAAATGAGAAGTCTACTTTCAGCTTTAGAAGAGAGGATTAATATAATTAGTCAATTAGTTTTGTTAATCATAGGTATAAATAGGAGGGAACCCGAATTTAGAAGGACCTTTTTTTGACTCATTTTTACTTTGGATCAGAATTTGAAATTTTCTTTCTCTCTTTTCTCTTTTTCTCTCTTTCTTTTTTCTCATGCATTTTCCTCCATTAATGGAGGTGTGATTCTCCTCTTATTCAAGACATTAAGAAGCAATTAAACTCTTGAGGATCGGTGCATCATTCAGATGCAACACATCAATTCGGTTTCATCTCCCCTTCTCTCCTTCTTAATATCGTGCATGAATTGAGTTTTTCATTTTTGAATTTTGATTAGGAATGTAATCATGTCATATATCATTCGGTTGATATATGTGATTTGATTGTTGAAGGCGTGTGAATTATGCTCAGATTTGAATATATGATTAGTTGCATTGGGGTTTGAAACTAATTCAACTCAATTCGATGTTAGAGGTTTCTGAATCAAATTGATTGTGTGATTAGTTGAATTCATGGTGGTTGCCATGTGAATGCTAGATTTAGATTGAGGTTTCATTTAAGTCTAAGTCTGATCACTGAATTGGAGTGTTGCATATAGTTAGAATTCAATGATGGAGTGTTATTTGTGTTTATCTTGTGTCTTGGATTAGATCTCTTAATTTGGTTTCATTACTCATCAATTCTATTTTATTTCGCTTTATACATTTTGCATTTCAACTATTTGATGAAACGAATCCCCTGAAATTTTTGATCAAATTTTGGCGTATTACGACGCTCGAGTCAAATTTTGGTGCCGTTGCCGGGGATGATATATGTTGTTTGATCATGTGAATATCAGTGCTAACTCCGTTTGTGATAGTGTTTGCATAGGTTTTAAGTTGTAGTTGATAGTTAGTGCATTAGGAGGTAGATTTTACGGTTTTTGGCAACTAAACATTTTCAACCAAACTTGAGGGCACTTGATCCTATAGGAAAACCACATTTTGATAATTGCTCAATTCTTAAAGGAATTGTTGTCACCCCTATTTTTGCCAAATTTCATCATTTTAATAGAGTTTTTGCGGTTTTTCGGTCTTTTCGGGATGTCGCTGGTATTTTTGTAAAAGATTTTATGCTTCAATTGAGCTGATTTTTGGTCAGTTAAAGAAAAGTCTTCTGATCAAGATTTTCGCTCTGCCAAAAACTTTTCATTTGCAAGCCAAATTCCTTTATCTTGACCACTTTTTTTTTAATTTTTTAAGATTTTTCTTTGCATTTTTGGACTCCTTGAGGGTCAAATATTTGAGTTGTGGTAGTCCCAAAATTTTTAAAAATCATTTGGTAGTGTTTTTTTAATTTTTCTTGATTAATTTTGAGTGTTTGTTTGCATTCTTTAGTGTTCTGTGTGAGGTGGTGACATAAGTGCATGACTAGTTCTGTTTTGCCTTGTTTAGTGCATGCCTAGGTCTGATTTAAATCCTGATTTAGTTGCATTTGATCCTGAGATTGAGAGAACACTTAGATTGATTAGATCAACTAGGAGGAGATTATTTGACCCTATCTTGGCTGAGGACAATTCGTCCAACAATTTTGCATGTAACTCACCTATTTCTGTTTCTATAATAGTATCTTCTGAGTCTGATTCTGTTCATAGTGTTCCTATTGCTAACTATCCTAATCTTGCAGAAAATATGGCTAACAATCATGATAGAACATTGAAGGAACTTGCAACACCTGATGTTAATTATCAAGCTCTAGCCATCCAATACCCAAAATTAGATGCAGATTTTGAGCTCAAATCAGGATTGATACACTGGCTCCCTAAGTTTCATGGGTTAGCTAGAGAGGATCCACACAAGCATCTCAAGGAATTCCATATGGTATGCTCAACCATGAAGCCACATGGAGTTGATAAAGATCACATTAAGCTAAGAGCTTTTCCTTTCTCATTTGATGGAGCTGCAAAGGACTAGTTATACTACTTGCATCCTGGTTCAATTATATGGTGGCAAGACATGAATAGGCTATTTCTAGAGAAGTTCTTTCTTGCCTCAAGAGCTGCTGCCATCAGGAAGGATATTTATGGCATAAGGCAAATTACTGGTAAGACATTGCATGAATATTGGGAGAGATTTAAGAAGTTGTGTGCAAGATGCCTACACCATCAAATAAGTGACCAACTCCTAATCCAATACTTCTATAAAGGACTTCTACCAATAGACAGAAGCATGGTGGATGCTACCTCAGGAGGAGCTTTAGTTGATAAAACACCTGCTACAACTCGAGATTTGATTGCCAATATGGCTACCAATGCTCAACAATTTGGTACTCGAGCCATAGTGTCCACTAGAGGAGTTAATGATTACAATCTTCTGATGCAAACCAGCAGTGCATGGAGAATAAAATTGAGGAGTTAACCTCACTAGTTAGGCATTGGTCAGAAGCAGCAACAGCCCCAATCTTATCCAGTAGTGGCAAATATTTGTGGCATTTGCTGCCTACTAGGCCATACTTCAGATTTGTGTCCAGAATTACGTGAGAGAAACGAAATCATAGCTAGAATATTTCCTGGCAAACTTTATCAACAACCACAGCAGCAGAGAAATTATGATCCTTTCTCCAATACCTACAATCCTGGATGGAGGGACAACCCTAACTTGAGGTATGGTAATAGCTCCAATCAATACCAGCAGTAGACTCAGCAATAGTTTAGGCAACAAGCTGCAGGTTTAACCATAAGATAGCAGCAGCAACCATAACAACAGCAACCAAAACAAGAGCAACCTCAGACCAGCAATGAACCAAGCCTGGCAGATTTGGTGAAGCAAATGGCAACTAATAGCCTCCAATTCTAACAAAGGACAAACGCCAGCATCCAGAACATGCAAACACAAATTGGCCGATTAGCCAACACTATTAGTGAGCTAAAAACAGAAGGTTCTAGCTAACTTCCATCCTAAATAGTGAGTAACCCATGAAATGTGAGTGCCATTACTCTTAAAAGTGGCAAGGAGCTTAAGGCTACAGATTCTACAGGGAAGAACCATGCAGATTCTACAAAACATCCTGCTGTAGCAGAAAAATTGAATTCTGCATAGATAGATGCAGATGAAGAAGAACCAGAACCATCCGAGAAGAGAGACACCAGATATTCTGAACCAAACATTCCACTGCCTTTTCCAAATAGAGTGACTCAAAATAAGAAGATAGTAGAGGCTGAATTGGACAAGGAAATCATGGAGACATTCAGAAAAGTTGAAGTCAATATCCCACTCTTGGATGCCATCAAACATATTCCCAAATATGCTAAGTTCCTCAAGGACTTGTGCACCCATAGAAGAAGATTAAAAGGGAATTGGAGATAAGCATGGGCAGAAATGTCTCCGCGATTATTCAACCAAGCATTCCTCCTAAATGCAAGGATTCGGGTACTTTTACCATTCCTTGCACCATAGGAAGCGAGCAATTCAAGCAAGCCATGCTAGACCTTGGAGCCTCAATAAATGTCATGCCAACATCAGTTTACAAGTCATTGCATATTGGAGAGCTTAAGCCAACGAGAATGGTGATTCAACTTGCCAACCGTAGCACAACCCACCCCGAGGGAGTTTTAGAAGATGTTTTGGTGAGAGTGAATGATTTAATATTCCCTACAGATTTTTATGTCTTAAACATGGAGGATGACATGCATGTTAATCAACCAACATTGATCTTAGGTAGGCCATTTTTAGAAACTACAAAAACCAAGATTGATGTGCACTCCAGTACCTTATCCATGGAATTTGGAGATAGCAAAGTGCAGTTTAACTTGTTTGATGCCATGAGATATCCACTGGAAGAGCATTCTATTTTTCACTTAGACATTATTGATTCATTGGTTGAAGATGTGCATGAAAACTTATTGGTTGAATTTTCTGACATTGTAGGCATTAAGAATGAATTCCATTGTTCTGATTGTGATGGTATTAATGACTTATGTGTTGTGTGTGCTGAAATTGATGCATGTCTACATAGTTGTGATGTTGTTCACTCAAAATTTGTGAGTTCTGGTTTTGTAAATTTGAATTTTGCAGTGTCTAGTTCTGATAAATCAAGTGTCGCTATTTATGTTTCTAATTCTGCTGTGCAATCTGCTGATTTTGTTTCTGCTGATTTAAATCTACTTCTGCTGATTATGTTTCTGCTATTTTTAATGGTCTAAACTCTGCTGATTTAAATTCTATTTTTGCTGATGTTATTTCTGCTAATTTAAATCCTGCTTCTGCTGATTTTGTTTATGATGTTTCTGCTTGCATTGATTTTGTAGTAAATTCTGCACAGTCTGCACATGCTAATTTTAATAACACTGATACTGATGCTGTTGTAAAGTATGCAAATTCTGATTCTGCAACTATAGATTTTACACCTCTGAACTCTGAAATTTTTGTTCCTGTAGTTGCATTTCCTGAGTCTGTCTCTATAAATTCTGATTCTACGGTCAATTTTACTGATCCAGTTTGCACCACTTCTGCTGCTTTTACTTCCATAGGACATGATGATGCTATTTTGCAGAATTACTCTCAAGTTTCACATGCTGAAGCTAAATTAGCAACTTCCATACAAGAGCCACCAACTTTGGAGCTGAAACCACTTCCAGAATGTTTGAAATATGCATTCTTGGCACCAGATGAAAGGCTACCAGTCATTATAGCTAAGGATCTGCAACCTGACTAAGAAGAGAAGTTGCTAAATATTCTTAGACAGAATATGAAGGCTATATAGGATGGACATTTACAGATATTCTTGGAATCAGTCCCTCCACATGCATGCACAAGATAGTTGGAGGAGGGAGTGAAACTAGTGAGGCAACGCCAGAGGCAGCTAAATCCCTTAATCTTGGATGTAGTAAAGAAGGAAGTAGGCAAGTTGCTAGCTGCGGGCATCATATATTCAATCTCAGATAGCAAATGGGTGAGCACGGTGCAAGTTGTCCCGAAGAAGTCTAGCATCACCATGGTGAAGAACACCTAGGATGAGTTGATACCCACAAGAGTGCAGAACAGCTGGAGAGTATGCATTGATTATTTGAAGCTAAACCAAGCTACCCAAAAGGGCCATTTCCCTTTGCCCTTCATTGACCAAATGCTAGAGCGGTTGGCAGGTCAATCATACTACTGCTTCCTTGATGGGTTCTTCGGCTACTTCCAAATTCATATTGCATTGGAATATCAAGAGAAAACCACCTTCACTTGTCCATTTGGCACATTTGCATACTGAAGGATACCCTTTGGCCTATGCAATGCCCCGGGTACATTTCAGAGGTGCATGGTGAGTATATTCTCTGATTTTCTAGAGAACTGTATGGAGGTTTTTATGGATGACTTCACTATTTATGGTTCTTCTTTTGATGCATGTTTGGATAGCCATACTAGAGTTCTGAGTAGATGTGTTGAGTCACACCTTGTCTTGAACTTTGAGAAGTGTCATTTTATGGTCAGGCAGGGTGTAGTCTTAGGACATATTATCTTTGGGGAGGGTATTTCTATTGATAAGTCCAAGATAGATGTGATTGCTTCTTTACCTTATCCCATATGTGTGCCTGAAGTACGTTCTTTTCTTGGTCATGTAGGGTTCTATAGGCATTTCATCAAGGACTTCAGCAGAGTAGCACTTCTATTATCCAGGCTATTGCAGAAGGAGGTTGACTTCCAGTTTGATGAGGAGTGTAAGAGAGCATTTGACCAGCTGAAGCAGCATCTCATTTCTGCTCCGGTGCTTCAACCGCCGAACTGGGATCACCCATTTAAGCTGATGTGTAGCACCTCTAAATTTGCAGTTGGAGCAATTCTTTCACAAAGGGTTAGGAAGACACCCTATGTCATAGCTTATGCTTCCCGGACCCTAGCTTCTGCACAGGCTAATTACACCATCATAGAGAAGGTGCTTCTTGCCATTATTTTTACTTTAGATAAATTCTGTGCTTATCTTTTGGAAACTGAAGTGACTATTTTTTTTGATCATGCAGCATTGAAGTTTCTGCTAAAGAAGCCGGATGCTGAGGCCAGGATCATTACGTGGATGTTGCTATTGCAGGAGTTTGATATTGAGATTAGGGACAAAAGTGGAGCTGAGAATCTAGTAGCAGATCACCTGAGCCGAATCTCATAGTGACTAAAGCCTCTTCTTATCTGTGAGACCTTCCTAGATGAGCAACTCTTACAGCTACGAGGTAAGGACCTATGGTATGCTGATATACAACGCACTGCCAGGAAGATTTTAGATTCAGGTTTTTATTGGCCCATATTGTTTCGTGAGGCTTACACATTTTGTAAGAATTGTGAACAATGCCAGAAGACAGGTAGTATTTCCCATAGGAATGAGATGCCTCAGCAACTCTTATTATTCTGTGAGATATTTGATGTTTGGGGTATTGATTTTATGGGTCCTTTCCCTGTTTCTTTTAGTTTTGTTTACATATTACTGGTTGTTGATTATGTCTCTAGGTGGGTGGAAGTCAAGGCCAATCGGACTGATGATTCTTCTATTGTTATAGACTTTGTTATATCACAGATATTTTGCAGGTTCAAGGTGCCTAGAGCTATCATCAGTGATCAGGGGAGCCATTTCTGTAACCGGAACATGGCAACCTTACTGAAGAAATATGGTGTCACCCATAAAGTCTCAACCCCATACCATCCACAAATTAATGGATAAGCGGAGGTATCAAATAGGGAGTAGAAGCAGATCTTGGAGAAAACTATGCAGCCAAACAGGAAAGATTGGAGCAAGAGGCTTGAGGATAATTTATGGGCCTATCGCACTGCTTACAAGACACCTTTAGGGATGTCTCCCCATAAGATTGTCTGTGGTAAGGCATGCCACCCTCTAGTGGAGATTGAGCATAGAGCTTATTAGGTAGTCAAACACTGCAACTTGGATTTGAGCCAGTTCGGGCTTCATAGGAAGCTCCAGCTTCAGGAGTTGGAGGAGATTCGGCTAGAGGCCTATGAGAACTTTAGCTTGTACTAGGAGAAGACCAAACTTATCCATGATAAGATGTTGCTGCAGAAGGAGTTCTCAATAGGCCAGAAAGTGCTCTTCTACAATTCTCGTCTCAAGCTCTTTTCTGGTAAGCTCCGTTCTCGGTGACTTGGGCCTTACATTATTACTCAGATTTTTCCCTATGGTGCTATGCAGATTGTAAAGCCTGGGACAGGTAGAGTTTTCACTGTGAATGGCCACTGCTTGAAGCCATTTCATAAGGAGCTACCTTTGGACACCAATAAGGAGGTTCGCTTGCTAGCGGCCACCTACACTTGATAGGGGAGTTCTCTTTTCCCCTTTCTTGCCTCATGCTACTTGCCTCACATTTTATTTGTTGCATTACATTGGGGGCAAGGTTGAATTGAAGTGTGGGGGGGTTGATTAGCTTTAGTTTATTTCTCATGTGCTTATTCTAGTTAGTCTTGCCTTTTGGGTTTGTTTTGCCATAGTTACCTTTTACCTTGTTTTGTTGTCATAATAATTATTGATCTTGTTCTTTATTGATGAATTAAAGGTTGTTGAGTTTGGGCATTAGACATTAATGAGAATAGAGTTCCAACATGATCTTATTGCTCTTTTCCTTCTTGAGATGTATGACTTTAGTAATTAATCTTAATTTGCTATGGTTGAGTATATGAACACTACCCTTGTGAGCTTTTGAGCTATGTATTGGATGGTTGCATTTCATGCCATTCCTTTCTTTCTTGTGTGTTCATCCCTTATAGTTTATATTATTCTAGAACTTACTTTGATTCTTCTTTGAGGCTACATTTTCATATGCATTCATGGACATGATAGAGACATTTCTTTTCATTTTAGCCATTTGGCCATATAGCCCACCTTGCATTATTTCCCTTGTTAGCCCTTTCAGCCTTGTTGACGTTTCTTTGACTTCTAGCACATTGCAAGCCTAACTGAAAAACCATGATTCTACCCAACCTTGGGGGATAAGAAGGCATTGGTCTCATTATTTTTGATTGTGCTTGGGATCAAGTATGGGGGTTTTGCTCAGGACGTGCAAACATTAAAGTGTGGGGGGGGGGGTGCAAGGAAATAAAAAAAACAAACAAAAGAGAAAAAGAAAAAAATTTGATGAACAGAGAAAAAAAAGAGCAAAAAGGAAGAAAAGAAAAGAAAGAAGTGAATAAAATGGGGAGTTTTGATTAAAGGAATGAATATGCTATGGAATGACTTAAGGAAACCCCCCACATTTGTGAACTTGGCTCGTATCTTGACCAATGTTTCTCTTATTGCCTTGGGTTTTACCTTGTCATATCTCCATATTTTCTACTCTTACCTTAACCCCATTACAACCATTAATAAAGCCCTCCTAATTTGTGTTTGCATGTGATTACAAGTAGTGGAGAAGTAGAAGATTAGCAAGCCTATGGTAATCCATGATCTATTGAGGTAAATTGAGTGAAACACTTTTACCCACACACTTGAGAGTTGATGAGCTTTATATATACACCATCTTGTGAGGTTCTTCATACTTGATCTTTGCACTTTGAGTGATGTTACTTGGCTTATACCTTAGATAGGTAGGGAGTCAATTGATTTGATTGTTCGAAAATTCTTGATGCCATATATGCTATTTTGTCCCTAAACTTAGCACTTTTGATTATTCATTGGAGAATAAGTTTCTTTCCATTTTGGGTATTGACTTTAGGTGGTAGTTGACTTTTTGTATTTTCTTTGGTTAACCTTCTTTAGGTTGAGTCTTGCATGAGGACATGCTAAGGCTAAGTGTGGGGCAATTTGATGAATTGGAATTTTATGTACTTATTTTTCCTCATATCTAGCTTATTAACCCTCTTTTGTGCATATTTGAATTGACTTGGACCATTTCCTATTAATTGGACCTTGGTTGGACTTTGATCTAATTTTCCTACACTAGCTTTATTCTGACACTATTTTGGTTTTTGGGCCATAATTTATATACCTCATTTTGGGTTGATTCTTGGTTTGTAGGAAAGCTAAGAGCTAGGCCTACAACTCTTATGAAGAGATCAGAAGCTAGTTGTAACATCCTACTAATTTAATGTTATGCTTAAGTCATAGCATGAAATTAGTAGGTTGTGTTACTGTGTTAATGCTCCATATTTTTTTTTTTGTTATGAAACGACGTACTGCTATGCTAAAAGTGAAACAAATCCAACTGAATATCATAAAGATGTGAATAGTACAATAACCTTACTAAATACATGCTTATATATAGTTGTATATATATTTATATACATATCAAAAGCCTCTGCTTTAGTTTATATACAACATATCAAAATGAGAGGGACCGTGTACCAAAAGACATAAGGCCCATGTAAGTCAACCTAATCCTATGTGGTCCTCAGAGGACATTTCAAAAAGCCTACTACTAGGTCTATGACCCAAGGCTACATGCTGCCAAAAGAGGGTCATGCTATACAATACTACCTACGGCTGATCTACTCAGTCAGGTAGCCATTGGCCATACCTGGTCCGGCTGGTGAGTAGTCAATACTGGGTCTTGATGAGGAGGATGACGAGCTGGTGGCCTCTGACGGGTCGCTCTCAGAGCTAAGGGGGATGTCGGGTACTACCTGCGGAGGTGAGTCTGGTGCAGGATCGGCGTGAGCTACAGGCGCTGCAGGTGCAGGGGGTGCCGGAGAAGGTGTGCCACATGTAGTGGGACCTCAATGTAAGGGGTGGCAGGATCAAAAGCGGGATGGTGCAAAGGGACGGCAAAGTCCCTATCACTAAAAAGATAAAGGCGGAACTGGCAAGAGCCGGCTATGTACAGTGAGCCTATCGCAGGGTCGTGGTGAAGCTGTAAGTCGGGCACCTCAATAAAGAGGGTAGCTGTCATGTCCATCGTCCACGTCTGAGAATGAGGCGAAAATGCAAAACGGGGTGAGAATTTAAGAAAATTCTCAGTAGGTCGTGGGTGACGTTTAACTGACGTCGCGTTCATTCTCAGCTGCCTCGGGTTTTAATCAATTATAAAAATATGAGATTAAACTTAACTGTTCATTTTTAGTAAGGTTGGGAAATGTCTGGTCCGGGGTAGGGTCCAGTTTTACTTTAAACAATATAAGGATCCGACTAAACTACTAACAATAACACCCAGTATAATGAACAGAATAAGTGGACATATGCTATGAGCAGAATAAGTGGACATATGCTACAAATAAACATAATAGTTAAACTATAAATAACTTGTAATAATGCAATTAATGTATTCATGCGGAGCTTGCTCTTTAACCTTCCTTCATAAACTTTTCCTTTACTCATAAACTTTTTCCATTACTTGGTCCCCTGGGAGTTCTTGGCCATTTCCTGGGTAATAGTCTGCTTATTAGAATCGAGCTTGTTCCTATACAGGAATGCCGAGTTTACTTTCCCCGACCTTCCCACCGATCTATTCCCCTTAACTTCTTATCCGGAGCTGGCCCAAGTATCATGGAACTTTCATCATAACATATTCTTTGGGTTCATCATAACATAACTTTCATAGCTTGCTTGAAAATGCACATGCATCTACATGTATCTCATAACTCATGCATATACTTTACCGAAATTTTGGCGGCATAACGGAACATGTCCGCCTTCTCATGAATAGTGCCAGTACATCAGAATACCAATTTCTCATAGAAGTCACAATATTGCATGCACAATTTATTATAGAACCTATAAAAGCATTAGTCTCCTTAAGGCAAAGTTATAGCCTCAATATAATCATTCAACCCGATTTTTATAAATCATGCCATAATTTCCATTCAACTCATTTGGACCTCAATTTTGGATATGTTATAGTGTTATGTGTCTATTTTCTAACCTCTTTGGTCCCGTCTGATTCTAATAATCATAACTTACGTTATTCAGGTTTTATCCTGGCCTGCCCTGTGGTTGACTAGAACTGCTCACTCAAAAGTAAAAATCTCTTAAAAATCGAAAACTGGGTCAACTGATATGAAATCGGTCTCATATTAAAGCTGATAGAACCATCTTTCAGTTCCAAAAAGTCTCATTCCATTTGACTTAGTAGGGCTCGAGTTATAAGCCCCGAAACTTAACCTTCCTAAACTACTTGGTTTTGGCTTGGTTTAGACATGGGTTAAATTCTTCAAATCACTGGGAACAAATAGGATAGTAACAAACTTGGAATTTCTAAGTAGGATGTTCCCTTATGTGTAAGCTTTCTAACAAAATTAGTTTCACTCAAAATGGAGTTGTATAGGGTGAGTTACACCCTTCTCAACCCATACTGCCTGGGTGGATGTCCTGAATCCTAGGTCGAACTTCAAAAATTCACATCTCTCTCAATATTACCGCAATGGTCTTGTATGATATATGTGTAGAGAGCCCTAGATATCTAGTTTCACATAAAAATGGCTTCATTAAGTTTTAATGGCAGGAGGCGGAGCCGTACACTCCGCCATACGGACTGCCGAGAGTTTTGAGTTTCCCAGCCTCTCAACTTCTTCATATCATCATTCTTTCTTGTTTCCAATTCAATTTTAATCTCACAAACAGCTAGTAAGCTAGCAACAATTTATCATGATCGCTTAGTGAATATGTCAGGATTGAAGAATTAAACTACCAATAATCATTCAGAATCAGAAAAACCAAGACAAGAAATCAAAACCCCTACCTCTTGCTATGAGTTTGAAAATAGAGTCAATGAACTTGAAGGTTGGACAGAGTGGGAGAGTTGAGAAGAGGAAAGGGAGCTGAAGTGAGGAAGGGAAGGCAACGTAAGAAATGAGCTGAAGAGGCAGGAGGAGGATATATATATATATATATAGACAACGCGTCGAAGTGGTAGTTAGAATGAGTGGCTTTGATTGGATGAAATTTTGTGGGTCAGGTTCAGCCATGTCTCCCTCTTTTGTGTCAAAATTGCTCTCCACGTCGCCAGAGAAGTGAAACTCGCTTTCAGAGTATCTGAACATGACATCGAAACTCGTGAAAATTTTGGTTGAACTCGGAATCCAATTCAACTAAACTCGGAAGTCGCATTTCCTGTCCATTTTGGATCACCTAATGTCGGAACTCGGATATCACGTTCGTTCCTACTCGAGCATAAGGTCGGAAATCGTAAGTTACGTTCATGAGGTCGGAAATCAGAAAATACAACCATCCCTTTTTAAGCCTTGGAACGAAGTCGGAAATCGAAACTAATATTGAGGTCGGAAGCGGAATTATAGGACAAACTCGAAAATCGTAAATTTCAACATTAAATGGGATCGGAAGTCGGAAATCAGACGTTACATTACCACCTTCCTTAAAAAAAATTTTTGTCCTCAAAATTTAGTACTTGAGAATAGTCCAGGATACTCTTTCCTCATGTTTGATTCCCATTCCCAAGTGTAATCTTGAGCATCTTCTTTTCCCCACGCTACCTTTACTAGTTGTACGGATTTGTTTCGAAGTTGCATGCTGCTTCTGTCTACAATCCATGCTGGTTGAAAAGGGAAAGTCAGGTCCTCTTTTAAATTTATTGATTCGGGTTTTAGCACATGCGTAGGGTCAGGCTGATATCTTCTAAGTTGAGAAACATGGAACACATCATGAAGGTTTGACAATCGTGGGGGCAAAGCAACTTGATATGCAACCGATCCAATTCGTCTCAAAATCTGGAAAGGACCAATAAAGCGAGGATTTAACTTCTTGACTTTAATAGCTCTGCCTATCCCTGTTGTAGGCATAACCTTCAAAAATACATGGTCTCCTTCTTGAAACTCTAGAGGCTTCCTCCTGGTATCCGCGTAACTCTTTTGGCGGCTTTGAGCGGCAAGCATCTTGCTCCGTATTTTCTTGATTTGCTCCGTGGTCTGCTCAACTAAATCAGGCCCCAATAGGGTTGATTCTCCTGTTTCATACCAACACAGGGGAGATTGGCACTTTCGTCCATACAGTGCTTCGTAAGGAGCCATGCCGACGCTAGGGTGATAGCTATTGTTGTATGCGAACTCGGCCAACAGTAAGTATCGATCCCAATTTCCGCGTTGTTCCAGTATATAAGCTCGTAGCATATCTTCCAAGGTTTGAATCGTCCTTTCTGTTTGGCCATCTGTTTGTGGGTGATATGCAGTGCTTAAACACAGCTTTGCACCGAACACCTTCTGTAAAGCTCCCCAAAACCGGGAGGTAAACCTTGGGTCTCAATCAGAGATAATAGTTGAAGGGGTCCCATGCAACCTTATAATCTCTTGAATGTACAGCTGAGCTAGTTTTTCTAACGGATAATTTGCTCGAATGGGTAGGAAATGAGCAGATTTGGTTAATCTGTCCACACTGACCCATATAGCATCGTGTCCCGCTGATGTCCTTGGTAACCCCATAATAAAATCCATGGAGATACTCTCCCATTTCCACTCAGGGATTTCCAAGGGTTGTAACATTCTAGAAGGCTTCTGATGTTCTGCTTTCACCTTCTGACAGGTCAAACACTTACCTACGAAGCTTGCTACATCTGACTTCATGCCTGGCCACCAAAACATCTTCTTGAGGTCTTGATACATCTTGGTTATGCCAGGATGTACGGCAAATTCACCTCTATGTGCTTCTTCTAAAATTTTCTTTCAGAGGTCGTTCCTTTCAGGAACACATACTCTGCCGTGGCACCACCAGATGCCCTCTTTATCTTGGGCAAAACCTGCTAGTTTCCCTGATCGCATGAGACGAAGCGTATGTTGAAAGTTAGTATTCTGCTGCTGTGCTTGCCGAATCTGGTCCTTAAAGCTACTGGTTATTTTAACTTGGTGTAGCTGAAGAGTCTTGGGAGTTGTAAGAATTCCCAAATTAAGATTTCGGAAACTTTTAATAAGTTCCGTCTCTTTAATCATCATCCAAGCGACAGTCAATGATTTCCTGCTTAATGCGTCTGCCACGATGTTTGCCTTACCCGGGTGGTATTTCAATTCAAATTCGTAGTCTTTAAGGAGTTCCATCCATCTCCGTTGCCTCATGTTTAATTCCTTTTGATCGAAGAGGTACTTCAAACTCTTATGATCAGAAAAGACCTCGAACCTTGCTCCATACAGGTGATGTCTCCATATCTTCAAAGCAAATACTACTGCTGCTAATTCGAGGTCGTGAGTCGGGTAGTTCCTTTCGTGTGGCTTCAATTGCTTGGAGGAATACGCGACCACCTTTCCGGTTTGCATCAACATGCACCCTACCCCTTATTGGGAAGCATCGCAATAGACCTCAAATGGTCCCTAAGAGTCTGGTAAAGCTAGCACTGGTGTCGTGGTCAACCTCCTCTTCAAATCCTGAAAACTCTGTTCGCACTCCGGCGTCCACTCAAATGGGACATTCTTTCTGGTTAGCTTGGTCAAGGGCAAGGCTATTCGAGAAAAATCCTTAACGAACCGCCTGTAATATCCAGCTAAGCTCAGAAAACTTCTGACTTCAGAGACTGTAGTTGGCCTCTCCCAGTTCAGAACTACTTCTACTTTGCTGGGGTCGACAAAGATTCCTCCAGAGGACACTACGTGGCCGAGAAATTTTACCTCCTTCATCCAAAATTCACATTTGGATAATTTAGCATAGAGTTTCTTTCCTCTTAAAATTTGCAGAATTAGCCGTAAGTGTTCCGCATGTTCTTGTTCTGTCTTCGAGTAGACAAGTATATCATCGATGAAGACCACTACAAATTTATCCAGATATGGGCGGAATATTCGATTCATGTAATCCATGAATACTACTGGTGCATTCGTCAGCCCAAACGACATCACGATGTATTCATAGTGCCCATAACGAGTTCGAAAAGCTGTCTTAGGGATATCTTGTTCGCGAACTCGAATTTGGTGATATCCAGAACACAAGTCGATCTTGGAGAATACTGTTGCACCCTGTAGTTGGTCCATGAGATCATCAATCCTTGGCAGCGGATACTTGTTCTTAATCGTCACTTTGTTCAGCTGCCTATAATCCACGCATAAGCGCATGCTTCCATCTTTCTTCTTGACCAACAAGACCGGAGCTCCCCATGGCGACGCGCTTGGTCGTATGAATCCTTTTTCTGAAAGCTCTTCGATCTGTCTTTTTAGTTCCGTTAGCTCCATAGGTGACATTCGGTACGGAGCTATAGATATTGGTCCCAAGACTGAACCAACTCGATGGTAAACTCAATCTCCCTCTCCGGAGGGAATTCAGGAATATCCTCTGGGAAAACGTCCGGATATTACCTGACAACCGGAATCTCCTCTAGTTCCTGCTCAGCTTCTACCGCATTAGCTGACAAAAGGATATACCCTTGGTTCTTTGGCTCGAAAGAGTTCAGATAGAAGAGTGTTGCGGTTTGGGATTCAGAAAGTGAGACAGAAGGGAGTACCACCGTCTTATCAGAGCAATTGAGTATAACATGATTGGCAGAAAGCCAATCCATGCCCAGAATTATGTCGAGACCAGATAGAGGGAGGCAAATCAAATTGGCGGCAAAGGTTCTGCCCTCAATTCGAAGAGGAACATTGATGCATATTTGACTAGTTCTAACAGGCCCATTGGTAGGAGTAGAAACTAGCAGATCATAAGGTAATTCAGAAATTGGCAATTGCAAAGCAGCTACACAGTTATGAGAAACAAATGAATGTGAGGCACCCGAATCATAGAGTACAGTTAGAGTCTCACCGTTCACATCACAAGTGCCTTGGATTGGTCCTTCTGACTTATTAGCTTCTTCCGCATTCATAGTAAAAACCCGTCCTTGTCACTGGGGTCGAGGCGGCTGCGATGAGTTCCTGGTTGGACACTCGTAAATTTTGTGACCTGGCTTGCCACAACCATAGCAGACATTCTGGCCTGCCAAGCATGGCCGATTGCCATGATTCTTGCCGCATTTTGTGCAAGTCGGATTTGGAGAAGGCCCTTGCGGCTGCTTGCCTTTGTTGCCTGCCGGCGGAAGTCTTCGCTGTTGTTGTATGTTAGGCTTGAATCTTGGACCTTGCGGGGCTAACCCCTTCTTGAAATTTCCACCAGATGCCCTGGCTGCAGCTAATTTTGAGTGGCAATCCTCCGCAAGTCGACATTTGTTCACCAATGTAGGGAAATCCCTGATCTCCATTGGGCTGATTGCAGTGAGAATGTCCTCTCATAACCCACCTTCAAATTTAATGCACTTCCAGGCTTCATCTGGGTTCCTCTGGTAAATTGTGGAGAATTTTCATAGCTCTTCAAATCGGGCAATATATTCGGATACTGTCCGATTTCCTTGACGCAGCTGCATAAACTCAAGTTCCTTGGCATTTCGACCCGAAGCGGGGAAGTACTTCTGGTAAAATACACCCTTGAACATCGTCCAGGTGACTACTGTCTGAGATTCCTCGAACAATCTTCGTACGCCGTTCCACCAAAACTCGGCGTCTGCTTCAAGCATATAAGTGGCAAAAGTCACCTTCTGATGATCCGAGCAATCCAGGACGGAGAAAATCTTCTCCATGGCTTTGATCCACTCGTCAGCTTTGTCCGGGTCATACGCCCCTCGGAAACTTGGCAAATTTGCCTTCCTAAACTCCGCAAACTTGAGATAGTCCAAGTTAGCCTCTGGGCCATTCGGGTTCCCTTCACAGCCTGCTGCAGGCCGCCTGCCTAGCTGCTCCATCATCTGGTGAGCTGCCGCGGCTTGTTCTCGCATTGCGTGAGCCATTTCCCGCATTGTGGCCATCAGTCGGTCCAGGTTCTCGAGCAGCCTTACGACGTGGTCTGCCTCGCCTTCCGGAAGCCATTAAGTTCTGAGCACACAAAACAAAAGTTATTGAGTTGATCAGGCTCAATACTAAGTTTAATGTGTCAGTAAATAACAGCTCACACGGTCAGGCACTTCACATACATGCACAACTATATCTCAGCCATACAGGCAAGATCTAGTGCACGTTATTAGCTAAAAACACAGAATATGCGCGAAGCATAGTCAGTCCAATCCTCAGGCCTTAGCTAGGACGAATTGCTCTGATACCAAAATGTAACATCCTACTAATTTAATGTTATGCTTAAGTCATAGCATGAAATTAGTAGGTTGTGTTACTGTGTTAATGCTCCATATTTTTTTTTTTTTGTTATGAAACGACATACTGCTATGCTAAAAGTGAAACGAATTCAATTGAATATCATAAAGATGTGAATAGTATAATAACCTTACTGAATACATGCTTATATATAGTTGTATATATATTTATATACATATCAAAAGCCTCTGCTTTAGTTTATATACAACATATCAAAATGAGAGGGACCGTGTGCCAAAAGACACAAGGCCCATGTAAGTCAACCTAATCCTATGTGGTCCTCAGAGGACATTTCAAAAAGCCTACCACTAGGTCTATGACCCAAGGCTACATGCTGCCAAAAGAGGGTCATGCTATACAATACTACCTACGGCTGATCTACTCAGTCAGGTAGCCATTGGCCATACCTGGTCCGGCTGGTGAGTAGTCAATACTGGGTCTTGATGAGGAGGATGACGAGCTGGTGGCCTCTGATGGGTCGCTCTCGGAGCTAAGGGGGATGTTGGGTACTCAAGGCAGTGAGTGCAGTGCGGGATCGGCGTGAGCTCTACAGTGCTGCAGGCAGTGGGCTGCGGAGGGTGTGCCACATGTAGTGGGACCTCAATGTAAGGGGTGGCAGGATCAAAAGCGGGATGGTGCAAAGGGATGGCAAAGTCCCTATTACTAAAAAGATAAAGGCGGAACTGGCAAGAGCCGGCTATGTACAGTGAGCCTATCGCAGGGTCGTGGTGAAGTTGTAAGTCGGGCACCTCAATAAAGAGGGTAGCTGTCATGGCCATTGTCCACGTCTGAGAATGAGGCGAAAATGCAAAATGGGGTGAGAATTTAAGAAAATTCTCAGTAGGTCGTGGGTGATGTTTAACTGACGTCGCGTTCATTCTCAGCTGCCTCGGGTTTTAATCAATTATAAAGTATGAGATTAAACTTAACTGTTCATTTTTAGTAAGGTTGGGAAATGTCTGGTCCGGGGCAGGGTCCAGTTTTACTTTAAACAATATAAGGATCCGACTAAACTACTAATAATAACACCCAGTATAATGAACAGAATAAGTGGACATATGCTACAAATAAACATAACAGTTAAACTATAAATAACTTGTAATCATGCAATTAATGCATTCATGCAGAGCTTGCTCTTTAACCTTCGTTCATAAACTTTTCCTTTACTCAAAACTTTTTCCATTACTTGGTCCCCTGGGAGTTCTTGGCCATTTTAGACTCCTGGGTAATAGTCTGCTTATCAGGATCGAGTTCGTTCCTATACAGGAATGCCGGATTTACTTTTCTCGACCTTCCCACCGATCTATTCCCCTTAACTTCTTATCCGGGGCTGGCCCAAGTATCATGGAACTTTCATCATAACATATTCTTTGGATTCATCATAACATAACTTTCATAGCTTGCTTGAAAATACACATGCATCTACATGTATCTCATAACTCATGCATATACTTTACCGAAATTTTGGCAGCATAACGGAATGTGTCTGCCTTCTCATGAATAGTGCCAGTACATCAGAATACCAATTTCTCATAGAAGTCACAATATTGCATGCACAATTTATTATAGAACTTATAAAAGCATTAGTCTCCTTAAGGCAAAGTTATAGCCTCAATATAATCATTCAACCCGGTTTTTATAAATCATGCCATAATTTCCATTCAACTCATTTGGACCTCAATTTTGGATATGTTATAGTGTTATGTGTCTATTTTCTAACCTCTTTGGTCCCATCTAATTCTGATAATCATAACTTACGTTATTCAGGTTTTATCCTGGCCTGCCCTGTGGCTAACCAGAACTGCTCACTCAAAAGTAAAAATCTCTTAAAAATCGAAAACTGGGTCAATGATATGAAATCGGTCTCATATTAAAGCTGATAGAACCATCTTTCAGTTGCAAAAAGTCTCATTCCATTTGACTTAGTAGGGCTCGAGTTATAAGTCCCGAAACTTAACCTTCCTGAACTGCTAGGTTTTGGCTTGGTTTAGACATGGGTTAACTTCTTCAAATCACTGGGAACAAATAGGATAGTAACAAACTTGGAATTTCTGAGTAGGATGTTCCCCTATGTGTAAGCTTTCCAACAAAATTCGTTTCACTCAAAATGGAGTTGTATAGGGTGAGTTACACCCTTCTCAACCCATACTGCCTGGGTGGATGTCCTGAATCCTAGGTCGAACTTCAAAAATTCACATCTCTCTCAATATTACCCCAATGGTCTTATATGATATATGTGTAGAGAGTCCTATATGTCTAGTTTCACATCAAAATGGCTTCATTAAGTTTGAACGGCGGGAGGCGGAGCCGTACACTCCACCATATGAACTGCTGAGAGTTTTGAGTTTCCCAGCCTCTCAACTTCTTCATATCATCATTCTTTCTTGTTTCCAATTCAATTTTAATCTCACAAATAGCCAGTAAACCAGCAACAATTTATCATGATCGCTCAGTGAATATGTCAGGATTGAAGAATTAAACTACCAATAATCATTCAGAATCAGAAAAACCAAGACAAGAAATCAAAACCCCTACCTCTTGCTATGAGTTTGAAAATAGAGCTGGGCTAAACTTGAAGGCTGGATAGAGTGGGAGAGTTGAGAAGAGGAAAAGGAGCTGAAGTGAGGAAGGGAAGGCAACGTAAGAAATGAGCTGAAGAGGCAGGAGGAGGATATATATATATAGACAACGCGTCGAAGGGGTAGTTAGAATGAGTGACTTTGATTGGATGAAATTTTGTGGGTCAGGTTCAGCCATGTCTCCCTCTTTTGTGTCAAAATTGCTCTCCACGTCGCCAGAGAAGTGAAACTCTCTTTCAGAGTATCTGAACATGACATCGGAACTCGTGAAAATTTTGGTTGAACTCGGAATCCAATTCAGCTAAACTCAGAAGTTGCATTTCCTATCCATTTTGGATCACCTAATGTCGGAACTCGGATATCACGTTCGTTCCTACTCGAGCATAAGGTCGGAAATCGTAAGTTACGTTCATGAGGTCAGAAATCGGAAAATATAGCCATCCCTTTTTAAGCCTTGGAACGAAGTCGGAAATCGAAACTAATATTGAGGTCGGAAGCGGAATTATAGGACAAACTCGGAAATCGTAAATTTCAACATTAAATGGGATCGGAAGTCGGAAATCGGACGTTACACTAGTTCGGGAGTTTTCGGATTTGGGCCTTCAAATGGACTCAAGGGATGTAGATGTGGATCCTGAATAGAGTGTAATAATTAGGCTATATCTCGGGTTACATGAATCCAATTGAGGCAAAATCAGTGCCATTGGAAAGCTAACTTCCAAGCCTACAAATTTTCTTTAGATCACTATGCAAGTGATGGCATTTTCTAGGCCAAACATGCGATTGAAGTCCACTGACGGATCTAGTGAAGTTGAATTAGTGTTTTTAGCTTAAGTTTTCTTCCACAAGTCCAATTAATGTAAATGAGGAGTCTATTTTCAGCTTTAGAAGAGAGGATTAATATAATTAGTCAATTAATTTTGTTAATCATAGGTATAAATAGGAGGGAACCTGAATTGAGAAGGACTTTCTTTTGATTCATTTTTACTTTGGATCAGAATTTGAAATTTTCTTTCTCTCTTTTCTCTTTTTCTCTCTTTCTCTCTTTCTTTTTTCTCATGCGTTTTCTTCCATTAATGGAGGAGTGATTCTCCTCTGATTCAGGACATCAAGAAGCAATTAAACTCTTGAGGATCGGTGCATTATTCGGATGCAACACATCAATTCGGTTTCATTTCCCCTTTTCTCCTTCTTAATTTCGTGCATGAATTGAAGTTTTTCATTCTCAAGTGTTGATTAGGAATGTCATCATGTCATATATGATTCGGTTGATGTATGTGATTTGATTGTTGAAGGAGTGTGGATTATGTTCAGATCTGAATATATGATTAGTTGCATTAGAGTTTGAAACTAATTCAATTCAATTCGGTTTTAGAGGTTTTTGAATCAAATTGATTGTGTGATTAGTTGAATTCATGGTGGTTGCCATGTGAATGCTAGATTTTGATTGAGGTTTCATTTAAGTCTAAGTCTAATCACCGAATTGGAGTGTTGCATATAGTTAGAATCCAATGATGGAGTGTTAATTGTGTTTATCTTGTGTCTTGGATTAGATTTCTTAATTCGGTTTCATTGCTCATCAATTCTATTTTATTTCGCTTTATACATTTTGCATTTCAACTGTTTGATAAAACAAATCCCCTTAAATTTCTGATCAAATGGTGCATTCATCTTTGGGAAATGATCTGAATTGCCTACTATACTATAGTTGGTATTCGGTTTAATTTCTCATTACAATGCTCGAGTCAATAACATTGCATAAGAGTCACATAATTACTCAAGTTGCAATGTTCCATAATCATTATAAACAATAGAGGTGCCCAAAATTTATTTCAATATTTAAAATATTCAAACTCTGAGAGTGCACAAATTATGACATGCCCAGATACGACATAATTATCCACAAAACTTTCTAGAATAAAATTTGGGAAATATCATATGACTTTAATCAATTTAATTTCTGGAAAACTCAAAATAATTTATTTGATACCCAAAATTTCATCAATGCTCAAAATAATAGCCTTAATATTTCTTAAAACTGTAATTCTTAGAGTAATATTGCACAATATTCAAATAATAGTCATAATTCACAATTTTAATTGTGCAATATAATGAACATAAGAGCTCAAAATTATTTCAATATGCAAAAATATTGACTTTGAGAGTATGCTTAACACAATATGCCCAATAATAGCACCAATGTGTACAAAAAATTTCAGGCCAAAATTTCAAGAGTACCATATAATTTTGAGCATTTTAAATTTGAAATAAATTCAAATAAATATTTCTAATGCTCAAAAAAATTAATTAAAATTCACCAATAATTTATTTTATTGAAAACCCAATTCTGCAAATTTTGGTGAATTTTGGGCCATGTTTGGGCCTGCCACGCCCTCCCCCTACACGCTTGGACTCGCGAATGGGGTTCACGTGTGGCCATTATTCATCGCCTTCAACCTCCAGACGGGTCATTTGACCTAGTTTGCAACCTGCATAACCCCGAAACGAGTCGAAGGCCATATCTCCCTCATCCGACCTCCGTTTGACGCGTTCTTGGTGTTTATGAACTCATGAGAGAGAGAGAGCTACAAAACCCATATGAGTTGGTATTCGGTTTAATTTCTCGTTACAATGCTCGAGTCAATAACATTGCATAAGAGTCACATAATTACTCAAGTTGCAATGTTCCATAATCATTATAAACAATAGAGGTGCCCAAAATTTATTTCAATATTTAAAATATTCAAACTCTGAGAGTGCACGAATTATGACATGCCTAGATACGACACATAATTATCCACAAAACTTTCTAGAATAAAATTTGGGAAATATCATACGACTTTAATCAATTTAATTTCTAGAAAACTCAAAATAATTTATTTGATACCCAAAATTTCATCAATGCTCAAAATAATAGCCTTAATATTTCTTAAAACTGTAATTCTTAGAGTAATATTGCACAATATTCAAATAATAGTCATAATTCACAATTTTAATTATGCAATATAATGAACATAAGAGCTCAAAATTATTTCAATATGCAAAACATATTGACTCTGAGAGTATGCTTAACACAATATGCCCAATAATAGCACCAATGTGTACAAAAAATTTCAGGCCAAAATTTCTAGAGTACCATATAATTTTGAGCATTTTAAATTTGAAATAAATTCAAATAAATATTTCTAATGCTCAAAAAAATTAATTAAAATTCATCAATAATTTATTTTATTGAAAACCCAATTCTGCAAATTTTGGTGAATTTTGGGCCATGTTTCGGCCTGCCACACCCTCCCCCTACGCACCTGGGCTCGCGAATGGGGTTCACGTGTGGCCATTATTCATCGCCTTCAACCTCCAGACGGGTCATTTGACCTAGTTTGCGACCTGCATAACCCCGAAATGAGTCGAAGGCCATATCTCCCTCATCCGACCTCCGTTTGACGCGTTCTTGGTGTCTATGAACTCGTGAGAGAGAGAGCTACAAAACCCATATGATATCTCCAAGAATCGTGCTCTATACTTTCTGGGCTTTCACCACGAACATAGACGTGGGTTTCCGCAGTTTTTTGTGGATTTTTCCCTCAATTCTCAATGAAAATTCATGTTCAATAGCTATTTAGATTCAGAATGAAGAGCTCTACAAAACCCATATGGAGTTTGAAGCAAATCAGTCTAGATAACTAAACTGGAATTTCGATCAAAGTGTTAGGGTTCTTCGATTCTTCCTTTGAGTTCTCCCTCAATACAGCCCCAAATCATAGAATAATTGGCTCAATAAATTCATAACAACTTGAACAACAATAGCCCCTAACAAATTTTGAAATCAATTGGCCAGAATCATAAATTCGAAATTGACCCCTTTGGGGTTCATGAAGCTTTCGAATTCAGAACACCCAAACTCACACCAAAACACAATTAGCAACTATAATTAGAGATCAAACAGGGCTCTGATACCACTTGAAGAAATTTTAATGCGCTTGGATCAAGTTTTGATTCTGATTATGGCATGAAAATCAAGAACAAGACCATAAACAAGATTAGGTGTGAGAGAACCTGATTTGATTGAGGAAAAACGATTGATCCAAACTGTCTTTCATTCTTTGATTCTGGAGAAAGAAGAAAGAAGCTGGCCAAGGAAGGCCAGAGGGAGAGAAGAGCTCCTCCTATTCCCCAGAGAGGCAAAAGGACGTTTTGTTTCAATGGGGCCACAGCGCTTATATATAGGGTTAGGAGGAGGGGCCTCTCCCTGTGTTAAAAAGGTGATTATCCAAGCCACCCATTACAACAAGGCCTATACACATAGAGATATATAACAATACCCATCAATGAGCAGTGCGTAGGCCCAATAATAACAATAATTGCAATAATTTGTGTAACACCTTACCAATTAAATGTTATGCTCAAGTCATAGCATGAAATTAAGTAGATTGTGTTACCAATACTCTGCTTATTATTTATTTATCATATCACATCTCTTCTTTTTCTTTTTTTTTTAAACAGGCGAAATGACGCGTTGTATATAACAAACGTAATCAACATCACATAACGTAATGAAATTTACAACAGATAGGTACTATATGATCAACTGTATACACTACCTATCTGTTGTAAATTTCATTACGTTCTGTGATGTTGATTACGTTTGTTATATATATATATATATATATATATATATATATATATATATATATATATATATATATATATATATATATGTATATAGGTTAGAAGCTGACGCTTCAGTTTAAGTACAAATATAAAATAAGATATATAAGCGGGGCTGGTGTACTAAAAAGAATGCCTGCGTCAGTCAGAATGATCCTACGGGGTCCTCAGAGGACATTTTAAACTAACTGATATACATGCGGCTCGGTTTATGACCTAATGCTACACACCACCAAAAAAGGTCCATGCTGCACAATAGAACTCTCGGCCAGGACCTACTCGATCAGGTAGCCGTTGGCCACATCAGGCCTGAATGGGGAGTAGTCCATACTAGGTCCCGAGGAGGAGGACGATGAGCCGGTGGCCTTCGAAGGATCGCTCTCGAAACTAAGTGGTATGTCTGGAACCATCTACGGAGGTGACTCGGGTGGAGAACTGGCAATGCTGGAGGTGCTATGGGCGTTAGAGGTGCTGGAGGAGGGTGTGCTACATGTAACGGGACCGCAAAATATGGAGCGACAGGATCCAAAGTAGGGTGAAAAAGGGGAACATCAAAATTCCTATTGCTAAAAAGGCAGAAACCGAAATTGCAGGAGCTGGTCATGTACAGCGAATCCACTATGGGATCATGGTGGAGCTGCAGGTTAGGAATCTCAATAAATAGGGTGGCTATCGAGTCCATCTCCGAGGTCTGAGAATGATGCAGAAATACAAAACGAGGTAAGAATTTGAAGAAATTCTCAGTAGGGTTCACATATGGTGTGTAATTGACGTCACATTTATTCTCAGTTGTCTCGGTTTTTATTTAATTATGAAAACATGGGATCAAATTGAACTACCCATATTTAATATTAAGAAAGCATCTGGTCCAAGGCAAAATTCTATTTTACTTAGGACAGTATAAGAAACAGAATAATAAACAGAATAAATGAACATACAACAGCAAGTAAACATAACAGTCAAACTGTAATCAACTTATAATGACTATTTAATGTAATCGTGCAAAACTCATTTTTGAACTTATCTTCATAAACTTTTCCATTTCTTGGTCTTCTGGGAGATTTTGGCCATTAAGACTCCTGGGTAATAGTCTGCTTTTCAGGATCGAGCTCTTTCCTATATAGGAATGCCAGGTTTACTTTCCCCGACCTTCCCACTGATCTATTCCCCTTAACTTTAATTCGAGGCTGGCGCAAGTATTATAGAACTTTCATCATAACATAACCTTTATGTTCATCAATACATAACCTTTATAAACTTCTTGCCAATGCACATGGATTTGAATGTAGAGTATAACTCATGCATAGGCTTACCGAAATTTTGGTAGCATAATGGAACGTGTACACTTCCCCATAAATAATGCTAGTACTCAGACAGTCAATTGTAGAGAAATTATAACATTTCATTTATAATTCAATTATCAATCTCATAGGAATAAATGTTGCATTTAAAATATAATTGTTGTCTCAGTACATTCATTCAACCCAGTATCTTGTAAATCAAGCCAAAATTTCTATTTAACTCATCTGGACCTAAGTTTTGGACATGTTAGAGTGTTATGTGTCTATTCTCTAACCTCTTTCGTCTCATCTAATTTTAATAAGTATAGCTCAAGTTATTTAAGTTTTATCCCGGCCTGCCCTATAGCTGGCCAGAATTACACACTTAAAAGTAAAAATCCACTAAAAATCGAAAGCCAACTCAAATCATATGAAAGAGGTATCATATTAAAGCTAACTGGACAAGCTTCACTTGAAAAAGTTCCATTTCATTTACTTTAGTAAAGCTCGGGTTATAAGCCCCGAAATTTGACCTTCCTAAACTGCCCTATTTTGGCCCAGTTTGGACATAGGCCAACTTCTTCGAACCACTAGGATCAAACGGGACCGTATCTAACTCGGAAATTTTTATGGGATGTTCTCCTATGTATAAGCTTTCTAACAAATGGTTTCATCCAATTGCAAGTTTTGCCCTGAACAACCCAGTCTGCCTAGAATCAACCTCAAAATTCTAGGTCAAACTTCCAAAATTCGTATCTCCCTCAATACTAATCTAATGGCCTTATATGATATATGTATGGAAACTCCTAAATGTCTAGTTTCAAATAAAAATAATTTCATCAAATTTGAACGGCTATAGGTGGAGCCGTACACTCCGCCGTACGGACTGCCGAGGGAAGTTAGTCTCCCAGCCCCTCATGTCTTCCTATTCTCACTCTTTCCCATTCCTTAATCAAATTTAAACACAAAAACAGCCAAAAATCATCATATTCATTCACTAATCACCTCAAGAAGTGAGAAAATAAAACCAAAATTAGCCACTGGCAATCAGAATAACAAGGACAAAATTGAACCTCTACATCTTTGTAAGTGATCTTGCTAAGTTTTGGAGTTTGGTTGAGAGGAGAAGAGAAAAAGAAAGCTGAAGCAAAGAGAGGAGGGGACGCAAGTCAGTTGAATGAAGAAAGGGGAGGAATATGTTAATAAGACTTAATGAGGTAGTTGGCTAAGTGGGTGATTATTGACTGAAATTTTGTGGGTAAAATTCAGTCATGTTTTTATCTTTTGTGGCTACAAATTATTCTCCATTTTGCCTAAAATTTAGAACTCATTTTTCATTCTGTTTGGAAACGAAACTTGTCTGCATTCTACTTAAAGTCGGAACTCACGTCCATTTTATACCTAATGTGGAACTTGGAACTTAGGAAGCACATAAAAGTTTTGGAAGACTAATTGTTGCTTAAAGTCGGAAATTGGAAATCACACAGCAAACAAATCACCTTAAAGTCGACAGTCAAGGAAAAGAATATGAAACCTAAAATACTTAAACTTGGAAGTCGAGGATCTTCAACGTAAACTTGGAAGTTAGTACCAGAACATAAAATCTTATACTGCATCTCAGAAGTTGAGAACTAGGACGCTTTAAAACTCTCATTACACGTAATTCTAAAACTTGGTTCAGGATCAATCTCGGAGATCGATTCACAACTCCAGAAGTCGAGAATCAAAACATTAACCTTATGTACTGGGAAGTCGGACCTCATATGATCTCGGAACTCGAGCCCAAATCTTGAAGGTCGGTCCTAAGTTCAAACTCGGGAACATCAATGCAAATGAAAAGCTCTTGGAAATCAATTCAAAGATCAAAACTCGTGTAAATCAATTCGGAGATTGGAACTCGTGTCGATTTTAGTTGAATTTTAATTAACTTCAATTATTTGATAAAAACCCAAATAATTAAGCGAAAAACGATAAGAAGATTCCTGTGGATGTTACAATTTGGGCTTCAATAATTAACTTTAATCAATTTTGACATTCAATTAATTCGGTTTCAACATTAAATGCGATTTGATTTATGCAAGTCCACAAAATTTTCCAACACCTATATGTCATCTATATATCAACTTTGATTTTACATTGAAAGTTACGAAATTATAGATCTTGAATGACAAATGATTCTAGCCTTTATATAATTTCATTTCATTTTTATCATTCAATTTTTCATAAGCTAAACAAAATTAAGTTGTCGACAACACAAAATTTAAGTGACTGACAATAACAAATAATTACATAACTTAGCTCTTTCGAAGTTTTTAACAAAAAGTTTGAGATGTGAAGTGCTAAACAATTGTCTCTATTCAATTTTTTTCACAAAATTCAAAATCTATCATTTAAGTCTAATAATTTAAATATTCCTTAAAACATATTTACAATTTTAATTTAATTTTTAAAAAGTTTTTCCAATAATATTATATTATTAAACAGGTTAAACAATGATACAAATTAATGACAAAGCAATATTTAAAATTGGTCAACAAAATTTTCAATATTTATTTGTAAAATAAAATAAAATTATAATAAACTATTTATAACGTTTATGTATGCTATGGAACGCTGGAAACTCGTGTCTTAAAATAATTATTTCTAACGTTTATGTATGTTTTGCATATTCGTGAAGTTAATTTAAATGTGATTTTAAAATTAAAATTTAATACGTAATCATTAAAACGTCATATACCCAAAAAAAAAAAAAAAGTTATTAAGTTGAAATAAAAAAGAGGTGAAATAATTATTTTTTGTCCAAAATGTATTATTTGTTATATCTAAGTTTTCACAATAAGAAATATCTTTATTTTGTCTTAATGCATAACTTCATTCGACTAACATCACGTTTGTTGCATGATATAATGATTCCTTTTTATGATGTATTCCATGTAATGAGAATTCTTATATGTATTAAATATATTTAAACAACCGTTGAATGATTCTTTTGTTCTGAAGAAGTTGGATATGAAGTTTGAACGTTATGTTTCGAGTGCATACTTACCATGTTTCTGGTGTACAGCTTTTTACAGAGGGGTTAGAAGTTTAAGCGTTATGTTTGTATGAAAAATTGATGGGGGTATGCATACTTATCATGTGTCTGGAGTACAACTATATCTGCAAATGATATTAGTCATTAATTTTTTGTTTTCTAAAATATTACAAATAAATTTGGTTAACAATATTTCATCATTAGATGCATAACCGTAGAAGGTGCAGTACATTTTTAAATGGTACCTTACCCAAATCTGTTTAAAAAGAAGTGTTGCTAGACTAGTCCTTTGCTTTTGACAAATAACAGTTATATAGGATACCCTAATGGATGAGATGATCATATGTTTATGTGTAAAATTTTTTAACCTAATTTTATATATGAGTAGCAATTAAGTGAACATCAAGCATTAATAAAAAAATAAAAAAAAATCTCATTTCGAATGATGAGTAAAAATTCCTAAAACTTTGATTTTTATATAGACTAGACAAAAACCGTAGGCCTTAAAACATCAATCGAATAACAACTCAACCCGATTTCAATTCGCGCGTGCCTCTCTAGAAGTATCGAACCCAAGTTCATCCAAGTTGCGTAGCCGAGCCTAAAAGTTTGGTGCCACCCAGACAAGGAGAATTTGGAGTTGTAAGGATCCGAGAACTTGCTCCATTGACCTACCCCTGCGGGATTTGATCCCTCCTCACTCTTAAATAGACTCACACACTCAACATTCAGTATGCAACACTCTTAATAATCTTAAACACCATTTTTGAGGCCAACTTGAGTGTCAAGTGCATTTGCAGGTTGATGCGGTTCTGATAAGTATACCAGATTGTACAAATAATAAGGTGATGAAAAAGCTATCATTCCCAAGAGGATAGATCAATTATCGAGTAACTAACAGGAATGACTATTTAGACTAAAAAAATGAAATGAGTAGAGAAAATTAAAAGAAATCAAATAGAACAAAAAAACAAAACTGCACTTGAAGACAACTTACATCACTAAGATGGATACTAGGGCTAATTGACTTCACCTAACTATGGACTCAATTACTATGGATCTCAATTATCTAGTTTTTACTTAATTGATTAATGGTCGGATTCTCTAAACTAATCCCAAGCCTTTCTCAAGGTCAAGAAATTCTCTTTATCCTAAATTGATTGCCTAATCTCTTAGTTACAAATTAATTTAGGAAAAGGTTGAAGCTTTATGGATTCTTAAGATGACCACATGAGTCGCATTTATCTATCTCTAGTTTTCACTCAACTCACGATATTATGATGAGAAGTTTTGTTTACAAACCCTATCTCTAGTTATTACAAACCAACAAATCAATTGAATGGTGGCCAATCACTCAAAAGCATTAGGAACAATCATAAACACTTAATAATAAAGATAAAAACATAAATAAAATCAATCCATGAGTAACATAATCACACAGTTGGATCCATCAATGCCCTAGAACAGGGTTTAGTTCATGATGGAATCATAAACAACAGAAAAAGTAAAAGAAAGAACAAAAGAAAGAGTAGCCATGAAGAAGAACAAGGATTCCAATGTCTCGAGAGTGAAGGACGTCTCCAACTCTTCACAAAACTCTCCACAATACTCCTTGAATCTTCAAGCCTCTTCTCTAGGGTTGTTTCCAGTGTTTAGAGTGTCAAAAGGGGTCAAAAAGGTCGTCCAAATCCTTTAAATAGTGCCCAAGATCTTCTCCTGCAAGATTGCTTCGAAAAACTTTTGACATTTATCGCTATTCACGCTCGAGCGCCATATGCATGCTCGAGCGTGCTCCACTGCACCATAAACTTGTTCTCTCTGTCTTGGGCTATGCTCAAGCGCGGGGTTCACACTCGAGCATGCATCTAAAACAACAACTATATAGATTTATCTCTTTTGCTCACTTCCAGGTTTAATAGCGATTAGAATAGTTGGAATTTTTCCTCGAAGATAAAATAACAATTGTAGATATTTGAGTAATCTTTCCAACGCAACAACAAACACCTTTATTGGAGTTATGTAGCTCAAGATATAGTCAAAATACTAATGAATGGTCAAGCTTGACAGCATCAAAGACAAAATGCAACTTCAATCTTGTTTTGCCTTTTGCTCCTAGAGGACTTGAGAATCCAGAAAAGTGCTCACATCAAAGTTGGAGATCTCGTTCCTAAATCATGTCAAGTTGACTTCCAGAGAGTTAGATATGAATTTTCTCTTGTGACATGGTCTTGAAATCCTACAAAGATGGACTGCTTAAGACTCTAATTGAACTTCTTTTCCACTTGAGTACTTGTACCTAATTGAAGCACAATGAAAACATAAATAATTAACAAAAACATAAGAAAATGACAAACAAACTAGAAAAGAACCTAAATCAAAGTAACCAACTAAAATAAACTAAAATACCCAAGTAAATTCGTGTAACTAAAGCTTAAATCTAAATAAAATAAAATAAAAATAACTCACTAAGGAAAGTTATCACAGGTCCCCACCGAAGTTACTGGATCTCAAAATTAAGCAAGGGAGACTTGTTTCGACATCAACTCTCAGAAGAATATTTAATAGCCACCGTGGGGCCTAGTAAAATTCCCTTGCCCCACCATGCTAGTGACAACAAGGAGTCAGAACACCAATCCAGTCGAAAATAAGAATAACACAACAATAATAACCATGAGCTAGTCCCAAGCACCATAGAAGGATCACGATAGATGATTCAGCGATTGTAGGATCAGAATTAAAAGATAACAAGCCAATTTGAAATTGAGAATTGAGCTTAGGAAGCCTCACAGTGAGGCATGAAGAAAATAGCTGGGGAAAAGAAGAGAAAGTCCCCCAAATTGGACTACACGAAGAGTCAAATAGAGTCCCAGCCACTAGCATGCTCCACATAGACTCTGGTCCATTCTCCAAGTTCATCATGTTAGTATCTTTGTTCGATAACTATCAAACTCCCTTGACTTTGCATTTGTATGATAGTACTGGTGATCCCCAAATTCATGTCACTATGTTTAAATTTATCATGCTACTCAATGGAGCCACTGGCCCATTTTTATGTCGAGCTTTTTCTACATTTTTGGAAAAAGACTGCCCTTTTGTGGTTTTCTGCTCTCCCTATAGGTTCTATAAACAATTTCACCAAGTTCTAGAAGGCCTTTGTTGATCGCTTCTCATCTAGCTGAATACTTCAAAAGATGTCAAACACTCTAAACAATGTCAAAAAAGGGCCAAATGAGCGTTGGGAATATTATCTAGTGCACTTTAATAACGTCACTATGCAGATACTAGTCCTAACCCAATTTGGAGCTCCGTGTGATAAAGTCGAGACTCAAGGCTGAGCCTTTTGTCAATTAGTTTGCTATCAACCCTGCCAAGATTATTGCTGAGTTTAAATAGGCAGTGGGATACACAAATATGGAAAAATATCCTAAGCCTAACCGTAACAACCAACTAATTTAATTATTAACTTAATTAATCCTAATTACAAGTAATAGTTAAACTAGCATATATCACATTATCTAACTAATTTTAACAATAGGAATTGATTTAATTATTTTGTTTTAGATTTAAATTTAATAAACCTATTTTATCGAATTTCTTTAGCTACTGCGTACTAGTTGATATCAACACATAAGATATAATGAATAACATCATCATATCATATCATCCAAGTCTAAAGGTCTAGTCCCCAAAGGGTCATAGATACTGTAATATCCCGATTTTACCGTGTTTATAATTAAAATTGCTAGGGATTAATTAATACTAAATTTAGAAATAGAGAGGAGAATGTAGAGCGATAAAAGTGATAATGTAATATAGTTAAACTTTTGTTAGTATTTTCAATTGTACTGTAAAAATTTGAATAGTTCCTTAGAATACCAGAAATTGATTTGATAAGAATTTAAAATACAATAGAGTTTAATCACCAAAAAACAAATTAATTTTAGTGGCCACAAATTGACCACTAAGGTCAATTTTATGACCACAAAACTCACCAAAAAGTCAATTTCACTTTTTGGAAAATTTGAGTTTATAAAGTCAAAGAAAAAAAAGAAAGGATGAGCACTTTTTGTAAAACTCTCCCAAGTACAGTACTATGCTTAAGTCATAGTACCGCAGTCAAGAGTTGTTACTGTTACATGAGTGAACCTTATTTCATAACAACTTCAACCTTCTTCAAAACCTTTTGAGCTATCTGAAGATAACACGGAAATAAGAGTGAGAATTTTAAATTCTCAGTAGAATTCTCTAAACTATCACATATAGTGTCATCGTTATTATCTCCAGCTACTTTGATTTATTTTGAAGAAGGTGATCATGCCAAATAAATTGTTCAATTTTATAGTTTGAAAATATATTGTCTGAAGTAGAGTTTCTTTTATTTTTACACTTAAGATATAAGAGCTATTATAAAATAAATTTACAATTTATAACTTAAATAATAGTTGCAGTATATTCAAATATAATAACTCCAATATAATGAAGAAATAAAACAGATCATGCATTTGCAAATACGTTCACTTTAGTTTATGCAAAATGCATTTGTATGTGTTTTAATCTTTAGTCTTTACTGCCATTGAGTAGTTTGATCTAGGAGTGAACTCAACTCATGATAGTTGTCATACATTAATAACCCGCAAGGGTATCCACGTGCCTCTAGTCTTGGAGGGATCTCATTTTGGCCACGTGCCTCTAAATTGAAGGGATCTCTCCTAGTCACATGCCTCAAGAATAGAGGGATCTCAACTGACCACTTGCCTTCAATGTAAAGGGATCTCATCTGACCACGTGCCTCCAAGGTAGAGGGATCTCAGAGTTTTATATTGCCTTCACAGGGAGAGACCCAATTAACTACCTCCAAGTGAAGAGATCTAATTTTATCTTATTTAACTGCTTTCACGAGGAAGGATCTCATAACTGCCTTTAGGTAAAGGGATCCACATTTAGTATGTCCATATTCTTTCATTCTCACACATAATCATGCATAGTCATGCTAAATACACTCATGCATATGCTTCATCATTTACTCTCATATATTCTTGCATACAGAATTTCATGTTCATACCATGAATATTCATAACAGAAACTATCATAATTTCATAAAATTCTGCTGAAAATTTGGCAGCATAACGGATCAAGTCTGCTTTCCTGTGAATAGTACTAGTCAATCAGATAGTCATTCATATAGAAAAATCAATGCAAGGTATACATGCTCCAACAATGAAACATAGTTTTATAACCTTGATCCTAAATTTGTTTTCTGCCACTTCCTTTTGATTCTACCTAGTTTTTGTAACTTAGGCCATAAATTCATTTTAACTCATTTAGACCTGAATTTTGGATATGTGTAAGTGTTATGTGTCTATTTTCTAACCTCTTTTGTCCCATCTAATTTTGATAAATGTAGCTCAAGTTATTTAAGTTCCATGTTAGCCTGCCCTATAGCTAACTAGAATTACACACTCAAAAGTAAAAATTCACTAAAAATAGGAAACTAAGTGAAATCATATGGAATTTGTACCATATTAAATGTAACAGGACAAGATTTCATTTACAAGAAGTCCCATTTCATTTGCTTGAGTAGAGCTTGAGTTATAAGCTCCGAAATTTGATCCCTCTGGACTGCCCTATTTTAGCCTGGTTTGGACTTAGGGCGACTTTCTTTGACTACTGGGAGCAATTGGGATCGAATATACTCTAAAATTTTTGTGGGACTATTATCTATGTCTTAGCTTTCTAACAAAATTGGTTTCATTCAATTTGAAGGAGTATAGGGAAGTTATGCCCCTCGAATTCCAGTATGCTCAGAATTGGGGTTAGAATTCTAGGGTAAACTTAAGAAATTTATATCTTTCTCAATACTAATCCAATGACCTTATATTTTATATGGTTTGAAAGCCCTAGATGTCTAGTTTCACAAAAAATTAGTTTCATTTAGTTTCAACCACTGTAGGTGGAGTCGAACGCTCCGCCGTATGGACCATCATAGGTTTCCTTAACCTAACAGATTCTATTTTGTGACTCTTTGTGTTTTCTCATTCAAATCTCAATCAACCTAAGTAAATACATACTAAATCAGCCATAAATCATCACACCACCACTATATATCATCAGTTACGTAAGAGAAGAAAGTATTCCTAACAATTGTTAATTCAATAAAATCATGCAAAGAAGTTGAATTCTACCTCAAATTGATGTAAAGACTAGCTAGATTTGAGTTTTGAGTGCAAGGGGTTGATGGAGGTTGAAGATGGAAGAAGAAGAAGATGGAATGGATGAAGAAATGAAGGGAGAAACCTCTGCTGAAAGGGGAGCACGAATTTGCTATAGGAAAGAAGGTGAGTTAGGTTAGTTATGAATTTAAAGAGTGAAAGTGACGTAGGTGGTGATAGGTAGAACTTGTGGTGTTGCTAAAGCTTGAGTGGCTTCCATTCTTATGGCTGAAATGGTTCCACTTTTAAGGTGCTTGTGGCTAAGTTCTAGCCACCAAGTTTAGGGTTTTCAATATGTAATTCTATCGATTCGGTTCTGACAGTTCGAAATACCAAATCTTTACCGATTTCCTTCAAACCGGCAAAACATTACTAAATAGTTTTGTAAGAGTTTCTATATGTCTATTTTAACTCTTCTTAATCCTAATCTCTCTAATTAACTTCTAATCAACTCCTAGTTAACCTTTAATTAACTTTTAATTAACTTTACAAACTCAATAAAATCGAATAAATCGCTTAACGGTGTAACTTAAATATTTTGCAAATTTAGGGCCTTCTATTTTCTGTTTTCCATGGCTAATGGCATTTTCGTAATTATGGGCAAGTCTAGGGGTATCCCATGTCATTTCACATGTGGATAGCTCCATGGCCCAATTGGCCAAGAATTGGGTTTCTACATTTCCGCTACGTGGTTCTGTTTTGTTTAAAACCTTATTCTGCTAATTCAATTGATATAACGACCTAAATGTCATTTTCAAAAATATTCAGGGGCAAGACTGTAAATAATAAAAGTTTGCCCAATGACATTTTTATTATTTCCTATAACGTTATATGCGGATGTTACACTTTTGGCTTATCATCTTCTCTCTCCTCTCACCCTCAAACTCGCCACCATCCCTTCCTCAAACCATTCTCCATTTCATAACCTTCAACCACTCAAACCTTGTTTCCTTCTTGCAACACCTTACACTAATATCCTAATTAACTCTTACCATCTCAGAGAACACCAAAACCAAGCTCCAAAACCTCACCCCTTCACCATATAAGTTTCAGCCATTAAAGGGAGTTTTGGTTGTTTACGCTATTAGAGAGCACTTAGGAGCCTAGGAAGATCATCTTCAAGTGTAGAAAGCTTGGGAATCAAGGTAGGAGCCGAGAACTTGTGTTATGTTGCATTGAAGTTATGAAGCTAAGGTTTCATGTTCTTTACTTTAATTTCTATGCTTAATGGTGGTTGAATATGATGATGTGATCTTGTTCTAGTGATTTAGAACTTGTGCAATTGGAATAGTGCGAAATATTGAGCTAGAGAAGCAAAGGAGCACAAAATAGAAATTCTATTTGCACAGTAAAACTGGACAGCAAGGAATCTGTGGATTGTAACTCAAGCTAGAAATTCAAAATGAGATGGAACCAATTTTTTAGGATAACTAACTCATAAAAGAGTATACCTATAGAATTCAAGATCAATTGGACTTAGGATGAGTGAGTTATGAATTTTTTTAATTTGGCTATGAGCTGGGAGGAACCAATCTGAGCAATATGTGATCTAACAGGCAGAACTTGCCCTATAGACTTTCAATTTAAGTACAACCAATTTTTTTTTTTAAAAGATAACACATATGTGAATAAGCTATAAAATTTTAGATCCAAACTCCCAATAAGTTGTTTCAAGTAATTCCACAAAGTTAACCCATGATAAGGAAATGTCAAAATAGGGTAGCCTTAATGTAGAGTTTATAACTTAAGCTTTGCTTGGTCAAAGTAAGTGAGACTTAGCTTGTTTGAATAAGGATTCACATAAGTATTGAGCTTGTACAATTTTTGGATCAAAACCACGAAGGATGAATTTTTGGTACTCTCTACTTCTAAAGTCTCAAGTTTATCCCATAACATGATAGCTATAGGGAAAACTTGAATAACTTGAGTTATATATCTCAAAATTTAGTGGGACCAAAAATGTTTAAAAAATAGACTAGTGGATTTTAACTTCTATAAAATTTTAGAAGAAAATGACTTAAATTGAAACTATGGTGTATTTTACAATTTCTGGCCAGATTTGAAATGCCATAATATTACAAGTTTATAATTTAAGTTAGAGGTCACCAAAGGACTTGGGACCAAAATTAATGGCAAGATTAAGTATATATACTGAATTTTGTGTATTCTTGAAATGTATGATATGACATGCTTGTTTGCTTGAACTTTATGAAATTGGATAGTCTTAAGCATTCATATGATCACATTTACCTTGTCATCTTGCTATATGTTATTGCTCATATTGTATCTTTGGATTCTTGACTGGATTATGAGCTATTTAAAGTTTGGAAGTCCCATGTCATAGCCATCATGCTGACGGATTCTCAGTAAATTCATTTTTGACTTAGCATGATTGATGTACATGTATACCACGTGAAAAAATTGTGCATGCTAAAAACATGAGAGGATGAGATCCCACCACTTAAGGGTAGTTATGTTCAAACCATGAGATCCCTTTACTAGGAGGCATTTTACTAAAAGATGGGATGCCTCTAATTAGAGGCATGTGAATCCCCTTGTTAGCTTAAGTCTAATTTGAGATTAGTACTGTATGATGATGATCATGAAATGAGCTTATATCCTAGAATAGTCTATCCAAAGGTAGTAAAGATTAAGAGCATGTGCTAAGTAAGAGAGTAAATAATAAAATGTATCAAGTGCAATCATGAGCATGTAGCTTACTTGCTTTTATTTAATAGCATAATCTATCAGAACCAAGCATCATTATCAGTTGATTATTGTCATGCTTTAACAAAGTGTATGAATTAAAATTAACCTATTTCAGAAGGATATGTTTTTCTGAACTTAATAAATGAACCTTTATCTCTATGTATGAGATCACACTTTTCTTAATAAACTGAGATAGCTGGGATAAGAATGATGACATTGATTATCCAATAGCTTAGGATACCTACTAAAAATGTAAAATTCTCACTCCTGTGTGCCCTCTGTCATCTCTAGATAGTTCAACGGATCTTGATGGTGACTTTTCTGGAAGAATTTGACCAAGACAAGTTGTTATCAAATATATACATATGTTAGCACTGGATGGCTGTTACGCTGTTAAAGCTCTTAGTAGAGCTCTTTTATGTATTTTGAAAGGCTGTTATATAAGACTAGAAGTCTGGTTATGTAACTTGATGAATGCAACTATGAAGTAAATATTTGTGTATGCAAGGGATTTTCGATTTCCCCTATTTGCTTGTTTGTATATGTACTTAGTACTTCGACAATAGATATTATGCTATTTTCTCGAAAATACAATAAACAATCAAGCAAGGTCTGCTAATTTGTAGGTAACAACTTCTATCTATGATGTTATTACTTAAGCATGATATTGTACTTAGGAGGGTGTTACATTTTGGTATCAAAGTAGCTTGTCCTAACTAGACTTGAGGATTGGACTGACTATGTTTCTAGCATACTCTGAAATTCTTAGTCAATGTCATGCAATGAATCTTATATGTTCTTATAGGAAATAGGAATTAGATATGCATGATTGTCTAGCTCTGAATATAATTAGTTGTTGTCACCCTTAGGTTAATATTGAGCTTGATCAACTCAATGTTTATATTTTGTGTGATTAGGAACTAATTGCTTTTGATAAGCGTGGTAGGTTGCGAGAAGACCTTATGGGTACCTTACAAGAAGTGGCTTTTGCCATGCAAGAACAACCTATTGTAGCTAATTATGTGATAAAACAAATGGAAAAGAAACCTGAAGTGTATAATGGCAGAAACATTGGAGTTGTTGAGATTGATCTAGAATACTTAAAGTTTGCTGAATTTAGGAAGGCCAATCCACCACCTTTTCAAGGAACCTTTAACCCAAATAAAGCTTTTTTGAAGAATGGATCAAGGTGATAGAGAAAATCTTCTTCGTGCTAGCATGTGCTGAATGGTAGAAGGTGGATTTTGCTACCTATATGCTGAAAGCCGACACTGAATTCTGGTAGGTAGGTGCCAGGAGGCTATTGGAGGGCGCTCAGACTCTCATCACTTGGGAAGTTTTCAACACTGCATTTTACAAGAAGTATTTCCCAACATTGATGATAAATGCTAAGGAGTTAAAGTTCATGAGGCTTTAATAGGGAAACATGAGCATCATAGAATACATTACCAAGTTTGAGAAGCTCTGCAAGTTTTTTGCCATCTATCAGCACAATCTTGATAAAAATTGGAAGTGCATCAAGTTTGAAAGTAGACTAAGGGAGGATATCTTAGCATTGGTGGGACTAATAGATATAGCATTAGTGAATAAGAGCCAACTAGTATAGGAATACAACAAAAAGTTTGTTGTTGCCAAGTTTAATGCCTATAGGAAAAAGATGACACCCGTAAGACAGAGATTTGAGCACATCCTATTGCCAAAGAAGTGGTTTTAACCTGATGGCTACGAGGGTAAGCAGCTACAAGGACTAATTGTGAAGCAAGAATGCTTGAAATATGAAAAGGACCATGGAGGTAGACCTTGTTTGGCCGGACATAATATATGCCTGTGGGAAGCTGGGACATAGGATTAGAGAATGCCTACAAAGGCACCAGCCACCCACCCTTAAGCCGCAACATTAAGGAAAGGTTTTCACTCTATGTGCTGAAGACACCATGCAGTCTGAAGAACTGATGCAAGGTGAGTATGAAGTAAGTGGCAAGAATCTAGCTATAATATGCGACTCAGGTTGCTGGATGAAATTGCTAATTTAGTTTATCTCCTTCTGTCTAGATTAGATATAATCCTAGGCATGGATTGGCTTTTAGCAAGCGGTGCTAAGTTGAATTGTTCAAACAGGTCCATTATTCTTCAATCATACCTATCGAACTTGTTACATCAATGTGCCTATATGTGAATTCTTTAGTATTGGATTATCGTTAGACGGGAATCAGAGAAATAAGAGCACATTTAAACTTGTTTATTGATACTACGTTTTGTGGGCAAAATTCTTTTAAAAGATGGGTAGTATTGTAACATCATGATTTGACTATATCTATAATTAATGTTGCTAGAGATTAATTAACACTAAATTTATAAATAGAGAGGAGGATGTAGAGTAATAAAAAAATGTGAGCATTCTCCAATAGCCTCCTAGCACCGACCTACTAGAATTCAGCATCAGCTTCCAACATATAGGCAGGGAAAGCCACCTTTTGCTATTCAGTACATGCCAACACCGAGAAGATTTTCTGCATTGCCTTGATCCATTCTTCAAAAAATCCTTATTCAGGTCAAAGGTTCCACGAAAAGGTGGTGCATTGGCCTTTCTAAATTCGGCAAACTTCAAGTATTCTAGATCAATCTCTGCACCTCTGACATTTTTGCCATTATGTACTTCGAGTTGCTTCTCCATTTGTTTCATCATATGGTTATCTGTAACAACTTGTTCCTGCATGGCAAAACCATTTCCCATAAGGTACCCATAAGGCCTGTAGGATCTACAAAAGTAGATTCTTCTAGTGGCGTACCATGCCCGTCAGACGCCATTAGCTCCTGATCACACAAAACAAAGATATTGAGTTGATTTGACTCCATACTGAGCAATATATGATAGCAACTAATTACATTCATAGCTAGATAATCATACATATCTAATTTCTATATCCTATCTAAATAGATAATATTCATCAAATGACATTGAGTAAAAATTTTAGACTATGCTAAAAGCATAATTAGTCTAATCCTCAAGTCTACTTAGGATGAACTACTCTGATACCAAAATATAACACTCTTCTAAGTACAATATCATGCTAAATCATAAATTAGTGGACCTTGTTTGATTGTTTATTGTGTCTTCGAGAAAATGCCATAATATATCTATTGTCATAGTTCTGAGTAAATATACAAACAAGCAAATACAGGAAATAGAAATTCCCTTACGTACACAAATATTTACATCATAGTTGTATTCAAGTTACATAATTAGACTTTTAGTCTTGCATAATAGCCTTTCAAAATATATATAAGGGCTATACTAAGAGTTTTAACTAGTGTAACAGCCATCCAGTACTAACATATGTGTATATTTGACAATGACCTTCAGCCGCAATCCAGTCTCGATTAGATTCTTCCAAGAAGGTCATCATCAAGATCCCTTGAGCTATTTGGAGACGATAGGGGGCATACAGGAATGAGAGTTTTACACTCTCAATAGGTATCCTAAGCTATCAGACAATCAATGTCATCATCCTCATCCCAATTGCTTTGGTTTATTAACAAAAGTGTGATCTCATGCATAAGGATAAAGGTTCATTTATTAAGTTCAGAAAAACATATCCTTTGAAGTAGGTTAATTTTAATTCATACACTTAGTTCAAGTATGGCAATAATCACACAACTGATAATGATGCTTGGTTTTAACTGATTATGCTATTAAATAAAAGCAAATAAATGCATGACTTGATACATTTTCTTATTCACTTTCTTACTTAGCACATGCTCTTAATCTTTATTACCCTTGGATAGACTGTTCTAGGATATGAGCTCATTCCATGACTATCAATATATAGTACTAATCTCAAATCAGATTTAAGCTGATAAGGGGATTCACGTGCCACTAATTGGACGGATCTCATCTTCTCATGTTCTTAGCATACATAATTTGTTCATGTGGCATATATGCATGTCAATCATGCTACGTCAAAAATGAATTTACTGACAACTCGTCGGCATGATGGCTACGACATGGGATATCCAAAATTTAAACAGCTTATAATCTTGTTAGGAATCCATTGATACATTATTAGCAGTAACATATACCAAGATGCCAAGGTAAATGTGGTCATATGAATGCTTAAAACTGCTTAGTTTTATAATGTTTGAGCAAATAAGCATGTCATATCATACTTTTCAAGAATACACAAAATTTAGTACATATACTCAATCTTGCCATTAGTTTTGGCCCCAAGTCTACTTCAAATCTGTCTAGAAATTGTAAATACACCATAATTTCAATTGAAGTCATTTTGATCTCAAATATTATAAGATTGAAGCTCTACTAGTTTATTTTTAAACCTCATTAGTGCACTACATTTTGTGGTGTATAACTCAAGTTGTTCAAGTTTTCCCTATAGCTCTCCTATTTTGGGACAGACTTGAGTACTTAGAAGTAGAAAATCACAAAAAATTCATCCCTCACGATTTTTTTTTCTAACAATTATACATGCTCATACAAAGTAAACCCTCATTCAAACAAGCTAAGTACTACTCAATTTGATTGAGCAGAGCTTAAGTTATAAGCTCCAAATTAAGGTCGCCTTGTTTCGATACTTATAGAGTACAGGTTACATTTATGGAATTACTAGGAATAAGTTACTGGGAGCTTGGATATGAAATTTTACAGTCTTATTCTTCACTATGTTGGCTTTCTAAAAAAATTGGTTACACTTAAATTGGAGCTCTATAGGGCAAGTTATGGCTATTAGAACAGGTACTACTCAGGTTAGTTCCTCCTAGCTCATAGTTAGATTCGAACATTCATAACTCACTCATCCTAAGTCCAATTGATATCAAATTTTGTAGATATACTCTCCTATGAGTTAATTATCATATAAATTGGTTCTCTCATTTTTCTAGCTTGGGGAACAATCCACGGGTCCAGTTTTACTCTCCAAATAGAATTTCTATTTTCTGCTCCTTTAATTCTCTAACTTAATATTACATACTAATCTAATTTCAAACTTCTAAATCAATAGAGCAAGATCACATGCATCATATTCAGCCACCATTGAGCATACAAAGTAAAGAATGTGAAACCTTAGCTTCATGACTTTAACTCAACATAACACAAGTTTTAGGGCTTCTACCTTGATTCCCAAGCTTTCTACACTTGAAGATGATCTTCCTAGGTGCTCTCTAATAGCTCAAAACAACTGAAGCTTTTTGGAACTCCCTTTAATGGCTGAAACATATACAGTGAAGAGGTGAGGTTTTCAAGTTTGGTGTTAGTGTTCTTGAGGGTGGTAGGTGTAACACCCTACTAATTTAATGTTATGCTTAAGTCATAGGATGAAATTAAGTACACTGTGTTACCGTGTTAATATTCTACTTACCTTTCATGATTCGTATCACATCTCGTTTCTTTTTTTTCTTTTTTCTTTTTTTTGTAAACAGACGAAACGGCGCGCTACTATACAATGAGCGTAACGAAACTTAACAAAATACCACAAAAGATAAGAATAAGTAAAATAACATCAACTATATACGTGCATATATATATATATATATATATATATGTATATCAGAAGCCATTGCTTCAGTTTATGTACAGAATTTCAAAACAGGATACATAAGTGGGGCCAGTGTATCAAAAAGACATAAGGCCCATATCAGTCAAAATGATCCTATAGGTCCTTAGAGGACATTTCAAACCTATTGCTCGTCCTACTGCTAAGTCTATGACCCAAAGCTGCGTGCTGTCAAAAGAGGGTCATGCTGTACAACGTCTCCTGCGGCTGACCTACTTCGTCTGATAGCCGTTGGCCATGCCAGGCTCGGCTGGAGAGTAATCTGCATTGGGTCTTGAGGAGGAAGAGGGTGATGAGCTGGTGGCCTCAGAAGGGTCACTCTCAAAGCTGAGCGACATATCTGGAACCACCTGCAGGGGTGACTCTGGTGCAGGGTCAGCAGGAGCTGCATGTGCTACGGGTGCAGGAAGAGCTGGAGGTGGGTGTGACATGTGTAGTGGGATGGCAATGTACGGAGTAGCAGGATCGAAAGCAGGATGAAATAGAGGGACGACAAAGTTCCTATTACCAAATAGGTAAAGGCGAAAGTGGCAAGAATCGGCTATATACACAGAATCTAGGACAGGATCGTGGTGAAGCTACAGATCTGGAATCTCAATGAAGAGGGTGGCCGTGGAGTCCATCGCCAGCATCTGAGAATGATGCGGAAATACAGAATGAGGTGAGATTTTAAAGAAATTCTCAGTAGGGTTCGCGTATGGTTTTTAACAGATGTCATATTCATTCTCAGTTGCCTCAGTTTTTATTTAATTATAAAAGCATGTGTTCAAACTAGACTATCCATTTTAATGAGTTTAAGGAAACATTTGGTCCGAGGCAAGGTTCAGTTTTACTTTAGACGGCATAAGGAATAGAACAATTTAATAAATAGTGACACCCAGAACATTGAGCAAAATAAACGAATATACAGTAGTAAATAAATATAGCAAACAACTGTAAACATCTTGAAATAACTATTCCATGTCATCATGCATTCATGTAATCATGCAAACTCATTCTTACAACTTCCTTCATAACCTTTTCCATTACTTGGTTCCCTGGGAGTTCTTGGCCATTTAGACTCTTGGGTAATAGTTTGCTTTTCAGGATCGAGCTCGTTCCTATACAGGAATGCCGGGTATGCTTTCCCCGATCTTCCCACCGACCTATTCCCCTTAATTTTAATCCGGGGCTGGCCCAAGTATCATGGAACTTTCATCATCACATATTCTTTATGTTCATCATAACATAACTTTCATAAATTTCTTGAAAATGCATACATAACAACATGTATTTCATAATTCAAGCATAGATTTTACCAAAATTTCGGTAGCATAACGAAACGTATCCACTCTCTCATGAATAGTGCCAGTACATCAGAACACCAATTTCCCATAGAGGTCACAATATTGCATTCATAATTCAACATTGAATTTATAGAAACATTAATCTCATTAAGGCAGAGTTACTGCCTCAGCATAATCCTTTAACCCGGTTTTTGTAAATCAAGCCATAATTCATATTTAACTCATTTGGACCTCAATTTTGGATATGTTAAAGTGTTATGTGTCTATTTTCTAACCTCTTTAGTCCCATCTAATTTTGATGAGTGTAGCTCAAGTTATTTAGGTTTTATCCCAGCCTGCCCAGTGGCTAGCCATAATCAGACACCTAAAATTAAAAATGTACTAAAAATCGAGAACTGATTGAAATCACACAAAATTGGTCTCACATTAAAGCTAACAGGACAAGATTTCATTTTAAAAAATTTTCATTCCATTTGACTTAGTAGGCTCGAGTTATAAGCCCCGGAATCTGACCTTCCTAAACTGCCCTATTCTGGCCCAATTTGGACATAGGGCAAGTTTCTTGGATCAGTGGGAGCAAATGGGACCTTATCTAATTCTGAAATTTTTATGGAACATTCTCCTATGTGTAAGCTTTCTAAAAAAGTTCGTTTCATTCATTTCCAAGTAGTATAGGGTGAGTGCTGTCCTAAACAACACAGTCTATCTAGAATCAAAGTCAAAAACCTAGTTCGAGATTCAAAAATTCATATCTCTCTCAATACTAACCCAACAGCCTTATATGATATATGTATGGAAAGCCCTAGATGTCTAGTTTCATATAAAAATGGTTTTATTGAATTTAAATGGCGGCAGGTGGAGCCATACACTCTACCGTATGGACTCCTGAGGGTTTTAGGTTTTCCAGCTTCTCAGCTCTTCCTATTTTCATCCTTTCTTGCTTCCAATTCGGTTTTAACCTCACAAACAGCCAATAAACCAGCTATATATCATCATAATCACTCAATCAATACATCAAAGATTGACAAAATAAGCCACCACCGGCCATCCAAGATCAAAGAATCAAGGCAAGAATTAAACCCTTACCTCTTGTTATGTTGTGATTTGGCTTGATTTTGGAACTTGAATGAATAAAACTTGGTTGGGCTTGATGGTTTGATGGAGTTAGGTGAATGGAGAAGAGAAGAAGAGAGCTAAAATGGAGAGGAAAGGCAACGCAAAAAATCGCTGAAGGAAAGGAGAAGAGTGTGTTATAAAACATGGAGGAGGTAGTTGGAATGGGTGGCTTTGATTGGTTGAAAATCAAAAGGCTGAAATTCAGCCAACTTTCCTCCTTTCTTGTGGCCTTGTTCGTGCCACTTTTAGGAGTTAAGTGGCTGAGTTCTCAGCCACTTAAAGTAGGCTTAATGAGTTGAAATTCTATTGGTTTGGTTCCGACAGTTTAAAATACCGTAATCTTACCGATTTCCTTTAAATCGGTAAATCGGTTTCAAGAAAATTTTTATGAAAACTCTATACTTCTAACCTAGTTAATTCATATCTAAACTCAATTAATTGTTAATCAATTAATCCTAAATAATTATTTAGCCGAATTTTAATTAATCTCAATTACTCAATGAAAACCGAACAATTAGGCGAAAAACGATAAGAAAATTTTGGTGGATGTTACAGTAGGAGTTAATTAGGATGTTGGCTTAAGATGCTGTAAGAAGGAAACAAGGTTTGAGAGGTTGAAGGTTTTGAAATAGAAAAGGGTTTGAAGAAAAGAGGGTGAAAGTAAAGAGATAATGATCAGCTAAAAGTGCTCATCATTTCTTTTTTTTTTTCTTTCTTATGATTTTATAAACTCAAATTTCCCAAAAAGTGAAATTGACATTTCGGTGAGTTTTGTGGTCATAAAATTAACCTTAGTGGTTAATTTGTAGCCACTAAAATTAATTTACCTCTTTGTGATTAAACTCTCTTGTATTTAAATTCCTATCAAATCAATTTCTAGTGTTCTAGGGAACTATTATTAAAATTTTGATGGAGCAATTGAAATTGTAATACCGACGAAAGTTTAAGTATTACTTGTCAAGTTTACAAGACTACATTTTATGAGAAGTATTTCCCAACATCAGTAAGGAATACTAAGGAGTTGGAGGTCATGGAGCTTCAATAGGGAAACATGAGCATCTTAGAATACATTGCCAAGTTCGAGGAGCTCTACAAGTTTTCCACCATCTATCAGCACAATCCTGACAAAAATTGGATGTGCATCAAGTTTGAAGGTAGACTAAGAGATAATATCCTGGTATCGGTGGGACTAATTGAGATAAGAGATTTTGCTACATTGATGAATAAAAATCGAGTAGCGAAGGAATACAACAAAAGCTTGTTGTTGCCAAGTCTAATGCCTTTAGGAAAATGTTGACACTGAAAGGCCAGAAATTCAAGCATGACTGGCTACCAAAGAAGCAGTTTTGACTTAGGAGGTATGCGGATAAGCAATAGCAGAGACTACTTGTGAAGCAAGAATGCCTGAAATGTGGAAATGGCCACAAAGGTATATCCTGTTTGGTTGGACAGAATATGTACTTCAGATGTGGGAAGTCAAGGCAAAGCATAAGAGAATGCCCACATAGGCACCAGCCAACCACCCCCAAGTCGCAACATCAAGGAAGAGTTTTTACCTTGAGTGCTGAAGAGACCACATAGCCTGAAGAATTGATATAGGGTGAGTATGAAGCAAGCGATAAGAATCTAACTATATTATGTGACTCAAGTAGCTAGATTGAAATTGCTAATTTAGTTAGTCTCCCTCTATTTAGATTAGATATAATCTTAGGCATGGATTGGCTTTTCGACCAATCGTGCTTTGTTGAATTGTTCAGATAGGTCCATTATTCTTCTATCATACCTATTGAGCCTGTGACATCTATATGCCTATATGTGAATACTCTAGTGTGAGATTGTTGTTAGACTGGAATCAGAGATGTGAAAGGGTCATTCAAACTTGTTTATAGATACTAAATTTTGTGGGCAAAATTCTTTTAAAAGATGGGTCATATTGTAACATCCCAATTTAACTGTGTCTATAATTAACATTGTTAGGGATTAATTAATACTAAATTTATAAATAGGTAGGAGGATGTAGAGTAATAAAAGTGATAATGTAATATATAGTTAAACTTTTGTTAATATTAGAATTTCAACTGTACCATAAAAATTTTAACAACAATTCCCTAGAATACTAGAAATTGATCCAATAGGAATTTAAAATACAAGAAAATTTAATCACTAAAATGAAAATTAAATTTAGTGGCCACAAATTGACCACTAAGGTTAATTTTATAACCACAAAACTCACCAAAATGTCAATTTCACTTTTTGGAAAATTTGAGTATATAAAATTATAGAAAAAAAAGAAAGGATGAGCACTTTTGGCTCATCATCTTCTTTCGCCTCTCACCCTCAAACTCGCCACCCTCCTTTCCTCAAACCCTCATCAATTTCAAAACCTCTACCCTCCCAAATCTTGTTGCCTTCTTACATCGCCTTAATCCAATATCCTAATTAACTCCTACCACCCTCAAGAACACCAAAACCAAGCTAAAAAACCTTACCTCTTCACCGTATAAGTTTTAGCCATTAGAGGGAGTTCCAAGAAGCTTTGGTTGTTTGAGCTATTAGAAAGCACTTGGGAGCCTAGGAAGATCATCTTCATGTGTAGAAAGCTTGGGAATCAAGGTAGGAGCCTTGGAACTTGTGTTGTGTTAGGTTTAAGTCATGAAGCTAGGGTTTCATGTTCTTTACTTTGTATGCTTAATAGTGGCTGAATATGGTGCATGTGATCTTGTGCTAGTGATTTAGAAGTTGTGAAATTGGATTAGTGTGTAATATTGAGTTAAAGAATCAAAGGAGCACAAAACAAAATTTCTGTTTGGAGCGTACAACTAGATAGTAAGGAATCCATGGATTGTTACTCAGGCTAGAAAATTCAAAATGTGGAGGAACCAATTTTAAATGATAATTACTCATAGAAGAGTATACCTACAAGATGCTAGATCAATTGGACTTAGGATGAGTGAGTTATGAATTTTTGAATCCGACTGTGAGTTGGGAAGAACTAACCTGAACAGTATGTGCTCTAACAGGCATAACTTGCCCATAGATCTTCAATTTAAGTGCAACCAATTTGTTTAAAAAGTTGACACAAAGAAGAATAAGCATGTAAAATTTCATATCCAAACTCTTAGTGAGTTGTTCCCATTAATTTCATGAAATTAACCCATGCTTTGTAAGTGTTGAAATAGGGTAGCCTTAATGTAGAGCTTATAGCTTAAGCTCTACTTAGTCAAATTGAGTGAGACTTAGCTTTTTAAATAAAGGTTGACATAGTTATGGGCATGTTCAATTTCGGGGAAAAACCATAAATGATAAATTTTTGGTGATTTTCTACTTCTAGGTGCCAAGTTTGTCCCAAAGCAAACAATTATAGGAAAACTTGAATAACTTGCGTTATACACCTCAAAGTTTAGTGGGACTAAAACATTTAAAAATAGATTAGTTGAGCTTTAATCTTGTAAAATTTGATATCAAAATGACTTAAATTGAAATTATGGTGTATTTTAAAATTTCTCGATAGATTTAAAGTATCATAATATTACAAGGTTATAATTTAAGTTAGAGGTCCCAAAAGTAATGGCATGATTGAGTATATGTAGTAAATTTTATGTATCTTAAAATGTATGATATGACATGCTTATTTGTTGAACTTTATGAAACTACGTAGTTTTAAGTATTCATATGACCATATTTACCTTGGCATCTTCCTATTTGTTATTGGTGGTAATGTATCTCTAGATTCTTGACTAGATTATAAGCTATTTAAATTTTGGAAGTCCCTTGTCATGGTCGTTATGCTGATGGATTCTCAGAAAATTCATTTTTGACATAGCATGATTGATGTATGTGTATGTCACATGAACAAATTGTGCATGCTAAGAACATGAGAAGATGAGATTCCTCTACTTGGCAATAGTTATGTTCAAAATGTGAGATCCCTATAATAGGAGACAATTAACTAAAAGATGAGATCCCTCCAATTAAAGGCAGGTAAATTCCCTTGTCAACTTAAGCTTGATTTGAGATTTGAGATTAGTACTGTGTAATAACGGTTGTAACATCCCCACTTCTGCTTAAGCTAATTAGCTTAGTGTAACTGACTAATTGGAGGGATTGACAATTAACTGAGGATTAATCGGCTAATCCTAAGAATAAGAGCTTAGTAAATTAGAGACAAGTCAACAAGTCAACTAAAAGTCAATGATCAATTAGAAAAAAAAAAGTCAACAATTGAATCATAATACACTAATATATTTTAATTATAGCCTCTTCATTCAAATCTCACTAATCCATGAATTAAAGCGTAATTAATGTAATATAATCTTATTAAATTAAGTACACAATAAAATATTTCACCTTAATCAATTTTGATAAATTAATCTTCACACACTAAAAATATGATTAGTGAGAATTTTTCTTTTAGAAAAATAAAAGTCTTAAAAGTATTACTAATCAAAATTGTTTAAAGAGTAATTAAACTACTCTAATTGATTAACTCTTAGACAATCTAGCAATAAGGAAAAATTCAAAATCTCCTTCCTTAATCATGCTTGAAATTTCAGCCATGAGCACTCAATCATCCACCATCCATTTGTCTCTTAATCTCACACCATTATATCAAAGCCAATTTTGGTTATATCACTTTTAGCAAGATTAACCAAAAGAAGGCTATCCTTCACATGGATCATACCATATTTGGTATTAACCATCAAGTGAAGTGAACCCATAAATGGTATGGATATTGCCTTTAACCATTTAAGAAAACACAAAAAAGTCTTTATTCATGCACTAAGACTCAAAGGAAAGATAACCTACTCTTTCATCCATGGTCATTAACCCTCTTGCTTGTTGAATGAAGCAAAAAGCAATCAGCCTTGGCCATGCTCTATATGCTCCAAAACAGCCCTATTTGCACTTATTTGCAACCTCTCATTCTCTCACTACAAGCCTATAGCTCTCACTTCTCCAAAAACTTCATCCTAGCTTTTCTTGTTCTTCCAATTCTTCTTATTCTTCTTCCCACCTTCTTACTACATTCCACTCTATTTCCTATCATAACCCTCACAAGCCCTTCAAAGACCACCTTCTTTGGTCTTTAAAGAAACAAAATATAGGCTCATTTTCAAGCTCAAAAGGAGGGAGGACATCTCCAATCTTCTTCACTCTTCAAACTCTTCAAGAAGCTTCTCTTGGTGGTTACTCTAACCCTTCTTTTCTATGTGTTTTCAAGTATTAAAACTCCTAAGCTTTTCATAGCTAAGTGGTTTTAGGGCCTGTTCTAAGGTCTCATGACCACACCTTGTCTGCATGAAGCTTTTCCTTGTGTTAAAATATTCTCTTAAGTTGTGATTATGTTGTATGAGCACTTTTATGTGTCACACTTGATTAATACTAATTTGTTGTTGAAATTTCAAAATATGATAGTAAAATGGAAGATAAAAATGGTCATTTGATGAGAAACTTCAATATTTCTACAAACTAGTCAAGAAAAGAATTTTGGTCATGCTGGCAAATCTAGCAGTCTAGGTTGCAAAAATGATAACTCATGATATATAACTCGAAATGTAGCGAAACTAATTTTAATAAAAATATACTCACAGAGCTTTCTATAGGTATAAAATATGTGAGCATTGGTTTTAAAATGAGCAAGCTATGAATTTTTAAAGTAGGCTGTACCCAGTGAAGTTTTTGACTGAACAACCTGCACTAAAACCCTTATAACTCGAGCTATACAAAACATTTTTCAGTGGAACTAAGTTTTTTAGAAAGCTAAGACATAATAGAACACTCCTATGCACATTTTTTATAGATTCCTTGTGAGGAACTACCAGTAGAGTTGACAAGTAACTATTCCAAAATAAACTTAAAAGACTGAGCAGTCAGGCTAAAAAGTGTATAACTCAAATTAAAGTTCAAATTTTTGAGTCTCATAAAAGTATAATCCTACAAAAAATCAAGTTAAAATAGTAAAAGATCAAATTATGGTGAATTTATTTAATTGCTACCCTACAATGAAATAGAAATCTGGTTAAGGTAAATTTTATGGGATAATGGAAAACAAACTTAAAATACTAACACCCTTAACTTAAAAATATTGGAACTTTATATTTCCAACTTAAAGGATTTAAAGCGGAGAATAGAAAAGACTAGTGCCTACGAATAATAATAGAATCGAATAAGATAAAAGTCCAACTAAAAGCTTGCACCTAATTTACTAAGTTCAGCTTATAAGACTTTGTGATATTCCTCTTTATGTACATGTATGTTGATGATGATGATGTGGAAAATTATGATGAACATGCTAGAGATGATTATCATGATGAATGGAATGTTATGAAATGTATAATGAAGTCTTGTGATTGGAACTCGCTGCTTGGCTAACTTTGGGAAGCTCCGGTCTAGCTGTTATTTTGCCAGATTTCCATGAAATTTGTGTACTTAGCATAATTCTTGCATTATAAGTATTAATTAAGAAAGATAGTATTAAGTGTATGATCCTTCAAAAAGGGAGGTGACTCACACAAAGCTCCCTCTTCACCCAAGGGCTTACATGAGGCATGATAAAGGACCTAATTAGTGTAAGTACTAGGAAACAATGGTGGTGACGACCATAGTATGAGCTCGTTATCACTCGAGTTTAGAGGGTAGTAAATAAAAGACTTAAGATTAAGTCAAGCTTAAGGAAGGAAAGGGCTTCAATCCAAATCCTTGAATGGAAAGTAAAAGAAAGTAACCTATAAGATGTTCATGCATGACATGTCTATTTATACTTATTCCTATGCTCGTTTTAATGTAAATCCCATGATCAGATTGAATGCTTAAAAGTAAACCCACTTCGGATAAAAACCTAATAATTGAACCATGTATATGCCCACTATTTTCTTGACAAAATCGAAGTGGATAAGACAATGACGATGACACTTTTGTGATGAGTTAGAGTCCTACTGAGAAATATTATTTCTCACCTTGGTTTATTGTCCGCATCATCACTAGATCTGATGGCCCAACCGATGGAATGGATCATGGATCCATCCCAATGTGAGTGGTTGTATGATGAGGATGCACGGGCAATTGTGGCAACGACCACCACAGTTGTTTGCACTTACTTTTATCTTGGTCGTGTATGTGAGGAAGCAGAGCTCAACCTTCCACCTATCCTTGCTGATATTCCTTAAGCACTACTCAGGCAACCATTGGGTCCTTGGGATTTTTTGGCAAAACCATTGTTGGACATCGAGATGGAGCTGATGTCCCCAGAGCTACCAACAGTCGAGCTTCAGCCTCAGCCAGCAATCCCAGTCATAGAGCTAAGCTCCACTGCCATTCCTAGGATTGCAGCCATCTCTCCGCCATACTCGGAGTAGCACCCGGGTGTAACCCTGACATCTGAGGAGGACCCGTCTGAGGAGCGGTCTTTTGCTACTAGTTGCACTCCACACAAGGCCGAATCCAGTCACCGTGTGTGTCGTATCGAGGTGCTGAGTAGGCATCCCCATATTATCCGCACGTCCTTTGTGCCCCGATGACGAAGAGCTGGAAGGAGCAGTCGCTCCAGGCCATGACTTTCACAGGATTAAGGAGTATGTTACAGAAGATGGAAGCTATGGTTATGTTTGGCTTCAGGGTGAGAAGTTGTTGTAATTCTACATCCCCATGTATTTTTATTTTACTCTAAACCTTACTATGTTAGTTTGTATTGAGCAGCTAGATCATGGCATAGCCATGAGTTGTCTTCTATGTAATTCTCAACTCAATAAGTTTAATCAAGTAGAATGGAATTAAGTTTTATATTAAGTTTTAATCAACTCTAAACCTATTATGCATTAATGTTTTATATTTAGTCTTCATGTTTTATTTATTGTTTATGATGTGAATCTCTATGCGCCATGCTTACCTGACTTCTCTATTCATTCTCCAGGCTCAAGTTTTTATTGCACCAAAATAATGGCGTGTATCAAAAAAAAAAATTCTCCCTATTTTCCGTGTAACATATTTTCCAAAAGAGTTTAAGTTTCTGCGAGCATAAGTAACAACTAATAATCATACATAATGTGACATAAGCATAGTGTGAGATTATTAGGGTGTTACAACGGTCACGAAATGAGCTTATATCCTAGAACAGTCTATCCACGGGCAGTAAAGATTAAGAGCACGTGCCAAGTAAGAAGGAAAACAAAAAAATGTATCAAGTCATGCATTCATGAGCATGTAGCTTTTTTGCTTTTATCTAATAACATAATCTATCGGGAATAAGCATCATTATCAATTGTGTGATTGTTGCCATGCTTGAACCAAGTGTATGAATTAAAATTAATCTGCTTTGGAAGGATATATTCTTTTGAGCTTAATAAATGAACCTTTATCCCTATGCATGAGATCACACTTTTCTTAATAAACTGAAGTGGCTGGGACAATGATGATGACATTGATTGTCTAATAGCTTAGGATACCTATTGAGAATGTAAAATGCTCACTTCTGTGTGCCACTTGTTGTCTGTAGACAACTCAAGGGATCTTGATAGTGACCTTCCGAGATGAATTTGATCGAGACTGGATTGATAACAGAAGGTTGCTGTCAAATATATACATATGTTAGCACTAGATGGCTGTTACGCTAGTTGAAGCTCTTAGTAGAGCTCTTTTATGAATTTTGAAAGCCTATTATGCAAGACTAGAAGTTTGGTTATGTAACTTGATAAATACAACCATGATATAAATATTTGTGTTTGTAAGGGAATTTTTATTTCCCTTATTCACATGTTTATATATTTACTCAGAGCTACGATAATAGATATTATGCTATTTTCTCGAAAATATAATAAACAATCAAGCAAGGTTTGCTAATTTATTTGTAACAACTTCTAAGTGTGATGTTATGACTTAAATATGATATTGTACTTATGAGGGTGTTATAGATACAGTCATCTAGCAAAAGATAAAATAAGTCAAAGGGTCAAAAGTACAAAATAAGATATACAAAGGTATCCATACATAGATCAATCAATAATAGAGTGGTTTGTTTATCCATTAAGTAGAGCCAAAGGGTAATGTCTTAAAGACTATATCAGGTGATGATGTAAAATAGTGGATGCATGCCTTATAGCACAAGGAATCCCTGACCTTTGAAAGGGTCATGGATGATGGTCACCTTCTTCCACAATATGATCATGATGCATGCCATTGCTGGATGTGTCTGAAAGCACTAAGAAAATCATCATAAGATTATAAAATCTCAGTAGGAGGTGGTGCTCTAGGGTTTACTAAACACAAAAAAAACTTCTAGGTTTGTATAGGTAGATTTAAAATAAAATAACATGCAACACATAATGGCAGAATAGCAACAGATAAATTAATCCAAATAAATAATTCAAAGTTGAAAAGACAAGTAAAATAAACTCAATAAAGAATGCAAGAAACAAGAATAACTACGCTAAATACATGGGATGTCATGTAATCTACTTTTCTTTACTCTACTAGGTCTTACCACTTTCTTGTTCAGTTAGAGGGAATTTCATTTGTGGCCACCACTCACTGTAACACCCTCCATTGTATAAGCCATGCTCGAGTTATGGAGTTATATTAAGAGGTTGTCATGGTGCTAAGAGAATCTTTAAAATGTGGAAAATATAATACATGGCCCTTCAACTGTACACTTATTACTGAAATATGGTTCATAAATTTCATCATTCCTGATACATAGAGAATAAAATAATTATAACTTAGAAGAAATTATGACTAACATAATACACTGAACTTGGTTCCGCTAGTTATCAACTAGCTTCAGTAGTCTCTTGATTTAGTCTACTTCTGAATCTTGCTCATTGAATGTCCTAGTACTCCGCCTTGCTCTTGATTTCCAACTTAGGTACTGGAATGTTTACGGAAAAGAAAACATACAAGCAGGCAGTGAGAATCTATGGTTCTCAGTAGGTAAACTCAAACCATACAGTGTCATCATAAATATTTCAGCTGCTTTGGTTTCTTATAAAAAATGTGAGCACATATACACAACTGGTGGTTCATTTTTAATTGAAAACATTTTTCTAGAAGTGGGTTGTATTTTAACAACCACTTGTCATATCATATGACAGTCATAAAAACATGAATAGTATAATATACTTCAACAAGAAACATAATAATATTATGACTTAACAAGATTAATAAGATTAATAAGATAATTGAAGATGCACATAAAGATGCTTATACTTGACTGTATGCAAGCTCACTTGACTTAATTCTTTCTTTAACTTGTCACTTGATCTTCATAATCTTTTCCATTACTTGATCCCTTGGGAGTTCTTGGCCATTTAGACTCCTGGGTAATAGTCTGCTTTTCAGGATCGAGCTCGTTCCTATATAGGAATGCCAGGTTTACTTTCCCCGACCTTCCCACTGATCTATTCCCCTTAACTTTAATCCGGGGCTAGCCCAAGTATTATGGACTTTCATCATAACATAACTCTTATATTCATCATAACATAATCTTTATGAACTTCTTGCAATGCACATGGATTTGAATGTAGATTATAACTCATGCATAGATTTTACCGAAGTTTCGGCAACATAACGGAACGTATCCGCTTATCCATGAATAGTGCCAATACTCAGAACACCTATTTTTCAGAGAAATCAGAACACTTTAGTCATATTTCAAACATCAAACCACTTTAGTCATATTTCAAACATCAAATTCATGGCACAATTACTGAAATTAAAATATAGTTGCTGTCTCATTCAACCCGATTTTTGTAAATCCGGTCACAATTGCTATTTAACTCATCTGGACCTCAATTTTGGATATATTAGAGTATTATGTGTCTATTTTCTAGCCTCATTGTCCCATCTCATTTTGACTTGTATAGCTCAAGACATTCAAGTTTTATCCCGGCCAGCCCTGCAGCCAACTAGAATTACATGCTTAAAAGTAAAAATCCACTAAAAATCAAAAACCAGCTCAAATCATACGAAATTAGTATCATATTAAAGCTAATAGGCAAGCTTTCATTTGCAAAAAGTTCCATTTCATTTGCTTTAGTAGGGCTCGAGTTATAAGCCTCGAGATTTAACCTTCCTGAACTGTCCTGTTTTGGCTTGGTTTGGACATAGGGCAACTTCTTTGAACTACTATCAAGCGGGACCATATCTAACTCAAAAATTTTTATGAAATGTTATCCTATGTGTAAGCTTTCTAACGAAGTTGGTTTCATCCAAATTCAAGTTGTATAGAGCAAGTTTTGCCCTAAACAAACCAGTCTACCCAGAATAAATCTCAAAAATCTAGGGCATCTTCCAAAATTCATATCTCTCTCAATACTAATCCAATGACATTATATGACATATGTATGGAAAGCCCTGAATGTATAGTTTCATATAAAAATAGTTCCATCGAATTTGAATGGCTGTAAGCAGAGCCATACACTCTGCCGTACGGACTACTGAAGTAAATTGGTCTCCCAGCCCCTCACGTCTTCCTTTTCTCATTCTTTCCTACTCCTTAACCAAATTTAAACATAAAAATAGCTAAGGATCATCATATTTATTCACTAATTACATCAAGAAGTAAGAAAACAAAGCCAAGATTAGCCACCTACAATCAGAATAACAAGAACAAGATTAAACCTCTACCTCTTTGTGTGTCGTTTTTCTAAGTGTTGGAGGTTGGTTGGGAGGAAAAGAGAAGAGAAAAAGAAGAAGGCTGAAATTAGAGGAGAATGAAACGCTAGTCAGCAGGAAGAAGAGAAAAGTCTAATTTAAGCATTGAAAAGGTAGTTGGCTTTGTGAGTTTTGATTGATTGAAATTCTTGTGGCTGATTTCCAACCATGCTTCCTTCTTTTTATGGCTTAATTATCCTCCAAGCAAAATGAGAACTCGTTTGCACTCTATCTGAACTCGGAACTCGTATCCATTTTGCGTAAAGTTGGAACTCATGTCCATCTTATTTGAACTTGGAGATTAATTCAAATATCGAAACTGGAGTCACTTGGAAATAGATTATTAGATAGGAAATCGTGTCCGTTTTCTTTGAAACATAAAGTCGGAGATCGAAAATCACAGCAAACAAATCTCCTTAAAAGCAACGGTCAAAGACAAGACTATGAAATATAATAGACTTAAACTCGAAAGTCGGGAATGTTACATAAACTTGGAAGTTAGTACCAGAACATAAAACCTTATACCCGCTTACCGGAAGTCAAGAACTAAGACGCTTTAAAACTTTTACACGTAATACTAAAACTTGGTCTAGGATCAATATCGGAGATCAATTCTAAGCATAACCACGGAAGTCGGGAATCAAAACATTTACCTTATGTACCAGGAAATCGGAGCTTATATAATCTCAGAACTCCTAATTCAATCTCGGAAGTCGGTCACAAACTTAAGCTCGGGAATATCGATAGGAATGAAAAAGCTCTTGAAATAAATTTGGAGATTGGAACTCATGTCTAACTTGGAATTAAACTCGAATATCGGGAATCACATCCATTTTGTCGGGACCTTGAAGGTTAAGTCGGAAGTCGGAAATTATGCCCGTTTTATTTGAAACTCGAAGATGAAGTCGAAAATAATGTCCATTTTATTTGAAACTTGAAGATGAAGTCGGAAGTCAAAAATCATGGAAACTTGAAGATGAAGTCGGAACTCGTAGGGGATGTTACACTCACCCTATGCCATGATTTGACTGAGAGCTCTCTATTAGGGCATTTCTTAACTCAGATTGTCACCATAAGGTCAGATCTCAGCTACCATTGCAGCCCATGGACCCTTATCTTGCCATCCATGGTCATCTTCCTTTTCAGCTAAGCCTCAATTTCTCATTATTTCATATCACATTTCTCATATCATTTAAGAATCTTATTTGTCATATTATTTCATTTCTCATTCTTATGCATGTATGGGCACACATTCACCAAGCTATGCATTTTACACTTATTCTTATGCATGTGAAATAATAATAATAATAATAATAATAATAATAATTTATTTAACCATTTCACGTTCCCACACACATCATGAGGATTTAGAATCACACATAAATGCACATGATTTATGATCATCGGTAAGAGATCTTTATATGGCAGAATTGCATCATACATTATCCACATTGATATTAACAAAATTCAATCACAAAAAATAATCTTATACACATAAGATTATGAAAGAAACATGATATATCATAGATTAACTCATTCAACCCTATAAATCTCACATGGGCTGAGACCAAATCTAAATTGCACATAATTATTAATTAATCAATTTTCTCTATTCTTATAGGTTAGAATCTTCATATTTACCATGCTTATTAAAATGAATTCATGAAAGCTTTAAGGATTCAATTATGGCCAAGACTTATACCACAATCATTCACCAAATTATTTGTCTTACAAATTAACGGTACTTATTTCAATTACTCACACACTACTTCCAATGTAAGCTCCAATGCTCTGCAGAAGCCACTTTGTGGTTTGAACCTTAATGAGATAAAAGGTTTTGATGAACAACAAATCAAACTTTAATAAAATCTTTTGTTATCTAACCATTTGTTTAAGTGTTTGAATGCCTTTGCGTGTTAGATCAAGAAATTCACATAGGAATGAGTATTAAATTGTACAAAGTTCAAAGCTCTCTTGTGTATCTCATCCTTACATTTTTAGAAATAGAACACTTTGTCAAATCTATGATCTCTCTTACTAGAGAAGCATATTAGAAAGTTTAGAAGGATGATTCTATACCATTAGAAAGGAAAACAAGCAATCAGAAAGATCACAAACGCATCAAAAAGATGAACTATCCAGAAGGCTATCTCTAGAAGGGTGAATACTAGAAAGTTACAACTCTCGAAGTATTACACCCTCAAAGCATCTTCTACATGACTTAAGGATTATTTTCAAAAGTCAAACATAACATGACAAGATCCAAAAGAAGCACTGACAAGTCTAAAAAGTTGGTAAACCATCAACGGCTATTTTTCCTCTTTTGTGATAATTTCACTTGTTGAGAAAAAAGCAATATCTTTTCTGTTATATCTTAGACCAGTGGATCAAAAAGTCTCAAGGCTTAAGATCCGCAAGCTTCAACGGATATATTTTTGAAGTCTATAAGCTGGAAAACAATGAAGAAGTGGTTAGACTGTTGAACATTCTACATCTTGAAAGAATATTCAATACTTCCCTCTTTCTCAACCTTCTAAATACCAAAAAGTTACTTATCATAACTTCTGATTAGATAAATATTCTCTTTTGCTTTGTATTAGCCTATATTCTCTTGTTGAGAGTTTAGAGAAGTCACTTCACATTGTAACTAAGTGCTTATACTCTTCAGAGAGATTTAGTGTGAGTGTATCAAATACAAACCTTAAAAATATGTTTATTGTAACTTGACCCGTTAGTGGTCTTTGTGAGCTTGGAGAGGTTAGGATAAAATACTACTCAGTGTAGCTTGGAGAGGCTTGGTAAAGACTAACTCATCTATATAGGTTGGAGAGGCTTGAGAAAACTACTCGATTGTAGAAGCTTGGAGAAGCTTAGGAAAACAATACTTAGCTTATAAAATTCTCAACAAAGTGTTAGGGATTGGACGTAGGCAGTGGTTGGCTGAACTAGTATAAAAATTCTCTATGTGACCTTTCTATCCCTTGTAATCTTTATTACAATTATCCATTGAATTTTTATTTTTGTGTGCTAACTTATTCACTACATTCAAAATATCTGTGAAGACAACTTTTTTTATTTCTAACTCATTCACTTTCGTATTCCAAGTCTTAGACCTGAGAAAGTTATTTTAAAGTTTTTCAAGAACTAAACTTAATTTTTAGAACCCTTTTCATGTTACTTCAACCAACAATTGGCATCCGAGCCATGCCTTTGCGGTTAAGCTTTCTAACAATTGCAGATGATAATGAACCTTCTCATGGAATTAGAGCTAGAGGAAAACAAAATCCAACTTAGCATTGATGATTCAACCAAAATGTGTTGATGAAGCCCTACAAGATCGAAGTTGGATTGATGCCATGAAAGAGGAGCTAAATTAGTTTGGGAAAAGCGAAGTTTGGAATTTGGTCCCTCTACCTAAAGGACATTTTGTCATTGGCACAAAATGGGTGTTCAGAAATAAACTTGATAAAAGTGGCAAAGTAATTAGAAACAAGGCAAGGCTACTAGCTCAAGGATACAATCAACAAGAAGGCATTGATTACGATGAGACATTTGCTCTTGCAGCAAGACTTGTAGCCATCAGAATGCTACTTGCTTTTGCAGTATATAAAGGTTCTGTTTTGTACCAAATGGATGTCAAATCTGCTTTCTTAAATGGTTTTATTTCTGAAGAAGTATTTGTCAAACAACTTCTTGGTTTTGAAAATGAAACTTTTCCTTATCATGTTTTTAAGGTGTCAAAAGTCTTATATGGTTGGAAACAAGCTCCTAGAGCTTGGTATGAAAGACTTAGCTCCTTTGAGCTTCAAAATGGTTTTAAAAGAGGAAAAGTAGATACAACCCTATTCATCTTGCATAAAAAAATGATTTTTTAATTGTACATATTTATGTAGATGATATCATTTTTGGTGCTACTAATAAGAATTTGCGCAAGAATTTGTCCGAGCTTATGTAGGGAGAATTTGAGATAAGTATGATAGGAGAACTTAAGTAATTTCTCGATTTGCAAATCAAGCAACAAAAAAGATGGGATCCTCATTCATCAAGAGAAGTATGCAAAGGATTTGCTCAAGAGATTTGATATGGACAAAGGCGAATGCATTGGTACTCCCATGCACCCTTCTCAAGTTTTGGAAGTTGATGAAGATGAAGAGAAAATTTTTGATAAACTTTATTGAGGTTATTATGATGCTAACTTTGCTAGAGATAGAGTTGAAAGAAAAAACACAAGTGGCTGCTGATATTTTCTTGGAAAATCATTGATAACATGGTCAAGTAAGAAGTAAAACACTATTGCTCTTTCAACTGCTGAAGCTGAATATGTATCTACAGCAAATTGCTGTACTTAGATTCTATGGATAAAGCATTAGTTGGAGAATTTCAACTTGAGGTATACCAAGATCCCTATTCTTTGCTATAATACAAGTGCAATTAACCTTACTAAAAATCCCATTCAACATTCCAGATCTAAGCATATAGATATTAAGCATTATTTCATAGGAGATTATGATCAAAAAGGAGATATTAAGCTAAGTTTTGTAAATACCGAAGAACAAATTGCTGTTATTTTTACAAAATCATTAGCTGAAGATTGTTTCCATTATATAAAGAACCTTCTAAGCATGACTGGTATGCATTACATGTGTCCTACCCTTGCTTGAACAAAAGCTTAAAGTTGAGATTGCTAGTTCCAAGTGAATTTCCTTTCTGAAGAAGGATTCTTAAGAATGATACTTAGAATGGTTCGGAAAGAACATATCAGAATAAGTTGTAGAATTTGTTCAGAAAAAAACATTTAGAAATGTTTTAGAAAGATGAAATCAGAAGGGTATGAAGATTAGTTGAGAAAGACGAGTTCAACTTGGGTTCAAAAGGATTCAAAAAGATGAGTTCAAAATGATTAGCTCAGAGAAAGGTTCAGATCATGAGTTTAGAAAGAGGAAATTCATCAAAAAGATAGCTCATACTTCTGATCAAAGATATGAATGTGAAGAGTCGAGGTAGTTTTAAAATGTGGGATAAGCTTATAACATCCCACTTTTCCATGTCGCCATGATCTGATGAAGCAGGAATTCTAAGTCCTTATATAGACTAAAACGACACTGTTTTCATATCCAATCCATTCAGATTTCATTAACCTTTAGTTATTTTCATTAATCAGTAAGTCATTTTCACCTTTACTCTGAAACCTTTTCATTCCCAAAGTACAAAAAACCCAATCACTATTTACAATTGTTCATCTTCATCCTTCAAGCTTCAAACTTTCAAATGTACCACTCTCTATTTTCACTTCCTACCCATACGCATTACCTAATTTGTTCAAACCTCAACTTAGCACACCAAAATGTCAAGAAAGGGAGGCCAAAGTGTTCCATACATCTTCGATGATGAGGAAATGCAAGCAAACTTTTAAAGAAATTCTTTCATTAGACCCATAGCCAGAAAATGAGTTTTTACTTCGAAAACTTCACCTCATTCGTTAAATTTTTTTATGTGTACGAGTTCCAAGGATGGAATGACTTTTTAGGGATTTTAGAGGATATATACACTAGGTTGGCTCTTGTATTCTACATCATCCTTGTCCCCAGTAATGAAGACAACACATTACTTTGAAGCATAGTTGGAAGCTTTGAACTACAAGTACTGCCATCAGACATTGCTCAGATCATCAACATACCAAACAAAGGGATTCTATGCAAAGCTGGTGAGAGATGTAGAAAGAACTTAGGGCAACAGAGGAAGAAGTTGCTAAAGTTCACTACAAAGAGAAGTATGCATGTAACAAATATTCACACTTCTCACTTGCTTACCTCTGTTAAGGCTGTCTACTTAGTGGCCTAATACACTGTGCTACCTCGGAGTAGTAACACATATATGATGACTGATCAATTAGATTTTTATATACTTATTTTCTCTCATTCCTAGCTCATTAATCTTTTTTTGTGCCTAATTGTTTTGAATTAGACCATTTTGCATTGTTTGGATTTTGTTTGGGCTTGATTGAATTTTTCCAGCATTAAGCTAATTTTGGCATTGCTTTGGTTTTTAGGCCATATCTTGAGTTGTAAAGATCATTTGATCATGATCTTTAGTTTGTAGGAAAGCTAAGAGAAAGACCTATTATCTTATGAGAGATCAGGGGTAAACTCGAAAGTCTTGGGGCTGAAATTGGGCTCGGAAGTAGAGTCTTGATTGTATTCGCAATTCCTGAGTAGCATGCATTATGGAGGCCATATCTTAGTCCATAGAAGCCCAATTGAGTCTATTCCAGTGACATTTTGAAGCTAAAAATAGCAGAAGAATGTTACTAATGGAATTAAGGAACTAAATTACATGTTTTTAGTGTAATTTTCTTTCTATAATTCAGAATTTAGCAAATAAGGTGTCTAGATTCATCTTAGAGATAGGGGATTAATGTAATAACTATCATGAAATTAGTTAAGGCATTTTGATTCTATAATTAGCCGAGTCAAAAGTGAGGTCAGAATATTGTAAGGAAAAACAAAATTTGAAAAAGTAAAATTTGTTTTTGATTTTTCTCTTTTCTCTTCTCTCTATGCCCCCTCTCTCAACTCTAAATTCTAGTGTTCCTCTATCAAAGGAGGAGTAGTTTAACATCTAATCCAAGGATTCCAAGGAGCAGTTACACTCTTGAGGATTGGTGCCTTTGAATTTCAACAATTTCAAATCGATTTTTCTGCTCCCTTTCTTTGTTCTTGATCCAATTTCGGTTTGAAGGTTTTCAATTCAAAATTGTGGTTAATTACCTGCATATGGTTTAGTTGATTAATATTTTGGAAGAGTAGAATCATGATTCAGGTCTAAACATGGGATTAACTGCATTAGTTCTTGAAATTAACATGAATTGGTTAAGTTCTAGAGGTTTATGAACTTACTCACTTATGTGTTGATTAAATACTTAAAGGTTTTCATGTGCAATGCTGTAATCAAATTGAGGTCTTAATTAGATTCATTGTTAATCATTGATTTGGGTTGTTGTCATATATTTTTAGAATCTGATGATTGAGTGATAACTACTTCCTTTTGATTCTTGGGTTAGAATTTCGAATTCTATTTCATTTCATTTTAATTCCTTGCACTTGTAATTCTGTTTCTTCTATTTTTAAATTACAAGCAAAAACCCCCCATAGCTTTGATCACATAGCATTATCATCATTGGCAGATGACCCGGGTTGCACCTTTTGCTATGAATTAGTGTAATTCGATTTTTACAATTTGACTAAGCTTGACATCCGAGTCAATGACTGAAATGGACCACATGGTCATGTTTTACCTCATGACCAGAAGAAAATCAATTTGGTGAAGTTAATTCTAGATTTTGTTCTTTTTGTCCTCAGTGCTGAGAAAAGGAGGCATGCCACTATCCCATATGGCATGATCCTCACAAGAGTCTTCATTTGGGCCCAGCTTCCAATAGATAGGCATAGGGCAAATAATAAGAGGCCAACAACCACAATCAAGACTTTCTCAGCCTTGGGATTGAAGCCTCAAGCTCCCAAGAAAGAGAAAGAAAAGAAGGAAAAAGAGAAAGAGAAAAAGAAGAAAAAGGAAAAGGAAAAGGAGAAGGAAAAGGAGAAGAAGAAGAAGAAAAATTCTTCTATCTGAGAAACCAGCATCAAGAAGGTTAGATACAAAACTTCTAATGAAGAGAAGAAGAAGAAAAAGAAAAGAAGTGAAAGTGATCTTTCACCAATTTTTGAGGAAAGAACAAGCAAGAGAAAATTGTTAAAGCTTGCTGAAGAGTCTTTTTCCTCACCCAAGGATGAAGATGAGGCATTTGCCATTGCTACAGAACTTATGAATACTATTGTTCCTGCTGAGAAACCTTCAACTAGAACCCCCAGACTAGTTTACAGGGGAATTGCAATAAGAGAACTTCAGCCTCAAGAGCAACCTAAGCAACAAGCTGAAGAAGAAGATTTAGAATACAAATGCAAGGGTAAGAAGAAGTTGAAAAAGGCCCTTGCTGAGCCATCCAGAGATTCCACCCCCTCTTCTCTAAGGCAAGCCAGAAAGAAGCTATTGAGAATAAGCTTAGAGAAGAGGCTTAGTTATAGAAGCAGAGAAATATAGCTACTAGTATTGTAGCCTTTGTTGTGTTGCTAGGAGCTCATTTATGTCCTTGGAGGTGGACAAATAATTTGTGGTAATTGAAGAAGTTAATGCACCTTCTGAGATAAGAAGGGTTATTGTACCCTTAGTGCATCAAAGAGAAATAACAAAATAGCCAAGTTTACCATTGGTGCCTTTAAGTCAAGAAGGAACCATGGTTAAGAGAGCTGAACCTACACTAGAAAGGATTGAGCTTGAAAGGACAAATGCCCCAATGACAGAACCTGCTGTGTCTGTACCTGAAAGTGCGCCTCCAACCACTCTAATGCCCATACCAACATCTGCCAGAACCTCCCAAGATATTCCAATTACCCCAACCATAGCTAAGATTTTGTTGCTATTGACTTTTGGACCACAATTTAACAGAATAGCAACTTGAGCTAGTTCTACATCTGCCAAGTCATCAAAAAGTAGAAGTCACCATATTAACAAGCTACCTCATGGAGCACCATCAAATATAGACATATTTCTAGATGTTGCTAAAGTTCAGTTAGATCTTATTCTGGCTAATCAACATGTAATCATGGCCAATCATATATGGTCTAGAAAGAAGAATGAGTAAGATGGAACAATTGATGATGCAGATTCTGAAGGCTCTTTAGAAAGGTAAAGGCAATCAGTGATGGTTCTTCTATGATCACTAATCAGTATTATTTTGATGATGTCAAAGGAGGAGAAGAATGGAGAAAAGCTTAAGTTGAAGGGGAGCATGTCTAGGGGGAGCTAGAAGTCACATACTGCTACTGCTACATTCATACTCATATCATTCATTTAGGAATTTTAAGAAATTTTATTATCATTTCTTATTTTTTTGGAAATAATCTTAAATTTTTTAAGTTATATTTAGAATCATGCAGAACAGTTTATATCATATTAGTTGATTTTATCATGTGCTATATTTTAATTATTCATGTTTTGATATTATTATTTTGATAGTGCTCTGATATTATTGATGATGCTCTGATTTTATTGTTCTAATACTATTATTCTACACTGTCATCTTACGCAAAATTATGGTATGATATTTTTATTCGTTGATTTGCTCTAATTATATTTATTGCTCTAATCATTAGTTTTGTGTCATTATTTCTCTGATACTTCATATATTTTGCTCCAAAAGTTATAATCTTTCTAGGATTACTTCATTTCTTTTTGTGCACGGATTTGCCATGAACCTTCTCAATCATTTAAATTGAGACAATTTGAAACTCATCTCACTTTATTGTTAATTGTTTAAAAGGTCCATGACCAATGTTTTTCTTAGCTCAAACAATCTTTCTGATTGACTATACTTATCACTGAAGTTTCTAGATAACTTAATTGTTTAATAATTAGTTCAGAAAGTACAATTTTCAAATCAAAAGTATAAAAACAAATGTCAAATTGCATGCCTATACACATTCAATTCAATTTTTTATACAAAAACTTTTTCTTAAATATTGATTTGCCATCATCAAAAAAGGGTAGATTGTAAAGCTCCAATGCCTTTCAAAAGCCACTTTGTGGTTTGAACCTTAATGAGCTAAAAGGTTTTGATGAACAACAAATCAAGTTTTAATAAAATCTTTTGTTATCTAACTGTTTGTTTAAGTGTTTGAATGCCTCTGTGAGTTAGATCAAGAAATTCGAATACGACTGAGTATTAGATGGTACAAAGTTCAAAGTTTTCTTGTGTATCTCATCCTCACATTTTTAGAAAGAGAACAGTTTGTCAAATCTATGATATCTCTTAATCAAGAAGCATATTAGAAAGTTCAGAAGGATGATTCTATGCCATTAAAAATGAAAACAAGCCATCAGAGGGATCACAGACACATCAAAAGAATGAACTATTCAGAAGGCTATGCTTAGAAAGGTAAATACTTAAAAGTTACAATTCTCAAAGCATCACACCTTCAAAGCTTCTTCTGCACGACTCAAGGATCATTTTCAAAAGTCAAATGTGACATGACAAGATCCAAAAGAAGCACTGACAAGTCTGAAAAGCTGGTGAACCATTAATGGCTATTTTTCCTCTTTTATGATATTTTCAATTGCTGAAAAGGAAAGCAACATCTTCTTTGTCCAGTCTTTGACTAGTGGATGAAAAAGGTAGAAGGCTCAAGACCTGCAAGCTTCAACGGATATATTTTTGAAGTCTATAAAAAGCTGGAAGATGATGAAGAAGTGGTTAGACAATTGAACATTCTGCGCCTTGAAAGAACATTTAATACTTCCTTCTTTCCCAACCTTCTAAAAACCAGAAAGTTACTTATTGTAATTCTGATTAGATAAATCTTCTCTTCTGCTTTGTAATAGTCTATATTCTCTTGTTGAGAGTTTAGAGAAGTGACTTACCCTATAACCAAGTGCTTATACCCTTCAAAGAGACTTAGTGTGAGTGTATCAAACACACACCTTAAAAATCTATTTATTGTAACCTGACCCGTTAGTAGTCTTTGTGAGCTTGGAGAGATTTGGTAAAGACTACTTATGTGTTTAGCTTGAAGAAGCTTGAGGAAACTACTCGATTATAGACGGTTGGAAAAACAATACTCAGTTTATAAAAATCTCAACAAAGTGTTGGGGACTAAACGTAGGCAGTAGTTAGCCGAACCAGTATAAAATTTCTCTATGTGATCTTTCTATCCCTTCTAATCTTTATTACAATTATCCATTGAGTTTTTATTTTGTGTGCTAACTTATTCACTGCATTCAAAATATATATGAAGACAACTGCTTTTATTTCTACCTCATTCACTACTGCATTTCAAGTCTTGGACTTGAGAAAGTTGTTTTAAAGTTTTTTAGGAACTGAACTTAATTTTTAGAAACACGATTCAATTCCCCTTTCTTGTGGTATCTCATCTTACATCCAAGACATCTTAAACTAACATTTTATAAGTAATATCATATAATTTAATTATTTGGTACCCAAAATATTAGTGGGCCAAATTGAGACATATAAAAGCAATAAAGTTCTTCTACACGTATATCTACTCCAAGTGAAATCTAATTTATTCTAGTATTAAAATTCTTAAGTTCATTATGAGAATTTCACTCAAAATCACCTTTTCACCCGAATGCTAATACATGTACATAAGGCTCTTGTAACATCCTAATACGCCCATACTATATTTAAGTCATATAATGGCATATCATTAGTTTGTTATCTTTTGCTTCATGGAAACTTAAACTTATTTTATAAAATACATTACGTAAAAATGGGGGTAACTTTTTTTTACTACTCATCAAATTAATTTTGGAAAATATGAGCCGTTAACGCATAGATATTCATGTACGTAACATGTGCATATAAGTGATTGTGTAATAGAATAAAGCGATAACAAGAATTTAAACATACATAATAGATATATCATCGCTACTCATTCATAAGTGGCACCATCTGTAACTTCCTAATTTAGCTAATTAACATTGTTAGAGATTAATTAATAATAAGGAAATGTTAGTTATAGCATAATAGAATATCATATCTTCTTTGTAGAAAAAATTGTAATGTTTTACTAGCTGAAGGAAGTAGTTTTACTAGTGGTGCCTTGCAATACAAGACATGAATTTGTTAGAAATCTATACACTATAAGAGAGCATAAATACCTATCATGAAAACCTGGAATATATGGCTAGAAACTAGTCACACTATGCAGCGTGGTGGCCAAAGAATAGCCACACAAAATAAGACATAAGAAAATTTAAAACCACTTTGATATCCACCAATAAGAGTTAACCCATCAACTTAATAAACAACCCAACATTTCTTCTCATTTTCTCCTTCAAAATTTCAGCTACCCCCTCATCCTCTTCATCTCTATTTTCTTCTCCAACACATTCATACTCACCTAAACTCTTGCACCTTGTTCCTCTTCTTGTTCAAATCTTCAACTCTTTCTCTTGTTTATCTCTAAGAAGCTTAAAGACAAGACCAAAACCTTCTTCCTTTGATCACATAACCTCAACCAAGCAAGGATCAAGAAGGGCTTTGTGCTCTTTTAAGGGCTTTAGAGGAGGAAAGAGACCAAAAGAATTCAAGTTGAAGAGCTTCAAACCTTGAATTTGAGGTAGGATTCCTTAGACTTGTTACCTTTTATGGTTTGATGGATGTTAGGGATTTCTTGTATCCTATTTAATTTAGTCTTGTATGGTGTTAATATGACTCCTTTATAGTGATTTAAAGTAGAGAAACTTGGTCTAGGTTGAAGAATAGATCAAAAGACCAAGATGGACACAAAAATAGAGAAGCTATTCGGAGGAACCCTAGGAGCTGTCCATACATCAGAGCTTATATCTCAATCTATAAAACTCAAATTTGAGTCAAAATGATTGTACGTGAAACTAGACTTAAATATGAATCCTATAATACCCTAATAGTTCCATTCATACTTAAATCATATTGTGGAATTACTAGTTGTTACTTTTGCTCACAGAACTAACATTACCTTTTAGAATTTACTTTTTAATGAATATAGGGGTAACTTTTTTTTTTTTACAAACAAGTAAACTATTTTTGAAATCGAGAGCTATGAGCGCATCATGAACGGTAAAACAAACATCGCTATCTCATCATACATCACATTTAACATACATAGAAACCATAAGAATAACCACAATCTTAGATAAAGATAACGCTCATTCCACGGCCATCCATAATAATATGATAATAGTCATATTAGAGTCATACATCAAATAATAATGGGTCTGATATCTGCCGTCGGCCCTACATAAGAAACCTACCAAATATATAATAAAAGGAAATACATCAGAAAATTCTACTACCTAAGCATGGCATACAGCAGAATGATAACCTTATAACTACGACCAAAAAAGGCTATCCTTGTGCTCGGCTCCACATGCAATTGTCACATCAAGCATTTGGCGGGAGGAAACCGTTCCCATATCCACCGGGAGAAGCACCACCACGTCCCCCTCCTCGAGCATGTCCTCGCCCATAGGGCACAACGCGGGTACGAATGAATCTACGCCCTCGAACCGGGGGTGAAGCTGGGCCAGCAGATGAAGCAGAAGAATCAGAAGATAGACGAATCACCAAAGGCTGTGATGAACCTGAACGGTGAGATCCCCCAGAACAAGTCAGATAGAAGGGCTCAGACAGATCGGTCTCCACATGCTAGCTCGGATAAGATGGCTTTGAGGGATCGGAATCCAGTGAAATAGTCAGAGTCAAACGGGTATTCGAGTCAGTCTCGTCATCGTCGATAGGGTATCTCGATGGCTGAAAGTAGGGGCAAATGTCATCCATAGTAAACTCGCCAAATGGCTGATGCGGTCAGAAAAATGGGCTCATCACGGGAGTCTAAAACTGGCGGTTGTGGAAGATGTAGACCTTCATTGCTGCACTTGCCGACAGCACAGAGGCGTTCAGCACCAGGTCAAAGCACCAACGCCACACCGGGAGCTCAATGTAGATCACCACTACGCCCGACATCGACATCCTCTGAAGACGACATGAAAAATGTAGGAATGAGAGATACTAAATTTCTCAGTAGGATCACAACTAGACAAACACGGTGTCATTACCATCATCCCAGCCACTTCAGGTTTAATTATAAAAATAGTGGACATGTATCGGTTCAATTTTAATAGTTTTAGAAAACGTAATTCCCGAAGCAGGTTACTTTTAACTTTATCATCATATCCATAGTGTCATACATAGACATACGTGCTAATATACATAACATGCATTCATAATGCACATAAGGAATATAATAACATGCATGGCTATGCAACTCATCAACTTGACCATGGTCCTACTTTGACTTTCATTTTTAGCACGTGCTTAAACATTCTTTTACCTTTCCTTTGAAATAGACTGCTTTTGGACATGGGCTTATTCTGTGACCGTCGTCACACAGTACTAACCAAATCAGATTAAGCCGATATTAGTTACTTCTAAGTTGGAGGGTCCTCCATGTCACCCTTGCCTCCCTCATAGAGGTTCCTTGTGGATCGCTGTCTTTCACTTCCTAGAAGTGATCGAGGGGTCATGTCCTATTCTTTCGTTTCTTATCATTATACTTTACATGCATAATACTTCTTTGACTAGACCCATGCAATTATATGACTAAGTCCATAATTTTGACGGAAATCTGGTAGCATAACGACTAAACCGGAGCTTCCCCAAAATGCCAATCATCAACTTTCAACCAATAGCTCATCATATCCATATCATATCATCATACTCATCATTCTATCACGAGACAAAGCTCAATCAAACTCATCATTCATCATGCCACATGGCATCATACATTCATACCCTAAAGGGGTTTATAGTTGCATTATTCTTTGTGAAGAATATTATGAATCATCATATGATTTCTCATGGTTACCCATGAGAGAATCACTTAGTTAAGATATGTGTATGTGGTCTTTTAGTTACTTAGCTCTCATATGAAATTATTCTTCACTTGAGTTCATGTCTTACGGAACACTTGTTCAAACTAATTAAGTTAAGTGATTGTTTCCTTTCCTTGAGACAGTACACTTAGTGATTCCTAGGTTTATGGTATGCTCAGAGGCCTTAATCATACTTCTGTTCCCAAGGAGTTCGAGATCCCTCTAATCCTTGGGTAATGACAATGCATAACCATATGATGAACCCAACGACACCATGTTCACTAAACACCAAGGGTGATTTTTAACTCAATCAAGTTACAAAGCTTCAAGCTTTTATCTTAAATATTAGATCGTTATGAAATAATGGTTCAAGTTACTAGCTTTTAACTAAAAAGTCTTATTCTATATGAAAGTTGACTCATTTAATTATTCTAAGACCGTCAAGGTCTCAAATTTATGACTTAAAGTTGTCTCTACATTAAAAAGGTTCCTACTTTATCAAATAATGATATGAAACATTGACTTTAAACTTAAAAAGTCTTAATCTTTATAAAAGCTAACACCTTTTAGCATTGTTTTGGTTTAAGATCTAAACTTTTTATATGAAATGTTATAAAATAACACTTTTATGACTTAAAGGTCTCATTCTTGATTAAAGTTTGAAACTTTGTGAAAGGTCTACTCTTTAAGGTTTGATTTCTAAGACATAAAGTGACAAGATATCATTTTCTAACTCAAAAAGGCTTATTATGCCAAAAAGCTTAGACTTTTACATGTATTCTTGTCTTCAAAACAAAACAAAAGAAGACTTTATGATGGCACTAAAACTTGCGCCACTTTTTGTGTGTCAAGAAGCAAACTTTTTAAAGTTTAAGGCTTTTGGAATGTTCATAGTATTATCAAATCTTGAAAAATATAAAAAGAGAAGGCTTTTCCAATCATCAACTCAGCATAAAAAAAGAATGAACTTCAAACAAGATACCATCAAGAACACTCAACAATAAAAATATACTTTTCAAAATTAGAAACTTAAGAATACTTGAAGAACATCAAGATCATATTTAACCAAAAGTAGAAACTTTTGCTCAAAGATTTCCTCAAGTTTTCACTCAAAGACCTTGGTCATGAAAAGAACCAAGCTTCAAGCTTTCTTGAGTAAACAAAGCAAAAAGATGAAGATCATTACCTAAGCTTGGAAAATGGCATCTTTGAGGAAGGAGAAGAAGATGAAGAAGACTCTTCCTTGGTTGATGATGGTGGCGGTTTTGAATGAGCAAGGAGAGAACTCTTGAGTTCTCTTGAAAATGAGTCTTGTAGTGTTTAGATCTTGTCTCCAAAGACCAAAAGATGTGATCTTTGAAGGGCTTAGTGAGGAAGGTTTGGTTATGGAGCTGGAGAATGATGAAGAAGATGAAGAAGATGAAGAAGAAGAAAAGGAAATGTAGAGAGAGTTTGGAGAGTTTGAGAACTTTAGAGAGAGAATGAGAAGTTGAAAATGAAGTGAACGTGTGTGTGTTGTGTTGTTGTGGCCGTAACTTTGAGTAGGGTGGGGGGAGATATTTTTGTTTCATTTTGTGTTAATTAAGGTTTAGGGAGACAAATTGGATGATGAGGGAGCAAAGCATGTACAAACTCTTACATAAAACACTCTTGTCTCATGCTTTATGCTTTTATGACATCAATCTTTACTTTATTGTCTAGTTGACTAAATTTGAATTTAATCATGTGATTAAGTGCTCATACAACTTAATTAAGATGATTAAGTAAGGATTAGTGATTAACACATAAGAACATGATTAACAAAAATTAATCTTGCGATTAAGCTTAATTAACCTTAATTAAACTCGATGAAGCTAATTAAGGGTGACTAGTGCTTAATTAAGCTATCAAGAGTCTGACTTGCTTAATTAGAGATTATCTAATCTCGATTAAGCATTCTCTTGACACTTTTTCATCAGAGCTAACTCATAAACCCTTCATTAACCCCTTAATTAAGCCATAATATCATAATTTCTCACTAAGTGCCTAATTACTCCGAGTTACTGAGGTAATTTAACATGACACGAAATTGAGGATGTTACATTTCTCCTCACCTTTAAAAAGAATTTTGCCCTCAAAATTCGTTACCTGAAAACAAATTCGGATACTCATTCTTCATTTCGGCCTCTAGCTCCCACGTATATTCTTCCATATTTCCTCTACCCCAAGCCACCTTAACCAAGGGTATCGTCTTACTCTCAACTGTTTTGCCCCACGAACAACGATCCGAGATGGCAGTAGATTGAAAGTTAGGCCCTCCCTTAGCTATACACTTTTAGGCTAAAGTAAATGACTAGGATCAAAATGGTATTTTCTCAATTGAGACACATGCAAAACATCGTGAAGGTTTGACGAATTTGGAGGCAAGGCCATTCGGTAAGCAACTGTCTCGACATGTTTTAAAATTTGAAAAGGGCCAAGGAAATGGGGGCTTAACTTTTTGATCTTCATGGCTCTACCTATGCCGGTTGTAGGAGTGATTTTCAGGAACACATGTTCTCCTTCTTGGAACTCTAGAGGCTTTCTCTTCTTATCCGCATAAGTCTTTTGACGGCTCTGGGTTGTAAGTATCCTGTCCCTATTCCTTCTAATTTGCTCTATGGTCTGCCTCACAAGATCAAGTCCTAATAAGCTTTGCTCACCCGATTCAAACCAATATAGGGGAGATTGGCACTTCCTTCCATACAAAGCTTCATAGGGTGCCATACCAATACTTGCATGATGACTATTATTATAGGCAAACTCAATCAAAGGTAAGTATTTGTCCTAACTTCCTCGGTTGTCCAACACACAAGCTCTCAACATATCCTCCAAAGTTTGGATAGTCCTATCCGACTATCCATCCATCTGTGGGTAATAAGCTGTACTTAGGCAAAGCGTCGTCCCAAATGCCTTTTGCAAGGCTCCCCAGAATCTAGAGGTAAACCTCGGGTCTCTATCTGAGATTATGGTTGAAGGTACGCCATGCAATCTTACTATCTCTTGAACATATAGTTGGGCTAACTTTTCCAAAGGATAAGTATCTCAAATAGGCAAAAAGTGAGCAGACTTAGTTAATCTGTCAACAATTACCCATATCGCATCGAAACCAGCTTGCGTTTTGGGTAAACCCATCACGAAGTCCATAGAGATACTTTCCTATTTCCATTCTAGGATCTCCAATGTTTGCAATATACCAGAGGGCTAGTGCTCACTCTTTACTTTCTGGCAGACTAAACACTTGTAACACCCTAATAAATCCATATTACGCTTAAGTCGTATTACGGCGTTTTATTAGTTGTTACTTATGCTCGTGGAAAACTAAACTTCACTTAAAATTAAATTACGCGGAAAATACGGTAAAATTTTTTTTTGAAATATGTCGTTGCTTTTGAAAAGTAAAGCCTTGCACGAGAAGATAGCAGTAAACGAGCGTATCGCAGAGATTTCGATATAAATGGAAAGAACATGAGGTAAATCATAAAGTCATACATGCAAATCGTAACATCAATTACATAATATACTTAATCTCACAATATCCAAACAAATACATATAAAGGAAACTCATGGTCATGCCATGGCCCCAAATATCAAAGGTACACAAGTCTGATAAGATCCAATACAAAATGAAATACAAGAGTTAAGGAGCGCAAATCAAAATAAGCCCACGTAGATATATGCTGACTTCTCTGCCCCTGCCATGCCCTTCCATCGAACGGACTCAGGTCCTCGAATGCCTAGTCCCCCACGCTGCTCGGCCTCGGGGAATGCGAGGAGTGCGAATGATGCGGGGGTGCCTGCTAATCACCTCGATACGACGAATGCGATGGCCAGGAACATAGCTGCCCACCGAAGAACGTGCCTCGGCGGATCCTCCTCAGATGCGACAGCCGATACTCGGGAGTGGCGCGGCCGCCATGCGGCCCTAGGGGTGGCCGTCGAACTCACATCGACCACGGGAACCTCTGGCAGCGGCACAGGTTTGGCTACGGGTAGACCGGGAGACATAGGCTCCATCTCGATCTCGGGCAATGGCTCGGGCGGGAAATCCCAAGGACCCAACGGCTGTCCAAGGCGTGACGAAGATACGTCCACAGGGGCTGGCGGGATCTCTGGCTCCTCGTGCTCAAAAACTCGACCCGGATAGAAGTATGTGCGAACTATCGTGGTGGTCGTGGCCACGATATCGTGGGAGTCCTCAACATAGGCCCACTCATGGTGGGGAGGCTCCATGCTCCATGACACGTGAGGCTCCATGAGTATCTGGTGACGAGACGGAAAAACAACTAGGATGAGAAATGAGATTTCTCAGTAGGACTCGACCCTGACACGCTGGTGTCATCGTCCTCGTCCCAGCCACTTCGATTTTTAAATGAAAACTGTGGGCATACAATAGGTTCAATTATTTGATTTTCGAAAACGTTACTATTCGAAGTGGATCCCATTTTTAGTACTTATACTCGTTGTATTAACAACATCATGGCATACATGAAAGCTTATATGACTATTAATAACATACATAAACAGGTTGAGAGTTATATTCTTTACTTGGGTTGGACCGAAGTCCCTTTCTTTCATTAACTTGACTTATCTTAAGTCCTTTCTTTCCACCCACTAAACATAAGTGGTAATGAGCTCATACCGTGGCCGTCGCCACCATAGAATTTCGGTACTTACACTAGCTGGGTCATGCCATGCCTCATGTAAGCCCTATCCCCTATACTCACACTAGCTAGGTCATGCCATGCCTCATGTGAGTCATGGGTGAGGGGAACTTAAATTAGGTCACCTTCCCTTTTGAAGGATCACACTTTATCCAATCTTTTCTTATTAAACTTATGATGCAAAATATTTCTAAGTCCATAATTTCTACAAAATTTCGGCAGCATAACGGCTAGACCGCAGCCTTTCCCAAAATTTTGCCAAACGTAATACCAAGATCACAGCATCATATCATATCATCATATCATATCATCATCATCATATCATCATTATCATGGCATCATAATCACATCATCATCACATCATGCTTGCAACATAAACATAGGCATACACTTAAGCAAAGTCTTATGAGCTTAGCTTAGTAAAGTAGGTGCAAGCTTTTACATTGGCTTTCGTTTTATTGATTCCTTCTTCTCAATTATTCTAACTTGACTTATATGATTTTCATATTTTAATTTGGAAGATTTATAGTTTAGGTTTTGCATTATAGTTTGATTAGAATCTTATGAACTTAATCTAGTACATTAACTACATTTACATTCGGTTTTTTGTTTTATTCGCTTCTTTTGTTAAGAATTAGGTGAGCTTAGTATTTTATTCTATCTAGTCCTCATTAAGTAAATTATGAAGTTTCATTACTTTAGGCTAAGGCTTTTTACCTTTTTAAGTCATTTATGCATAGTCTTACTTAAGGTTAAGTTTTGACAGTTTCACTTTTACCCTAGGCAGTAACTTTAAAAATTCACCATAATTTGGTATTTTATCATTTTAATGCGAAATTTTATATGCTTATAGGGTTCTGAGTGTAGTTTTTAACAAAAGAAGTCCCACTCAAAAATTCGTTGTCTAACTCCAGTTATGCATATTTTATTCTGACTGTTCAGTTTCTAAGTTCACTCCCGGTACAGTGGATTGTTACCTCTCATTATAATTGCTCAGAAGGAATCTGAGAAAAATGTTTTTATGGGTTTGTTCCTCTATGTCTTAGCTTTCATTTAAACTTGGTCTCACTCAAAAATCATTTTTGTAGCTCGAGTTATACACATTTTAGTGTAGACTGCCCAGACAGGAATCAACCCGAGAACAGTCCACTTTGAAAAATCATATCTCGCTCATTTTAACTCCGAATCTTATGTATTTTATATGTATGGAAAGCTCTGAGTCTATTTTCATATAAAATTGGTTCCACTAATTTCTGAGTTTTCTGGAAAAAGTTATACCGTTCGATTTACTGACTGCCAGAAAAATCCAGATTTCACGTTTTGATTTTTCTCATGTTTTCTCCAAAACACTCAACGTCACTTTCAAGAAACCATTCTCAAGTTATAAAACACTCATATACCATGAAAGATTAGTGAAAAACTAACATGTTGGAGTTCAAAAATATTGAGTTCAGCCATGCATCACACCAAACCGAAAACATGTTTTCAACAAACAACCATACAAGCAACAACATCTCATTTTATGACAAGAATGGCTATGATGCCCATAATCAATCTTTAAAATCACCTAGCTATGGAGAGCATAGGAGTTCTAAAGCTTGAAAAACAAGAGAGAAAAAGAGTTTAGAGCCACTACCAAGAAGCTTTCTTTGAAGGAACTTGTGATGGATGAAGGTAATGGTGGTGGTATCCCTCCTCTTGGATCTTGAAAGAGGCTTGATATGTGATTGTCTTTGATTCTCCAAGAGCAAGAAATGGTGGCTCTTGAAGAGTTTGTGAGTGGGATGAGGAGAGGAAAGGATGAGAGAAGTGGAAGGATTCTAGAGAGAAGTTGGAGAGTTTAGAGAGAAGGAGGAGAATTTTGAAATTGAGGAGAGAGAAGAGAGCATTGTGTGTGTGTCTTTGGGAGAGTGAAAGAATGAAAATGAGGAGAGAGGAGGGGCTGAAGGTGGCGAGTTTGAGGGGGAAAGAGATGATGTGACTTCGCTTCTTACAACAAGCAAGAGAGTGGAAAAACCTTGGGGCAAAAGGGTGAGTTGTTTTTCCTTGAGTCTTGGAGGCATTCTAATGTCCACTTTATGCTTTTCTCTAGGGGTTAAAGGGGAGTACCCCTCTTAGGATTTGGTTGCTTGTCTAAGACTCATCCAAGTGTCAAGATCTAATGGTGGATGACAAGGATCCTAGTCATGGCTTTTGATCTAATGGTGTAGGATCAAAGAAGTTGAATGAAGGGTGAGATGTTGCTCCTCCTTGGTATGTCTTTTTAGGGCATATGCATGGAAGAACTTTTATCTCTAAATGTTATTAGAATTATTTAAATGTAACTTAACTTAATTGGCTTAATTACCCATGAGTTAACTCTTGTCAATTACACTTTTTATGATGTCTTGCATTACGGTTAAGCATATGCTTAATTTGGGGTTTAATTTTCAAGAGTTGTCTTAAGTGTCTTAATCATTATAAACTTAATTAGTAAGGTTAGGTTGTCTTACTTTTGTTTTGGCACCTTCGAGTAATTAAGGATTAGACGATTAAGGTTTTATTAAAATGCTTAGGACATTATGATTGAATTGTTGGCTAGACTTAATTTACTAAGCTCTTGCTCTCGGAATTAATCGATTAGTTCTCAATTAATCGCTAATCCCTCCAATTAGCCGGGAACACCGAGCTAATTAGCTTAGGTAGAAATGGGGATGTTACATTACTCCCCTCCTTAAAAAGAATTTTGCCCTCAAAATTCGTTACCTGTAAACAGGTGAGGAAAATCTCTTTGCATCTCTGCCTCGAGTTCCCACGTGTGCTCTTCCAAGTGTCCTCTTCCCCAGGCCACTTTCACTAGGGGCACAGACTTGTTCCTCAGCTGCTTGACCTTCCTATCTATGATTCTCATAGGCGATAGGTCGAAGGTTAGGTCTTCCCTTAACTGTACACTTTCTGGCTCAAGAAGGTGATTGGGGTCGGAGTTGTACTTTCTTAACTGGGAGACATGGAAGACATTGTGAAGGTTTGACAAATGAGGTGGTAAGGCTATCTAGTAGGCAACTGTTCCTACTCGTTTCAAGATTTCAAAAGGGCCAAGAAAACGAGGGCTCAACTTTTTGACTCTAAGGGCTCTACCTATGCCTGTTGTAGGAGTGATTTTCAAGAATACGTGTTCTCCCTCTTGGAACTCGATTGGCTTCCTCCTCTTATCCGCATAGCTCTTCTGACGGCTTTGTGCTGTGAGAATCCTTTCCCTTATCCTCTTAATTTGCTCGGTGGTTTCTCTAACCAGATCAGGCCCTAAGAGGCTTTGCTCACCCGGTTCATACCAACAAAGCGGAGATCGGCACTTCCTACCATACAGAGCTTCATAAGGCGCCATCCCAATGCTAGCATGAAAACTATTGTTGTAGGCGAACTCGATGAGGGGTAGGTGCTTGTCCCAACTTCCGGGTCGATCCATTACGCATGCCCTCAACATGTCCTCTAGGGTTTGTATGGTTCTCTCTGATTGTCCATCAGTCTGGGGGTGGTAGGCTGTACTTAAACAAAGTTTCGTCCCAAATGCCTTTTGCAAGGCTCCCCAGAACCTAGAGGTAAACCTTGGGTCTCTATCCGACACAATGGTTGCAGGTACTCCGTGCAATCTCACGATCTCTTGGATGTATAGTTGGGCTAGCTTATCCAAAGGATAATTTGCCCTTATGGGTAAGAAGTGGGCAGACTTTGTCAACCTATCCACAACAACCCATATGGCATCGAATCCAGCTTGCGTTCGGGGCAAACCCATCACGAAATCCATAGAGATTCCATCCCATTTCCATTCAGGGATCTCCAATGGTTGCAGCATGCCTGAGGGTTTTTGGTGCTCAATCTTCACCTTTTGACAAACTAAGCACTTATCCACCACATCTGCTATGTCTCGTTTCATGCTTGGCCACCAAAACATCCTCTTGAGGTCTTGGTACATCTTCGTTATGCCAGGATGCATGGTGAAATGACCTTTGTGGGCTTCTTCTACAATTGTCCTCCTCAAGTCATCCTTAGCAGGCACGCATATCCTTCCTTGATACCTCCACACGCCATCAATGCCTTGAGTAAATTCTTTCAGCTTTCCCTCCTTCACCTGAGCTACAATTCTCAAGAACTCTTCATCCTCTTCCTGAGCCCGCATAATTTGCCCTCTGAACTCACTTGTCACCTTGATCAGACTCAACCTTATGCTACGAGGGGTCAGGGTAACTCCGAGATTTAAGTCTCTAAAGCTCTCAATCAACTCCGCTTCCTTGACCATCAACCACGACACATGCAATGATTTGCGGCTCAGTGCGTCCGCCACCACATTGGCCTTACCAGGGTGGTAGTTCAACCCAAAATCGTAGTCCTTCAAGAATTCCATGCACCGGCCCTGCGTCATGTTAAGCTCCTTCTGATCAAACAAGTACTTCAGACTCTTGTGATCCGAAAATACCTCAAACCTAACTCCATATAGATGGTGCCTCCATATCTTCAAGGCAAACACCACGGCCGCTAACTCCAGGTCATGGGTCGGGTAGTTAACTTCATGAGGCTTCAGTTGCCTAGAGGCGTACGCTACCACACTACGATTTTGCATCAGAACACAACCTAACCCTCTTCCAGAGACATCACAGTAAACCTCAAAGGCTCCCTTAGGGTCAGGCAGGACTAGTACAGGTGTAGAAGTCAACTTCGCCTTCAACTCTTGAAAACTTCTCTCACACTCTTCAGTCCACACAAAAGCAGCATTCTTCCTAGTGAGCTTAGTCAAAGGTAGGGATATATGAGAAAATCCCTTTATAAACCTCTGATAATACCCGGCTAAGCCGAGAAAACTCCGAGTCTCCGTCACCGTCGTCGGTCTCTCCCAGTTCATCACAGCTTCCACCTTGCTCGGATCTACGGATATCCCTCCCTTAGTCACGACGTGACCCAAGAACTTCACTTCTTCTAGCCAAAACTCACACTTCAACAGCTTCGCCTAGAGCTTCTTATCCCTCAAGATTCCCAACACAATCCGAAGATGCTCTTCGTGTTCCTCCTTCGTCTTTGAATAGATGAGGATGTCATCTATAAAGACCACCACAAACTTATCCAAATACGGCCTAAAGATCCTGTTCATATAATCCATAAACACAGCCGGGGCATTGGTCAATCCAAACGACATTACTCTAAACTCATAATGCCCATATCTAGTCCTAAAGGCCGTCTTGGGAATATCTTCCTCCTTTACTCTAATTTGATGGTACCCCGACCTTAGATCTATCTTTGAAAACACCACTGCTCCTCTGAGTTGATCCATCAAGTCGTCTATCCTTGGTAAGGGGTACTTGTTCTTCACTGTGACCTTGTTCAACTGCCGATAATCCACGCACAGCCTCATGCTTCCATCCTTCTTCCTGACAAACAGCACCGGGGCTCCCCAAGGTGAGACGCTTGGTCGCACAAACTTCTTCTCCAGCAACTCCTCCAATTGGGTCTTCAGCTCTTCCAACTCCAAAGGGGGCATTCGGTAGGGTGCGATAGATATTGGTCCAGTCCCTGGCACCAATTCTATGGAAAATTCTATCTCTCTCTCAGGGGGAAACTCCGGAATATCCTCAGGAAAGACTTCAGGGTACTCATTCGCCACAGGAATCTCCTCAATAGCTTGCTCTAGTTCAACCTCACTAGCCGATAGGAGAACGTATTCTTGATTCTCAGTCTTACAACAGTATAACACGATAGGTTTCAAGTTTAAACTAACAGGTTTAGAAGGTAAGGGAGGGAATACGATTGTTTTGGCAGCACAATCTAACATAACATGGTTGGCTGAGAGCCAATCCATGCCTAAGATTAGATCTAAACCAGACAGAGGAAGGCAGATTAAATCAGACTCATAAGTTCTACCCTCAATATGAATTTGACACTTCAAACAACACAGACAAGTTCTAACTGGTTTCCCAGTGGGAGTAGAAACAAGCAACATATAAGGTAGTTCAGAAACAGACAACCCCAATCTACTTACGCAATCATGAGAAATAAAAGAATGCGTAGCGCCAGAGTCATATAGTACAGTTAAGATGTTACCATTCACTTCGCACGTACCTCGAATGAGATCGCCAGACTCCGTGGTCTCTTCGGCATTCATGGTGAAGACCCTCCCTTGGCGTTGCGGTTTGGGGGCAGATGTGTCCTTGGTGCAGTTCTTGGCAAAATGGCCGGGCTGTCCACATCTGAAGCAAACGTTCTGTCCAGCGTAGCAAACCCCTTTGTGTTGCTTCCCACACTTAGGGCAAACGGAATTGGTCGCAGGCTTCGGGAGCTGGCTGGCGGGTCTTGGAGGATTGGCAGAGGATCTCTGTGGCTGTTTACCTCTAGAACCGTCGCCATGGTAAGGCTTCTTTTGTGGGGGCTGTCTCTGGTGTTGCCCTTGAGATGCCTGCCTTCTCTTATGGGCTTCCGATCTCTGGATAGCCAGCTTGCGATTGCAGTCCTCCACCACGCGACTCTTATTGACAAGGGCCGCATAGTTCCTAATCTCCAGCGGGGCCACTGATGCTAGGATGTCAGCCCTCAGACCTCCTTCGTACTTCATGCACTTCCAGTGCTCATCGGGGTTTCGCTGATATAGCGTGGAGAACTTACACAGCTCCTCAAACTTCGCTGTGTAATCAGCAACGCTCATACCTCCCTGGTAGAGCCTCAGGAACTCCATCTCCTTTGCGTTCCTTACCGACATCGGGAAATACTTCTCGTAGAAAGTTGTCTTGAAGACGTCCCAAGTGATTTCCCTTTGGTCGCTCTCCATCAAGCTCTTCGCCCCCTTCCACTGCACTGACATCCGCCTTCAAAGATATAGGTAGCAAAGGCTACCTTTTGGGTCTCCGAGCAAGTCAGCACTGAGTAGATCTTCTCGATCTCTTTAATCCACTCATCAGCTTCCTCAGGGTTGAAGGCCCCCTTGAAACTGGGCGGGTTAGCCTTGCGGAACTCCGCGAACTTCTGATATTCCGTACTTGCCCCATTTCCGCCGACGGACTCTTCAGACCTTCGATTTAGCTGATCCATCATGTGTTCAGCTGCCGTAGCTTGAGCTTGCATGGCATTCGCCATCTGTTGAAAGGTCCTCATGAAATCAGCGATGTTCATGTTGTCGCTGGGCTCAGTGGCGGTACGTCTGCGAGTTGCCATTAATTCCTGAACACACCAAAACAAAATACCGAGTTGATCAGGCCCAATATCAAGCATAAGCATGGCAGCAACTAAAGGCAATCTCACACGACGGTCATGCATTCTAAGTCCTACATCCTATCATACAGACAGGATTTCTTGCACGACTTAACATAGCGCACGTAGAATTATGCTTGGAAGCATAGTCAATCCAATCCTCAGGCTTTAACAGGATGAACTGCTCTGATACCATAATGTAACACCCTAATAAATCCATATTACGCTTAAGTCGTATTACGGCATTTTATTAGTTGTTACTTATGCTCGTGGAAAACTAAACTTCACTTAAAATTAAATTACGCGGAAAATACGGTAAAATTTTTTTTTGAAATATGTCGTTGCTTTTGAAAAGTAAAGCCTTGCGCGAGAAGTTAGCAGTAAACGAGCGTATCGCAGAGATTTCGATATAAATGGAAAGAACATGAGGTAAATCATAAAGTCATACATGCAAATCGTAACATCAATTACATAATATACTTAATCTCACAATATCCAAACAAATACATATAAAGGAAACTCATGGTCATGCCATGGCCCCAAATATCAAAAGTACACAAGTCTGATAAGATCCAATACAAAATGAAATACAAGAGTTAAGGAGCGCAAATCAAAATAAGCCCACGTAGATATATGCTGACTTCTCTGCCCCTGCCATGCCCTTCCATCGAACGGACTCAGGTCCTCGAATGCCTAGTCCCCCACGCTGCTCGGCCTCGGGGAACGCGAGGAGTGCGAATGATGCGGGGGTGCCTGCTAATCACCTCGATACGACGAATGCGACGGCCAGGAACATAGCTGCCCACCGAAGAACGTGCCTCGGAGGGATCCTCCTCAGATGCGACAGGCCGATACTCGGGGAGTGGCGGCGGCTGCCGCGACTAGGGGTGGCCGTCGAACTCACATCGACCACGGGAACCTCTGGCAGCGGCACAGGTTCGGCTACGGGTAGACCGGGAGACATAGGCTCCATCTCGATCTCGGGCAATGGCTCGGGCGGGAAATCCCAAGGACCCAACGGCTGTCCAAGGCGTGACGAAGATACGTCCACAGGGGCTGGCGGGATCTCTGGCTCCTCGTGCTCAAAAACTTGACCCGGATAGAAGTATGTGTGAACTATCGTGGTGGTCGTGGCCACGATAGCGTGGGAGTCCTCAACATAGGCCCACTCATGGTGGGGAGGCTCCATGCTCCATGACACGTGAGGCTCCATGAGTATCTAGTGACGAGACGGAAAAACAACTAGAATGAGAAATGAGATTTCTCAGTAGGACTCGACCCTGACACGCTGGTGTCATCATCCTCGTCCCAGCCACTTCGGTTATTAAATGAAAACTGTAGGCATACAATAGGTTCAATTATTTGATTTTCGAAAACGTTACTATCCGAAGTGGATCCCATTTTTAGTACTTATACTCGTTGTATTAACAACATCATGGCATACATGAAAGCTTATATGACTATTAATAACATACATAAACAGGTTGAGAGTTATATTCTTTACTTGGGTTGGACCGAAGTCCCTTTCTTTCATTAACTTGACTTATCTTAAGTCCTTTCTTTCCACCCACTAAACATAAGTGGTAATGAGCTCATACTGCGTGCCGCCGCCACCATAGAATTTCGGTACTTACACTAGCTGGGTCATGCCATGCCTCATGTAAGCCCTATCCCCTATACTCACACTAGCTGGGTCATGCCATGCCTCATGTGAGTCGTGGGTGAGGGGAACTTAAATTAGGTCACCTTCCCTTTTGAAGGATCACACTTTATCCAATCTTTTCTTATTAAACTTATGATGCAAAATATTTCTAAGTCCATAATTTCTACAAAATTTCGGCAGCATAACGGCTAGACCGCAGCTTCCCAAAATTTTTCCAAACAGAATACCAGTATCACAGCATCATATCATATCATCATATCATATCATCATTATCATGGCATCATAATCACATCATCATCACATCATGCTTGCAACATAAACATAGGCATACACTTAAGCAAAGTCTTATGAGCTTAGCTTAGTAAAGTAGGTGCAAGCTTTTACATTGGCTTTCGTTTTATTGATTCCTTCTTCTCAATTATTCTAACTTGACTTATATGATTTTCATATTTTAATTTGGAAGATTTATAGTTTAGGTTTTGCATTATAGTTTGATTAGAATCTTATGAACTTAATCTAGTACATTAACTACATTTACATTCGGTTTTTCGTTTTATTCGCTTCTTTTGTTAAGGATTAGGTGAGCTTAGTATTTTATTCTATCTAGTCCTCATTAAGTAAATTATGAAGTTTCATTACTTTAGGCTAAGGCCTTTTACCTTTTTAAGTCATTTATGCATAGTCTTACTTAAGGTTAAGTTTTGACAGTTTCACTTTTACCCTAGGTAGTAACTTTAAAAATTCACCATAATTTGGTATTTTATCATTTTAATGCGAAATTTTATATTCTTATAGGGTTCTGAGTCTAGTTTTTAACAAAAGAAGTCCCACTCAAAAATTCGTTGTCTAACTCCAGTTATGCATATTTTATTCTGACTGTTCAGTTTCTAAGTTCACTCCCGGTACAGTGGATTATTACCTCTCATTATAATTTCTCAGAAGGAATTTGAGAAAACTGTTTTATGGGTTTTTTCCTCTATGTCTTAGCTTTCATTTAAACTTGGTCTCACTCAAAAATCATTTTTGTAGCTCGAGTTATACACATTTTAGTGTAGACTTCCCAGACAGGAATCAACCCGAGAACAGTCCACTTTGAAAAATCATATCTCGCTCATTTTTACTCCGAATCTTATGTATTTTATATGTATGGAAAGCTCTCTGAGTCTATTTTCATATAAAATTGGTTCCACTAATTTCTGAGTTTTCTGGAAAAAGTTATACCGTTCGATTTACAGACTGCCAGAAAAATCCAGATTTCACGTTTTGATTTTTCTCATGTTTTCTCCAAAACACTCAACGTCACTTTCAAGAAACCATTCTCAAGTTATAAAACACTCATATACCATGAAAGATTAGTGAAAAACTAACATGTTGGAGTTCAAAAATATTGAGTTCAGCCATGCATCACACCAAACCGAAAACATGTTTTCAACAAACAACCATACAAGCAACAACATCTCATTTTATGACAAGAATGGCTATGATGCCCATAATCAATCTTTAAAATCACCTAGCTATGGAGAGCATAGGAGTTCTAAAGCTTGAAAAACAAGGGAGAAAAAGAGTTTAGAGCCACTGCCAAGAAGCTTTCTTTGAAGGAACTTGCGATGGAAGAAGGTGATGGTGGTGGTATCCCTCCTCTTGGATCTTGAAAGAGGCTTGATATATGATTGTCTTTGATTCTCCAAGAGCAAGAAATGGTGGCTCTTGAAGAGTTTGTGAGTGGGATGAGGAGAGGAAAGGATGAGAGAAGTGGAAGGATTCTAGAGAGAAGTTGGAGAGTTTAGATAGAAGGAGGAGAATTTTGAAATTGAGGAGAGAGAAGAGAGCTTTGTGTGTGTGTATTTAGGAGAGTGAAAGAATGAAAATGAGGAGAGAGGAGGGGCTGAAGGTGGCGAGTTTGAGGGGGAAAGAGATGATGTGACTTTACTTCTTACAACAAGCAAGAGAGTGGAAAAACCTTGGGGCAAAAGGGTGAGTTGTTTTTCCTTGAGTCTTGGAGGCATTCTAATGTCCACTTTATGCTTTTCTCTAGGGGTTAAAGGGGAGTACCCCTCTTAGGATTTGGTTGCTTGTCTAAGACTCATCCAAGTGTCAAGATCTAATGGTGGATGACAAGGATCCTAGTCATGGCTTTTGATCTAATGGTGTAGGATCAAAGAGGTTGAATGAAGGGTGAGATGTTGCTCCTCCTTGGTATGTCTTTTTAGGGCATATGCATGGAAGAACTTTTATCTCTAAATGTTATTAGAATTATTTAAATGTAACTTAACTTAATTGGCTTAATTACCCATGAGTTAACTCTTGTCAATTACACTTTTTATGATGTCTTGCATTACGATTAAGCATATGCTTAATTTGGGGTTTAATTTTCAAGAGTTGTCTTAAGTGTCTTAATCATTATAAACTTAATTAGTAAGGTTAGGTTGTCTTACTTTTGTTTTGGCACCTTCGAGTAATTAAGGATTAGACGATTAAGGTTTTATTAAAATGCTTAAGACATTATGATTGAATTGTTGGCTAGACTTAATTTACTAAGCTCTTGCTCTCGGAATTAATCGATTAGTTCTCAATTAATCGCTAATCCCTCCAATTAGCCGGGAACACCGAGCTAATTAGCTTAGGTAGAAATGGGGATGTTACAACACTTGCCTACCAACTCCGCAATATCCCTCTTCAATCCTGGCCACCAGAATATCTTCTTAACGTCTTGATACATCTTTGTCACACTAGGGTGTATGGTGAAATGGCTCTTATGGGCCTCCTCCAAAATCCTTCTTCAGAGGTCACCACTTGCCGACACATAGACTCTTCCTTCAATTTCCATAGTCCATCTGCACCTTGCGCAAAACCCTTCAACCTTCCTTCTTTCACCAACATTAGGGTTTTCAAGAACTCCTCTTCCTCGCCTTGGGCTTGAGCAATTTGTCCCTTGAAATTGCTCATCACCCTAAGCTGATTCAATCTTAAACTATGGGGGGTCCTCGTAACTCCAAGGTTAAGGTCTCTAAAGCTCCTTACTAGCTCACCCTCCTTGAACATCATCCATGACGCATGCAATGATTTCCGACTTAATGTGTCAGCCACCACATTGGCTTTCCCAAGATGATAGTTCAACCCAAAATCATAATCCTTCAGAAACTCCATCCACCTCCTTTGCCTCATATTCAGCTCCTTTTGATCACAGAGATACTTCAATCTCTTATGATCTGAGAACACCTCGAACCTCGCACCATATAGATAATGCCTCGATATCTTTAGGGCAAACACTATGGCCGCTAATTCCAAGTCATGCGTTGGGTAGTTCACTTCGTGAGGCTTCAACTGTCTAGAGGCATAAGCCACCACATTCCTATTCTGCATCAAAACACAATCTAAACCTCTCCCAAAGGCATCATAGTAAACCTCAAATGGTCCACTAGGGTTTGGCAAAACTAGTACTGGGGTTGAGGTTAACTTACTTTTTAGCTCCTGAAAGCTCTTCTCACAGTCCATCGTCCACACAAATGGGGCATCCTTCCTCGTCAACTTGGTTAAGGGTAGAGATATCTGGGAGAACCCTTTTATAAATCAGCGGTAGTAACCGGCTAAACCCAAGAAACTCCTTATCTCAGTCACTGAGGTTGGCCTCTCCCAATTCATCATAGCCTCAATCTTATTTTGATCCATAGCAATACCCTATTGTGACACCACGTGCCCTAAGAACTTTACTTCCTCCATCCAGAATTCACACTTAGATAACTTGGCATAAAGCTTCCTTTCTCTCAAGATCCTTAACACAACCTTCAAATGTTCTTCATGTTCCTCCTTTGTTCTCGAATAGATGAGAATATCATCTATGAAAGCAGCTACAAACTTGTCCAAATAGGGCCTAAAGATCCTGTTCATATAATCCATGAAAATAGCAGGGGTATTAGTCAATCCAAACGACATCACCGTAAACTCATAATGCCCATACCTTGTTCTAAAAGCCGTCTTGGCTATATCATCCTCCTTTACCCTTATTTGATGATATCCAGATCTCAGATCAATTTTAGAGAATATAGCTGCACCTTGTAGTTGGTCCATGAGGTCATCTATCTTAGGCAAGGGATACTTGTTCTTGACAGTCACCTTTTTTAATTGCCTATAATCCACACAGAGCCTCATACTGCCATCCTTCTTTTTCACAAATAACATTAGGGCACCCCAAGGTGAGGCGCTAGGTCTTACAAACTTCTTTCTCAACAATTCTTCCAATTGTCCATTCAACTTCAACAATCCAGTAGCGACATCTTATAGGGTGCTATAGAGGTTGGCCCCGTACCCGGCACCAACTCTATAGAAAACTCGATTTCTCTTTCTGGGGGAAACTCAAGTATGTCATCAGGAAATACATCCGGGTATTCCCTAACTATGGGGATCTCATCCAATACCTGCTCGAGTTCCACTTCACTTGCCATAAAGAGAACATATCCCTGATCACTAAACTCACTACTTCCTACCTTGACAGAGTTCAAAAACAAACTAGCAGGTTCCACGGGCTTAATAGGTATAGGGGGAAGAACAACAGATTTTTCAGAGCAATTTATCATAGTATGGTTAGCCGAAAGCCAATCCATGCCTAGAATCAAATCCAAACTAGACAAAGGCAAACAAACCAAATTTGCTACGAAAGACCTACCATCAATTTGGAATTGACAACTCAAGCAACAATGACAAGTCTTAACTGGTTTCCCAGAAAGAGTAGAAACGATTAACATACAAGGCAATTTAGACACAGACAATCCTAACCTATCTACACAATCATGAGAAATAAAGGAGTGTGTAGCTCCAGAATCATACAGCACAGTTAAGGTCCTACCATTGACCTCGCACTTACCTTGGATTAGATTGTCAGACCGAGTGGCCTCCTCAGTATTAAAGGCAAAGACCCTTCCTTGGTGTTAGGTCTTGTTAGCAGGGGACAACAGCTTGACAGTGCAGTCTTTAGCCATATGCCCAGGCCTTCTGCATTGAAAACACGTGTTCTGGCCAGCTAAACAAGGGCGTCCTCCATGATGTTTGCCACACTTAGGGCAAGCTTGACCATTCGCCGGCTTAGTTGGATTCCCAATAGGCTTCTGGATGCTTTCCTTTGAAACCTCCACCTTGAAATGGTTTCCTCGGGGGTTGGGGCTTAAACTTCTACCTTTGCGGTGCCAACTTCTTCTTATAGGCTTTGGACCTTGCCACCGACAGCTTGTGGTTGCAATCCTCCACCAAACGGCACTTGTTGACGAGTGCAGCATAGTCACGGATCTCTATTGGTCCTACAGATGCCAGTATTTCCTCAAACAATCCCCCTTCAAACTTCGCACATTTCCAATGTTCATCCGGGTTCCCTTGACAAATTGTCGAGAACTTGCACAACTCCTTGAACTTAGCAGTATACTCAGCAATATTCATGGTCCCTTGTCGCAGACTCATGAACTCCAACTCTTTCGTATTCCTCACGGGTGCGGGAAAATACTTCTCATAAAAGTGCGTCTTGAAAATCTCCCGGTGATGTGGTTTGGGCTCCTTCCAATAGCCTCTTTACGCCTACCCACCCGAACTTAGCATCAGCTTCCAACATATAGGTAGCAAAGGCTACCTTCTACTCCTCGGTGTAAGCCAATACCATGAAAATCTTCACAATGGCCTTGATCCACTCATCAGCTCGATCGGGGTTGTACGTCCTTCTGAAGCTCGGCGGATTTGCCTTCCTAAACTTAGCACACTTGAGGTACTCAAGATCTACCTTAGCTCCTTCATTGTGCCCTTTGGGATTCTCCTCATCCCTTTGCTTTATTCGCTCCATCATACGATGGGCAGCAGCAGCTTGCTCCCTCATAACAGCAGCCATTTCATGGAGCATCCCCATGACTTCCTCGGGGCCTTCCAACTTGTTACGGGGCCTACCATGTCTTCCTGAAGCCATTAGTTCCTGGTACACAAGATAGAAAACATTGAGTTGATCAGGCTCAACATTTATGTTGAGTGAACCAGCAACTAACCACATCAACTAACCACATTCAAAATAGACGATCATGCACATCTAATTCCTACGTCTCATCATATAGATGAGACTTAAAGCATGACTTAACAAAAACGTATACCTAGAAGCATAGTCAGTCCATCCCCAGGCTCTTCAAGGACGAACTGCTCTAATACCAAAATGTAACACCCTAATAGTTCCATTCTCTACTTAAGTCATATTATGGAATTACTAGTTGTTACTTTTGTTCGCGGAACTAACATTACCTTTTAGAATTTACTTTTTAACGAAAATAGGGGTAATTTTTTTTTTGAATAAACAAGTAAACCATTTTTGAAATCGAGAGCCATGAGCGCATCGTGAACGTGTAAAACAAACATCGCTATCTCATCATACATCACATTTAACATACATAGAAACCATCAGAATAATCATAATCTTAGATAAAGATAACATTCATTCCATGGCCATCCATAATAATATGATAATAGTCATACCACAGTCATACATCAGATAATAATGGGTTCGATATCTACCGTCAGCCCTACACAAGAAACCTACCAAATATATAATAAAAGGAAATACATCAGAAAATCCTACTACCCAAGCATGCCATACAATAGAATGATAACCCTATAACTACGACCAAAAGGGGCTATCCTCGTGCTTGGCTCTGCATGCAGTCGTCACATCAAGCATCTGGCGGGAGGAAACCGTTCCCATATCCATTAGGAAAAGCACCACCACGTCCCCTTCCTCGAGCACGTCCTCACCCACAGGGCACAGCGCAGGTATGAATGAACCCACGCCCATAAATCGGGGGTGAAGCTGGGCCAGCAGATGAAGCAGAAAAATCAGAAGATAGACGAATCACCAAAGGCTAGGACGAACCTGAACGATGAGATCCCCCAGAATGAGTCGGATAGAAAGGCTCAGACGAATCGGTCTTCACATGGTAGCTCGGATAAGACGGCCCCGAAGGATCGGAATCTAGTGAAACAGTCGGAGTCAAACGGGTATCCGAGTCAGCTTCATCATCATCAGTGGGGTATCTCGGTGGCTGAAAGTAGGGGCGGATGTCATCCATAGTAACCTCGCCAAATGGCTGATGTGGTCAGAAAAATAGGCTCATCACGGGAGTCTGAAACTAGCGATCGTAGAAGATGTAGACCCTCATTATTGCGCTTGCCGACAGCACAGAGGCGTTCAGCACCGGGTCAAAGCGCCAACGCCACACCAGGAACTCAATGTAGATCACCACCATGCCCGACATTGACATCCTCTGAAGACGACACGAAAAATGTAGGAATGAGAAATACTAAATTTCTCAATTGGATCGCGACTAGACAAACACAGTGTCATCGTCATCATCCCAGCCACTTCGGGTTTAATTATAAAAATAGTGGATAGGTATCGGTTCAATTTTAATAGTTTTAGAAAACGTAATTCCCGAAGCAGGTTACTTTTAACTTTATCATCATATCCATAGTGTCATACATAGGCATATGTGCTAATATACATAACATACATTCATAATGCACATAAGGAATATAATAACATACATGGCTATGCAACTCATCAACTTGACCATGGTTCTACTTTGACTTTCGTTTTTAGCACGTGCTTAACATTCTTTTACTTTTCCTTTGAAATAGACTACTTTTGGACATGAGCTCATTCCGTGACCATCGTCATGCAGTACTAACCAAATCAGACTAAGCCGATACTGGTGACCTCTAAGTTGGAAGGTCCTCTATGTTACCCTTGCCTCTCTCATAGAGGTTCCTTGTGGATCGCCATCTCTCTCTTCCCGGAAGTGATCGAGGGGTCATGTTCCATTCTTTCATTTCTTATCATTATAATTTACATGCATAATACCTCTTTGACTAGACCCATGCAATGATATGACTAAGTCTATAATTTTGACGGAAATCCGGTAGCATAACGGCTAAACTGGAGCTTCCCTAAAATGCCAATCATCAACTTTCAACCAATAGTTTATCATATCTATATCATATCATTATACTCATCATTCAATCATGAGATAAAGCTAAATCAAACTCATCATTCATCATGCCATATGGCATCACACATTCATACCCTAAAGGGGTTTATAGTTGCATAATTCTTTGTGAAGAACATTATGAATCATCATATGATTTCTCATGGTTACCCATGAGAGAATCACATAGTTAAGATATGTGTATGTGGTCTTTTAGTTACTTAGCTCTCATATGAAATTATTCTTCACTTGAGTTCATGTCTTATGGAACACTTGTTCAAATTAATTAAGTTAAATGATTGTTTCCTTTCCTTGAGATAGTGCACTTAGTGATTCCTAGGTTCATAGTATGCTCAGAGGCCCTAATCATACTTCTGTTCCCAAGGATTTCGAGATCTCTCTAATCCTTGGGTCATGACGACGTATAACCACATCATGAACCTAACAACACCATGTTGACTAAACACCAAGGGTGATTTTTAACTTAATCAAGTTACAAAGCTTCAAGCTTTTATCTTAAAGATTAGATCTTTATGAAATAATGGTTCAACTTACTAGCTTTTAATTAAAAAGTCTTATTCTTTATGAAAGTTGACTCATTTAATATTCTAAGACCATTAAGGTCTCAACTTTATGACTTAAAGTTGTCTCTACATTAAAAAGATTCCTACTTTATCAAATAGTGATATGAACAATGACTTTAAGGTTAAAAAGTCTTAATCTTTATAAAAGCTAACACCTTTTAGCGTTGTTTTGGTTCAAGATCGAAACTTTATGAATGAAATGTTATAAAACAACACTTTTATGACTTAAAGGTCTCATTCTTGATTAAAGTTTGAAACTTTGTGAAAGGTCTACTCTTTAAGGTTTGATTTCTCAGACATAAAGTGACAAGATATCATTTTCTAACTCAAAAAGGCTTATTATGCCAAAAAGCTTAGACTTTTACATGTATTCTTGTCTTCAAAACAAAACAAAAGAAGGCTTTATGATGGCACTAAAACTTGCGCCACTTTTTGTGTGTCAAGAACCAAACTTTTTAAAGTTTAAAGCTTTTAGGATGTTCATAGTCTTATCAAACCATGAAAAACATAAAAAGATAAGGCTTTTCCAATCATTAACTCATCATAAGAAAAGAAAGAACTTCAAACAAGATACCATCAGGAACACTTAACAATAAGAACATATTTTCCAAAAGTAGAAACTAAAGAACACTTGAAGAACATCAAGAACATATTTTTCTAAAATTTTCTAAAATTAGAAACTTAAGAACACTTGAAGAACATCAAGATCATATTTAACCAAAAATAGAAACTTTTGCTTATGAGGAGCATGAAAGATTTCCTCAAGTTTTTATTCAAAGATCTTGGTCATTAAGAGAACTAAGCTTCAAGCTTTCTTAAGTAAACAAAGCAAAAAGATGAAGATCACTACCTAAGCTTGGAAAATGGTGTCTTTGAGGAAGGAGAAGAAGATGAAGAAGACTCCTCCTTGGTTGATGATAGTGGCAGTTTTGAATGAACAAGGAGAGAACTCTCGAGTTCTCTTGAAAATAAGTCTTGTAGTGTTTAGATCTTGTCTCCAAAGACCAAAAGATTTGATCTTTGAAGGGCTTAGTGCGGAAGGTTTGGTTATGGAGATGGAGAATGATAAAGAAAATAAAGAAGAAGAAGAAGAGGAAATATAGAGAGAGGTTGGAGAGTTTGAGAACTTTAGAGAGAGAATGAGAAGTTGAAAATGAAGTGAATGTGTAGGGTGGAGGGAGATATTTTTGCTTCATTTTGCGTTAATTAAGGTTTAGGGTGACAAATTGGATGACGGGGGAACAAAGCATATACAAACTCTTACATAAAGCACTCTTGTCTTATGCTTTATGCTTTTATGAAATCACTCTTTACTTTATTCTCTAGTTGACTAAATTTGAATTTAATCATGTGATTAAGTGCTCATACAACTTAATTAAGATGATTAAGCAAGGATTAGTATTTAACACACAAGAACATGATTAACAAAAATTAATCTTGCGATTAAGCTTAATTAACCTTAATTAAACTCGATTAAGCTAATTAACGGTGACTAGTGATTAATTAAGCTATCAAGAGTCTGACTTGCTTAATTAGAGATTATCTAATCTCGATTAAGCATTCTCTTGACTTTTCTCATCAGAGCTAACTCATAAACCCTTTGTTCACCCCTTAATTAAGCCGTAATCTCATAATTTCTCATTAAGTGCCTAATTACTCTAGGTTACTGAGGTAATTTAGCATGACACAAAATTGAGGATGTTACAAATCTAACCATATAAATTATAAATCCATTGGATTTGAAATGAAATAGTTGTGATTTTTAGAAGTAGGCTATTTACTATCTATCCTAGCTAGAGTGTGGTGTAAAGGGCATAACTTGCCCTATATGCCTTCAATTTTAGTGCAACCAATTTTTTCATAAAGTTAAAGTGATATTGTAGAATAGCAGATAATGATATTGTCAGATATGAATTGTTAAGGACAATAACTTGAAAATATAAACATAGCAAAAATGTGTTCCTAAAAATGCAAAGTATGAAATACTCATGTGAGTTTTATGCAGCAATCGTGATTTAAAAAAAAAAATTAGCATTAGTCCTTACTCCAAAATAGAATATAAACTTTAATCCTAACTCCCCCTAAGAAGGTGCTCCCTCTTAGCATAAGCTTTTCTTCAATCTTCTTCCCTTTTGACATCATAAAAAAAAAAAAAAAAGATGTGGGATTATAGAAGAACCATCATTGATTGCCTTTTCTTTTCTGAAGAGCCTTTAGAATTTACAATATGAGTTGTTCCATTTTGTCCATTCTTCTCTCTAAAGCTAGTTGATGAGCCTAAAGTTCAGTTTGATTAGCCATGATTGTGTGTTAGTTAGCTAGCATTAAATCTATCTAGACTTCAGCATCTACATTTGAAAGGGCTCTAGAAGGTAGTTTCTCAGTGTTTTGGCTGTGACTAGCTGAGGATAGTTAGGGTTCAGAGACACCAAGAGTAGCTGCCTATTAAATTTTGGAGTGGAGGTCAGCAATAGCAGTGTTTGTGCAATGACAGGGGTAGCAGGAATCTCTTAGGAGGTAGTGATAGTGGCTAGATAGGCCATTGGAGTGCTTAATAGTGCAACCTCAGATTCCAAAATAGCAACTTCATTTCTAGTTTCTATCACCAGAACAAGTGTCCTACTTGGCTTCGTTTTCTCTGGTGCAGTCTCAGCCCTATGAACTAATGATCCTTCTTAAATCAAAGGAATCAATATTAAGCTTGAAGGTTATGCAACAGGCTGTTCTAATCTCCTTTTTGGTTCCTCAAAAGGTAAGACAACCCTTCTCATCTTAGAAAGTGGATCTACTTCTTCAATGACCATATATTTGTGGTCCACCTCCAGAGAAGTAGATGAGTTTCTAGTACCTCCAGCTAAAACACCAACTCAGCTGCTTTATCTTTCTGTTTCTACACCCATGCTTCTGATCTCATCCTGTTCTATGCAACTTCAAGTAATGCCCTTCTAACAGGAGAAGGAGTAGATTCTCTAGATGGTTGCACAGGAGTTTTCTTCAAGGGTTTCTTCCTCCTTCCTCTTGATCTCAGGTTCTTCAACTTTGTTTGACGCTTCTGCTTGAGCTTATTTTTGATATTCTTCTTGAGGAGTTTGTTCCTGATCACAATCCCTCTTTCTTTGGCTCTAGAGGGTCTTTGTGCAGATTTTGCTAGTGCAACAACATTCGTTGGCTTGGCAGCGATGGCAGATGTTTCATATTCTGCATTAGAGGAGGAGCAGGTTTTTTCAACAACCATTAACAACCTTTTCTTGCCGACTCTCCTTTCTTCAAAGACTGGGGAAAAACTTCTCTCTTGTTTTTTCTTCTTCCGCAATTCTTCAAAAGGTTTGGATTTAACCTTACAGAGAAGAGCTTGCTTTTTCTTTGGGTTCTTCTTTTTTTCTTCTTCTCTTCCTTCTCAAGACCTTGAGTTTTCAGGCCCATGGTAATGAAGGCCTTCATGGAAGTAGTAAGATGTTTCTTATCCTTTCTATTTCCTTCTACAGGAAGTTGTGTTCTCATGAAGACATAAGTGAGGAGCATGCCATAATGCAGAGCAGCATGACTTCTTCTTGCAACATCAATAGCTGAGAGAATATAGTCCAAAATCAACCTTATCAAGTTTATCCTTCTCTTGGTCATGAGGCAAAACATGAACATATGGTCTAACTTAGTCATGACATTAGTGTTACCCATTCTGGGAAGCACTGTGTATTAGACTATAGAGTAAACAACCCTAACATTTGAAAGTTGAGAGGAAATGCAAATATCTTACTTGCATGTCTCTTTTACCTATAAGAAATTTAGAGATTTCCTCTTTGGTGGCTCCAAGTTGTTTCCACTATTTGACACCACCTCTACACAGGACACCTTTTATTGGGTGTGTTGGTGATATGGACAAGATCAGAAGCAAGCACTTAGTTCTCAAAGCTTCCAATGATGCTCCTTAATAATGTGTTGTCTTTATTAACTGGTATGAGAATACTATAGAAAGCAGCAACCAACCCAGTGTAAACGTCCTCTGAAATCCTTAGAAAATTGTTCCACCTTTGGAACTCCAAAAACTTGCATAATCTGAGGAAGGGAAGAGGAGTTTTCCAAGTCAAAACTCCTTCTAAAGGCAATGGGCCAGCTGAAGAAGTTCCTATGAAAATTTCTTTGCATTTCCTCATCATCAAACATGTAAGGAACACTATAATCTCCCTTTTTTTTTGTCATGTTGATTTTGAAATGGTAGAAGGTTAAGAGAAGGAAGGTAATGTGTATAGGCTAAGTGTATAGAAAGAAGTGTGAAGGTAGAAGATTTTGAATGAAAAAGATGAACAGTGGAAGGTTTCTTGTAACTTGGGAAGTAAAAGGGTTATATGAAAAGATGATTTGATAGATGACAATGAATGATACTAACTGATGGTTAAAGGAATATGAAGGGTTTCCAAAAAGAAAATAGCATTGTTTAAGACTTTTGGTTTTCCCGCTCTATTCGATTGTAAGAACATGGCAAAATGGGAGGTTATCATTTTGGCACACGTTCCCAAGTCGTTACAACTTTTACACGACTTTGTTCTAATCTGAGATACAATGTATCCTTCTGATTAAATGCAGCATGCTGAACCCATAAGTCTCATCCATTTCCTGAATTGAACATTTTGATTCCTTCTTGTTGAACTAATTCTGATCCCATCTTTCTCAACTGAAATAGTATACCTTTCATTTTCAAAGAAGTAATCATCCTCTCTTGAACCATCTTTCTAAACCAGCTTTTAGTTCTTCTTGATAAGATCTTTTTGAAGTATACTTGCTTGCTCTTTCTGAACAACCTTTGGTATATGGCCTTTGAGAATCTTTTTCCAGAAAGGAATTCTAGTAAGGAGCAACAATCTCAGCTTTAAAGCTTAGCTCATAAGGGAAAGTTCCAATGCAATATGAATGCATGTTTATAAGCTAGTCATGCTCAAAAGGCTTTTTATGTGACAGAAATGATCTACAGCTAAGGGTTTTATAAAGATGTCAAAAAATCTGACCTTCTGTGTTAATAAACCTTAGCTCAATATCTCATTTTTAAACATGATCTCTTATAAAATCATGTTTGATATCTATATGCTTAGATCTAGAATGCTGAATGGGATTTTTAGTGAGATTGATTGAACTAGTGTTATCACACAAGATAGGGATTTTGGTATACCTCAGATTGAAATCTTCTAGTTGATGTTTAATCCATAGAATCTAAGTACTGCAGTTAACCACAGACACATATTCAACTTCAACAATTGAAAGAGCAATCGTGTTCTGCTTCTTGCTTGACTAAGTTATTAGTGATTTTCCAAGAAAACAATAGTAGCCACATGTGCTTTTCCTTTCAACTCTGTCTCTAGCAAAATCACCATCACAGTAACCTGCAATATCATAAGCTATACCTTTCTTGTACCAAAGACCAAGAATAGTAGTACCTGCTAAATATCTCAAAATTCTTTTAATAGCATTTAAGTGTGATTGTTTTGGATTGGATTGGAATCTAGCACAAATCCCCACACTTAATTATAGATTAGGCCTACTAGCTATAGAATAGAATCGAGAGCCAATCATACCTCTATAAAGTTTCTCAGAAACTTTCTCACCATTTTCATTAGCTTCTAGAACTTGAGAAGGATGCATGGGAGTAATGATGCTCTTGGCTTTGTCCATATGAAATCTTTTGAGCAGATCCTTAGCATATTTCTCTTGATGAATGAGGATTCTATCCTTTTGTTGCTTGATTTGTAGCCCCAGGAAGAATTTTAGTTCACCCATCATGATCATCTCAAATTCTCTCTGCATAAGCTCAAACAAATTCTTGCACAAATTCTGATTAGTTGCTCTAAATACTATATCATAAACATAAATTTGAATAATTAAAAGATCATTTTTCTCATGTAGTGTAAATAAGGTAGTATCAACCTTTCCTCTTTCAAAGCCATTTTCGGGAAGAAAAGAGCTAAGTTTTCACATCAAGCTCTAGGTGCTTGTTTTAATCCATATAAAGCTTTTGACAGTTTAAAAACATGATGAGGAAGGTTTTCATTTTCAAAACCAAGAGGTTGTTTAACATAAACTTCCTCAAATATGAAGCCATTTAAGGAAGCAGATTTTACATCCATTTAAAATAAAACAAACCCTTTATAAGCAGCATAAGCAAGTAGCATTCTGATAGCTTCCAGTCTAACTATAAGAGCAAATGTCTCATCATAATCAATGCCTTCTTGTTGGTTGTATCCTTGAGTCACTAGTCTTGCTTTGTTTCTGATTACTTTCCCATAATCATCAAGTTTGTTTTTGAGCACCCATTTTGTTCCAATGGTAGATTATCCTTTTCGTAATAGGACTAAAGTCCAGACTTTACCTTTCTCAAACTGATTTAGTTCCTCTTTCATTGCTTCGACTCAACTTTGATCTTGTAAAGCTTCATCTACACTTTTAGATAACTCAATGTGAGATTACTCACACCATATATATATTATCCCAAGTAACCCAAAGTACCCGAATTAATGGCCAGATACCTTGAATTAATCTTCAAGGGTCTTATATTGTCCATAGGCATAACAAATCTAGGGAAATAATCCTTTAGAGACTAGATAGACCTGCTAGGGGAATAATAAGAGCATATGGCCAAAGTTGAGCCATACTGGCACCTTGGATGCATGAGCAAGGGCCATCCAAAGTTCAGGCTTAAGTGAATTTGAATCTTGTATCATATCCACCAATAAAATTTAAGCTACCAACTTATGAAGGACAAGCTTGTTCTTTCCTATTTTAGCCTTCAAAATTTCGGCCACTTCCCCCCATTTTCTCCATCTCCATTTTCTTCTCATCACCACCATAGCTATGAGCTTCAAGCTCATAGTTGATGACCTTCTTAGCCTCCAAACACCTTGCTCTGTTGTGAAAATCAATCTTCATGTCCTTCTCTATAAAACCCCTTAATCAATTTGAAGATCACCTTGGAGCTTCTTCATCCACATCATAGCTGCTACCACCTTGGAGTTTGAAGGTAAGGAATTGTCTTTGGTTCACTTGCTGGCTTAACTTCAAGAATCTTGAGGTGCTCAACTCTATAGTCTTGTTTGTGTTTTTGAGATGCATGGTTGATGTGTTATCCTTTGTACCATCCATGGGGTGTGCTTGCATGATGGTGTTATGGTTCTTTTCTAGTGATTTGAGGTAGGAAAACCTAGTTGGGTGGAAGATTTGATCAAAAGAATAAGATAGAACTAAAATAGAAAAAGATGGTAAAGAAACCCTAAGGTGATGTCCATACAGCATAACTCAACCTATACAAGTAAAATTCGAGTGAAAATAATTTTAGACAAAACTAGACTTAACATCCATTGGATTTAAAATGAAATAGTTATGAATTTTTTAATTTCGTAGTTAGAAATATAACTTAAAATATAATACGTAGGGGATCATGTCATATAACTTAAAATTAAGTGAAACTAATTTTATTAGAAATATAATACGTAGGGGATCATGTCATAGAAATTTCAGAATTTGATCATGAGTGACTTTTTGCCAGTAATTCCTTGAACTTGACCTATGTTTTACTCAAGTTGAAATAGGGCTGCCCACTTGAGGAGCTCATAACTTGAGCTCTAGGTACCCAATTAGAGTGAAACTTTGAGTATTGAAAGAGGATCCAAATAGATAGATTTTGATAAAAATTTTGGATAAAAGTGTTGAAAGATGGAATTTTAGTGATTTTCTAAATTTAAGTGTATGAGTCTATCCTGAAACAAGGTAGTCTTGGGTAAAACTTTCATAACTTATGTTATACACCTCAAAATTTAATGAAACAAAATAGGTTTAAAATTAGACAAATAGGATACAATCTATCAAATTTCTAGCTTAAAATGAATTAAAATGGAATTTTGGTGAAATTTAGAAGAATAGCCTAGATTACAGGAAACTAAGATAATTTGACAGCTTCAAAGTTTAAAAACTCCATAGACTAGAAAGAGCCAAAGGACTGAATGACATATGGAAATTATTACCAAAATTGATATATTAATATGATGATTTTAACTATCGAGACTAGCTGGCTGAAATTATACTATATGTATATTGGGAAGCCTTATATTTTAGCTATTATGCTGTAGAATTTTTGGCAAAATTATATGAATGCTATGATTATGTATATTGTACATGAAAATCATGCATGCAAAGATGTTTGAAAGTAAGATATGAATCATATGCATAAGTGCATATTCATGCATGGTTATATACAAGAAAGAAAATAAGGATAACAAAAACTTGCAAAGGGACATACTGAGCCTCTGCCTCATAGTGGGCCAGGGCTGCACTATCTAAGAGAATCACTTGGGCTAGTCCCTGACCAGATTTAAGGGGGATAGACCAATGTACAGGTCAAGGAAAGTAAACCTAGCACTCATGTATGAGAACAAACTCGATTTTGAGAAGTAAACTATTATCCAAAGATAAGAGAGGCTATTCATCTCCAGGGGACCAAGTGCAGATGATGAAGTGCGAGTTAAAGAAAAATGATAAGAAAGTCAAGTGCACTTGCATAAGTCAAGTATGTGCATCAGCATATGTATATTTAAGTATCTTAGCATGTTGCAATGCCATTATAATTGTAGTTGAAATTTTATCTTGTTACTGTTATTATGCTTGTCGAGAAATATGCTAAGTGATTATTAAAAGTAATCTGCTTCGAGAAATATGTTTTCAAACTTAAAATTGGACTAGTGCCTATGTGTATATGACCATGTTTTCATAAGAAACCGAAATGGCTGGAATGTTTACGAGACACCTCGGTTGCTTAGAGGATTGAGTATGACTACTAAGAACTTTAAGTTCTCACTACCTGTATGTATGCTCCATAAATATTCCAGTACCAAGAATAGGTGTCAAGTTTGTAGTATAGTTTGGGAATTTCTACGGACTAGGAACACGAACTTAACCATAATACCTGGACACCAACTTGAGCATCAAGGCTTAAACTGAAGTGAAGAGTGCAGGACAAGATATGTTTTGTGTATACTATTAGTTAAGTTTACTTTCAAATTGTATTTTGAATCATATAAATATCAGATACTTGGAAAATGTAAGACTTTATTTAGTAATAAAGTATAATATTTCAAAGGCTATTTATTATGTTATTCTTATTTAAAAGTTTTCTGCAGCTATAGTAATAGCCTTTAAATATGAACCCAGGACTTGAGCATAGCCTATGTATTTGGATGGTGTTACAAGTATCCCTTACTTAGGATAGATGATCTCATAGACCAACTACATGGAGCAGCTGTATTCTCAAAGATTGATCTTAGATTCGGGTACTATAAGATAAGGGTGAAGGAGAAGGATATACCTATGACAGACTTTAGGACAAGGTATGGGCATTATGAGTTTATGGTGATGTCTTTCAGATTGACAAATGCCCCCGCAATCTTCATAGATTACATGAATAGGATTTTTACACCCTACCTGGACAAGTTTGAAGTTGTTTTGATAGATGATGTTCTCGTCTACTTGAGAACGAAGAATGAATATGAAAAGCATTTGAAGATTTTGTTAGGAATTTTAAAGGAAGAGAAGCTTTATGCCAAGCTATTGAAGTGCAAATTTTGCATAAAAGAAATAAAGTTCTTAGGGCATGTGGTGTTACAAAGAGTTTATTGGGTTTAGCCAGTTATGGCTATAGGTTTATAAAAGAATTTTCCTAGATATCCCTACCCTTAACTAAGTTGACAAGAAAGAATGTCCTTTTTGTGTGGACTACTGTGTATAAGAAGAGTTTCCAAGAGTTAAAGGAGAAGCTGACTTCAACCTTGGTGTTAATGTTTGCTTGACCCAGGTGGAACATTTAACGTTTACTATGATGTCTCTAGGAGAGGCTTAGGTTGAGTCTTGATGTAAGATTGAAACGTGGTGGCTTTTGCCTCGTGACATTTGAAGCCTTATGAAATGAAATACCCAACCCATGACCTAAAGTTAGTGGCCATAGTGTTTGCCTTGAAGATTTGGAGGCATTATTTGTATGGAGTAAGGTTTGAGGTGTTTTTTGATCATGAGTTTGAAGTATCTCTTTGATCAAAAGGAGTTGAATATGAGGCAAAGAAGGTGGTGGAGTTCTTGAACAACTATGAGTTTGGGTTGAACTATCATCTTGGGAAGGCTAGCATGGTGGCAGATACTCTAAGTCAAAAGTCATTACATGTGTCTTAGATGATAGTTACGGAGGATGAGCTGATGGAAAATTTTAGAGATCTTAACCTTAGAATTGTACTATCCCCTTGTAGCTTAAGATTAAATCAGATAGGGTGACAAATGATTTCAAGGGCCAAATTGTAACATCTTACTAGACAAACTACTATGCTTAAGTCATAATATATTACCCGATAAGTTGTTACGTGTGGCTATGTATTTTAATTTAATTTCTGATTCAATTTTAATTACTCATACGGAGTTAGCTATTTATCTATTTATTTCTTTTGGCTGTGGAATAAATAATGGGTGAATATCGTAACAAAAATAAACCTGCAGAATATACAGAAACTAACGAGCCATGTTATATATACATGTACATAGATGTCTGTTGCAAAGTTTGCCAAAAAGATACATAAATAGTACAGGGTATATAATAGAAGAAGCCACTAAAACAAAATAATCCGGCCTGTCTCTATGAAACAAAACCCTATGTGGTCCCCACGGGACATTTCATATGCTACCCAACTGTGTACCATATCCACTAAACCTCTACCTATGGCCCAGATTGCCAAAAGAGAGCCACTCTATACATTTCTTCCTACTACACTACATAAGCTCTCTAGATGGATTCTGAGTAAAGGAATCCATTTGCCATGTCGGTGTCAGCTAGTGTATAACCCTTGCTCGGTACAAAGGACGAGAAAGACAAGGTAGTCGCCTCTGATGGATCCTCTTCCTCAGACAGTGAAGCAGGGGGGATCTATTGAGGTGGTGAAGTGGGCGGATCCATGAGAGCTGCTGCTATTGCTGCTATGGCGGCGGCGGGTGGATGTGGGAACGAATATGCCATGTAGAGAGGGATGGCAATGTAAGGTAGGGCAAGGTCAAATAGTGGGTGCATAAGTGGAATGGCAAAGTCTCTACAGAAAAAGAAATAAAAGTAGAATTGACAACTACTAGATATGTATATAGAGTCTAGAAATGGGTCGAGGTGGATGTACAAATCAAGGAACTCAATGTAAAGGATGCCTGTTGCTGCGTTCTCCATGATTTGAGAATGATGCAGAAATACACAGTAGGGTGAGAATTTAAGAAATTCTTAGTAGGAATCCTAATTCTATACACATCTGTCGTGCCATCATTCCCAGTTGTTTCAGTTTTTCTTAATTTTAAATAGTACAATATAACAACAATATTCAACTTAACTCAGATTGTGGAATATAACCTGAAGCAAGACTTGATTTTTAAGTTAGAGCAATAAACATATATTTAAACAAGCATGCTAATATAACTAAGACAGTAACCATAGGTAAACAGTAATATAACATGAGTAACATACAGGTAACTACAAAATCAATTTAGGGATTAACAAACAAAGCATGTATATAAAATGGAACACGCATGTAATCTGTGGAAGCTATTCAATTCATATAACTTATATTTTTCCACTCTTGGTCCTTTGGGAGTCTTTGGTCATATACTCTTGGGTAATAGTCTACTTTTCACGACCGAGCTCGTTCCTATATAGGATTGCCGAATTTACTTTCCCTAACTTTCCCACTGATCTATTCCCCTTACACTTATTCAGGGGCTGGCCCAAGTAATTTGGAATCCTTTGCAATCTTCATAAATTTCATGCACAATCATCATTATCTTAAGCATCATATGTTCAAACAAATATCTCACATAGTATGTCAATTCCATGCCGAAATTTTAGCAGCGTAACGGATCAAGTCCGCTTTCCCGTGAATAGTGCTAGGCTACTAGTAAAATCAATCAAGTATTCAAATTAGGATAAAATAGCAAGCTTATAGCAGCAATATCAATGATGTGGTGTGCCAAAATCAACGGAAATATCAACAGAGTTTTCTGCTTACTCTATTCTCTTTTGCTCGGGTTTTGTAAAATTCACCATTATTTCTATTCAAATCATTTAGACCTAAATTTTGGATATGTTATAGTTCTAAGTGCCCAACCCTTTTGGTTCCATCTCATTTTGACTTGTGTAACTCAAGTTATTTAAATTTTACCTTAGTCTATTCTACTCTTAGCTAGAATTGCACCCTTAAAAGTAGAAAATCACCAAAAATAGAAACTTAGGTGAAATCATAACAAAAATTATACCAAATTAAACTAGTAGGACAAACTTTTTAATGAAAGAAGTTGCACCTCATTTACATAAGCATTGCTTAAGTTATAAACCCCACGAGTTGACCCTCCTAAACTGCCCTGTTCTAGTTTGGTTTGGATTTAGAGCAACTTCATTGAATTATTGGGAATAAATGGAAATAAATATAACTACGAAATTTTTATGAGATATTTCCCTACATGTTAGCTTTCAAAAAAAGTTATTTTCACTCAATTTATAGTTATATAGGGTGAGTTACACCCTTCTCAACTCATACTACCCAAGAGAGTACCTAGAATTTTAGGCTAAATTTCACAAATTCATAACTCATTCAATACTAAATCCAACGGCCTCATAATTTATATGATTAGAAGTCCCTAAGTGTCTAGTTTCATGTAAAAATAGATCCATTAAGTTTTATGGTTAGACTTCGATCCATACAAGATGAACGTATGGACGCTGCAGGGTTTTTCACCCAACAACACCTTGCTTCTTTCTATCTTCAAGTTCTTCCATTCCAACTTCAATTCAAATTATATCATGCATACAAAATCAACCATAACTCATCATCTCTCCTCAAGATAACATCAGAATCATGAAAGAAAGTGGAACCCCAAGCAGCCCAAATCCAAGAAAACAAGAAGACAAGTTAAATTCCTACCTTTTCTAGGTGTAGTTGTGCTAGATTTGTGACTTGGATCGAAGAACTTTTGTTGAAACTTGAAGGTTTGATGGAGATGAAGATGAAATGAGATGAGATAAGGAAGAAGAAAGATGAAGAGATTTCAACTATATGGGTCGAAATTTGCAAGGGGTAGGAAGGAAAAAAAATTGAAAACTTTTGAAGGAAGTTATCATGTGATTGGTGGATTCCTATTCATTTTTCAACTTAGTAGAGCTACCCACTTTAGGGCTGATTCTTGAGCCACTTGTACAGATGTTTTGGCTAAATCTTGGCCATTCATTCTAGATTCTCACAGTATAATTTCTATTGGTTTGGTTTCGACAGTTTAAAATACCAAAATCTTATTGATTTCAAAGAAATCGGTAAATCGGTTTTTAGAAAAATTCTATGAGGTCTTCTATGTTTCTAATCTAATTTCCTTACATCTAATCTCTCTAAATGATACTTAATTGGCTTTACCTAAATACTTAATGAAATTCTAATTAATCTCAATTATTTGATAAAAACCGAACAACTTGGTTAAAAACAGTAAAATTTTTTGGACGTTACACAAATTACTCAAGCTCAAAGGGTGGAAAAGAATTTTTGAAGAACACTAGCTTTGGTAGAAGAAAGAAAGTTAAAAGGATTCACTTAAAGGATGGATGGACTATGAAAGCTCAAAAGGAGAGTATGCGTATCTGCAAGTGGTGATCTCCAAAGAAGGATTTTCTAAGAGACTCATAAGAGCCATTTAACCATACACCATAGTGTGACAAAGATGTATCAAGATGTCAAGAAGATGTTTTGATGGCCAGGAATGAAGAATGACATAGGTAAGTTGGTGAGTAAGTGTTTACTTTGAATACTAAAAGCCCTTTGGTATATTGCAACCATTAGAGATCCTTGAATGGAAATAGGAGAGTATCTTCATGGACTTCATGATGGGTTTACCCAAAGTGCAAGCTAGTTTTGATGCGATATGTGTGATCGTTGATATGTTAACCAAATCTGCTCACTTTCTACCCATTCAACCTATTTATCCTTTGGAAAAGTTAGCCTAGCTATACGTGCTAAAGATAGTAAGACTACATGGTATACCTTAACTATAATCTCGGATAGGGACTCGAGATTTTCCTCTAGATTCTGGGGAGCCTTGCAAAAGGCATTAGGGACAAGGCTTTGTCTAAGTACAACTTATCACATCTAGACTGATGGACAGTAGCAGAAGACTGTCCAAACTTTGAAGGATGTGCTGACAGCTTGTGTGTTAAATAATTGAGGAAGTTGAGATAAGTACCTACCTTTAATTGAGTTTGCTCACAACAGTAATCACCATGCAAGTATTGGGATGGCACCTTATGAAGTTTTGTATGGAAAGTCAATATCCTCTATGTTAGTTTGAACCTGATAAGGAAAGCCTATTAGGACTTGATTCGGTGAGACAAACCATAGAGTAGATATGGAAGATTAAGGGCAAGATTCTTATGGCTCAAAGATATCAAAAGAGTTATGCAGATAAAAGAAGAAAGCCTTTAGAGTTCCAAGAAGGCGAACAAGTATTCCTGAAAATCACTCACACAACGAGTATAGGTAGAGCTATGAAAGTCAAAAAGTTGAGCCCCCATTTCCTTGGTCCTTTCGAAATCCTAAAGCATGTAGGGTCAATTGCATACCAAATGGCCTTGCCTCCTAACTTGCCAAATCTCCACTAATGTCTTAATTGAGAAAGTGCAATTCTAATACTAATTATTTGCTTGAGCCCGAAAGTGTACAGTTAATGAAGGACTTAACCTTCAATCTGGTGCCGTCATGGATTGTGGATCATGGGGTAAAATAGCTGAGGAATAAGACCGTACCCTTGGTCAAGGTGGCTTGGGGTAAAGGAAATATGGAAGAGTATACATGGGAATTGAAGTTTGAGATAAAGAAAGGGTATCCCAATCTGTTCACAAGTAACAAATTTTGAGGGCAAAATTCTTTTAAAAGAAAAGGAGTAATTTAACATCCCCAATTTCCCTTATGCTAAATTACCTTAGTGACCATGAATAATTAGACACTTAATGAAGAATTAAAGAATAAAGGCTTAATCAATGGATAAAAACGGTAATTAAGAAGAGAAAAATTGAGAAAATGCTTAATTAAGATTAGAGAATTTTGAATCAATCAAGTCAAACCCCTAAAGGCCTAATTGAGCACTAATTGCTAATAATTAGCTTAATCAAGTTTAATTAAAGTTAATTAAGCATAATTAAAAATTTAACTTTTGCTAATCCTTGATTAATTAAGTCAACTAAGTAGCAAGAATACTTGATCACATCATTAGAATTCAAATTAAGTCAATTAGACAATAAAACATTGATGATATCACTAAAGCAAAAAAGTAAAAGACAACTTTGCTTTATGTCAGTAATCGTATGAGCTTTGTCTCCCATTATCCAATTTGTCTCCCCTTAATCATCATTAACACAAAATCAAAAAAATATCTTCCTTTAAGCCATTAGAAGGCCACAACACATCAGAATCAATGATCTAAAAAGTTCTCACACAAAAAGCAAATTAGAAGCTTCAAAAGGATGTCCCTCTGTTATTAGAAGGATATCCAGCCATCAGAAGGATCACAAGCACTTCAGAAGGATGATCTATTTAGAAGACTTAACTTGAAAGGTGATCTCTAGAAAATTGATCTACACGAAGAAGACCTCACTCTCAAAGCTTGCTCTTCATGACTCAGATATTTTCTAAAGGTCAAACTTAACAAGACAGAGATCTAAAAAGAACACTGATACTCTGACAAATTGGTGGACACAAATGGCTAGCTTTCCTCTTTGATGATATACTTACTTGCTAAGAAAGAAAGTAACCTACCTCTCTTTCCAATCTAAGACCACTGGATCTAAAAAACTTTGAGCTCAAGGCCTGAAGTCCTAATAGCTAGATTTTGAAGTCTATATAAATCTTGAAGACAAAGAAGAAGTGGTTAGAATCCTGCTAGTTGACAATCTTATCAAGCTTTCATCTTTCTAAATCTTTTGAACGTCCAGAAAGTTACTTTCAATAACTTCTCTTGATAAAAATCTTCTCATTACATTGTAATAGCTAATATTCTCCTAAGTGAGATTATTGAGAAGTCATTCCACTTTGTACTTAATAGTCTTATACACTTTGAGTGATTTAGTGTAAGTGTTGATCAAACACAAACCTTAAATCCTTTATTATAACCAGATCTGATAGTGGTCATTGTTAGCCTGCAGAGGTTAGGACAATACTACTCGATTGTTTAGCTTGGAGAGGCTGGGAAAAGACTACTCGGTTGTAAGTTTGGAGAAGTTTGTATACAACAATACTCGTGGTTATAAAATCTCAACTAGTTTGTTAAGGACTAGACGTAGGCAAGTGGTTTGGCCGATCTAGTATAAAACTTTCTTTAGTGATTTTCTTTCCCTATCACTTTATAGATTTTATAACTTGTATTATTTTTGTGTTTTTTGTTGAAAGTTTTCTAAGAAAGTTGTTGTGAGAAACAATAACTTTGTTTCTAAGCTAAAACGCTTTCGCAATCCATGTCCAAAGACTAGAGATACTTGTTTAAAGTGTTCAGATTCTAAAATTTTCACAAGCACGATGTAACCCTCCTTCTTGTGCTACTTCCACCTTCACAATCAAGTCTAGTTTTTAATAAACATTATTCCAAATATTTTAAAACTATTTTTTATCTAAAATAAGTTTGAAAAAAAAATTAAATTGTTTTTTTTATCCCAAAATTTCCTCTAATTTCATATCTTCCTACGACTTTCTCCTCACTTTTCACTAATTCTTTCTTTCTCCATTGACCTTATCAACCAATCAACTTAGGATTTATCTCCATGATTTGTAATTTTATTGTTCCTTATCATGGGGTGTATTATCATTTGAGCAAATTTCAAAATGTTAATCTACCAACTAATCCCAAAAAACTATTTAATCATTGCTACTCCTTCTTGAGTAATATGATAGAGTGCATATTTGGAATACTTAAGGTTTGATTTCCTATTTATAATTGCTCTTCCTTATCCTATTGAAATGCAAGTCATGATTGTGTTAGCATTGTATCTTTTATTAGACAAGAAAATAAGTCAGATTGACTTTTTTAATGATGTGCGCAAGGAGAAAGTGGTATAAAAGAAGGAGAAGAAGAACAAAATATATGTTAAAACTAATCTTTAAGTTGCTAAACGAAACTTTGCTTAATAAAAAAACAAGCTCATTTTTATATAGGTTAATATAACTGATTCTACTTTATACCATGTTAACTTGGCTTTTCAAGTTGTCAAACACCCCCTAAATAGTGTTAAAAATGACTATACTTGCCAAATTGGGATAGTTTATGTTTTTCTATATTGAAATTTTATTTAATTATTTTTTTGTAATAGGAGCCTGGAAAGTTGGCAAGGCATCAATGAGCCTAAAGGGAAAAATCATATTGGCCCTCATGTGTACAAAATGTTGTCTTTGGAATGCACATTCCTTCATTTAGATATGACATTATCCCAACATAAGATCCAACATGGAGATGGAGTGTGTATTTGGTTAGTGTTTGTAAATGGAGATTTGTTCCAACTTGATTTTACAAAATGATTTTGACCAAAAGTAAGTTAGTGTCAACGTGATTTATGTTTGGAAAGTTTTATATCAAAATTAATGATGACAGAATGAATATTCTTTAGATGATATAGATCAAAATCACTTTTGAATGCATAATTACTAAAAAAAAACATGAATTTTATGTTATACTTATAATATTATCTTCTTATTTTATTTTATTTTAAGATATTTTAATAAATTATATTAACATTATTGTAAACAAAACAATTTTCTCTAGCTCCTTTTTATTAGGATAGTGCATAATTAGAAAGCTACTCTTGCTATTTTGCTTTCACGGCTCCAACTGCAACTTTGCAAGGTTGTCAAACGGACAAAGTGGGTAGTTAAAATTGCATTATTTTTCAATAGGGAAATATGAAAGTTAAAGCAACAATTTCATGCTTTAGAATGAACTAAGGTTTCAAAGACGAACCCGTCGAAGTAGCTTTACTACAAAACTATCCAAACATGCTAGTGCTGCATTCAAGAAAGGGATAACGAGGGTTTGGGTCTGAAATGCTCAATCAAACAATCATGACCCCATAATGCATCCAAAAGCTCTTTTATCACTTGAGTTAGAAACTTATTTGGAACATTAATATTGTTCAAAGTCCAATAATCAACATAAAACCTCCAACTTTCATATTTCTTCTTTACCCAAATTAGGGGGCTTGAGTAATGTAACACCCTCCTAGCACAACACCCTGCTTAAGTCATAATATCACACTTAGGAGTTGCTATTAGCAAATTAACAGGCCTTGCATTGATTATTTGCTTTATTTCCAAGAAAATAACATGACATCTATTTCATAGACTAGAGCAAATATATGCAAAAGAGAGTAGAGGGAATAAAAACTCCCTTATATATATACATGTGTGTTACACCCTACTACTAACTATTATCGTAATACTTAATTTACTTACTTAATTATGATAATAATTAGTTAGCAGAGTATTACTAACCTACTTCCTTTAATTTTACGCAAGTAACTTTTCTTTTTCACCGATTTCTATTTTCAATTTTAGTCATTAATTAATTATTTTACATGACGGAGGTAATATTACAATATGCTAGTCAGTAAAATCCACAGATAAGGCTACCATCAACTACAGAAAAGCATACGTCACTACTACTATATCATAGAGTACATATAGCAATTCATAATATATAACCCCAAAATATAATAAGAGATAGTGATGAGAATTCAACCAAGGCTAACAATGATCAAGATCAATTACAAAGCATGGATGACCCAATGACCAGAGCTAAAACAAAAAGGCTAAAAGAAGCTTTGCAAGGCCTAGTCATGGAAGCAAAGACCAAGAGCAATCCAATTGAGCATGAGCTTCCAAAATGGACCAATCTTATTCAGCTTGAAGAATAGCAAAGTCCAACATGAATAAGTCACTTGAAGACCCAAGATGAAGCCCAATTCAAGTGATCAAGTTGCAAACAGATTGGGCTGGAATAATTAGTTTTAATTAGGTGTAATTTGTCTTATTTTCTTGTAGTTTTCGTGCACCTTTTAATGTCTCCAAATTTCAGAAGCTTTTTAGTTGTTTCAAAGTCAATTTCAAGTATTTCAAGAGTTCCTAGGCAATTATGATAGATAATGGGTCAGTTACTTGTGTTCCTAGGCAATTATGATAGATAATGGGTCAGTTACTTGTGTATTCAATGATTAATGTTTAGTGGAATATGTAGAGGCTGCAACTCAATGAGCAGTCCCCATCAGATTACAAATAGGAACTCAATGTACAAACACAAGACAGAATATGAATAGACTTCTTTTGAGTTTTCTCCCATTTGTGAGAATTTCCCTTTTGTTCTTGGGCAAAGAACTATGGATCTTATCAAGGCAACTTGTGGCGATCAAAATAAGACTTATCACTCACCTTCTCATCTTCTCTTGAGTGTGGCGTCTATATCCATTTCTGATTAAAAACAAACAAAACTGAAACACAATCCTAAACTTCCTCCCTGAAAGTTCAAGGTGATCTAGGGTTATGTTAGTTGTTGATTCAAAACCATTCAACTCAAACAAAGCTGAATCATATCAGATAGGATGCTTATACTGCTACTAATCATCCCTACCTGACCCATCTACAGCCCACAAAACTACAACATCAAATATGTCTGATGAAGATGTCAAAAAGAGGCATCCTAAGCTCCATCATAGCATACTAGTACTAGTTATTAATAATAGTAATAGGAAGAGTAAGACCAAGAATACGTAATAGAATCATATTATTTAGCAAATCAAGCTCGAAAGCCACATCCATCTCAATATTGAGAATGATTCGCGCCATCTGGAAACACCAAAGAAAAAGGGGTAAGGGAAATCTCCTAGTATGGTGGTGTTTCTAGGGGAATCCCACAACATCCCAAAAATACTACGAAGGACAATAGGAGTGCATCAATATGCATAATCGATTGTCAACCAGATTACCAGTTAAATACTAGAACATTTAGTAGGAAAAGAATCTACAAGCAATTAATAAGATAAATAATCATTCCCAGCCATTTGATAGTATCAAGCAAGATGGAAGTGCAGCATGTAATATCCTCAATTTCGTATTGTGCTAAATTACCTCAATAACCCTGAGTAATTAGACATTTAATGAGAAATTATGAGATTATGGCTTAATTAAGGAGTTAACAAAGAGTCTATGAGTTAACTCGGATTATGGCTTAACTAAGTTGTATGAGTATTTAGTCACATGATTAAATTCAAATTTAGTCAACTAGACAATAAAGTAAAGAGTGATGTCATAAAAGTATAAAGCATTAGACATGACTACTTTATGTAAGGGTTTGACCGTGCTTTGTTCCCCTATCATCCATTTTGTCCCCCTAAACCTTAATTAACACAAAATAACACAAAAATATCTCTCTCCCTCCCTTTAATGTGGACGTCACTTTCAAGCACACACACACACACACACACACACACACACACACATATACACTCGCATTCTCATTTTTACTCATCCTATTCTCTCTCTAAAACCTTCATCGTCTCACTTCTCTCTAAAAGTCTCATCTTTTTCTTCATCTTCTTCTTCCTTTCCTCACTACCACCACCCAAAACCACTCACTTAGACCTTCAAAGATCACATCTTTTGGTCTTTGGAGACAAGATCTAAACACTACAAGACTCATTCTCAAGAGAACTCAAGAGTTCTCTCCTTGCTCATTCAAAATCGCCACCATCATCAACCAAGGAAGAGTCTTCTGCATCTTTTTCTCCTTCCTCAAAGACACGATTTTCCAAGCTTGGGCAGTGATCTTCATCTTTTTGCTTTGTTTACTCAAGAAAGCTTGAAGCTTGGTTCTCTTCATGACCAAGATTTTTGAGTGAAAACTTGAGGAAATCTTTCATGCTCTTCATGAGCAAAAGTTTCTATTTTTGGTTAAATATGTTCTTGATGTTCTTCAAGTGTTCTTAAGTTTCTACTTTTAGAAAAATATGTTCTTGACATTCTTCAAGTGTTCTTAAGTTTCTACTTTTGGAAAGTATGTCTTTATTATTAAGTGTTCTTGATGGTATCTTGTTTGAAGTTCTTCCTTTCTTATGATGAGTTGATGATTGGAAAAGCCTTATCTTTTTATGTTTTTCATGATTTTATAAGACTATGAACATTCTAAAAGCCTTAAACTTTAAAAACTTTGCTTATTGATACCCAAAAAGTGGTGCAAGTTTTAGTGCCATCATAAGTCTTCTTTTATTTTGTTTTGAAGATAAGAACACATGTAAAAATCTAAAACTTTTTTGGTATAATAAGCCTTTTTGAGTTAGAAAAATGATATCTTGTCACAAATGTCTTAGAAATCAAACCTTAAAAAAAGGACCTCTCATAAAGTTTCAAACTTTAATCAAGAATGAGACTTTAAGTCATAAAAGTGTTGTTTTGTAACATTTAATTCATAAAGTTTAGATCTTGAATCAAAACCATGCAAAAGGTGTTAACTTTTATAAAGTCAAGACTTTTTAACCTTAAAGTTAATGTTTCATATCACTAGTTGATAAAGTAGGAACCTTTTCAATATAGAGACAACTTTAAGTCATAAAGTTGAGACATTGATGGTCTCAGAATAATTAAATGAGTCAAACTTCATAAAGAACAAGACTTTTTGGTTAAAAAACTAGTAACATGTATCATTATTTCATAAAGATCTAATCTTTAAGATAAAAGCTTGAAGCTTTGTAACTTAATTAAGTTAAAAAAACCACCCTTGGTGTTTAGTGAACATGGTGTTGTTGGGTTCATGATGTGGTTATGCGCTGTCATGACCCAAGGTTAGAGGGATCTCGAACTCCTTGGGAACAGAAGTATGATTAGGGCCTCTGAGCATACCATGAACCTAGGAATCACTAAGTACACTATCTCAAGGAAAGAAAACAATCACTTAACTTAATTAATTTGAACAAATGTTCCATAAGACATGAACTCAAGTAAAGAATAATTTCATATGAGAGCTAAGTAACTAAAAGACCACATACACATATCTTAACTATGTGATTCTCTCATGGGTAACCATGAGAAATCATACGATGATTCATAATATTCTTCACAAAGAATAACACAACTATGAACCCCCTTTAGGGTATGAATGTATAATACTATTCGGCATGATGAATAACAGGCTTGATTGAGCTCCGTCTCATGATTGAATGATGAGTATGATGATATGATATAGATATGATGAACTGTTGGTTGAAAGTTTCTGATTGGCATTTTGGGGAAACTCCGGTCTAGCCGTTATGCTGCCGGATTTCCATCAAAATTATAGACTTAGTCATATCATTGCATGTGTCTAGTCAAAGAAGAGCTATGCATGTAAAGTATAATGATAAGAAAAGAATTAATGGGACACGACCTTTCAATCACTTCGGTAAGGGAAGTGTGAGACGGCGATCCACAAAGACTCAAGGAACCTCTATGAGGAAGGCAAGGGTGACATGGAGGACCCTCCAACTTAGAGGTAACTAATATCGGCTTAGTCTGATTTGGTTAGTACTGCATGACGACGGTCAAGGAATAAGCTCATGTCCAAAAGCAGTCTATTTCAAAGGAAAAGTAAAAGAATATTAAGCACGTGCTAAAAATGAAAGTCACAGTAGGACCATGGTCAAGTTGATGAGTTACATAGTCATGCATGTTATTATATTCCTTATGTGCATTGTGAATGTTTATTATGTATATTAGCATGTATGCATGTGTATAACACTATGGATATGATGATAAAGTTAAAAGTAACCTGCTTCGGGATTTATGTTTTCTGAAACTATTAAAATTGAACCGATATCTGTCCACTATTTTGATATTAAACCCGAGGTGGCTGGGGCAATAATGATGACATTGTGTTTGTCTAATTGCGATCCTACTGAGAAATTTAGTATTTCTCACTCCTAGGTTTTCCGTGTCGTCTTCAGAGGATGTCGATGTTGGGCGCGGTGGTGATCTACGTTGAGTTCCCGGTATGGCGTTGGCGCTTTGACCCAGTGCTGAATGCCTCTGTGCTGTCAGCGAGCGCAGCGATGAGGGTCTACATCTTCCACAACCACCAGTTCAGACTCCCGTGATGAGCCCATTTTTTTCGACTGCATCAGCCATTCGATGAGGTTACTATGGATGACATCCGCCCCTATTTTCAGCCGCCGAGATGCCCCACCGGTGATGATAAGACTGACTCGGATACCCGTTTGACTCCAACTGTTTCATTGGATTTTGATCCCTCGGAGCCGTCTTATCCGAGCTACCATGTGGAGACCGACCCCTCTGAGCCCTTCTATTCGATTCGTTCTGGGGGATCTCACCATTTAGGTTCGTCGCAGCCTTCAATGATTCGTCTATCTTCTAATTCTTCTGCTTCATTTGCTGGCCCAGCTCCACCCCCAGTTCACGGGCGTGGGTTCATTCGTACCTATGCTGTACCCCGTGGACGAAGACGTTGTAACACCCTCCCAAGTACAGTACTATGCTTAAGTCATAGCACTACACTCAAGAGTTGTTACTATTACCTAAGCGGACCTTATCTGATGGCAACCTTTGGCTGTCCCAATACTTCTTGAACTATCTGGAGATAACACGGAAATGAACATAGGAGTGAGAATTATAAAATTCTCAGTAGAATTCATTAATAAATTTCATACTGTGTCATCATTATTATCTCCAGCTGCTTCGATTTATTAAGAAAAAAATGTGAGCATGTTAAATAGACTATTCAGTTTTATAGTTGAAAATATATTGTGCGAAGCAGAGTTCATTTTATTCACGCGCTCGAGTCACATTGGCAATATTTCATATTTGGAAAATAATCACAGCATAAATAGATAGTATAGCTTCAGCATCAATTAAACATGGGATGTCATTATGCAAATTCTCATCTTTGAATTCATGCAAATACCCTGATGCCTTTCTTTAACTTTCTTTGCTCTGTAATGAGTTAATGTCATGGATGTTGCCACCATACATTTCCATTGCTTACACTAGCTGGGTCATGCTATGCCTCGTGTAAGTCCTGTCCCCTATGCTCACACTAGCTGGGTCGATGCCATGCCTCATGTGAGTGGGGTACTTGCATATCTTTTAATCTTTAGTATTTACTGCCCTTGGGTAGTTTGATCTAGGAGTGAGCTCATCAGCTCTACTCCTGATCGTCGTCACACAGACTGTCCCATAAGGGGATTCACGTGCCTCTAGTTTTGGAGGGATCTCATTTCGGTCACGTGCCTCTAAATTGAAAGGATCTTTTTTGGTCATGTGCCTCAATAGAGGGATCTCAGCTAACCAAGTGCCTTCAATATAGAGGGATCTCATCTGACCACGAGCCTCCAAGATAGAGGGATCTCATAGTTTTAGTTGCCTTCATAGGGAAGGATCTCATAGTTTTAGCTGCCTTCATAGGGAAGGATTCAAGTGCAACTACCTCCAAGTGAAGGGACCCAATCTTATCTCATTTAGCTGCCTTCGCAAGGAGGGATCTTCTAACTGCTTCCAGGCGAAGGGACCCACATTCAATATATTCATATGCTTTCATTCTCATACATAATAATGCATAGCCATGCTGAGTGCATTTATACATATGGTTCATCATTTACTTTCACATATTCTTGCATACATGATTTCCACATACATATTCATAACATATAAATGCTTATAATCTTCTTACAATTCTGCCGAAAATTCGGCAGCATAACAGATCAGATTTATTTCCCCATGAATAGTGCCAATCTTAACAGACAGTCAGTTACAGTAAGAGATCAAATATAATGCATTAACCTTCCAAGCTCCAACATAGAATTACAAGACTTAGACTTTAAGTGAACTCATATATGCATTAAGGTGCCCAATTCTTTACTTTTGGAAATTCTGCTCATATTCTTCAATTCTGCCCATTTTTATAAATTCAACCCTAAATGCATTTTAACTTATTTAGACCTGAATTTTGAATATATTGAAGTGTTATGTGTCTATTTATTAACCTCTTTAGTCCCATCTAATTTTGATAAATATAACTCAAGTTATTCAGGTTTTATCCCAGCCTGCCCTGTGGCTAGCCAAAACTGCACACTTAAAAGTATAAATCTATTAAAAATCGAAAACTAATTCAAATCATACAAAATTGGTCTCATATTAAAGATAATAGGACAAACTTTCATTTTAAAAGAATTCCATTCCATTTGAACTAGTAGGGCTCAAGTTATAAGCCCCGAAATCTAACTTTCCTGAACTGCCCTATTCTGGAATGGTTTGGACATAGGGCAAATTTCTTGGATCACTAGGAGTAAGCGGGACGTTATATAAATCTGAATTTTTTATGGAACATTCTTCTATGTGTAAGATTTCTAACAAAGGTGGTTTCATTCAATTCCAAGTAGTATAGGTCGAGTTCTACCCTGAACAACCCAGTCTACCTAGAATCAAAGTCAGAAACCTAAGTCAAACTTCCAAATTTTATATCTCTCTCAATACTAGTCCAATGGCCTTATATGATATATGTATGGAAAGCCCTGAAAGTCTAGTTTCATATAAAAATGGTTGTATCAAATTTAATCAGCAATAGGTGGATCCATTCACTCCGACGTACGGACTACCAAGGTGTTCTAGGTTTCCAGCTTCTCTCATCTTCATTCTTTCACCTTTTCTTACCTCCTAAATGAATTTAACATCAACAACAGCCAACAAACCAGCCAAATAACATCATAATCATTCAATTATCTCATCAAGAATTGAGTAAATAAAGTCACCAATAGCCACCCATAAATTAGAATACAAGACAAGTTTTGAACCTCTACCTCTTGTTATGTTGTGATTTGGCTTGATTTTGGAACTTGAATGAACAAAACCTAGTTAAACTTGATAAGTTGATGGAGTTGGGTGAGTGAAGAAGAGAAGGAGAGAGCTGGAGCAGAGGAGGGGAGGCGTAGAAATGGCTGAAGGAAGGAGAGGAATTATGTATATAAAGACATGGAGGTAGTTGGAATGGGTGGCTTTGATTGGTTGGAAATCAAAAGGCTGAAAATCAACCAACTTTCCTCCTTTCTTGTGGCCTTGTTTGCGCCACTTTTAGGGGTTAAGTGGCTGAGTTCTCAGCCACTTAAAGTAGGGTTAATGAGTTGAAATTCTATTGGTTCGGTTCCGACAATTTAAAATACTGTAATCTTATCGATTTCCTTTAAATCGGTAAATCGGTTTTGAAGAAATTTGTGAAGTTTTATATGTTTCTATTCTAATTATTTCTAATCCTAATATCTCTAATTAACACTTAATTAGCTCCTAATTAATCTCTAATTAATTTCTAATTAGCTTTACTTATCCACCAAAATCAAATTAATCAATTAAAGGTGTAAATTAATCGTTTTACAAATTGATGGCCTTTCTGTTTTCTGTTTTTCATGGCTAATGACACCTTCATAATTATGGGCAAGTCTAGGGGCATCCCACATCATTTCACATGTGGACACCTCCATGGCTCAATCAGCTGAGGTTTAGGTTTCTACATTTTTGCTACGTGATTCTGCTTCGTTTAAAACCTTATTTTACTAATCCTGTTGATATAGGGACCTAAATGTCATTTTCTAAAATGTTCAGGGGCAAGGCTATAAATAACAAAAGTTTGCCCAATGACGTTTTCATTATTTCCTATAACGTTATATGGGGATGTTACAAACGTGCTCAAGGAGGAGGACGTGGTTGTGTTTCTCCCGGTGGATATGGGAATGGTTTCCTCCCGCCTGATGCCTAATGTGACGATTGCATGCGGAGCTGAGCAGGAGGATAGCCTCTTTTGGTCATAGTTATAGGGTTATTGTTTTGTTGTATGGCATGCTTGGGTAGTAGGATTTTCTGATGTATTTCCTTTTATCATGTACTTGGTAGGTTTCTTGTTTAGGGCCGACGGTTGATATCAGACCCATTATTATCTTATGTATGACTTTGGTATGACTATTATCATATTATTATGGATGGCTGTGGAATGAATGTTATCTTTATCTAAGATTGTGGTTATTCTTATTGCTTCTGTTTATGTTAAAGGCAATGTATGAAGAAGATGGCGATGTTTGTATTATACGTTCACGATGCGCTCATGGCTCTCGATTTCAAAAACGGTTTACTTGTTTTGTTCAAAAAAAAAATTTACCCTTATTTTCATTAAAGAGTAATTTCAAAAAGGTAATGTTAGCTTCGTGAGCAAAAATAACAACTAGTAATTCCATAATATGACTTAAGCACATAATGGAAATATTAGGGTATTACACAGCATAATAATAATGAAAGTAGTAAATAGTAATATGATCATAATAGAAATATAATAAGGATACTGATAGTCCTTTTAACTGCTTCCTTTATCCTTTTCTGATGATTGGAATCTGCAGGGTCTACATTAATTATCGAGATCTATGAGAGCTCTCTTTGCTAGGGCGTACTCTAGTCAGATCAGTGAATGCCAAGTCCTTATTTGCTATCTTGGCGGGGCCTAAGGCATCACTTTAACTAACACCAAGTCCTTATTCGCTAACTAGGCGGGGCCCGAGGTGTCATTTTGCCATTGCAAGACTATTTGAACACCAAGTTCGTGTTCCCGGTATGGTGGGGCCCGAGGTGTCACAAAATGACCACTAAGTCCTTGTCCGCTAGTAAGGCAGGGGCCGAGGTATCATTTATTTATTTATTTCCAGATAACAGCCAGTCACAAAGTGCACATATGTAATTTTATTCATTTCTTGCTCATTACATAAATGAGTACACTTATATCACAGAGTGCACATAACACAATTTGTTTCATTCATACCATGGAGTGCACTCAAATTTTATCTTTGATTATATCAAGCAAAGCACATGTTATCAATACCTAATCAAAATCATAGGCATATTCATTTGCATCCATCAACTAAGAGTTATTACTTTCATCAAGAGCACATAATATACTAATTCACAAGTATGTTCATGTGTGCACCAAAGTCTTGATAAGAAATTCTTAATACCATAACATAATCACAAAAAGGACACACCAATCACATAATTAAATTAAATATAGAATATATATATATATAAAATTTCTCTATATCTCTCTCTAAATATAAAATAGAATATTTCTAATAGAATATTTATTTTCTAAGAGAATATAGAATAGTTTTTCTATTTTTAGAGAACATTTTTTTTTATTATTGTCTAAATTTATATTATTCTGTTTCATATCTATTTATATTATTTATAAATATTTATAAAAAAAATAAATAAATATGAAATATAGAACTGATTTAATTTATATATATATATATATTTCTAATTATTTTAAATAATTAATTAGATTATAATAAATTAAATTTTAGAAATCAATGACATAGAAACTCATGTAATTCACTAAATTGTAATGCATGAATTTTAAGACTTATGTGAATACAACTGATCATGTTCTTATGCAAAATAAGGTTTCAAAGACAAATCTTCAAAGAATAGTTCAAAACTCACATTCATAAACCAAAATGTAGAAAACCACTTCAAGCAAGGATTTAGATAGTTAATGTGACATTTCTAATGGGACCTTAACTTAAATCTTCATATTTAAGGTCCTTTAATGTGATTATAAGTATGATTAAATCCAATGTCGAAAGTCCAACGTCCATAAGTCCATAAGTCCATATCCAAGCAAAGGCCCTTCAATGCATAAGTATGACCTTAAAAGGTCTCAAATAGGTCTAATATGAGTCTCATGGTCTCATGATAATTCAAATGAGTCCATGCTACTCCAATAGCATATGTCAAGGTCATATACTCCCAGTGTCTTATTAAGTCTTAATAGTCCCAAAAAGAAACTATCACATAACTACACTAATTCAATCATGCTCAAAGGTTTGAAAACACTTTAACATTGTAAACTAATTAAAACATCTTTCAAGTTAAAAAGAGGTTCATGGCTTAAAACTTGTTCATGACCAAAACTCAAGCATTTTGTCTCAAAACTCCTCAAACTTGTGCACAAAGCTTAATCAAGTAAAATCACATGGTTCAAGGCATCAAATGAAGTTTATAAAGCATTAAATCAAGAGATATAAGCATGATATACATGTTGTCCAAAACAGAACAAAAAAGTAATTACACTTCAACCTACAAAACCAATTCAAAATTACAAAAAACTTATCATACAAGCACATAGCATAATAATATAGGCTTTTAAACATCAAATTATCATTTAAGAATGTTAAAACACATCAAATTCATGATGCACACCCACGATTTTTATAGAGCAGAAAACACAAATTCATTTAATCATATGTTTCAAGGTCATAAATTAAGGATAAATGTATATATCTTACACATCTTAACTCATAAGTGTAACATCCACCGTTTTTCGCCTAATTATTCGGTTTTATCGAATAATTGAGAATAATCAAAATTCGATTAAATAATTATTTAGAATCAATTGATTAACAATCACTTGAGTTTAGATATGAGAGAATTAAGTTAGGAGTATAGGAGATTTCATAAAATTTTATTGAAAACCGATTTACCGATTTAAAGGAAATTGGTAAAATTACGGTATTTTAAACTGTCGGAACCGAATCAATAGCATTTCAATTCTTTTACCCTACCTTGAGTGGCTGATAACTCAACCACTTAGCCCCCAAATGTGGCGCCATCTTGGCCACAACTCATGGGGAGGCTTAGCTAAATTTCAGCCTTGCAAATCCAACCAATCACAAGCCAAGAAGCTACCTATATATACACTCCTTCAATCAGATTTTCTGCCCTTTCCTTCATCCATTTAGACTGCGCCCTTCTCTCCTCTCATTCGGCTCTCTTCCTCTCTTTTTCACACACATAACTCCAGCCAACATCAAGCCTAATCAAGCTTTGCTCATCCAAGCCTTCAAAAATCCAGCAAAATCACTTAGAACAAAGGTAGAGGTTTATTCTTGCATGAATTCTGTGGTCTTGGCTGGCTGAACTTGAATTATTTTCACAATCTTTGATGCGTTAAATGAATGATTATGATGATATGTGATTGGTTTTGGGCTGTTTGTTTGATTAAAACTGAATTGGAAACAAGAAAGAATGAAAATAGGAAGAGTTGCTGGGTTGGAGAACCAAAAACCTTCTAATCCGTGCAGTGAGTGACTCGCTCTACCTACAACCCGATTAAATTGGGTGGAACCATTTTTATATAAAACTAGACATCTAGGGCTTTCCATACATATATCATATAAGGCTTTTGGATTAGAAAGGGAGATATGAATTTTTGAATTTTGACCTAGGGTTTTGACTCTAGTTCTAGGCAGACTGGGTTGTTCAGGGTAGAGCTCGCCCTATACTACTTGAAAATGAGTGAAACTAACTTTTTTAGAATGCTTACATATAGAATAATGTCCCATAAAAATTTCAGAATTAGATAAAGTCCCAGTTGCTCCTAGTGATCCAAGAAAGTTGCCTTATGTCCAAACCAAGCCAGAATAGAATAGTTTAGGAAGTCAGAATTCGGGGCTTGTAACTTGAGCCCTACTAATGCAAATGGAATGGAACATTTTCTAAATGAGACTTTACCCTGTTAGCTTTAATATGAGTCTAATTTCTTGTAATTTGAGTCGGTTTTCGATTTTTAGTGGATTTTTAATTTTAGTTGTCTGATTCTGGCTAGCCCCTGGGCAGGCCAGGATAAAACCTAAATATCTTGAGCTATAGATATCAAAATTAGATGGGACAAAAGAGGTTAGAAACTAGACACATAACACTTTAACATATTCAAAATTGAGGTCTAAAAGAGTTAAATAGAAATTATGGCTTGATTTAGAAGAACCGGGTTGGCTGACCATGCTGAGGTAGAAACTTTGCCTTCATGAGATTAGTGTTATTATGAATTTCATGTTGGAATATGTATGTAATGTTGTGAACTTTGTGACAAATTGATGTTCTGGTGTGCTGGCACTATTCATGGGGAAGTGGACACATTCCTCTATGCTGTCAAAATTTTGGTAGAATCCATGCATAAGTTATGCATGTGCATTTTCAAGAAAACTATGTAAGTTATGACAAGAATTATGTTACTATAAAAGTTCCATGCTACTTGGGCCAGCCCCAGATAAGAAGTTAAGGGGAATAGATCGTTGGAAAGGTCGGGGAAAGTAAACTCGGCATTCCTGTATAGGAACGAGCTCGATCCTGAAAAGCAAACTATTACCCAGCAGTCTAAATGGCCAAGAACTCCTAGGGGACCAAGAGATGGACAATGATGAAAAGTAATGGAAAATGCTTATGAAGAAAGGTTCATGATTAAGTTTGCATGATCACATGACTGCATGGTTACCTGAAATAATTATGCCAAAATGTTTACAGTTGTCTATTATGTTTGCTTACTGCTGTTTATTTATTTATTCTATTTATTATTTTATGTATCATTCTTAGTAATCTATTTTGTTTCTTATGCCGTCTAAAGTAAAACTGAACCTTGCCTCGGACCAGACATTTTCTTGATCTCATTAAAATGGATATTTCAGTTTGAACACATATTTTTATAATTAAATAAAACCCGAGGCAACTGAGAATGTATGTGACGTCAGCTAACCATTATACACGAATCCTACTGAGAATTTCTTGAAATTCTCACCTCGTTCTGTATTTCCCGCATCATTCTCAAACGCTGGCGATGGACTCCATGGCTACCCTCTTCATTGAGATCCTAGCTTTACAGCTTCACCGTGATCCAGTGTTGGATTCCTTGTATATAGCCGGTTCGTTTAACTTCCGCCTCTACCTCTTCAGCAACAGGAACTTTGATGTCCCTTTACATCATCCTATTTTTGACCTTGCCACTCCTTACATTGCTGTCCCGCTGCACATGGCGTACCCTCTTCCAGCTCCTCCTACATCTGCAAAGACAGGCTCTCTGCGATCTTTGCCGAGTCACCTCCGCAGGCAGTTCCCGATGTGCCGCTCAGTTCGGAGAGTGACCCTTCAGAGGCCACCGGCTCATCATCCTCTTCCTCCTTGGGACCCAGCGCAGAGTATTCTCTAGCCAGACCTAACATGGCTAACGGCTATCTAACAGAGTAGTTCGGGCAGCAGGAAATGTTGTACAGCATGACCCTTTTTTGGACAGCACGTAGTTCTGGGTCATAGACTTGACAGTAGGATTAGCAATAGGTTTTGAAATGTCCTCTGAGGACCATAGGATGTTTTGACTGATACAGGCATTATTGTCTTTTTGGTATACCGGCCCACTTATGTAGTCTACTTTGAAACTCTATACATAAACTGAAGTAGTGGCTTCTGATATATACATATGCAACACCCTACTAATTTAATGTTATGCTTAAGTCATAGCATGAAATTATGTAGTCTGTGTTACCGTGTTAACATTCTGCTTAAATTTCGTGATTAGCATCACAAAACAGTTGAAACGACGAGCTGTCATATAGTAGACGTGAATAGCATTATAAAACATAATAAAGTTTAATATAACATAATAGAAAAGATACGAATAAGTGAATATTATCAACTGTATACGTTCATATGTAGTTTAGAAGCCAACGCTTCAATCTACACACACACACACACACACACACACACATATATATATATATATATATATATTAACAGCAGATGAAATAAAGGAATAGCAAAATTTCTATTACTAAAAAGCAGAGGCAGAACTAGCAGGAGCAGGCTGTGTGCAATGAGTCCAAGTTGGAGTCATGCTGAAGCAGCAGGTCTGGGATCTCAATGAAAAGAGTGGCCGTTGAGCCCTTCGCTAGCGTCTGAGAATGATGCGGAAAATATAGAACGAGGTGAAAATTTAAAGAAATTCTCAGTAGGGTTTTTGCATAGTGGTTATCTGACATCACATACATTCTCCAATTGCCTCGGTTTTTATTTAATTCTGAAATGCATGTGTTCAAACTAGGCTATCCGTTTTAACAGGTTTGAGGAAAAGTCTGGTTCGAGGCAAGGTTCAGTTTTACTTTAGATGACAGAAGAAATAGAATAGATTACTAATAATGCTTCACAGAATAATAAACAGAATGAATGAATAAATGGCAGTAAATAAACTTAATAGGTGCAACATCCATCTTGACATAATTATTTCATGTACCCATGCATTCATGTAATCATGCAGACTTAATCATGAACCTTTCTTCATAAGCTTTTCCATTACTTTTCATCATTTTCCATCTCTTGGTCCCCTGGGAGTTCTTGGCCATTTAGACTCCTGGGTAATAGTCTGCTTTTCAAGATCAAGCTCGTTCCTATACAGGAATGCCGGGTTTACTTTCCCCGACCTTCCCATCGATCTAGTCCCCTTAACTTTTTATCCGGGGGTGGCACAAGTAGCATGAAACTTTCATAATAACAGAATTCTTATCATAACTTCTATAGTCTTCTTGAAAATGCACATGCATTAATATGTAATTCATAACTTATGCATGGATTCTACCAAAATTTTGGCAGCATAACGGAATGAGTCCGCTTCCCCATGAATAGTGCCAGTACATCAGAACATCAATTTATCGTAAAGGTCACAACATTGCATACATATTTTAACATTGAATTCATAATAACATTAATCTCATTAAGGCAGAGTTTCTGCCTCAGCATAATCAGCCAACCGATTTTTGTAATTCAAGCCATAACTTCTATTTAACTCATTTGGATCTCAATTTTGAAAATGTTAAAGTGTTGTGTGTCTAGTTTCTAACCTCTTTAGTCCCATCTAATTTAGATGTCTATAGCTCAAGATATTTAATTTTATCCCGGCCTACCCAGTGGCTGGCCAGAATCATACACCTAAAAGTAAAAATCCATTAAAAATTGAAAACTAATTCAAATTACACCAAATTGATCTCATATTAAAGCTAACAGAGCAAAGTTTCATTTACAAAAAGTTACATTCCATTTGAATTAGTAGAGCTCGAGTTATAAGCCCCGAATTCTGACCTTTCTAAACTGCCCTGTTCTGGCCCGGTTTGGACATAGGGCAACTTTCTTGGATCACTGGGAGGAAACGAGACCTTATCTAATTCTGAAATTTTTATGGGACATTCTTCTATATGTAAGATTTCTAAAAAGGTTTGTTTCATTCGTTTTCAAGTAGTATAAGGTGAGTTCTACCCTGAAGAACCCAGTCTGCCCAGAATCAAAGTAAAAAACCTAGGTCGAAATTCAAAAATTCATAACTCTCTCAATACTAATCCGAAACCTTATATGATATATGTATAGAAAGCCCTAGATGTCTAGTTTCATATAAAAAATTTTTCATCGAATTTAATCGGTGGTAGGCAGAGCCGTAGACTCCGTCGTCGGACTATTGAGGGTTTTTGGTTCTCCAACCCCTCAGCTCTTCCTATTTTCATTCTTTCTTGATTCCAATTCGGTTTTAACCAAACAAACAGCCAATAACCAATCATATATTATCATAATCATGCAATCAATACATCAAAGAGTGGGAAAATAATCCACCCTCAGCCAGCCAAGATCACAAAATTAGTGCAAGAATTGAACCTCTATCTTTGTTATATGTGATTTGGCTTGATTTTTGGGGCTTGGATGAGCAAGACTTGATTAGGCTTGATGATTGGCTGGAGTTTTGTGAGTGAAAAAGAGAAGGAGAGAGCTGAATTGAGGGGAGAAGTGGCACAAAAAATGGCTGAGGAAAGGAGAGGAATTGTGTTATAAAGCATTATGTGGTAGTTGGCTTCTTGGATTTTGATTGGTTGAACACAAGAGGCTGAAATTCAGCTAGCCCTCCTTGTCTTTGTGGCCAAAGTGGCGCCACTTTCCTGTGTTATTGTGGCTGAGTAATCAGCCCTTGCTCATAGGGTTTAAAGCTTGTAATTTCATTGGTTCAGTTCTGACAGTTTAAAATATCGTAATCTTACCGATTTCCTTTAAATCGGTAAATCGGTTTTGTGAAAATTCTTATGAAATCTTCTATATTTCTAACTTAATTAACTCGTATCTAATCTCAATTAATTGCTAATCAATTGATCCTAAATAATTATTTAACCGAATTTGAATTAATTTCAATTATTCGATAAAACCGAATAATTGATCGAAAAACGATAAGAGGGTTTCGGTGGATGTTACATTACCACCCTCCTTAAAAAAAATTTTGTCCGCAAAATTTAGTACCTAAGAATAGTTCAGGATACTCTTTCCTCATATCTGATTCCAGCTCCCAAGTGTAGTCTTCCGCATCTCCATTTCCCCATGCTACTTTTACTAGCTGCACAGTCTTATTCCGAAGTTGTTTGCTACTTCTATCTACGATCCGTGCTAGTTGTACACAGAAAGTCAGGTCTTCTTTTAACTGTATTGATTCGGGTTCTAGGAAGTGGGTAGGGTCAGGTTGATACTTTCTGAGTTGGGAGACATGAAAAACATTATGGAGGTTTGATAGATGTGGAGGCAAAGAGACTCAGTATGCAACTGATCTGATTTGCTTCAAGATTTGAAAGGGACCAATAAAGCGAGGGTTTAGCTTCTTGACTTTAACTGCTCTACCTATTCCTGTTGTAGGAGTAACCTTCAGAAATACGTGGTCTCCTTCTTGAAATTCCAGAGGCTTCCTCCTGGCATCCGCATAACTCATCTGGCGGCTCTAAGCGGTAAGCATCTTACTTCGTATTTTCTTGATCTGCTCAGTGGTCTGCTCGACTAAATCAGGCCCTAATAGAGTTGATTCTCCTGTCTCATACCAGCACAAAGGAGATTGGCACTTTCATGCGTACAATGCTTCGTAAGGAGCCATGCTGATGCTAGCGTGATAACTATTGTTGTATGCGAATTCGGCCAATGGTAAGTATCGATCCCAATTTCCATGTTACTCCAGTATATAAGCTCGTAGCATATCTTCCGAGGTTTGAATCGTTCTTTCAGTTTGGCCATTTGTTTGCTGGTGATATGCAGTGCTTAAGCACAACTTACGACATATGCAGTAAAGCTCCCCAAAACCGTGAGGTAAACCTTGGGTCTCAATCAGAGATAATAGTTGAAGGGGTACCATGTACCTGATAATTTCTTGGATGTACAATTGCGCCAATTTCTCCAATGGGTAATTTGCTCGGATGGGTAGGAAATGAGCAGACTTGGTTAATTTATCCACAACAACCCATATAGCATCATCTCCCATTGATGTCTTTGGTAACCCCATTACAAAATCCATGGAGATACTCTCCCATTTCCACTTAAGGACTTCCAAGGGTTGTAACATCCCAGAAGGTTTCTGATATTCCGCTTTCACCTTCTGACAGGTCAAGCATCTGCCCACGAAGTTTGCTACATTTGACTTCATGCTCGGCCACCAAAACATTTTCTTGAGGTCCTGATACATTTTAGAAATGCCGGGATGTACGGCGAATTCGCCTTTATGTGCTTCTACCAAGATTCTTCCTTGAAGGTCATTCTTTTCAGGAACACACACCCTGTCGTGACACCGCCAGATGCCTTCTTTATCTTGGGCAAAACCCGTTAGTTTCCCCAATTGCACAAGATTAATCGTATGCTGAAAATTAGCATCCTGCTACTGTGCTTGCCGAATCTGGTCCTTAAAGCTACTGGTTATCTTAATTTGGTGTAACTGAAGGGTCTTTGGAGTTGCAAGGATTCCCAAATTAAGATTTCGGAAGCTTTCAATAAGCTCTGCCTCTTTAATCATCATCCAGGCTATGGTCAATGACTTCCTGCTTAATGTGTCTGCCACAATGTTTGCTTTACCTGGGTGGTATCTCAATTCAAACTCGTAGTCTTTAAGAAGTTCCATCCATCTCCGCTGCCTCATGTTTAATTCCTTCTGATCAAAGAGGTACTTCAAACTCTTATGATCAGAAAATACCTCGAATTTTATTCCATACAGGTGATGTCTCCATATCTTCAAAGCAAATACTACTGCTGCTAATTCGAGATCATGCGTAGGATAGTTCCTTTCGTGTGGCTTCAATTGCCTGGAGGCATACGCGACCACCTTTCCGGTTTGCATCAACACGCACCCTAACCCTTGTTTGGAAGCATCACAATAGACTCAAATGGTCCATGAGGGTCTGGCAAGGCTAACACTAGTGTCGTAGTCAACCTCTTCTTCAAATCTTGAAAACTCTGTTTGCACTCTGGCGTCCACTCAAATGGAACATTCTTTCTAGTTAGCTGGGTCAAAGGTAAGGCTATTCGAGAAAAATCCTTAACAAATCGCCTGTAATATCCAGCTAAGCCCAGAAAACTCCTGATTTCAGAGACTGTGGCCGATCTTTCCCAGTTTAGGACTGCTCCTACGTTGCTGGGGTCTACAAAGATTCCTCCAGATGACACCATGTGGTCGAGAAATTTTACTTCCTTCATCCAAAATTCACATTTGGATAATTTAGCATAGAGTTTCTTTTCTCTTAAAATTTGCAGAATTAGCCGTAAGTGTTCCGCATGCTCTTGCTCCGTCTTCGAGTAGACAAGTATGTCGTCGATGAAGACCACTACAAACTTATCCAGATATGGATGGAATATTCGATTCATGTAATCCATGAATACTGCTGGTGCGTTCGTCAGTCTAAACGGCATCACAGTATACTCATAGTGTCTGTAACGAGTTCGAAAAGCTATCTTAGGGATATCTTGTTCCCGAACTCAAATTTGGTGATATCCAGAATGCAAGTCGATCTTAGAGAATACCGTTGCACCTTGTAGTTGGTCCATGAGATCATCAATCCTTGGCAGTGGATATTTATTCTTAATTGTCACTTTGTTCAGCTGCCTATAATCCACGCATAAGCGCATGCTTCTATCTTTCTTTTTGACCAACAAGACCGGAGCTCCCCATGGCGACGCGCTTGGCCGTATGAATCCTTTTTCTAAAAGTTCTTCGATCTGTCTTTTTAGTTCCGTCAGCTCCATGGGTGACATTCGATACGGAGCTATAGATATTGGTCTCGCACCTGGAACCAACTCAATGGTAAACTCAATCTCTCTCTTCGGGGGAAATTCAGGCTGGAAAAACATCCGGATATTCCTTAACAACTGGGATCTTTTCTAGTTCCTGTTCAGCTTCTATCACGTTAGCTGACAAGAGGATATATCCTTGATTCTTTAACCCAAAAGAGTTCAGATAGAAGAGTGTTGCGATTTGGGATTCAGAAAGTGAGACAGAGGGAGTACCATCGTCTTATCAGAGTAATTGAGTACGACTCGATTGGCAGAAAGCCAATCCATGCCCAGAATTATGTCAAGACCAGATAGAGGAAGACCAATCAAATTGGCGGCAAAGGTCCTACCCTCAGTTCGAAGAGGAACATTGATGCATATTTGACTAGTTCTAACAGGTCCATTGGTAGGAGTAGAAACCAATAGATCATAAGATAATTCAGAAATTGGCAATTGCAAAGCAGTTACAGAGCTATGAGAAATAAACGAATATGAGTACAGTTAGAGTCTCACCATCCATGTCACAGGTGCCTTGGATTAGTCCTTCCGACTTGTCAGCTTCTTCTGTGCTCATTGTAAAGACCCATCCTTGACATTGGGGTCGAGGCAGCTGTGATGGATTCCTGGTTGGACACTCATAAATTTTGTGGCCTGGCTTGCCACATCCGTAGCAGACATTCTGGCCTGCCAAACATGGTCGATCGCCATGATTCTTACCACATTTTGTGCAAGTTGGATTTGGAAAAGGCCTTTGGGGCTGCTTGCCTTTGTTGCCTGCTGGTGGAAATCTCCGCTGTTGTTGTATGTTGGGCTTGAATCTTGGGCCCTGTGGGGCTAACCCCTTCTTGAAGTTACCACCAGATGCCCTGGCTGTAGCTAATTTCAAGTTGCAATCCTCCACAAGTCGGCATTTATTCATCAGCGTAGGGAAATCCCTAATCTCCATTGGCCCTATCGCGGTAAGAATGTCTTCTCGTAACCCTCCTTCAAATTTGACGCACCTCCAAGCTTCATCTAGATTCCTCTGGTAAATTGTGGAAAATTTACACAGCTCTTCAAACTTGGCAATGTATTCAGATATCGTCCGGTTTCCCTGACGAAGCTGCATAAACTCAAGTTCCTTGGCATTTCGAATGGAAGCCGGAAAGTACTTCTGGTAAAATACATCCCTAAACATTGTCCAGGTGACTACCGCCTGAGAATCTTCGAACAATCTTCGTACACCGTTCCACCAAAACTCGGCGTCTGCTTCAAGCATGTAAGTGGCAAAGGTCACCTTTTGATGATCCGAGCAATCCAGGATAGAGAAAATCTTCTCCATGGCTTTGATCCATTTGTTAGCTTTGTTAGGATCATACACCCCTCGAAAACTTGGCGGATTTGCCTTTTTGATCTCAGCAAACTTGAGATAGTCCAGATCGACTCTTGGGCCGTGAGGGTTCCCTCCATAGCTTGCCTCAGGTCGTCTGCCTAGCTGATCCATCATCTGGTGAGCCACCGCAGCTTGCTCCCGCATCACATAGGTCATTTCTCGCATTGTGGCCATAAAATCAGTCGGGTCCTCTGGAGCAGGTTCTACATGTGGTCTGCCTCACCTTCCGGAAGCCATTAAGTTCTTGAGTTGATCAGGCTCAATACTAAGTCTAATGTGCTGGTAAATAACAGCTTACACGGCCAAGCACTTCATACACATGCACAACTATATCTCAACCATACAGGAAAGATCTGGTGCATATTATCAGCTAAAAGTACAGAATATGCGCGAAGCATTGTCAGTCCAATCCTCAGGCCTTAGCTAGGACGAACTGCTCTGATACCAAAAATGCAACACCCTACTAATTTAATGTTATGCTTAAGTCATAGCATAAAATTAGGTAATCTGTGTTACCGTGTTAACATTCTGCTTAAATTTCATGATTAGCATCACAAAACAGTTGAAACGGCAAGTTGTCATATAGAAGACGTGAATAGCATTACAAAACGTAATAAAGTTTAATATAACATAATAGAAAAGATACGAATAAGTGAATATTATCAACTGTATACGTACATATGTAGCTCAGAAGCCAATGCTTCAGTCTATACATATATATATATTAACAGCAGATGAAATAAAGGAACAACAAAATTTCTATTTAGATATACATTCTCAGTTGCCTAGTGGTTATCTGACATCATATACATTCTCAGTTGCCTCGGTTTTTATTTAATTCTGAAAGGCATGTGTTCAAACTAGGCTATCCATTTTAATAGGTTTGAGGAAAAGTCTGGTCTGAGGCAAAGTTCAGTTTTACTTTAGATGATAGAAGAAATAGAATAGATTACTAATAATGCTTCACAGAATAATAAACAGAATGAATGAATAAACGGCAGTAAATAAACTTAATAGGCGCGGCATCCATCTTGACATAATTATTTCATGTACCCATGCATTCATGTAATCATGCAGACTTAATCATGAACCTTTCTTCATATGCTTTTCCATTACTTTTCATCATTTTCCATCTCTTGGTCCCCTGGGAGTTCTTGGCCATTTAGACTCTTGGGTAATAGTCTGCTTTTCAGGATTGAGCTCGTTTCTATATAGGAATGCCGGGTTTACTTTCCCTGACCTTTCCACCGATCTATTCCCCTTAACTTTTTATCCGGGGCTGGCCCAAGTAGCATGGAACTTTCATAATAACAGAATTCTTATCATAACTTCTATAGTCTTCTTGAAAATACACATGCATTAATACGTAATTCATAACTTATGCATGGATTCTACCGAAATTTCGGCAGTATAACAGAACGAGTCCGCTTCTCCATAAATAGTGCCAGTACATCAAAACATCAATTTATCATAAAGGTCACAACATTGCATATATATTTTAACATTGAATTCATAATAACATTAATCTCATTAAGGCAGAGTTTCTGCCTCAGCATAATCAGCCAATCCGATTTTTATAATTCAAGCCATAACTTCTATTTAACACATTTGGATCTCAATTTTGGATATGTTAAAGTGTCATGTGTCTAGTTTTTAACCTCTTTAGTTCCATCTAATTTGGATGTCTATAGCTCAAGATATTTAGATTTTATCCCGGCCTGCCCAGTGGCTGGCCAGAATCAGACACCTAAATGCAAAAATCCACTAAAAATCAATAACTAATTCAAATCACACGAAATTGATCTCATATTAAAGCTAATAGGGCAAAGTTTCATTTCCAAAAAGTTACATTCCATTTGAATTAGTAGGGCTCGAGTTATAAGCCCCGAATTCTGACCTTTCTAAACTACCCTGTTCTGGCCCGGTTTGGACATAGGGCAACTTTCTTGGATCACTGGAGGAAACGAGAGCTTATCTAATTCTGAAATTTTTATGGGACATTCTTCTATATGTAAGATTTCTAACAAGGTTTGTTTCATTCGTTTTCAAGTAGTATAAGGTGAGTTCTACCCTGAAGAACCCAGTCTGCCCAGAATCAAAGTAAAAAACCTAGGTCGAAATTCAAAAATTCATAACTCTCTCAATACTAATCCAAAAGCCTTATATGATATATGTATGGAAAGCCCTAGATATCTAGTTTCATATAAAAATTGTTTCATACAATTTAATTGCCGGTAGGTGGAGCCGTACACTCCGCCATACGGACTGCCGAGGGTTTTTGGTTCTCTAGCCCCTCAGCTCTTCCTATTTTCATTCTTTCTTGATTCCAATTCGGTTTTAATCAAACAAACAGCCAATAACCAATCATATATCATCATAATCATGCAATCAATACATCAAAGAGTAGGAAAATAATCCACCCTCAGCCAGCCAAGATCACAGAATTAGTGCAAGAATTGAACCTCTACCTTTGTTATATGTGATTTGGCTTGATTTTTGGGGCTTGGATGAGCAAGACTTGATTAGGCTTGATGATTGGCTGGAGTTATGTGAATGAAGAAGAGAAGGAGAGAGCTGAATTGAGGGGAGAAGTGGCACAGAAAATGGCTGAGGAAAGGAGAGGAATTGCGTTATAAAGCATTGTGTGGTAGTTGGCTTCTTGGATTTTGATTGGTTGAACACAAGAGGCTGAAATTTAGTCAGCCCTCCTTGTCTTTGTGGCCAAAGTGGCGCCACTTTCTTGTGTTATTATGGCTGAGTAATCAGCCCTAGCTCATAGGGTTTAAAGCTTGTAATTCCATTGGTTCGGTTCCGACAGTTTAAAATACCGTAATCTTACCGATTTCCTTTAAATCGGTAAATCGGTTTCGTGAAAATTCTTATGAAATCTTCTATATTTCTAATCTAATTAACTTGTATCTAATCTCAATTAACTGCTAATCAATTAATCCTAAATAATTATTTAACCGAATTTGAATTAATTTCAATTATTCGATAAAAACCGAATAATTGATCGAAAAACGATAAGAGGGTTTCAGTGGATGTTACATCACCCTCTTCCTCCTCGGGACCCAGCGCAGAGTATTCTCCAGCCGGTACATGGCTAACGGCTATCTAATAGAGTAGTTCAGGCAGCAGGAGATGTTGTACAGCATGACCCTCTTTTGGACAGCACGTAGGCCTGGGTCATAGACTTGACAGTAGGATTAGCATTAGGTTTTGAAATGTCCTCTGAGGACCATCGGATGTTTTGACTGATACGGGCATTATTGTCCTTTTGGTATACCGGCCACTTATGTAGTCTACTTAGAAACTCTGTACATAAACTGAAGCAGTGGTTTCTTATATATACATATATATCCACGTATGCAGTAATGTTATTATACTATTCTTATCTTTTGTGATATTTTGTTAAATTCGTTTCGCTTTTAGTATAGCAGCGCGCCGTTTCGTCTATTCACAGAAAAAAATATATATGATGTTTTAAGGAAACGCGAATCATGAAAGGCAAATAGAGTGTTAACACGGTAACACAATCCACTTGATTTCATGCTATGACTTAAGCATAACATCAAATTTATAGGGTGTTACAATAAGCTTAATCCAATGACAAATCATCATCTAAGACACAAAATCAAGTATTTAAATGCAAAATCAAGGGATAGGGTGCAGCCTAAAACAAAATAGCATTATAAACCAAAGAAATTACAAGTTTCATGCAAAATCATGTAGAATCAACATATAGGCATATGTAATTAATCTGTAGGTTAATTGGCATCAAAATAACAAATTTTCACACTTAAATATATGAGTTATCATGTTGAAAGAGTGCAGCCAAAACAGGGCAGTGACTTAAAACTAAGAGAAATCACAAGTTACTTAGAGAAAATTGCATTTTTTAAAGAATCAAGCTCATATATGTTAAGTGCACCATATTAAGTCTTTGAATAACCATTTATGTCATCTAATAGCACATACAAACACATGGAAACAAAAGAAACACCCTCTACCCTAAGTGAGGCCATGGAGTTGCTATGCACAAATTCAAAGATTTTTGACTCATAATCACTCCAAATCATGTTACCATGCTTCAAGACTTGTAACATCATCAAAAGAACGTCGAATGCTCATGAAACTTAATCAAACAAACCAAGCACATCTCAGTCCTCATATAGTCGTGAGCTTCATGGTAAGACACAAGAAGATTCAACTCAAATTCATGCAAGAAAACATGTTCATGCACATTAAGAACACATAAGTGCATGTTTAGAACCTCAAATCCTTAAGGGTGTGTTTGTGAGTTGGGGTTTAGAGGGAAGGGGAAGGGACGAAAGGACTTGAAGAGTAAAATGGACTCCATTTTACTCTTCAAGTCCTTCCTTTCCCTCTAAAACCCTAATTCACAAACACATCTTAAGAGAAACCACTAAAAAGCCAACCCAACCATGAATATTCAAAACCTAAAAGCATGAATATATGCTCTGGGAAGCCTCAAATAACATATAGAAATGCATAGAACTCATAAATGAAGCTTAGAGAGTGAAAAGACAAAACCTACTTGGATTATGACTTTAGAAACTCAAATTGAACCTAGGCTGGGACAGCAGCTTCCACATGATTTTTGCTTCTTTTTGAAGGCTTATTTGTGAGCTTTAAAGGTTTAGAATGATAGTGCTTAAGGGTGATTGAAAAGGGTGAAGGGTTGGCGGTATTTTAATGGAGGTTTTATGGAGTTTTTGGAAGAAAATGGTGGAAGAAAAGGAAGGAGGAGGCTACACATTTTGGGGTTGCTTGGGCAGAGTATGGAGGGTTTCTAAAGTATGTTGGGGTCAACCTAAGAGTGTTCTTTTATAGAGAAAAGGTAGGTTTAATTAGTTTTAATCATATAATTAGTTAGTAGCTTAATTAGGTAATTTTGTTAACTAATTAAACTACCAATGATTAATTAATCTAACCACCTTACCAAACTGATTTAGACATGATATAATACTCATATTATGTGGTGATTAAGGTTTAAGAAAAGATTAAAATAGTTTAACACTTAATTAGTGCTTAATTAGTGATTTTTCTCAAAATCAATTTAAGCAATTTAAGCTTTAATTAATAAAATAATTAGTAAACAATTAAATTTATTTAATCTATCATCAAATCCATGTTTAATTACGTGTTAGAACGTATTCTGAATTTTTTTAGAATTTTTCTGCAATTTTTTCTATTAAATATGTCTAATTTGTGTTAATTAACTTAATTAATTATCTAAGAATTAAAAAATAAAAATATTATGCTGCCCCATGTGCATCTTGAGTTGGATCATCAATTTTGGGGGACAAAAATTATCAAAATCTGATTAGAGTAACAAAGATAAGTTAATTGGTAAAAGTTAATTAATGTAACGTTGAATTTGATAATGACATCTTGTTGACATTTTACCGAATTAGTTTTATTCTTGTTCAAACTGAACCGGGGGGTTTTGGGATTGGTTGGGGGGGTGGCTAGGGTTAGTTAGGGTTGGGGTTTTTTATTTTTATTTAATTTATTTTATGATTTATGACTTAATTTTGACCTTTTGACACAAATTGGCCCAAAAATAATTCAAAAATTGTTGGACCTAAAATCAGAATCGCTAAGGCCCATTTTGAGGCCCATTCACGTGGTCCTTCAAGTCCAGGCCCAGAACTCTAGTGATTCTTTGCCGTACCACAAGTTAAAGGAGTCTTATAGGGTTTTCGAGGTCCATTTTGCACCTCGGTAAGGCTATTTTTGTGTAATTATGTAAATATTACTCAAATTTACAAAAATTTGGTATTTATATTCAAAATTATGTTAAAAATGTGTTTGTAATTTTTTTAGGAATTTTTTCAGGTCTTCCAGGTAGTTTTTGGGCTTTTGTAAGCCCTATAGGGTTTTCCATCTATTTTTTGTCAGAGTTCTATATTTTCTGTTTTTTGTAACTAATGGCATTTTTATAATTTTGACCAAGTTCAGGGCATCCCATGTCATTTTACACTTGGATACCTCCATAGCTCAATAGGCTAAGATTTAGGTTTCTACAGTTCCATTATGTTATTCTACTATGCTTAAATTCCTATTCTACTAATTCTATTGATGTAGGGACCTAAATGTTATTTTTTAAAATGTTATGGGGTCAATTTAGAAATAATCATTTGGGTCAAAGTGTAAATACCAAAAATTATGGGGCAATTTTATAAATAGCAAAAGTTTACACTATAAGTGTAATGTCCCTACTTTCGTAAATAGAACATGACGGAAACTTTGAATTTTTCCCTTAGGCAGTGTGAGAATTTCATAGGTAGCGTTATGCCATGACGATCTTCACCCTTAAAATTATAGGGCAGTGTAATACTGCCATTGAAAATATGGTACTGTCATATGTTAAAAATTAAAAAATGACAAAAGTGCCCTTGTAAACTTTTGTTAATTGCAGTGATGCCCAGAATTTTTAGAAATTTTATTTTGACCCCAAAGAATTATTTTCACAATAACCCTAGATCTTTTCATAAAATGACTTTTATGTCCCCATATATGTAGAATTAGCAGAATGAGATTTTAAACAAAGCAGAATCACGTGGTAAAACTGTAGAAGTTTAAATTTCTGCCGATTGGGCCATGGAGGCAGGTTGGTGTGAAATGACGTGGGGTGCCCCTAGACTTGCTTAAAATTACGAAAATGCCATTAACTATGGAAAATAGAAAATAAAAGCTCTGAATTTGCAAAAATGATTATTTCACATTCACAAGCAATTTATTCGATCTTATTGACTAAGTAAGGTTAATTAGAAGTTAATTAGATGTCAATTAGAGGGATTAGGCTTAGGAACAATTAGAATAGAGATATAGAAATTCTCTCAGAGTCATTTAGTAAAGTTTTGCCGATTTGAAGAAAATTGGCGAAGATTCGATATTTTAAACCGCTAAAACTGAACCAGTAGAATTTTCTACGGGAATCCCTCACTTAAGTGGCTGAAATAGCATTCGATTAGATATTTACTTAGAGCCAATTATGTGTCATTTAGAGGAATTAGATATGAAGGAATTAGATTGAAAGCATAGGTAACTTCATAGGATTTTTCCAAAACCGATTTACCGATTTAAAGGAAATCGGTAAGATTTCGATACTTTAAACTGTCAGAACCAAACCAATAGAAATTATACTGTGAGAACCCTAGGACGGATGGACAAGATTCAGCCAACACATCTTATAAGTGGCGCCACAATCAGCCTTTAAGAAGGCAGGCAAATCAAATTGGAAAAGGAAAACACATCCACCAATCACAAGAAATCTTGCTCCAAAAGTTTTCAATTATTTCCTCCTATCTCCCTTGATTATTTTCGGATTTCATAACCTACTGAACCCTCATTATTTCTCTTCTATCTCAACTCATCTTCACTCCATCTTCATCTACTCTTCAAGCTTCATCAAGATTCCTTCAATCCAAGGCACCAGTCTAGCACAATAACACCTAGAAGAGGTAGGAATCTCAACTTTCTGATCCTTTTCTTTGAATTGGGGTTGCCTAGGGTCCCTTGTTCATCCATAATTCTGATGTTGTGATGGGTGGGGATAATAAGTTAAGGCTGGTTTAAGGTGTATATGTGAGTTTGAATTGAAGATTTGATGGATTGATTTAAGGAAAACGTGAATTCAAGAAACTGTTAGGGTTTTCCCCTCGATGGTCTGTACGGCGGAGTGTACGGCTCCATCTGCAGCCATTCAAATTTGATGAACCATTTTTATATGAAACTATACATTTAGGGCTTTCCATACATATAAAATATAAGGCCATTGGATTAGTATAGAATTAGTTATGAATTTTTGAAATTTGACCTAGAAATCTAGATTATTGTCTGGGTAGTATGAGTTGAGAAGGGTGTAACTCACCCTATACAACCCTAAATTGAGTGCAAATAATGCTATTTGAAAGCTAACATGTAAGTAAATATCCAATAAAAATTTCAAAGTTAGATTCATTGCCATTTGTTCCCAGCACATCAATGAAGTTGACTTAAGTTCAAATCGGATTGGAATAGGGCAGCCTAGTAGGGTCAAGTTACAGGGCTTATATCTCAAAATATACCTATCCAAATGATTTGCAACTTCTTTCATTTGAAATATTGTTCTGTTAGCTTTAAACTAATATGAATTTCATATAATTTCACTCAGATTTCTATTTTTAGTGAATTTTCACTTATAAGGGTGCATTTCTAGCTATGTATTGGGCAGTCTGAAGTAAAATACTAATAACTTGAGTTATAAAAATCAAAATGAGATGGGACCAAAAAAGTTGGAAACTAGACGCATAGAGCTATGACTATCCAAAATTCAGGTCTAAATGAGTTGAATAGGAGTAAGGGTAGACTTTGTAAAATTCAGGCAGAAGATGATAGAGTGAGTAGAAAAATCTGTTGATATTTCTATTGATTTTGACATACGATATGATTAATAGTGTTGTTGTAACTTGCTGTTTTACATTGAATTGCATACTTAATTGATTGTATTGGTACCATGGCACTATTCACGAGGAAGCAGACTCGATCCGTTATGCTGCCGAATTTTTAGCGGGAATTTATGAGAACTTATGCTATGGGTGATTATGGTTTGAATATATTTATATTTACATGTCATGTTCATGTACATCATGCATGCAAGCATAATTAGAATATGATATGAGAGGTAAGGTATCAGACATATCCATGAATGCTCAAAGCATCCGCATGCATGATAAAATATGGAAAAGAAAAGATAATAAGAACTTGTAAGAGGGACATACCAAGCTACCATGTGAGGCATGGCATAGACCTAGCTAGCATGGGCCAAAGCAGGACTGTCTAAGACTTGGGCCAACCCTCGACCAGATTTAAGGGGAATAGACCGGTGTAAGGGTCAGGGAAAGTAAATCCATCACTCAAGTATAGGTACGAGCTCGGACCTGAAAAGTAAGCTATTACCCAAGGGTGAGAGAGGCCATTCACCTCCAGGGGACCAAGTACAGAAAAGAGCAAGATAAAGTTACAAGTTAAAGAAAGAGATGAATTAAGTCAAGTGCACTTGCATACAATTAAGTACAAACATCTATATGTGCATTTCTAATTATCTCATTATGTCATGATGTTATTATGATTCTTACTTAAGTATATTATACTATTCGTGTTTCTATGTCTGAATATAATATGCCAAGTGGTTGTTAAAATATAACCCACTTCGAGAAAGATGTTTTAAACTTAAAATTGAACCACTGCTTGCGTATATGTGCTCACATTTTCATAAGAAACCGAAATGGCTGGAATGTTTATGACAGCACTGTATGAGTAATAGTTCGAGTTTACCTACTGAGAACCTTAGGTTCTCACTGCCTACTTGTATGTTTTTCTTTTCTGTAAACATTCCAGCACCCAAGTTGGAAATAAAGTGCGAGATAGAGTACTGGGACATTTTCTGAGCAAGACTTGAGCGCAAACTAGACCAAGAGACTATTGAAGCTACCTAGCGACCATGTCGAAAGCAAGTTCTGTGTATTATATTAGTCATAATTTCTTTTAAATTGTAATTATTTTATCCTCTGTATATCAGAGATGACGAAGTTTATGAGCTATTATTAGTAATAAACTGTGCAGTTAAAGGGCCATGTATTATATTTTCTACATTTTAAAGATTTCTTAGCACAGTGACAACCTTTTAATATGACTCCATGACTCGAGCATGGCTTATATGATAGAAGTTGTTATAATAAGGGCATTTTTTGTCATTTTCTAATTTTCAATATACGGTAGTGCTATAATTTCAATAGCAATATTACACTACCCTATATTTCTAAGTGTAAGAATCGTCATGACATAGCACTACTTGAGAAATTCTCTCATTGCTTAAATGAAATAATTCAAAGTTTTATGCTACTGTATATTAAGAAAAAAGGAATGTTACATTTCTCCCTTTTTTCAAGAAATTTCATCCTTGAAATTTGAGTACCTTAATTAAATAACTCTAGATAGTCTCTCTGAAGATCTTCCTCTTTTTCCCATGTTGCTTTTTCTGGAGTTAGTCCTATCCACACTACCTTCACCAAGGGAATTGCCTTACCACCCTTGAGTTCTTTCAAGCTCTTGTCCAAAATCTTATCAAGTCTAACAACATAGGTTAAATCATCTCTTAATTGGACAGAGTCATCCTTGGAGGAGATGTGAAGGATTTGGACAATACTTCTTTAACTGAGACACATGAAAGACATCATGAAGGTTTGAAAAACTCAAGGGTAAAGCAAAATGGTAAGCAACCGGACTAACTCGATTTACAATTTAGTAGGGAACGATGACTCAACTTTTTGGTTTTTAGGGCCCTACCTATCCCTGTCGTAGGAGATACCCTTAGAAATACATGTTCACCTTCTTGAAATTCTGGAGGCTTCATTCTCTAATCAGCATAACTCTTTTGCCAACTCTAAGCAGTCAACAATTTATCCCTGATGAGCTTAATTTGGTCAGTGGTTCTTTGTACAATCTCAGGTCCTAGCATCTTTCTTTCACTAACCTCATACCAACATAGTGGGATGGTAGTGAGTGTCGCAGCCCGCTCCAAATTATAATTTTAAAATACTTAATTATACTAAATTTGGGATATAGTGCAACCAAGGTTATCTCACAAGGGTGTTGTTGCTATCTAGTTAAGTAACAAGGGATTTTGTGTAAACATGCAGTAAATAAGCTATAAAAGAAAATTAGATGAAATAAAAAAAACACTAGTTCAAAGAGTTCCTTAGGCATAAGGTGAATCAATCATTAACACACAATATATCAAATACATGAAGTGTGACTAATTTGAGCTATTAGAGAGATCTCTACTAATAACCCCACAATTCTACCTAGAGACCTCTAGGCATTCAACCAACATACAATTGATTAGATAATTGAGAGCTAAACTCTAATTAACCTATGTTGATTTCTAGCCCCAATTATATTAGCCTAGGTTTGAATCCAAACCCAATTCATAATTTTCTAATTGATCAAGTTCATACCAATTAACCAATTAGTAATCACCCAACTAATTCTCATTCATAAACCTACATATCGATACCATTCAATGTAGGTATACAAATTAAAGAGGGCAAAGAATCAAGAAAACAACATTGATTAAGATTCAAGCATAGAGTTTCAAGAATACAACCATGATGCCCTTGTAGTCTCCTTAAACTAGCTTGAAGTCCTACTTCTCCATGGCAATGAAGGTTACCAAATAGAATCCAAAACAAGTATCTTACAAAATGAAAGGGAAAGAAAAGAAAAAAAAAAAAAAAAAAGAGGAAAGGAGAAGAGAAGAGAGAAAAATAAAAAATGTTGGAGATGAATGTCTTCGTGTCTTTATTTTCTCCCTTCTTATCAGACCTAAGATGTAAATATCCACATTGCTCTTGAGCCCAATTTAATCCTCTGCCTTTTAGCTTTAAGGGACACCCAATTTGCTTAATTTGAACTTGAAATGAGAGAGTTATGACCCGATCTTTGTGGTATGTCTAAATTGTACCTCTATTTGCATCAGTCAAATTCAATAGCTAATAAATCCATCAAGATGTCATTATTTTGGAGAGTGTTCTTCATATGAGCTTTATATCTTAACTTTCAAATGGAGCCAGTTTCACCCCAATCCAATGTCTACAACTCAAGTTATGGCCCAATTAGTGCACACTGCTTAGGTTCCAGCACAATAGCCCTGTTCTGACTTCATAGCCCAATTCGTCCTAATAGACATCTGAATTAGTTTTTGACTTCTTTATCAAAGTTGAAGATATTTCTCTCAACTTTCTTAGAATATAAAATTTGTAATTTTTAGAGGTCGACAACTCAAGATATACTCAAAATATAGAAATAGTATAAAATTATGATAATGCTGAAAAATACAATTAAGCCCAATTAGAAGCCAAACTCATAGAATGTGTCTAATATTGATTAATTTAGCACAAAAGATGTCCAATAAACTAAATATAAGGGTTAATCAATGCATCAAAATGTTACTTATCATGGGGCCTATACTTCCTCCCTAAAAAACCTCAGAAGGTGCCATCCCAATACTAGAATGGTGACCGTTATTGTATGAGAACTCTATCAATGGTAGGTAACTATCCTAGTCCCCTCTCTGTTCCAAGACATAGGCTCTTATTATATCCTCTAAGCTTTGAATAGTTCTCTTAGTTTGTCTATCTATCTAGGGGTGAGAAGCAGTACTAAGGCTTAATTTAATACCAAAAGCTTTCTATAATGCTCCCCAAAACCTAGAGGTGAACATGGGATCTCTATCAGACAACACTATGCTAGTGTGTACACCATGTAATTGAACAATCTCATTCACATATAGTTGGGCTAATTTGTCTACTATATAGGTGTAACACCCTAATAAACCCATACTACGCTTAAGTCGTATTACGGCGTTTTATTAGTTGTTACTTATGCTCGTGGAAAATTAAACTTCACTTGAAATTAAATTACGCGGAAAATACGGTAAGATTTTTCTTTTTGTGAAATACGTCATCGCTTTGGAAAGTAAAGCCTTGAGCGAGAAAGTAGATAGAGAAAGAGCGTGTCGCATAAAATAAATACCCAAATATCATAAGACAAGAGAAAGGTAAATAAATAGAAATTCACAAATACATTGCATTAATTAACTAATCATTACATCCATATGAGTTCATAATATATATATATATATAAACATTACATCGAAGAAAGCTCATGGTCATGCCATGACCTAAGTACTAGGTACTACAACAGACTTCAATGACAAAGCTCCTCTCAAAAAGAATATGCGAAGATGTAGAGTGACGGTCGCTATGAGTCCCAAAATAGCTTCGTCTGGCATTCCACGTCATACGTCTGCTCGTAGTGCGGTGGCTCCAAGCTCCACTCCATTGGGTGTGCCAACAAAAATCTGGTGACGATGCGGAAAAGTAACTAGAGTGAGAAATAAGATTTCTCAATAGGACTCAAACCTGACACAGAGGTGTCATCGTCATCGTCCCAGCCACTTCGGTTTTATAATGAAAACAGTGGGCATGCATAAGGTTCAGTTCTTAGGTTTTCGAAAATGTGAGTATCCGAAGTGGATTCAATTTTAACATACTCTCTACTCATTTATATCATAACATACATGGGCATGAGTATAAGCACATAAAACATGCATGACTGTACTATAAGCTTCTCTTAACTTTTTCTCTTTAAAGGTTTGGACCGAAGTCCCTTTTCTTTTCTTTTCTTAACTTGACTTATCTTAAGTCCTTTTCTTTTCTTAACTTGACTCATCTTGAGTCCTTCTCTTTTCACCCACTAAACATAAGTGGTAATGAGCTCATACCGTGGCCGTCGCCACCATAACATTTCGGTACTTACACTAGCTGGGTCATGCCATGCCTCATGTAAGCCCTATCCCCTATACTCACACTAGCTGGGTCATGCCATGCCTCATGTGAGTCGTGGGTGAGGGGAACTTACTTTGGGTCACCTTCCCTTTTGAAGGATCACACCCTTAGCTTACTTTCTCTTCTTATTAAAGCTTATGATGCAAAATATTTCTAAGTCCACAATTTCTACAAAATTTCGGCAGCATAACGGCTAGACCGAAAGCTTCCCAAAATTTTGCCAAACAGAAAACCAGTATCACCTCATCATAGCATATCATCATTAGCATTATCATGCCATCATCATCATCATAGTATACTATATTGTATCATATCGTCATTATCATTATTATGTCATCATCATCTTCATAGCATACTATCATCATATCATGATCATCATCATCATATAATTGTCATCATATTAATACATGAAGGCATACACATCACGCAAAGTCTTTATGAGCTTAGCTTAGTAAATTTGGTGCAAGCTTTTACTTGAGGTTGTCTCTTGTATGTCCTCTTTTATTAGTTGTAGGGCCAATTTTATCTAATATACTTTTTGATACTTTTTAAGTTGAGTTATGAAGGTTTTCTAATACTTAGTATAAGGGTATTAATGTCTTAAACTTATTCTTCATTAACCTTTAACTTTTACCCTAACTAGTTTTACTTTTACAGTGGGGCAGTAACTTCAAAAATTCACCATAATTTCATCTTTTATTCTTTTATTTCTAATTTTGGTATGCTTACACTTCTCTGAGTCTATTTTCAAACAAAAGAAACCCCACTCAAAAATTCATTTTGTAGCTTCAGTTATGCATATTTTATTCTGACTGTTCAGTTTCTAAGTTCACTCCCGGTTCAGTGGATTGTTACCTATCATTATAATTTCTCAGAAGGAATCTGAGAAAACTGTTTTATGGGTTTGTTCCTCTATGTCTTAGCTTTCATTTAAACTTGGTCTCACTCAAAAATCATTTTTGTAGCTCGAGTTATACACATTTTAGTGTAGACTGCCCAGACAGAAACCAATCCGAGAACAGTCCACTTTGAAAAATCATATCTCACTCATTTTAACTCCGAATCTTATGTATTTTATATGCATGGAAAGCTCTCTGAGTCTATTTTCATATAAAATTTGTTCCACTAATTTCTGAGTTTTCTGGAAAAAGTTATACCGTTCGGTTTACAGACTGTTAGGAAATCCAGATTTCACGTTTTGATTTTTCCCATGTTTTCTCCAAAACACTCAACCTCACTTTCAAGAAAACATTCTCAAGTTATAAAACACTCATATACCATGAAAGATTAGTGAAAAACTAACATGTTGGAGTTCAAAAATAGTGGGTTCAGCCATGCATCACACCAAACCGAAAACATGTTTTCAACAAACAACCATACTAGCAACAACATCTCATTTTATGACAAGAATGGCTATGATGCCCATAATCAATCTTTAAAAACCACCTAGCTATGGAGAGCATAGGAGTTCTAAAGCTTGAAAAACAAGAGAGAAAAAGGGTTTAGAGCCACTACCAAGAAGCTTTCCTTGAAGGAACTTGTGATGGAAAAAGATGATGGTGGTGGTGCTCCTCCTCTTAGATCTTGAAAGAGGCTTGATATGTGATTGTCTTTGATTCTCCAAGAGCAAGAAATGGTGGCTCTTGAAGAGTTTGTGAGTGGGATGAGGAGAGGAAAGGATGAGAGAAGTGGAAGGATTCTAGAGAGAAGTTGGAGAGTTTAGAGAGAAGGAGGAGAATTTTGAAATTGAGGAGAGAGAAGAGGATGAGTGAAATGAAAATGAAGAGAGAAGAGAGAGGAAGGAGGCGTACAAAGGCGGTGGGGCTGATTGCCCTTGCTTCTTCAAGAAGCAAGAGAGAGTAGGTGTGTCTTACTTCTTTTTCAAGCAAAAGGGCTAGGGACCTTGGGGTAAAAGGGTGAGTTGTGTTTTCCTTTGAGTCTTGGAGGCTTCCTAATGTCCAATTTGTATTTTTCTCTAGGGGTTAAAGGGGAGTACCCCTCTTAAGATTTGGTTGCTTGTCTAAGACTCATCCAAGTCTCAAGATCTAATGGTGGATGACAAGGATCCTAGTCTTGGCTTTTGATCTAATGGTGTAGGATTAAAGAGATTGAATGAAGGGTGAGATGTTGCTCCTCCTTGGTATGTCTTTCTAGGGCATATGCATGGAAGAACTTTTATCTCTAAATGTTATTAGAATTATTTAAATGTAACTTAACTTAATTGGCTTAATTACTCATGAGTTAACTCTTGTCAATTACATTTTTTATGAGGTCTTGCATTACGGTTAAGCATATGCTTAATTTGGGGTTTAATTTTTCAAGAGTTGTCTTAAGTGTCTTAATCATTATAAACTTAATTAGTAAGGTTAGGTTGTCTTACTTTTGTTTTGGCACCTTCGAGTAATTAAGGATTAGACGATTAAGGTTTTATTAAAACGCTTAAGACATTATGATTAAATTGTCGGCTAGACTTAATTTACTAAGCTCTTGCTCTTGCTCTTGAGATTAGCCGATTAGTTCTCAATTAATCGCTAATCTCTCTCTAATTAGCCGAGAACACCGAGCTAATTAACTTAGGTAAAATGGGGATGTTACTATAGGTAGCTCTAATGGCTAGGAAATCAGCAAACTTAGTTCATCTATCCACTATAACCCAAATACCATCATGACTAGAGGTTATCCTAGGTAAGCCCATCACAAAGTCCATGGCTATGTTGTCCCACTTCTAGATAGGGATCTCTAAGGGTTGAAGTAAACCTAAGGGTTTTTGATGTTCAATCTTAACCTTTTGATAGGTCAAACATTTTGCCACAAATTCTGCTATATCCCTCTTCATTTTTGGCCACCAAAAGAATTGCTTAAGGTCTTGATACATCTTAGTAGCTCTAAGGTGAATGGTATACCTACTGTTTTGTGCTTGATCTAAGATCAATTTTCTTAAATCTCCAACACTAGGTACACACATCTTATCATGGTACAACAAAGCTCCATCTCCAGCAATACAACATTCTTTCTGTTCCCCTTTGATCACTTGCTCCTTATACATTTACAAGAGCTGATCTTCCTTCTAAACTTCAATGATCTGCTTCCTTAAGGTAATTCTCTATTCTTAATTGATTTTGACTCAAACAATTAGGTTCTATAGTCATTGTAAGATTCAAATCCCTAAACTTCTCTAATAACTCCCATTCTTTAACAATTAAACTGACACATGTAGGGATTTCTTGTAAAGTGCATTAGCAACTACATTCACCTTACCTGGATGGCATTTAACCTAAAGTCATAGTCTTTAAAAAACTCTAACCACCTTCTTTGTCTTAAGTTCAACTCTTTCTGATTAAATAAGTACTTCAAATTCTTATAATTAGTGTAAACCTCAAATTTAACTCCATATAGATAATGCCTCCATATCTTAAGTGCAAACACTATTGATGCTAATTCTAAATCATGGGTACAGTAGTTCTCTTCACGTGGTCTCAACTGCCTAGACGCATAGGCCACTACTTTCCTTTTTTACGTCAGAACACAACATAATCCTTTTCCAGAGGCATCATTATACACCAAAAATCCTTTTGTAGGTCAGGGATCACTAATACTAGGGCAAATGTGAGTTTGTGCTTCAATTTTTGGAAACTTGTTTCACAATCAGGTGTCTATACAAAAGGTTTTCCTTTTCGGGTCAACCTAGTCGAAAGTAAAGCTAATTAGGGAAATCCTTGAATAAATCTATGATAATAACCTGCAAGTCCTAGCAAACTCCTAATTTCTGTCACTATCTTAGGTCTTTCTCAAGACAACACTGCTTCCACCTTAGTGGGTTTATAGACACACCACTCTCATTGGTCATATGAGCTAGGAATTTTAGTTCCTTTAGCCATAAATCATATTTGTCCAACTTTGCATACAGCTGCTTCTCCTTTAAGATCTGCTAAACTATTTTGAAATGCTCTGCATGCTCTTTCTCAGTCTTAGAATAAATCAAAATGTCATCAATAAACACCATAACAAATTTATCCAAGAAATGTCTAAAAATCCTGTTCATATAATTCATGAAAATAGCAGGGGCATTAGTTAATCCAAAAGGCAACACCAAAAACTCATAATATCCATACCTAGTCCTAAAGGCAATCTTAGATATGTCTTCTTCCTTAACTCTAATATGGTGGTATCTTGACCACAAATCTATCTTAGAAAACACTATGGCTCCTCTTAGTTGATCTAAAAGATCATCAATTCTAGGGAGGGGTTACTTATTCTTAATGGTAACCTTATTTAATTGACGGTAATCTATGTAACACCCTAATAAACCCAGACTACGCTTAAGTCGTATTACGGCGTTTTATTAGTTGTTACTTATGCTCGTGGAAAATTAAACTTCACTTGAAATTAAATTACGCGGAAAATACGGTAAGATTTTTTTCTTTTTGTGAAATACGTCATCGCTTTGGAAAGTAAAGCCTTGAGTGAGAAGGTAGATAGAGAAAGAGCGTGTCGTATAAAATAAATACCCAAATATCATAAGACAAGAGAAAGGTAAATAAATAGGAATTCACAAATACATTACATTAATTAACTAATCATTACATCCATATGAGTTCATAATATATATATATATATATATAAACATTACATCGAAGAAAGCTCATGGTCATGCCATGACCTAAGTACTAGGTACTACTACAGACTTCAATGACAAAGCTCCTCTCAAAAAGAATATGCGAAGATGTAGAGTAGCGGTCGCTATGAGTCTCAAAATAGCTTCGTCTGGCATTCCACGTCGTACGTCCGCTCGTAGTGCGGTGGCTCCAAGCTCCACTCCATTGGATGTGCCAACAAAAATCTGGTGACGATGCGGAAAAGTAACTAGAGTGAGAAATAAGATTTCTCAGTAGGACTCGAACCCGACACGGAGGTGTCATCGTCATCGTCCCAGCCACTTCGGCTTTCTTAAGAAATAGGTGTGAACATACAAGATTCAGTTACTAGGATTTTCGAAAACATAATTATCCGAAGTGGATTCACTTTTAAGCATACGTTCTTATTAGAAGTATTAAAGTAAAATAGGTAAACATATGAAAGCAGACATTTCATGAGTTAGTAGTTTTCTTGACCGAAGTCTCTTTCTTGTCTTTCTATCTGGTTTACTTGACTTGTAACTTTCCCGCTTCTGGCTATGCCTCCTTCACGGGGTGGACCGAAATCCCTTTTCTTTTCTTTTCTTATCTTAAGTCCTTTTCTTTTCACCCACTAAATATAAGTGGTAATGAGCTCATACCGTGGCCGTCGCCACCATAAAATTTCGGTACTTACACTAGCTGGGTCATGCTATGCCTCATGTAAGCCCTATCTGTAACATCCCCATTTTACCTAAGCTAATTAGCTCGGTGTTCCCGGCTAATTAGAGGGATTAGCGATTAATTGAGAACTAATCGATTAATCCCGAGAGCAAGAGCTTAGTAAATTAAGTCTAGCCAACAATTTAATCATAATGTCCTAAGCGTTTTAATAAAACCTTAATCGTTTAATCCTTAATTACTCGAGGGTGCCAAAACAAAAGTAAGACAACCTAACCTTACTAATTAAGTTTATAATGATTAAGACACTTAAGACAACTCTTGAAAAATTAAACCCCAAATTAAGCATATGGTTAACCGTAATGCAAGGTATCATAAAAAGTGTAATTGACATGAGTTAACTCATGGGTAATTAAGCCAATTAAGTTAAATTACATTTAAATAATTCTAATAACATTTAGAGATAAAAGTTCTTCCATGCATATGCCCTAAAAAGACACACCAAGGAGGAGCAACATCTCACCCTTCATTCAATCTCTTTAATCCTACACCATTAGATCAAAAGCCAAGACTAGGATCCTTGTCATCCACCATTAGATCTTGACACTTGGATGAGTCTTAGACAAGCAACCAAATCCTAAGAGGGGTACTCCCCTTTAACCCCTAGAGAAAAGCATAAATTGGACATTAGAATGCCTCCAAGACTCAAGAAAAAACAACTCACCCTTTTGCCCCAAGGTTTTTCCACTCTCTTGCTTGTTGTAAGAAGCAAAGTCACATCATCTCTTCCCCCCTCAAGCTCGCCACCCATCAGCCCTCCTCTCTCCTCATTTTCATTCTTTCACTCTCCCAAAGACACACACAAAGCTCTCTTCTCTCTCTTCAATTTCAAAATTCTCCTCCTTCTCTCTAAACTCTCCAACTTCTCTCTAGAATCCTTCCACTTCTCTCATCCTTTCCTCTCCTCATCCTACTCACAAACTCTTCAAGAGCCACCATTTCTTGCTCTTGGAGAATCAAAGACAATCACATATCAAGCCTCTTTCAAGATCCAAGAGGAGGAGCACCACCACCATCATCTTTTTCCATCACAAGTTCCTTCAAAGAAAGCTTCTTGGTAGTGGCTCTAAACCCTTTTTCTCTCTTGTTTTTCAAGCTTTAGAACTCCTATGCTCTCCATAGCTAGGTGGTTTTAAAGATTGATTATGGGCATCATAGCCATTCTTGTCATAAAATGAGATGTTGTTGCTAGTATGGTTGTTTGTTGAAAACATGTTTTTCGGTTTGGTGTGATGCATGGCTGAACTCAATGGTTTTGAACTCCAACATGTTAGTTTTTCACTGATCTTTCATGGTATATGGGTGTTTTATAACTTGAGAATGTTTTCTTGAAAGTGAGGTTGAGTGTTTTGGAGAAAACATGAGAAATATCAAAACGTGAAATCTGGATTTTCTGACAGTCTGTAAACCGAACGGTATAACTTTTTCCAGAAAACTCAGAAATTAGTGGAACCAATTTTATATGAAAATAGACTCAGAGAGCTTTCCATACATATAAAATATATAAGATTCGGAGTTAAAATGAGTGAGATATGATTTTTCAAAGTGGACTGTTCTCGGATTGGTTTCTGTCTGGGCAGTCTACACTAAAATGTGTATAACTCGAGCTACAAAAATGATTTTTGAGTGAGACTAAGTTTCAATGAAAGCTAAGACATAGAGGAACAAACCCATAAAAAGTTTTCTCAGATTCCTTCTGAGCAATTATAATGAGAAGTAACAATCCATTGTACCGGGAGTGAACTTAGAAACTGAACCAGTCAGAATAAAATATGCATAACTGGAGTTAGAAAATGAATTTTCGAGTGGGACTTATTTTGTTAAAAACTAGACTCAGAACCCTATAAGCATATAAAATTTCGCATTAAAATGATAAAATACCAAATTATGGTGAATTTTTAAAGTTACTGCCTAGGGTAAAAGTAAAACTATCAAAACTTAACCTTAAGTAAGACTATGCATAAATGACTTAAAAAGGTAAAAGGGCTTAACCTAAAGTAATGAAACTTCATAATTTACTTAATGAGGACTAGATAAAATAAAATACCAAGCTCGCCTAATCCTTAACAAAAGAAGCGAATAAAACGAAAAACCGAATGTAAATGTAGTTAATGTACTCGATTAAGTTCATAAGATTCTCATCAAACTATAATGCAAAACCTAAACTATAAATCTTCCAAATTAAAATATGAAAATCATATGAGTCAAGTTAGAATAATTGAGGGGAAGGAATCAATAAAACGAAAGCCAATGTAAAAGCTTGCACCCAATTTACTAAGCTAAGCTCATAAGACTTTGCTTGAGAATATGCCTATGTTTAGGTTGCAAGCATGATGTGATGATGATGTGATTATAATGCCATGATAATGATGATATGATGATGATGATATGATGATGATGATATGATATGATGCTGTGATACTGGTATTTCTGTCTGGCAAAATTTTGGGAAGCTGCGGTCTAGCCGTTATGCTGCCGAAATTTTGTAGAAATTGTGGACTTAGAAATATTTTGCATCATAAGTCTAATAAGAAAAGATTGGATAAAGTGTGATCCTTCAAAAGGGAAGGTGACCTAATTTAAGTTTCCCCTCACCCACGACTCACATGAGGCATGGCATGACCCAGCTAGTGTGAGTATAGGGGATAGGGCTTACATGAGGCATGGCATGACCCAGCTAGTGTAAGTACCGAAATTCTATGGTGGCGACGGCCACGGTATGAGCTCATTACCACTTATGTTTAGTGGGTGGAAAGAAAGGACTTAAGATAAGTCAAGTTAAGGAAAGAAAGGGACTTCGGTCCAACCCAAGTAAAGAACATAACTCTCAACCTGTTTATGTATGTCATGAATAGTCATATAAGCTTTCATGTATGCCATGATGTTGTTAATACAACGAGGATAAGTACTAAAAATGGGACCCACTTCGGATAGTAATGTTTTCGAAAATCAAATAATTGAACCTATTGTATGCCCACAGTTTTTCATTTAAAAACCGAAGTGGCTGGGACGATGACGATGACACCAGTGTGTCAGGGTCGAGTCCTACTGAGAAATCTCATTTCTCATCCTAGTTGTTTTTCCGTCTCGTCACCAGATACTCATGGAGCCTCACATGTCATGGAGCATGGAGCCTCCCCACCATGAGTGGGCCTATGATGAGGATGCCCACGCTATCGTGGCCACGACCACCACGATAGTTCGCACATACTTTTATCCGGGTCGAGTTTTTGAGCAAGAGGAGCCAAAGATCCCACCAGCCCCTGTGGACGTATCATCGTCATGCCTTGGACAGCCGTTGGGTCCTTGGGATTTCCCGCCCGAGCCATTGCCCGAGATCGAGATGGAGCCTATGTCTCCCGGTCTACCCGTAGCCGAGCCTGTGCCACTACCAGAGGTCCCCGTGGTCGATGTGAGTTCGAAGGCCACCCCTAGGGCCGCAGCAGCTTCGCCGCCACTCCCCGAGTATCGGCCTGTCGCATCTGAGGAGGATCCCTCCGAGGCACGTTCTTCGGTGGGCAGCTATGTTCCGGCCGTCGCATCCGTCAGATCGAGGTGATTAGCGTGCACCCGCATCATTCGTGACTCGTATGCTCCCGAGGTCGAGCAAAGATGGGGACTAGACATTCGAGGACCTGAGTTCGTTCGATGGAAGGGCATGGAAGGGGCAGAGAAGTCAGCATATGTCTACGAGGGCTTATTTTGATTTGCGCTCCCTAACTCTTGTATTTCATTTTGTATTGTATCTCATCAGACTTGTGTACCTTTGATATTTGGGGCCATGGCATGACCATGAGTTTCCTTTATATGTATTTGTTTGGATATTATGAGATTAATTATATTATGTAGTTGATGTTAAAAATTTAAATGTATGACTTTATGATTTATCTCATGTTCCTTCCATTTATATCGAAATCTCTGCGATACGCTCGTTTACCGCTATCTTCTCGCGCAAGGCTTTACTTTTCAAAAGCAACGACATATTTCAAAAAAAAATTTACTGTATTTTCCGCGTAATTTAATTTTAAGTGAAGTTTAGTTTTCCACGAGCATAAGTAACAACTAATAAAACGCCGTAATACGACTTAAGCGTAATATGGATTTATTAGGGTGTTACACTATCCCCTATACTCACACTAGCTGGGTCATGCCATGCCTCATGTGAGTCGTGGGTGAGGGGAACTTACTTTGGGTCACCTTCCCTTTTGAAGGATCACACCCTTAGTTTACCTTCTCTTCTTATTAAAGCTTATGATGCAAAATATTTCTAAGTCCACAATTTCTACAAAATTTCGGCATAGATAATCCGCTGTAATCAAGCTTCCCAAAATTTTGCCAAACAGAATACCAGTGTCACAGCATCATATCATATCATCATATCATGTCATCATCATCATATCATCATTATCATATCATCATCATCGTATCATATCATATCATCATAATCACATCATCATCACATCATGCTTGCAACCTAAACATAGGCATATTCTCAAGCAAAGTTTTATGAGCTTAGCTTAGTAAATTAGGTGCAAGCCTTTACATTGGCTTTCGTTTTATTGATTCCTTCCCCTCCATTATTCTAACTTGACTTATATGATTTTCATATTTTAATTTGGAAGATTTATAGCTTAGGTATTGCATTATAGTTTGATTAGAATCTTATGAACTTAATCGAGTACATTAACTACATTTACATTCGGTTTTTGTTTTATTCGCTTCTTTTGTTAAGGATTAGGTGAGCTTAGTATTTTATTCTATCTAGTCTTCATTAAGTAAATTATGAAGTTTCATTACTTTAGGTTAAGGCCTTTTACCTTTTTAAGTCATTTATGCATAGTCTTACTTAAGGTTAAGTTTTGACAGTTTTACTTTTACCCCAGGCAGTAACTTTAAAAATTCACCATAATTTGCCATTTTATCATTTTAATGCGAAATTTTATATGCTTATAGGGTTCTTAGTCTAGTTTTTCACAAAATAAGTCCCACTCAAAAATTCGTTGTCTAACTCTAGTTATGCATATTTTATTCTGACTGTTCAGTTTCTAAGTTCACTCCCGGTACAGTGGATTGTTACCTCTCATTATACTTGCTCAGAAGGAATCTGAGAAAACTGTTTTATGGGTTGGTTCCTCTATGTCTTAGCTTTCATTGAAACTTGGTCTCACTCAAAAATCATTTTTGTAGCTCGAGTTATACACATTTTAGTGTAGACTGCCCAGACAGAAACCAATCCGAGAACAGTCCACTTTGAAAAATCATATCTCGCTCATTTTAACTCCGAATCTTATATATTTTATATGTATGGAAAGCTCTCTGAGTCTATTTTCATATAAAATTCGTTCCACTAATTTCTGAGTTTTCTGGAAAGAGTTATACCGTTTGGTTTACAGACTGTTAGAAAATCCAGATTTCACGTTTTGATATTTCTCATGTTTTCTCCAAAACACTCAACCTCACTTTCAAGAAAACATTCTCAAGTTATAAAACACTCATATACCATGAAAGATTAGTGAAAAACTAACATGTTGGAGTTCAAAAATATTGAGTTCAGCCATGCATCACACCAAACTGAAAAACATGTTTTCAACAAACAACCATACTAGCAACAACATCTCATTTTATGACAAGAATGGCTATGATGCCCATAATCAATCTTTAAAACCACCTAGCTATGGAGAGCATAGGAGTTCTAAAGCTTGAAAAACAAGAGAGAAAAAAAGGGTTTAGAGCCACTACCAAGAAGCTTTCTTTGAAGGTGTAACATCCGCGAATTCCGACTTCCGATCCCCATTATTGATGACATTTCCGATTTCCGAGTTTCCTTACACTTGGCCTCCGACCTCAACACTAGCTTCGACTTCCGACTTCGTTTCAAGGCTTGCAAGGGACTTCTTCCGATTTCCGACCTAAGGCATGCAGCTTACGCTCTCCGATTTAATGGATGGAGTAGCGATTTCGACCTTGTAAGCGTGGATAAATTTTGACCTTCTCGGTATGAATTCCGACTTCCAATTTCGCGAGATGAAATGAGAGTGACTGATGCTTCCAACTTACGAGTTCGTTGTCGACTTCAGCATTCTTTACGACTTCCGATCTTATCGATCAAAGAGTAAAATGTGGGATTCCCGAGTTCGTCTGTAAGGCTCGAATGAACTGAAAGTATTCGAATTCGACATTATGATTCTACAACGGGTACGAGATCCGATCTTGAGTTCAATATTAGAAGCTCTCACTTCTATATCTTTTCGAGTTCCGGGATAGAAAGTTCATGATTTACGAGTTCCGACCTTAAGTGCTTGGCTTCTCACCAGGCTCTACTTTTACGTTTCAATTAGACTGGATGTTTTCTGAGTTCCGACTTCATATACAGGAAGTTCAGCAGGTACGACTTTATGTAGAGTACGAGTTCCGATTTTGTTTCCAGAATATGCTAGAAACTCCTACCACTTGAGCGGCGTGGAGAGTGATTCTACCACACAAAGAGGCAACCAATCACAATCTTCCAAGTTAACTCCCACTCATGCCTATATAACACACTATCCTCCTTTGAATCAGACCATTATTCACGTTGCTTTTCCTCTTCTCCATCAGCTCTCTTTTCTCTTGCTCACACATCCAAGACTTAAGCAAAGTTCCAGCCTTGTTTATCCAAATTTCAAGAGCTCAGCACCAAAACACTTAAATCAAAGGTAGGGGTTTTAAATTTCTTGCATCAAATCCATGCACTTGGCTGGCTGGACTGAATTAGTTTCACCTTAATTGATGTGTGAATTGAATAATTATGCTTGGATTAATAGAAGATTTTGAGTTAGAAGTAGAATTAGAAGAAGAAAACTAAGAGGATTAAATGGCTGGAGGTGCTGTCTTGGTGGAGAGTCCACGGCAGACCATATGGCGGAGCGCACGGCGCCGCCTACGATCGGTCAAATTCGATGAACCTATTTTTAAATGAAACTAGACATCTAGGGCTTTCCATAGACATATCATATAAGGGTTTTGGATCAGAATTGAGGAAGATATGAATTTCTGAATCTCGACCTAGGGTTTTAACTCTGGCTCTGGGCAGATTGGGTTATTTAGGGTAGAACTCGACCTATACTACATGAAACTGAGTGAAACCAACTTTGTTGGAAAGCTTACACATAGGAGAACAACATCCAGAGAAATCCCGAGTTTGTTATCCACTCAGTTATTCCCAGTGATTTGAAGAAGTTACCCTATGTCCAAACCAGGCCAACACAGGACAGTTCAGGAAGGAAGGCTAAGTTTCGGGGCTTGTAACTCGAGCCCTACTAAGGCAAATGAAATGGGACTTTTTGTATATGAAAGTTTGTCCTGTTACCTTTAATACGAGACCAATTTCGTCTGATTTGAGTGAGTTTTCGATTTTTGGTAAATTTCTACTTTTTGTTGCCTGATTCTGGCCAGCTAATGGGCAGGCCGAGATAAAGTTTAGATATCTTGAGTTATAGATACCGAAATTAGATGGGACCAAAGAGGTTAGAAAATAGACACACAACCCTGTAACATACTCAAATTTGAGGTCCAAATGAGCTAAAATGAAATTGTGGCATGAATTACAAGAACCGGGTTGGTTGTATATGCTGAGGCAGAATTTCTGTCTTAATGAATTTGATATGAATTGGAGTTTCATGTTGGAGTATACATGTGAATTTGTGCTTCTTGTGATATATTGATGTATTGATTGGCTGGCACTATTCATGGGGAAGCGGACACGTTCCGTTATGCTGCGAAGTTTCGTAGAACCCATGAACAAGTTATGAATTTCATATGAATGTATATACATTCTTAAGAAAGTCATGAAAGTCGTGAAAAGAAGCATGTCATTATGCAAGTTCCATACTACTTGGGCCAGCCTTGATAGAAAGTTAATGGGAATAGATCGTGGAAAGGTGGGAAAGTAAACCCGGCATTTACGTATAGGAAACGAGCTCGATCCTGATAAGCATCTATTACCCAGAGTCTAAAATGGCCAAGAACTCCCAGGGGACCAAGAGAGATGGAAAAATGATAGAAAGTAATGAAAGAGTTTATGAAAGAAAGTTCAAGAATGAGTTTACATGATTACATGAATGCATAAATCCATGGAATAGTTGCATCAGGATGTTTACAATTATCTGTTACAACTGCTTATTGCTATTCATTGATTTATTCCATTTATCCTTCTGTGCACTAGTATTAGTACTTATTTCGTTTCTTATGCCAATTAAAGTAAAATTGAACCTTACTCTCGGACCAGACATGTTTTTAAACTCATGAAAATGGACTTTAGTTTGAACACGTATTTTAATAATTAAGTAAAACCCGAGGTAACTGAGAATGTATGTGATGTCACTGGCAGTGTAAGGCAACCTTAGAGAGAATTTTCCTGAAATTCTCACCCCGTCTTGTGTATTCCGCATCATTCTCAGATTCAGGCGATGGACTCACAGACCACCCTTTTATTGAGATCCTCGCACTTCGGTTCCACCATGACACTGGAGTTGGACTCTCTGTACATAGCCTTAGTGTAACTTTCGTTTGTACTTATTTAGCGACAGAACTTTGATGTTCCTTTGCACCATCCCCTATTCGACCACCTGCTACCCTTATATTGCCATCCCTCTACATATGGCGCACCGCATCCTCGCTCCTCCTGCAACCGCAGCACTCGCACGACCCTGCTTCCCGAGTCACCACCACAGCAGCCCCGACGTCCTCTCGAGTTCCGAGAGTGACCCCTCCGAGGCCACAGGCTCGCCGCCCTCTTCCTCCTCGGGACCTAAGCGCGGACTATACTCCCCGAGCCTGGCATGGCTAATGGCTACCTGACGGAGTAGTTTAGCGGCAGGATGTTGTACAAAGATGACCCTCTTTTGGACAAAGCATGTAGCTTTGGGTCATGGGTTTGACTAATAGAATTAGCTAATGAGATTATGAAATGTCCTATGAGGACCATAGGGTAGGCCGATAGATGAGGCGATATGGTCTTTTGATACACTAGCCCATGTATGTGTTTTACTTTGAACCTTTGTACATAAACTAAAACAGCGTCTTCTGATATATATATATATATGTTTACACGCATGCAGTGACCTTATTGTACCATACTTATTTGATGATAGTCTATTCGGTTCATTTTGTTGATATTTCGTTTATTTTGTTTGTAATATAACAAGACGCTGCCTCACAATAGAGACGAGTTAAGGAGAACTTAAAAACAAGAAAGGTAAGTAAAGTATCAACACGGTAACACAACCCGACTAGTTTCATGCTATGACTTAAGCATAACATAAAATTAGTAGGGTGTTACAGAAGGAACTTGTGATGGAAAAAGATGATGGTGGTGGTGCTCCTCCTCTTAGATCTTGAAAGAGGCTTGATATGTGATTGTCTTTGATTCTCCAAGAGCAAGAAATGGTGGCTCTTGAAGAGTTTGTGAGTGGGATGAGGAGAGGAAAGGATGAGAGAAGTGGAAGGATTCTAGAGAGAAGTTGGAGAGTTTAGAGAGAAGGAGGAGAATTTTGAAATTGAGGAGAGAGAAGAGAGCTTTGTGTGTGTCTTTGGGAGAGGAAATGAAAAATGAATGGAGGAGAGAGAGATGGCTGAAGGTGGCGCATAAGGAGGGAGGGAAGTGAGGTGACTTTTGCTTCTTACACAAGCTAAGGAGTGGGAAAAACCATGGGGCAAAAGGGAGTGTTGTTTTTCCTTGAGTCTTGGAGGCATTGTAATGCCCAATTTATGCTTTTCTCTAGGGGTTAAAGGGGAGTACCCCTCTTAGGATTTGGTTGCTTATCTAAGACTAATCCAAGTGTCAAGATCTAATGGTGGATGACAAGGATCCTAGTCTTGGCTTTTGATCTAATGGTGTAGGATTAAAGAGATTGAATGAAGGGTGAGATGTTGCTCCTCCTTGGTATGTCTTTTTAGGGCATATGCATGGAAGAACTTTTATCTCTAAATGTTATTAGAATTATTTAAATGTAACTTAACTTAATTGGCTTAATTACCCATGAGTTAACTCTTGTCAATTACACTTTTTATGATGTCTCGCATTACGGTTAAGCATATGCTTAATTTGGGGTTTAATTTTTCAAGAGTTGTCTCAAGTGTCTTAATCATTATAAACTTAATTAGTAAGGTTAGGTTGTCTTACTTTTGTTTTGGCACCTTCGAGTAATTAAGGATTAGACAATTAAGGTTTTATTAAAACGCTTAGGACATTATGATTAAATTGTTGGCTAGACTTAATTTACTAAGCTCTTGCTCTCGGGATTAATCGATTAATTTTTCAATTAATCGTTAACCTCTCTAATTAGCCAAGATCATAGAGCTAATTAGCATAGACAAAAATTGGGGATGTTACAATCTATACACAGTCTTAAGCTACCATCCCTCTTTTTCACAAATAACATTGGCACTCCCCAAGGTGAAGCACTAGGTCTAATGAATCATTTCCCCAATAGATCCTCTATTTGTTTCTTTAATTCACTCAACTCAAGAGGTGACATCTTATAGGGTGCTATGGATATTGGATCAGTACTAGGTAAGAGGTCAACAAAAAATTATATTTCTCTCTTAGGAGGTAAACTCTCAATCTGAAGTGGAAATACCTCAAGGAATTCTCTCACTACAGGGATATTCTCAATTTTTAGCTGATCATTAGCCTCTGATTCCAATGAGCATAGTAGAACACATCCTAAGGTTTGCTTAGATAAACATTCCCCTATTTGTTTGGCAAGGGATTCAACAGTCTCTACTGTAACATCCCCACTTTAGTAAATGGAACATAATGGAAACTTTGAATTATTCCCCTTAGGCAGTGTGAGAATTTCTCAGGCAGCGCTATGCGATGATGATCCTCACACTTGGAATTATAGGGTAGTGTAACACTGCCATTGAAAATACAGCACTGCCATATGTTAAAAATTAAGAAATGACAAAAGTGCCCCTATAAACTTTTATTAATTACAGAAATGCCCAAAATTTTTAGAAATTATATTTTTGACCCTAAAGAATTATATCTACAATAATCTTAGAACTTTTCATAAAATAACTTTTATGTCTCCACATCTGTAGTATTAGCAGAATGGGGTTTTAAGCGGAGCAGAATCACGTGGCGAAACCGTAGAAGTTTAAGTCTCTGCTGATTGGGCCATGGAGGCAATCTGATGTGAAAAAATGTGGGGTGCCCCTGGACTTGCTCAAAATTACGAAAATGCCATTAGTTACATAAAATAGGAAATCAAAAGGCTCCGAATTTATAAAAATGCCTAATTCTCGCCATTAGATCACTTATTTGGTTTCAATAGTTATGTAAGGGCAATTCGAAGTTAATTAAATATTAATCAAGAGCTAATTAGATATTAGTTAGAGAGATTAGGCTTAAGATAAATTAAAATGAACATGTAGATATCTTAAACTATTAAGTAACGTTTAACCAGTTTGGAGAAAATCAGCGAAGATTCGGTATTTTAAACCACCAGAACCGAACCAGTAGAATTTTCTACTGGAATCCCTCACTTAAGTGGCTAAAATTTAGCCACTCCTACCACATATGAGTGGCGCCAAGTGTTGCTCAAGATAGTGGAAAAACTTGGCTTTAACTTCATCAGATTTTTATTGTTTTCGCCTAGTTGTTTGGTTTTATCAACTACTTAAGATTAATTAGCATTCGATTAAATTTTTACTTGGAGCCAATTAAGTATCATTTAGAGAAATTAGTTATGAGAGAATTAGATTGAAAGCATAGGAAACTTCATAGGATTTTTCCAAAACCAATTTATCGATTTAAAGGAAATCGGTAAGATTTCGGTACTTTGAATTGTCGGAACCGAACCAATAGAAATTATACTATGAAAATCCTAGGATGAATGGCTAGGATTTAGCCAAACCACCCCCTCATGTGGCGCCTTGATCAGCCATTGAAGTGGGGAAGCTAAACCAAAATTTATGACAAAGTTACATCCACCAATCAAGACAAAGTGCCTCCAAAATATCTCTACCTTTTCCTTTCTTTCCTTCCCATCATTTTCGGCCTCCCCACAACCGGCCTCACTTTCCCATTTTCCTTCATCTTTTTCCACTTCCTCTCATCCCCAAACTCAAGCTCCAACCATCAACTTCACTCTAAGATCAAGTTCCACCAAGATTTCACACCACCAAGGTAGGAATTCCAATTTATTTTCTTGTTTTCTTTGAATTAGGCTGATTGGAACTCCACTTTCTTCCCTCCTACTTGTATGATTCTGATGCTGTCTTGAGTGATGATGATGAATTAAGACTGGTTTAAGTTGTATATGTGAGTTTGAATTGAAGATTGGGTGGATTGATTTAAGGAAAACATGAATTCAAGAAGAATTCAAGAAGCTGTTAGGGTTTTCCCTTCGATGGTCCGCACGCAGAGTGTACAGCTCCGTAAACAGCTGTTTAAATTTGATTAATCCATTTTTATATGAAACTAGACATCTAGGGCTTTCCATACATATAAAATATAAGGTCATTGGATTAGTATAGAATTAGTTATGAATTTTTGAAATTTGACCCAAAAATCTAGATTCTCATCTAGGCAGTATGAGTTGAGAAGGGTGTAACTCACCCTACACAGCTCCAAATTGAGTAAACCCAAGGTTGTTTGAAAGCTAGAATGTAAGGGAACATCCCATAAAATTTCAGAACCAGATTACTTGCCATCTGTTCCCAGCACACCAATGAATTTGAATTAAGTTCAAACTAGGCTGAAGCAAGGTAGTCCAGTAGGGTCAAGTTTCGGGACTCATAACTCAAAATATACTCATGCAAATGACATGAAACTTAATTCATTTGAAATCTTGTTCTATTAGCTTTTATTTGATATAAATTTTGTATGATTTCACCTAGATTTCTATTTTTAGTGAATTTTCACTTATAAGAGCACAATTCTGGCTAAGAATAGGGCAACCTGAGGAAAAATATTTATATCTTGAGTTATAATAATCAAAATGAGATGGGACCAAAAGGGTTGGAAACTAGACACATAAGGCTATGACATATCAAAATTTAGACTTAGATGAGTTGAATTGAGCAAAGGGTGGATTATACCAAAATCGGGCAGAATAGGAGGGAGAAAACTGAAAACCCTATAGATGCTTAAATTAAACTTGATGAATGATGCTATGAATATATGTATGATTGCTGATCCATATTGAATTGCAAGTTTGAAAGATTGTACTGCACTATTCATGGGGAAGCGGACTCGATCCGTTATGCTGCCAAATTTTCGGCAAGAATTTATGAGAATTTATGCTATGGGTGATTATGCTTTGAATATATTTACATTTACATGTCATATTCATGTACATCATGCATGCAAGTATATTTAGAATATGATATGATAAATAAGGTATGAGACATATTCATGAATGCACCAAGCATCCGCATGCATGACAAGATATGAAAAGGAAAAGATAATAAGAAGTTGCAAGAAAGACGTACCAAGCTACCACGTGAGGCATGGCGTAGACCCAGCTAGCATGGACTAGAGCGGTACTGTCTAAGACTTGGGCCAGCCTTCGACCAGATTTAAGGGGAATAGACTGGTGTGAGGGTCGGGGAAAGTAAACTCGTCACTCATGTATAGGTACGAGCTCGGACCTGAAAAGCAGGCTATTACCCGGGGGTGAGAGAGGCCATTCACCTCCGGGGCACCAAGTACAGAAAAGAGCAAGATCAAGTTGCAAGTTAAAGAAAGATATGAATTAAGTCAAGTGCACTTGCATACATACAAGTACACGCATCTTTATATGCATCTTTAATTTTCCAATTAAGGCATAATGCTTTTATGATTCTTGTTGAAGCATATTATACTATTCGTATTTATATGTCTGCCATATGAAATGGCAAGTGGCTGTTAAAATATATCCCGCTTCGAGTAAGGTGTTTTCAACCTAAAATTGAACCACTATTTGTTTATATGTACTCATATTTTCATAATAAATCGAAGCGGCTGGAATGTTTATGATGATGTTGTAAGATTGGTTTGAGTTTACCTACTGAGAACCTTAGGTTCTCACTGCCTGCTTGTATGTCTTTCTTTTCCGTAAATATTCTAGCACCCAAGTTAGAAATCAAGTGCGAGGTGGAGTACTGAGCCTTCCATTGAGCAAGGATCGGGCGTAAACCAGACTAGGAAACTATTGAAGCTAGATAATGACTAGTCGGATATAAATGCTATGTGCAATGTCAATTACAGTTTTTTTTTAAAGTATAGTTATTTTATTCTCTATATATCAAGGATTATTAGTCAGTAATAAAATGAGTAGTTCAAGGGCTATGTATTATATTCTCCATATTTTAAAGATTTCTTGGCACAGTGACAACCTTTTGATATAACTCCATAACTCGAGTATGGCTTATATGATAGAGGTTGTTATATCTACTAGAGAAGTTGTGAGGGTATTTTGAGTGGAAAATTGTATGGTTTTATCTCAAAAATTCAGAAAGACATTATTAGCAGGCAGTCAATTCATACCAAGGATAGTATCAATATCATGCATAAGCAAACAAATAAGATCGATAGTAGAACAATAGGTACCAATCTGAATAAGACAATTCAAACCAACAAAAGTAGTCAAAATTCTACTCCTAGTGGCCGTAGACACAATCAGGTCATAAGGCAATGAAGACATAGGAAATTCAAGTTCATTTGCACGAGTTAAAAAAATAAAGGAATGAGAAGCTCCAAAATCAAATAGTTCAATCAAGGTTTTATTCTTTAAAATACACGTACCCTATATCAGATTAGGATCTTGAGTCACTTCTTGGCCACTCAGGGCAAAGACTCTTCCTTTGGCTTGGGGTCTAGGGTTGGGATTTTCTCCCTTGTGTTGAGTTTGAGGACATTCACATGAATAGTGTCCTAGCTTTCCACAGGTGAAGTAGACTCCTTTGCGTTTAGACACGATTTATTCCTATGATTCTTTCCACAATGATAACTCCCTTTGGTGAGTTATATTTTTGTTAGTTTTTGTTTATTTTAGGATGTAGTTATTTAGTTTAGCTAATATTTTGTCTTATTTTAGTTTAGTAATTTAGATTAGGTGTTATTTTATGCTTTGTTCTTTTCTTATATTTTAGGTACTCATTTTGGGTTTATTTTGACTATTGTTAGGTTTAAGTGAGCCCGAAGGAAGTTGGACCTGCCACAAAGAAGAATTCAAATTCAGGGGCTTACGCTATAGTACACTATCGCAAAAGGAAAAATGGCCAAGTTTCATGTTGCGCTATAGCACAACCAAGCACACTACTGTGCACTGCCGTTTCATCAATTGCTCAAGTTTTGTGTTGCACTATAGTGCAACCAAGCACGCTATAGCACATTCCTATTTTCGCAGACCTGTTAAGTTTTTGTGTTGCACTATAGCACGACACCATTTTCCTTCATGTAATTAGCACAACCTTTGCACTATAGCATGAACCTGTCTACAGAAATTAATGGCTCGTGTTGTATTTTAAAATAAAAAGGTCCATACACTATAAAAGGCAACACAATATATCAGAAAAGAGATCCCAATAAAGAATATTTCCAACTGAGAGATTGACGGCGAAGATTCAAGAATTCTAGAGCTCAATTTCAATATGGAGAGATCCATATTTATCCGAATTTCTTGTCTCTAGCTTACATTCTCCATGGCTTTTTGTTCTTTTGTCTTCCCATCATCATACACTTTTGTTGTTTTCTTTTCTTCAGTTATGAACTAATTTTCTTTTGCTAGGGTGTTAATGGACCCTTTTTTTATGACAATTTTACTTATGAATTAATGTTAATATTGTCTTTCTCTCAATTGCTTAGTGTTTTTGTTTGTGCTTAATGCCTTTAATTGCTTTATCACTAATTAATTTATTTGGGGATTTACAATAACTCGAGAGAGGGTTTGTGAATAAAGGTTGTTAGCATAAACACCGTGAACTGAGCGAAAACTAGAGATAGACAAACGTCGTTCATGTGGTCAATATAGAATCCATAGAGCTTCAACCTTTACTTGGATTAGTTTGTACTAAGAGATTAGACAATTAATTTAGGATAGAGTACTGCTTGACCTCAAGAGAGGCTATGAATAAATTAAGAGGAACCGACCATGAGTCAATTAGGATAGGAACTAATTAATGGAAATTCATAGTAAATGCATCTACAATAGGTGAAAATAATTAGTCGTAGCGTCCATCTCATTGTATTTGTTCAACTCGTTAGCATTTGTCTAAATTATTTTTGTTTTTTTATTTAAATTTTAAATTCTTCATTCGTAATTTCAATCCATCCAAATAGTTACTCCTGTAGACTATTCAGTATTTGATCTATCCTTGTAAGAACAATGTTTTACTTATCACTTTATTACTTGTACGACCAGATATACTTACTAGAGTGGCATTACATAGTTTGAGCAAACAGGAGTTGGGGTGGGTGCAGGAGTTAGTACTTTACGTGGAGGTAGAGGTAATTTTACTTTATTCATGTTCCTTCTCAATTGATTCTAGTTTCGATTAAAAGGGTGATTCTTATTCTTTTGGAACCTTGGTTGGATGAACTGATTTCTATCCTCCTCTTTCTTCCTTCCATTCTGTCTCTCAACTGCTAGATTATTCAGGTTCTACTTAGCAATCCTGTACTTATTCACCAACCAAGCATAATTTGTAATTTCCATGGTGATGAGGAACCCCGTGGATATAAAGATCTCGAAACCCCAGGCACACACTTTGATAGAAAACAAGATATAGAATAAAGACCCTCCTTACTAAACTTCCAAGAAACCTGTCCTTGAAAACGTAGATAATAGGGAAAACATAGAAAATTCTGCATCACATAGAACAAAATGAGGAAAACCTTACAACTGTATTGGTGGTCAAACCATGATAAAATTATATGATAAAATTCTCTCTGTCTATAGGCCAAGTTGCCTATTTATATATAAATCCTAAAAATGGAAATTATCTAATTCTATTTCAAAAGACCTGATTTGAAACTAAAATTCAAAATACATGATTCTATTCTAAAAGATTTATTCCTAACTAATTTAAATCAGATTTGGTCTTTATAGATTAGACCAGATTTTATTTAAATCTTGAAAGATAAACTAATTTAATTTAAATCTAAATAAATCTAGACTAAGTCAAAATAAATCAAAAAAGAATCTAGTCACAATCTAAACATATCTGCAACATGATCAAATTGCTTGCTCTCCAAGTTACTTTAATTAAGCTGGATTCCTTAATCTCCAAGTAACTTGAAATGAGCTCTTGGATTGCTTCATCTCCAAGACAAAACCAACTTGCTAGAAACAAGCTCTTTTCCAGTGTTGAAATGACCAAGTTATCCTCCTGAGCATGTATCACATGGTACTTATAGCGCTCTTTATCTTAGGATTCAGGTTAGACTCAAACTTCATAACTTTCCAAGTTTCATCTAGGTTGAATTTTAGATAAGATGAGAACTTAGCTAACTCCTCAAATTTGGACACATATTGCTCAACAGTCATATTTCCTTACTTCAGCCACAGGAATTCAGTCTCTTTTTGGTTCCTCACACTCAACAGGAAGTATTTTTCTAAGAAAACCGTCTTAAATTGTTCCCAAGTAAGGGGAATTTCCTATACTTGTAGCCAGGCCTTGGTGCCTTTCGATCATTGTTCATCCTCATCAACAAGCATATAGGTGGCATTAGTCACCTTCTGCTTATCAGTACATGCCATAGCCTCAAATATCTTCTCAATATGCATCAACCAGCTTTTAGCTACGACTGGATTGTATTCACCTCTGAAGAGTGGTGACTGCATTTTCTTAAACTCAGTCAGCCGTAGAACATCACCATTAGCTACTCCGTGGCCATAGGCACAAGTTTATGTTGTAAATGTGGACACATACACATAGGTATAAGTTCAATTTTAAGTTTGAAAACACCTTTCTTGAAGCGGGTTATATTTTAACAATCGCTTGGTGTAACATCCCCAATTTTTGTCTAAGCTAATTAGCTTGGTGATCCTGGCTAATTAGAGAGGTTAACGATTAACTGAGGACTAATCGGATAATCTTGATGAGCAAAAGCTTAGTAAATTAAGTCAAGTCAATAATTGAATCATAATGTACTAAATGTTTTAATTAAAACCTAATTATTCGAATCTCATTAATTCGTAACTTAGAAATATAATTAAGGTAATCCAATCCTATTAATTAAGTACAAGACAATTATTCTACCTTAATCGATTGAGATAGATTAATTCTTACACCCTAATTACATAATTCATAAGATCAATTCTTTTAGAGGAAAAATGTCTTAAAAGTGTAATTAACCGAAATTGGTTAAAGAGCAATTTAACTAATCAAATTGAATTAACAACTTAGGTAATTCTAATAGCTTTGAAGATTTAAAAAATTTCTCCTAATTGATGCACCAAATTTCGGCCAAGGATAAGAGCAAAATCCAACCATCCATTTAGCTTCTCATCATGTACTCTTAGATCAAAGGTCTATGTTAGTAGCATCTCTTTAGTCTAAACAAGAGAAGTACCTTTCTCCCTTAGGATTATGCCACTTGGAGTGATCTTATTCAATCAAGTCAATCCCAAGAGTGGTCATGCTTTTAACCACTTGAAAAACACTAAATGGTCTTTATCCAAGTGCCAAGACTCAAAGAAAACACAACTCACCCTTTTACCCAAAGGTCCCTAACTTTCTTGCTTGAAAAATAAGTTAAACTCACCTACTCCCTCTTGTTTGTTGGAGAAGCAAAGCGATCAGCCCCCTCTCCCCCATTTCTTGTGCAACATAGTCCCCTCCTGCACTCTCTCATTTGTGATTTCCATTTTTTCCTAAAGACACCAAGTAGCCACTCTTTTTCCTCTCAACCTCTCCTTGTTCTTCCTATTTCTCTTCTTGTTCTTGTCACTTTTCCACCACCATCACCCTCATCTTCCATCACCACCCTCACTAACTTACCAAGGATCACATTCTTTGGTCTTTGGTAGAGCAAAACAAACACTCATTTAGCCTCATTTGCTATCTCAAGAGGAAGGAGGCCATCTCCAACCATTTTCATCCTTCAAGCTTTCAAGAGAATTCTTGTGGTAGTGACTCAAATCTTCCTCTTTTATGTATTCTTCAAACCCTTCAACTACTAAGCTCCCCATGGCTAGGTGGTTCTAGGACTTGTTTCCAAGGCCTCATGGCCATGCTTGTTAGTATGATGAGTTTTCATGTGTTTTGTCCTTCTCTTTGGCATAAAATTTTTTATTAGAATGTTTATTGTTGTTGAACTAAATTTTTAGAAGTTAAAACATGGAGTTAATATCAAGATCTCAAAGATTAAAAGTGGTTTGGAAGAGAAAAGTGATCACCTGAAGAAAAGGCTAAATGTTCTTATAAGAAAACTCCTTGAAATCAAAACCGTGGAAACTGGAAACTTCTAGCAGTCTGTATGACATGACCAATAACTCTTACAATATAACTCCAAATGGAACAAAACTAATTTTAAATGAAAATAGACTCATAGAGCTTTTTATACATATAAAATATGTGAAATTTGGCTTTAAAACGAAAGAGATATGAATTTTCAAAGTTTGCTGTCCCTGGATATATTTCTGTTCGGGCAGTATATAATAAAATCTTAATAACTCAAGTTATACAAAATATTTTTGAGTGGGACCAAGTTTGTTAGAAAGCTAAGACTAAAATAGTTTTGGCAGATTCCTTGTGAGAAGCTCGTAGTAAGGTTTAAAAATCACTATACCGAGAATAGACTTAAAAGCTAAGTAGTCAGAATAAAATATGCATAACTCAAGTTACAAAATGAATTTTTGAGTAGGGTTTGTTTTTTTTAAAAATGGACTCAGAGAAGTATAATCATATCAAAATTCGAAGGAAAAGAGTAAAAGATTAAATCATGGTGAATTTTTGAAGTTACTGCCCCACTGTAAAAGTAAAACTGGTTATGGTTAAGTTTTAAAGGTTAAGGAGAAATAAGCTTTAAGACATTAGAACCCTTACATTAAGTATTGGAAAGCCTTCATAATTCAACTTAAAGGTTTCAAAAAGAATAATGGATGAAATTGGCCCTATGCCTAAAAAAAGAGTTTACACAAGAGGCAATCTCAATTAAAAGCTTGCACCAAATTTGCTATGCTAAACTCATAAGACTTTGTGTGATATGTATGCCTCTATGTGTCCATATGATAACACTTATATGATGAGGATATGATATGATGATGATGATTATGTTCATGATATGATGATGATGATCACGAATGATGATGGTATGATATGATGATGATGATTACAATAGTGATATGATGATGATATGAAAATGAATGATGATGATATGAATATGATATACTGATGGTATGATGCTTAATGATATACATTAAAGGAATTATATTTGGGGACGGCGATATGTAACGTCTAAATGTGGAAAAGAATCAGAATAATTTTGCATCATAAGCTTTAATAAGAAGAGAATGAACTAAGGATATGATCCTTCAACAGGGAAGGTGACCTAATTTAAGCTCCCCTCACCCACAACTCATATGAGACATGGCATGACCCAGCTAGTGTAAGTATCGAAATTTTATGGTGGCGACGGCCACGGTATGAGCTCATTACCACTTATGTTTAGTGGATGAAAAGAAAAGGACTTAAGATAAGTCAAGTTAAGAAAAGAAGGGGACTTTGTAACACCCTAATAAATTCATATTACGCTTAAGTCGTATTACGACATTTTATTAGTTGTTACTTATGCTCGTGGAAAACTAAACTTTACTTGAAATTAAATTACGCAAAAAATACGGTGAAATTTTTTTTTTTTTTTTTGAAATACGTCGTTGCTTTTGGAAAGTAAAGTCTTGCGCGAGAAGATAGCAATAAACGAGCGTATCGCAAAGATTTCAGTATAAATTGAAGGAACAAGGAATAAATCATAATACCATGCATTCAAATTTTCTAAAACAACCATACAATTATAATTAGTCTCATAATATCCAACAAATACATAAAAAGGGAACTCATGGTCATGCCATGGCCCCAAAATATCAAAGGTACACAAGTCTGACAAGGTTCGATACAAAATAAAATACAAAAGATAAGGAGCAATAATGGAATAGGCCCACGTAGACATATGCTGGCTTCTCTACCCTTTCCACGCCCTTCAATCGGATGGACTCAAGTCCTTGAGTGCCTGGTCCCCCTCACTCCTCGGCTTCGGGGAACATGAGGAGTACGGATGATACGAGGGTGCCAACTGATTACCTCCACGTGACAAATGCAACGGCCAGGAGTATAGCTGGCGACTGAAGAACATTTCTCAGAGGGGTCCTCCTCAGACGCGGCAGGGTGATACTCGGGGAGCGGTGGCGAAGCGGCTACGGCCCTAGGAGTAGCCGTCGAACTCACATCGATCACAGGGACCTCTGGCAGTGGCACGGGCTCGGCTACAGGTAGACCCGGAGACATTGGCTCCATCTCGATCTCTGGCAATGGCTCAGGCGGGAAATCCCAAGGACCCAGCGGCGGTCCAAGGTGAGCCGATGAAACGTCTACAGGGGCAGGCGGGATCTCTGGCTCCTCTTGCTCAAAAACTCGACCCAGATAGAAGTATGTACGGACTACTGTGGTGGTCGTGGCCACAATAGCGTGGGCATCCTCATCATAGGCCCATTCATGGTAGGGAGGGTCCATGCTCCACTCCACGGGATATGCCATGAGTATCTAGTGATGAGACGGAAAAACAGCTAGGGTGAGAAATAAGATTTCTCAGTAGGACTCGACCCTGACACACAGGTGTCATCGTCATCGTCTCAGCCACTTCGGTTTTATAAATGAAAATAGTGAGCATTCAATAGGTTCAATTCTTAAGTTTTCCAAAATATCAATGCCCGAAGTGGGTTCCATTTTAAGTACGTATTTCTCATGTGCTAACATCATGGTATACATAAGAACTTGTATGACAATTTGCATCATGCATGCACATCTTATGAGTTTCATTCTTTACTTGGGTTGGACCGAGGTTCCTTTCTTTCCTTAGCTTGACTTATCTTAAGTTATTTTCTTTTCACCCACTAAACATAAGTGGTAATGAGCTCATACCGTGGCCGTCGCCACAATAACACTTCGGTACTTACAATAGCTAGGTCATGCCATGCCTCATGTAAGCCCTATCCCCTATACTCACACTAGTTGGGTCATGCCATGCCTCATGTGAGTCGTGGGTGAGGGGAACTTAAATTAGGTCACCTTCCCTTTTGAAGGATCACATACTTTATTGAATCTCTTCTTATTAAAGCTTATGATGCAAAATATTTCTAAGTTCACAATTTCTACAAAATTTCAGCAGCATAACGGCTAGACCGAAGCTTCCCAAAATTTTGCCAAACAGAGAAACCAATATCACAGTATCATTAAGCATCATATCATATCATCATCATCACATTATCATCATAACATCATGCTTGCACATAAACATAGGCATATTCTCAAGCAAAGTTTTATGAGCTTAGCTTAGTAAATTGAGTGCAAGCTTTTAATTGAGGTTGCCTCTTGTGTGTCTTCTTTTATTAGTTGTAAGGCCAATTTTGTCTAATGTCCTTTTTGATACTTTTTAAGTTGATTTGTGAAGGTTTTCTAATACTTAATATAAGGGTATTAATGTCTTAAGGCTTATTCTTCATTAACCTTTAACTTTTACCCTAACCAGTTTTACTTTTACAGTGGGGCAGTAACTTCAAAAATTTATCATAATTTCATCTTTTACTCTTTATTTTGAATTTTGGTATGCTTACACTTCTCTGAGTATATTTTTTAAAAAAAGAAACCCCACTCAAAAATTCATTTTGCAACTTGAGTTATACACATTTTATTCTGACTGCCCAGGCCTGAAAGTTCATCTCGGGTCAGTGACTTTTAAACATTACTGTGAACTCCTCACAAGGAATCTTCGTGGGGATGTTCCTCTATGTCTTAGCTTTCTAACAAACTTGGTCCCACTTAAAAATGTTCTGTATAGCTTGAGTTATGCACGTTTTATTACCTACTGCCCGGACAGAAACCCATCCAGGAACAGCAAACTTTGAAAATTCATATCTCTCTCGTTTTAAGGCCAAATCTCGTATATTTTATATGTATGAAAAGCTATTTGAGTCTACTTTCACAGAAAATTGATTTCATTTCATTTTGAGTTTTGTGGAGTGAGTTATACTGCATGCTTTACAGACTGCCAGAATTCCAGATTAACTCATTTTTAAGTTTTACATATCAAACTTGTGGAAATGTTACTATACCACTTCAAATCACCATTTTTATATTTTATCTCATCACCATATTCAAAGTTTTAGTCACCAAATCAGTATTTTAAAACAAAATAGAGCAAGATACATACAACCATCATGCCACATAATCTTATTTCAAAACAACACTTTCAACAAGATAAGAAAACTCATAGAGAAAAAAAACGTGGTTATGAGACCTTGAAGCAAGCTTTAAAACCACCTAACTATGAAGAGCTTAGGGGTTCTAAAACTTGAAAAATACATGGAGAAGAAGGATAGAGTCACTACCAAAGAGAGCTTCCTTGAAGGATTTTGAAGGTGGAGAAGGTTGGAGAGAGTCTTCCTTCTTGAAGGCTTGAAAATGGGGCTTGTGTATCAAGGGTCTTGTTTCTCCAAAGACCAAAAATGGTGGTCCTTGAAGGGATGGTGATGGTGGTGATGGAAATGAGGTGAGGAGTAGTAAATAGGTTGGGAGGAGAACAAGGAAGATTGAAAGAAGAAGAGAGTGGGTTATGAGTCTTGGAGAGAGAAGAGAGCTTTGTGTGTGTCTTAGTGAGAGGAATGAAAATGAAATGAGGAGAGAGGAGAGGCTGAAGGTGGCGCACAAATGAGGGAGGGAGTGAGGTGACTTTTGCTTCTTACACAAGCTAGGGAGTGGGAAAAACCTTGGGGCAAAAGAAAGTGTTGTGTTTCCTTTGAGTCTTGGCACTTGGGTAAAGACTATGTAGTGTTTTTGTCAAGTGGTTAAAAGCATGGGCTATCTTAGGATTGGCATTGGATGATTGTGATCACTCCAAGAGTCACAATCTTGATGGAGGAGAGTAGATCTTTTGTCTTGACTCAAGGAATCTACTAACATGGACTCTTGATCTAGTAGTGTATGATGAGGAGGCAATTGAATGGTTGGATATGGCTCTTGCTTTGACCAAACTTTCAAACAATAATTAAAGGAAAGTTTTTACATCTTTATAATTGTTACAATTATCTAAATGTTAATTAATTCAATTGGTTTAATTATGCCATTAACACATTTTTATCGAAAATGATTTTTCCTTGTTAATTATGTAAAGAGGGTGTGAGGGTTAATATGATTAAGATGTGATACTTATATGCTCTTAATTAATTAGGTTAGACCACCTTGATTTTATGTTCTACATCACAAATTAATAGGGATTGGGCAATTAGGCTTTTAATTGTAACTTTTAATGCATTACGTTTCAATTGTCGACTTGCCTTTAATTTACTCAGCCCTTGCTCTCGAGATTAGCCGATTAGTTCTTAATTAATCACTAACCCCTCTAATTAGCCGGGAACACCGAGCTAATTAACTTAGGTGAAAATGGGGATGTTACAGACTTCGGTCGAAGCCCTTGAAGGGAAGAAGTTAAGAGAAGCTTATAGCACAGTCATGCATGTTTTATATGATTATACTTATGCCCATATATGTTATGATATAAATGATTAGAGAGTATGTTAAAATTGAATCCACTTCGGATATTCATGTTTTCGAAAACCAAAGAACTGAACCTTATGAATGCTTACTGTTTTCATTAATAAAATCGAAGTGGCTGAGATGATGATGATGACACCTCCGTGTCGGGTTCGAGTCCTACTGAGAAATTTTATTTCTCACCCTAGTTATTCCTCCGTATTGTCACCAGATTTTGATGGCACATCCAATTGAGTGGAGCCTGGAGCCACCGCACTATGAGCAGACGTAGGATGAGCGATGCTAGACAATGCTGATTTGGACTTGTAGTTGCCGTATACATTCCTTTTTGTGACGAATGATGTCAATTTAAGTTGTATTTAGTATTTGGATCATGGCGCGACCATGAGCCTCCTTTGATGTAATGCTGATATATATATATATATATATTATGAACCCATATGGATGTAATGATGAGTTATGTAATGCAATGTATTTGTGAATTACTATTTATTTACCTTTCTCTTGTTTTATGATATTTGGGTATGTATCGTATACGTCTTTCTCTATCTACTTTCTTGCTCAAGGCTTTACTTTCCAAAGCGACGATGTATTTCAAAAAAAAAAATTTACCATATTTTTCGTATAACATAATTTCAAGTGAAGTTTAGTTTTCCATGAGTATAAGTAACAACTAATAAAACGCCGTAATATGACTTTAGCGTAGTATGGGTTTATTAGGGTGTTACACTTGGCACATTTCATGATAAATATAATAACTATAATAAGAAATTAATACCCCAACCATAATCATAATAATATCATGATATAATAAGAAAGCTTAAATATACAAATGTTGATGCACGTACTTAACTTATGCAAGTGAACTTAACTTTCTTATCTCTTTCTATCTTTAACTTGCATCTTGCTTATTTGTACTTGGTCCCTCGAAGGTGAATGGCTTTTCTCACCCCTAGGTAATAGCCTGCTTCTCAGGTCTGAGCTCATACCTATACATGAATGATGAGTTTACTTTCCCCGACCCTCACATCAATCTACTCCCCTTAAATCTGGTTGGGGGCTGGCTCAAGTCTTAAACAGTACCACACTAGCTGATAACTCCCTTTGGTGAGTTATATTTGTAGTTAGTTTTTGTTTACTTTAGGATGTAGTTGTTTAGATTAGCTTCTATTTTGTTTTATTTTAGCAAATAGTTTAGATTAGTTAGTATTTTTAGTTTTTGTTATTTTCTTATATTTTTGGATACTTATTTTGGGTTTACTTGATTGTTAATAGGTACAAGTCGACTCGGAAGAAGATGGAAGTAGCCAAAGGAAAGATTTAGACTCAGCATCTTACGTTATAGTGTAAGCCAGTGTGCTATAGCACATTGCCACAGAAGAAAAAAAGGCCAAAGTTTCATGTTGCGCTATAGTGCAACCTTGTGCGCTATAATGCGCTATCATTTCATCAATTTGTCAAATTTTGTGTTGCGCTATAGCACAACTTAGCATGCTCCTGTTTATACAAAGTCTACAAAGTTTGAGTGTTACGTTATAGCACAGACACCATGCTATAGCATGGCACTGTTTCCATTTATGAAGTTTTTGTTGCAGTATAACATGACTTCGTCTGTAGCAATTTATTGGCTCATGCTAAATTTTTTAAAAGGGGGATCCATACATTATAAAAGGCAACACTTCAGATCAGAAATAGATCTCTAGACACATTTACACATTTCCCAAGATAGAAGACTTCTTCAAGAGAGATTGAAGGCAAAGATTCAAGGATTCCAGAGCTCAAACAAATCATAGGGAGATCCATATTCTTTCGAATCTCTTGTCTCTAGCCAACATTCTTTTTATGGCATTTTTGTTCTTTTGTCTTTGCATCTCCATACTCTTTTGTTGTTTACTTTTCTTTAGTCATGAACTAATTTTATTTTGCTAGGGCGTTAATGGACCCTTTTTGTATGACAATTTTACTTATGAATTAATGTTAATCTTATTTCTATCTTAACTACTTAGTGTTTTTGTTTATGCTGAATGCCTTTAATTGTTTGATCAGCAATTAATTGATTTAGGGATTTACAATAACTTGATAAAGGGATTGTGAATAAAGCCTCTTAACATAAACACCGTGGGCTAAGCAAAAACTAGAGATAGACAAATGCGATTCATGCAACCAACATAGGAAACCATAGAGCTTCAACCTTTACCTAGATTAGTTTGTACTAAGAGATTAGACAATCAATTTACTATAAAAAATATTGCTTGACCTCGAGAGAAACTCATAAGATAGGAACTAATTAACAAAAATTCATAATAAATGCATCTACAATAGGTGAAATTAATTAGCCCTAGTGTTCATCCTGCTACATTTATTTTATCCTATTAACATTAGCCTCCATTACTATTTTGCTTATTTATGTTAATTAAAATTTTATCTTAATTTTCTGCATCTGTGAATTCATTCCATCTAAATAGTCATCCTTTAAACTATCCGGTAGTTGATATATCCTCATAAGAATGATACTTTACTTATTACTTTATTACTTATACAACCTGGTATACTTGCTAAAGTTGCATCAAGTTTTTGGCACCGTTCACTACAAAAAACACGGTACACAGAGGCAGTTTTATAGGGGAGGTTGCAAAGAACCTCCTCAAATTAGAGAGAATGAAGCGTTTTCTCGTTTGGCCACAAGTAAGTTAATCTGCGGGGGTTTTTTCATCTAAGTAGTGGAGTTTTTAAACCTCCTCAAACTAAATACCAAAGACCCTAAAATATTTTGTTTCCCACTTCTTTCATAACTTTTTCCCACTCTCTTTCAATCCCTAAACCTCCCTTCCCACATCACTCCACGCACTCTCAGTCCCTAATCCCTAAAATCTTTGGTTTCCCATTGCTTTACCACGCATTGCCCCAGACCACCGCGCACAACTCTGCACTACCACGCACAGCCCCTCCCATCCACAACGGCCATGCCACTCGTCATCGCAACCTTCAACTCAACTGCATCGACCATTCTCTTCCAGCCGCGACTACAACCACCATTGGTAGCGACAGCCTCGTCCCTGGTCCCTTCGACCCCGCCGCCCTGCTCCCTTAGCGCCACTTCCTTTCCAGCTAACGGACTCCACCTTGCCTATCCAATGTTAGCTACAAAATGAATCCCTATTATGTCGGTTGTGTTATTTTTTTAATATATATTTTATTTGCTTTTAGTTTTCTGTTTCTATTTTCTATTGCACAAGATTGAGATGCTGTGAGTTCTTTTGTTTTTGTATCATTGGTGCCCCCTGCCCCTTGTCTTGTGTTCCTATTCTATCGTGTGGAAATCTTTTGCTTCTTAGTGTTACTAGAGTTGTGCTACGATGCTAAAACCTCATACCTTAGTTTGTCAAATTTTTTATCTTTCGTTGAATATTCTGGTTTATTGCTCTGTTGCTAGACTTGCTCTAAATTTGGTTTTATTGTCATGCTTGATTGGTATTATGACTGAATTGTCCTTGTTTTGGACTAATGATTGGCATTCCCTCTTCCATTCTTGTGCTTGTGGCATATTGTCATATAATGTGTCAATCTTGCGGTTCATAATTGCAATTTACTACTTTACGAGAATGTTGAGTGGCTATTATGTTAAGTTTAGGCTTGTCCAGTTTTACTTTTAACATTCTGGTGTGTTCTGCAGCTTTTCTTTCTTTGCGTTCCTTTAGATCACTTTGTTAACATTGTTTAATGAATGGCTAAACATTTGATTTGTTGGCTGTTAAGTTTGTTTGTTGTGTTCATTGTCTAATCAAATCCACTTTCAACCGTTGTAGGAAAATTGTCACTCTAATCTATTAGTACCTTACTTTTATTTATCATACTTACATGTGAATACCTAACATAGAAGATGCAATACACCACATTTTTTTAGGATGGATACATGGAATAGGTACATTTTTTGTGTGTATGAGTAGTAACTTTCAAGTTGTGAGTTGTGACTTTTCTCTTTTGCAATTACAAAACTGGATTGCAATTATCACATGATCTACCAACACAAATATTTACTGAACTCTTTTACATTTAGTAAACAAAACTAGTTGGTCATACTTTATCAGTTTTCCATCTAATTGAAGTGGGTTAGTGAACCCACAGAATACAATATTACGTGAAGTACTTGTTTACAAGAGAATAAAAATGAGTTGAAGTTTGAGCTTAAAGTACATTTTTTTTAGTACCATAATATAAGACATGCATCTTAAGCCTCTTAGTTTTGCTTATGTGTTCTACTTTTTAACAAAATCATGTGTATACTTTTAGGAAAAGATAGATTGTTTATATTAAGGATGCTTTTTTGTTGAGACTATATGCATTTTTAAATACATAATATCTTATTGAAGAAGTTTATCATTGAACCAGAAAATCTTGCTAGAGCCAATGGGCAGATTTTTAATGTGGGTAACCCAAATAATGAGGTATAGTTAGCTAGCTTGCTGAAAATGTTGACTGAGGTTAAAGGATTAAGTTGATTATTCGACCTATTGTTAGCATTTCAACATGTTCTTTATGGTCAGTTAAGACAATTGTTGACAAGAGAATTCCTGACACGACCATTATTAACATGCAGCTTGGTAGGTTTCCTCATTCATTCACCGTACTTCACTTTTAAAAGATTTTTTAGTTACTTTATCTTGTTAATATCAGGCCATGTCTTTGTCAGGTTGGAATCTTTAGACCTCACTTTGCGACTTGAATCCACTCTTACCTATCAGGCAAGTTATGCATACATTGGTGATGGTGATGCTGATGTACTATACTGAGAAGACTATTCAACCCATCAAGGTGCCATACATGTTGTCATACATATCTACCTACTATGCCTGTCTAAAGTAGAAGAACATCAATCTTTAGCCGATGAGTATTTTTTTGTTTATTAGTTATTATTTCTTTTTATGTGATGTTAGTGTTGTATATTGAACCTAGTGAAATAATAATCAGATCTCTATTTGATTTATGATTATGAAGCTAGGGTCAATAGTCATGTTAAATAATTCATTGCATTATGCAGTGTTTTTGTGAACTCTGAGTCAAATTTTTTTTTTCAATTTTTTAATTTGTCTCTTCTATTTTTTAATTTTTAATTATTTTTTTGTGCTTTTCTGTTGCTTAGGTTGAATGTAATGTGGGGGAAAAAATCTAGCTTTAGATATTCTTCTATTTGCTTTCTTCAAAATGTTGATTGGTAGACAAGACTCTCATACTGGAAGACCTCAAGTGTATTTCAAGTGTATTTGTTTGAAAATAAAAAAAATGTCGAATATTTGTTTTAGGAAAAACAATTAGATAAGTGGGATATTATTAAGAAAAGAAATTTAAAAAAGCAATTATAAAAATTAAAGTTACTATCATTAACCACTTGTCTGAATTTCATATTGTGGCATTTATATTGCAAAGGATTTCACCTATGCAATAGTATTTTTTTTTTTTTTAAAATAAAACATCATTAAGGGGGTTTAAAATTGCCGCGAATTAAAAATAAAAAACTGCCACAACTTGAGGAGGTTAAAAACCGCCGCAAATTAATAGGATGTAACGGAGGTTGCATGAAAACCGCCGCTAAACAATTGCGGCATACATAAATGTGGAGGTTTTTAAAACCGCCACAAATCATTTTGTGGAGGTTGAAAACCACCTCAAAATGTAAAAATAACCGCCTCTATTTAGCGTGTTTTTTGTAGTGGTTGCCGGGAATAGTATCAATATCATTCTTAGTTGACGGGATACTGGATTGGACTTTTATTTTTATTTTAACTTTCCTATTATTTTGTTTTTGTTTTATTTCTTTATTTTTATTCCTTTCTTCACCTATTCTTGTGTTCTATTTTGTAGTTTATGTGCAGGAGCCAATCCACAGAAGACTTACTCTTTGATCCTGAGATCGAGCATTCTTTGTGGCAACTTAGAAAAGAATGGAGATCGGTTAAAAGTGTAACATCCCCATATAATGTAATAGGAAACGATAAAAACATCCTTGGGTGAACTTTTGTTATTCATAACCTTGTCTCTGAATTTTTTAAAAAATGACATTTAGGTCCCTATATTAACAGGATTAGTAGAATAAGGTTTTAAACGAAGCAGAATCGCGTGGTGAAAAGGTAGAAACCTAAACCTCGACTGATTGAGCCACAGAGATATCCATATGTGAAATGACATGGGATGCCCCTAGACTTGCCTATAATTACAAAAATGTCATTAGTTATGGAAACCAAACAGAAAATATTAAAGGATTTACAAAAAAGTGAAAAGATGACAATCCCAAAGAAACAGTGCAATTGATTTACACTATTAATCAATTCATTAGAAAAATAAGAATGAATTATAAATACTAGAGCTAAAGGAAATTTAGATTGTTGTGTAAAAGACTATGAGGAATTATTTAGCATAATGCCCGAAATTACAGTACATTTAATTTATGTCGTTAATCGATTTATTCAATTTTATTGGATATGAGGAAATAATGAAAGATGTCAACCAAGTTTACGGCGGTGGTTTAAATGCATTCCAAATAGCAACTTCCTCATGCTGGTAATACTTCATAATTCTTATCATCATGCGTGGATATTGTACAATGCTATCTGCAGCATATATTTATATTTTTCTGATGCAAGTGGTCTGCTCTACTTAGTTGTATTTGTATTGCATTTCTTGTTCTTTGCATCTATTGTGAACTTACTCTGGAAATAAATTTAATTTAATTGTTAAATTAAAAGGATTAAGTTTAGAGAAGATTAAGATAGATACATAGGAATTCTTACAAAACTATTCAATAATGATTTGCCGGTTTGAAGAAAATCGGTAAAGATTCGGTATTTTAAATTGCCAGAACCAAATCACTAGAATTATATCATGAAAACCCTAGAAGAAGTAGCTAAAATTCAGCCACCATTTCCCACCAAAGTGGCACCTTGCTCAGCCACAAAGTAAGGGAGAGTTAGTTGAATTTCAAGCACTCAAGGCAACTACCAACAAGTAACACTACTTATCTCCTTATATTAGAAAATCTTCATGATTCTCTCCTACCTCTCTCATATTTTTGGCTTGAATACACCAGGCCACTCTCTCCCTCATTTTCTTCCTCATCTCCCTCTCTTCATCCTTGATTCTTTACTCTTCCCCCATACTTTTACTTAAGACTTGCTTCCTTACTAGTTTAAGCTTCAATTTGAGGTAGGATTCTTCAATTTCTTCTATTATTGGTGCTATTGTGGCTGAGTAGAATTTCTATTTTTTCCACTAGATTGATGATATATGGTGTTTATATGAATTCTTATGGTTGGATTAATGTATAAATGTTGAGTTTGGGTGAGAACTTGGGTGAGAATTCAGAAAGAGATGAAACAAAATTGGCTAGGATGAAAAATCCTACGATAGTCTGTACAGCGGAGTGTACGGCTCTGCCTACAGCTGTTTAAATTTGATGAATCCATTTTTAATGAAACTAAAGATCTAGAGCTTTCCAACCATAAAAATTATAAGACCATTGAATTAGTATTGAGAGAGATATGAATTTTTGAAATTTACCCTAGAATTCTAACCCTAATTCTGGGTAGACTAAATTTCGAGGGGCATAACTTGCCCTATATTCCTTGAAATTGAATGAAACCAACCTTTTTAAAAACCTTACACATAAAAGAACATCCGATTAAAATTTCAGAGTTAGATTTGATCCCAATTGCTCCCAGTGGTTCGAGGAAGTTGCCCTAAATCCAAACCAGGCTAAAATAGGGCAGTCCAGAAAAGTCAAATTTCGGATCTTATAACTCAAGCTCTACTCAAGAAAATGAAATGGGACTTGTTGAAAATGAAAACTTGTCCTGTTAGCTTTAATATGGTGTATTTTGTATGATTTCAACTAGTTTTCAATTTTTAGTGGATTTTCACTTTTAAGTGTGTAATTTTGGCCAGCTATAGAGCAGGTCGAGCCAGAAGTTAAATAACTTGAGCTACACAAATTAAATTGAGATGGGACTAAAGAGGTTAGAAAATAGACACATAACACTCTAACATATCCAAAATTTGGGTCTAAATGAATTAAAATGAATTTATGGCCTATGATACAAAAATTGGGTTGAATGAAAGGGCTAAGACAGCAACTATATTTTGAATGCAACTAATGTTCTTGCGAAATTGATGACTGGATTGTGAATGAAGTGTTATGATTTCTCTAAAAAATTGGTTTTTTGAGTACTGTCACTATTCATGGGGAAGTGGACTTAATCCGTTATGTTGCAAAATTTTCAGCAGAATCTTATTAAAATTATGATAGTTTCTATTATGAATATTCATGATATGAACATGAAATTCTATATGCAAGGATATATGAAAGTAAATGATGAAGCACATGTATGATTGCATTCAGCATTTATGTGCATGATTATGTATGAGAATGAAAAGATATGAACATATTAAATATGGATCCCTTCACCTGGAGGCAGTTATGAGATCCCTCCTTGTGAAGGCAGTTAAATAAGATAAGATTGGGTCCCTTCACTTGGAAGCATTAAATCGGTCCCTCCCTGTGAAGGCAGTATAAAACTATGAGATCCCTTTACCTTGGAGGCATGTGGCCAAATGAGATCTCTCTACATTGAAGGCAAGTGGTCAACTGAGATCCCTTTATTCTTGACGCAGGTGACCAAGAGGGATCCCTTCAATTTAGAGGCACGTGACCAAAATGAGATCCCCCCAAGACTAGAGACACGTGGGTTCCCTTGCAGGTCAGTACTGTATGACGATGGTCATGAGTTAAGCTCACTCCTAGATCAGACTATCCAAGGGCAGTAAAGACTAAAGATTAAAACATATGCAAGCACCCTAGAGACGGCGATGCATAACGCCTAGGTGTGCCAAGTAACGAAAGTAAAGAAGTTAACAGGACAAATAATCACTAGCATTAAATGTATGGTTGCACTCATAAATGCATATTATTTAGTTGTTCCTTAATCTACTATGCTTATGCTTCAATTCCTTTCCCTACTTATTAAGAGACTAATTGTATCTATATGCAGATGTTAATTATTCTGCTGCACTTATGTTTAGATTCTTCGTTTGACTACCAAGTGTATGAATAAAATGAACTCTGCTTCAGATAATATATTTTAGAACTATAAAACTGAAAAGTCGATTAACATGTTCACCTTTTTTCATGATAAACCGAAGTGGCTGGAGATAATAATCATGACATATACGTGATAGTTTAGAGAATCCTACTAAGAATTTATAATTCTCACTATATTTCCGTATTATCTCCAGATAATTCAAGGAATATTGGGGACGGCCAGAGGTTTTTATCAGACAAGGTCCATTTAGGTAACAGTAACTACTCTTGAGGGTAGCGCTATGACTTAAGCATAGTACTGTACTTAGGAGGGTGTTACAAAAAGAGTCTTTGAAAATACCATGGCTGACGAAAGTGAGTAGAATGATAAAGCCATGACAAACTGTTTGGCAGCCATTCTTCAAAGGTGTTTTTCTAGTGTTGTGAGAATGCCTGTCCAAGCAAATAGCTTTGAGCTGAAGGCATCACTCATTCAATTTCATGCAACAAAACTACTAGTTTATTGGGCTACCTAGTGAAGACCCTAATGAGCATCTCAATAATTTTCCAGAAATCTATGACACCATAAAAATTAATGGTGCCATGGATGATGCTATTCAGTTATGACTGTTCCAATTCTCATTGAGGGACAAGGCTAGAGCTTGGTTGAAATCTCTACCACAAGGAATACTCACTACCTTGGATATAGTTGCTAGGAAATTCCTAAAGAAGTATTTCCCTCCTACCAAGTCTGCTAAGTTGAGGAATGACATCACTGCTTTTGTCCAAAATATAGCCATTCAGAAGCAATTGGACATGCTTAGCACCACTTTACTAACACCAGTCCTGTGGTGTGACTTTTGCCATGGGAATCATCCTAATGGAACACTTGTTCACATCAATTAAGTTAAGTGATTGTTTCCTTTCCTTGAGATAGTGCACTTAGTGATTCCTAGGTTCATGGTATGCTCAGAGGCCCTAATTATACTTCTGTTCCCAAGGATTTTGAGATCCCTTTAGTCCTTGGGTCATGACAATGCATAATCACACTCATGAACCCAACACCACAATGTTCACTAATCATCAAGGGTGATTTTTGACTTATCCAAGTTGCAAAGCTTCAAGCTTTTATCATTAACATAACAAGATCTTGCCTTGAATATTATAAAAGTTATCATTCATTAAGAAAGTATGTGCCTCTAAAATTATACTCTTGTCTTAAAGATTCAATCTACATGAAATAATGATACAAGATACTAATTTTAGAACTAAAAAGTCTTATTCTTTATGAAAGTTGACACTTTTAATTATTCTAAGACCATCAAGGTCTCAACTTTATGATTTGAAATTGTCTTAAAGTCTAAAAGATTCCTACTTTATGAGAAAATGATACAAGACATTAACTTTAGAATTAGAAAGTCTTATTCTTTATAAAAGTTAACACTTTATGCATTATTTTGACTTAAGATGCAACTTTATAAACTAAGAGTTGCAAGTTAACACTTTAATAACTCAAAAGTGACATTCTTGCTTAAAACTTAAAACTTTACTCAACATTTTCATGTCAAGGTTCAACCTTTACAAGACTAAAGTGCAAATTTATAACTTTATGACTTAAAAGTTACATTTTTATTAAAGGTTGACACTTTATGAAAGGTCTTATCTTCAAGATTTGATCTTTAAGTTATAAAGTGACAAGTTCTCCTTTTTATGACTTAGAAAGCTTCATGTTCTAAAAAGTTTAGACTTTTACACATATTCTTATCTTCAATAAGAACAAAATGAAACCTTGTGACACCTATAAAAATAGCGCCACTTTTTAAGCATTAAGAAGCAAACTTTTTAAAGTTTTAAGCTTATAGGATCTTCATAGTTTTATCAAACCATGAAAAACGTGTAAAGGTGAAATTTTTCTAATCATAAGCTCATCATAAGAAAAGGAATAAATGTTAAACAAAATACCAACAAGAACATCATTCTTTTTCAAACAACTCACAAGAAACTTCAAGATCTCATGCATCAAGAAAAAAAAATAGAAACTTAGAGGCATTCAAGAAACAAACTTTCAAATAACTAAGAATATCTCATAAAGAAGAATATGAACACTTTTTGCTAAAAAAGGAAACTTTTGTTCATGAAGAGCATGAAAGTCTTTCTTAAGCTTTCACTTGAAGAACTTGGTCATGGAAGAAACCAAACTTCAAGCTTTCTTGAATAAACAAAAAAGAAAAGTAGAGATAACTACCTAGCATGAAAATGGCGCCTTGAAGGAAAAGAAGAAGATGAAGAAGACTCTTTCTTTGGTGATGGCAGTGGCAGTTTTGCAAGAGGAAGGAAAGAGCTCTTGAGATCTTGTGACAATGGAGGTTGTGGTATGTAGATCTTGTATCCAAAGACCAAAAGATGTGATCTTTGAAGGGCTTAGTGAGAGTTTTAGTTATGGTGGTGGTGGAGAAAGGAAAAAGAAGATAAAGAAGATAAAGAAGAATGAAGAGAGAAGTGAGAGGATGGGAGTCTTAGAGAGAGAATAAGAAGTGTGAAAATGAAAAGTGAAGGTGTGTGCATGTGTATAGTGGCTATAAGTAGGTGAGGGAGAAGGTATTTTCTTAATTTTGTGCTAATTAAGGTTTAGGTAGATAAATAGGATGTTGGAGGAGACAAAGAGTGGTCAACTCTTATATAAAGCGTTCTTGTCTCTTACTTTTTACTTTAGTGACATCACTAATTACTTTATTGTCTAGTTGACTAAATTTGAATTTAATCATGTGATTAAGTGCTCTTGCAACTTATTAACATGATTAAGCAAGGATTAGTGATTAACTCTTGTGATTAAGATTAACAAAAATTAATCTTGCAATTAAGCTTAATTATCCTTAATTAAACTCGATTAAGCTAGTTGTGTGTGATTAGTGCTTAATTAAGCTATTAAGGGTTTGACTTGTTTAATTAGAGATTATCTAATCTCGATTAAGCATTTTCTTGACTTTCTCATCAGAGTTAATTCATAAACAGTTCGTTAATCCCTTAATTAAGCCTTAATCTCATAATTTTTCATTACGTGCCTAATTACTCAAGGTTACTGAGGTAATTTAGCATGACAGGAAATCAAGGATGTTACAATGCTCAATTCAAGAACCAGGAGGCTTCCATCAGGAACATTGAGACTTAGTTGGGGTAGATATCCCAACAACTAACTAAGAGACCACAGGGCACTTTGCCTAAAAATACAGTGAAAAATCCAAGAGAGCAAGTCAAGGAAATTACCTTGAGGAGTGGAAAAGAACTGGAAGAACTTGAGAAGCTAGAGGTAGAGGAAGAGCCATATGCTAAGACTAAAGTGCTAAGGGAAGGAAGTATGAGAGTCCTATGAGGTGTAGAAAGGATGTTGGAGAAGAAGAGAAGGTTGCTGAATATGTGGCACCACATACATATGACCCTACCATCACCTATCCACAGAGGATGAAGCAATTGAAGAAGGAGCAGTAAGACAAATAGTTTGTAAAATTTCTGGAAGTATTCAAGAAGCTATAAATCAATATACCTTTTGTGAAGGCATTGACTCAGATGCCTAACTATGCCAAGTTTATGAACGAGATTCTCTTACAGAAGAGGAAAATCAGAGATGATGAGATTGTTCTACTTATTAAGGAGTGTAGTGCCATTTTACAGAATAAGCTACCCTTTAAGCTTAAGGATCCAGGGAGTTTTACTATTCCATGTGTTATTGGTGATATTTATTTTAATAAAGGTCTTTGTGATCTTGGTGCCAGTATTAACTTAATGGCTTTATCTATTTTCAGGAAGCTTAGAGTTGGAGAAGTCAAGCCTATCATGATGTCTCTATAGTACAAACACAAACACACCTACGATTCTTCTTCTTCTTCATACTCCCTCACACACCCAAACACAAACCTCCTACTCCCACTCAATTTCTTCCACCCAAATCCATTTTTCACCTCAAAACCCCCTTCTTTTATTATTTTCACTCACCTCATCACCATAGCCACGGTTTCTTTTCCATTTGAACCCTAACTTGTAGAATTAGGGGGGGTTTAGATAGGAGACCAAATCATCACCATTCTTGGAAGAAGTTCTCTTCCTTCAACTTATAAAGAGTTATCCTTAGTTGATTTGCATCTTCTTATTCTCTCACTTTTAATTTTGGTGTTGCATGTGATATCTATATTGTGATGCTTGATTATTACCTTCAAATTGCCATGAATAACATATGTTTTTGGTTAAGGAGGAGTGAGTTAATGTTTTTCATTTGTTAGTTGCACTTACTTGAGTTAATTATGATTATTGCTGCTATATTATGTTCTTGGCTTGGGTCATTGAGTGCTTGGCTTTGATTTAAGAGTATGAGATTCATTAGTTGGGTGTTTATGCACTATTGATTTAGGATAGTTGAGTTTTAAGTTCAGGGTAGGTGCTTTACTTTCCATTGACCATATTTGTGTGTGCTTAGGATTAGATTCCTCATTGGTTTTGTTGATAATCCTTGCATGTCCTTCAGTGTGTTAATAAACTTTTTTTTTTAATTCTTTTTGAGTATGCCAGTAAGTAAGTTGGGGGTCCTTATCTTAGAGTATTCTTTTATGATTTATTGACTACTGACTGGGTTGCCTTTTGGATTTTTGGTTGTTTTATTTGTGTTTTCAAGACCATGGCATCTTGGAAGAGAACCAAGATGACCGAAGCCTTATCTTCCTCCCATCCTTCTTACGCTATTGAAGATTTTGATAAACACAGATTCATTCATGAGAATAGCCAACAACACTCTGCATCTTCCCTCTACAAAAGGGAGTTAGTAATTGAGAAAGGCATTTAGCTGAGCTCTAACATATTTAGAGCATATGAGGAGAAGATAAAAAGGAGACAGTGGCATAGCTTGTTGGATGAGCCACCATTGGGTTGTGTTAACTTAGTCAGCGAATTCTATGCCAACTTGATGGTGGTTAGCAGAGCCAACGAACCTGAAGGCCTTGTTTGGGTGAAAGGCTAGTGGGTAGACGTCCGTACTTCCAACATCAATGCCTTTTTGCATACTCTGGATATTCAGTAAGATGACTTCTCTAGACTGAGAGGGCAAAATATAGACTGGGATGAGATACTCCAAACCATAACTATGCCAAATAGTGAGTGGACTTACTATGAGACTCTGTCTACTAGGTCGAAGCATTTGATGAACAAGTATCTTAACCTGGTAGCTAGAATGTGGGCCTAAATCATGTTCTCCTGCTTTATGCTTAGCAAGCACACCCATTCTATCACTAGGAAGAGATGCCTTCTCCTGTATTGCCTTGTCATTCAAAGGAAGGTTAACTTGGGGTAATTGATCAAGGACCAGATGATGACCATACCTTTGATCATTGCATTAGCCCTGTAGGCGGATGTTGCTATAGATCCCGCAAAATGCATGACGAATAGAGGTCCAAAGACTCTAATATGAGCTCCTCTATGACACTGAATAAAGTGACTTGAAGGACTAGGAGGATGTGGCGAGCAGAGGGGTAGGAAGATGCACCATCACCACCATCGCAGCCATAAGCTAGAAGCACTGCTGCATCCCAGCCTTCATGGCTTCAATTTCAAGCCCAGATTAATGAGCTACACTTAGATATGAGGAGCACATGAGCCACTCTCCCGAACCGAGCTAGCAAATAGTACTTCTCTATTTATAGAGGCATTCTGGGTCTAGAGACACTTATGAGGCAATAGTTATCCCCAGAGCTTCTACAGCAAATTTTACTTCTACCCTTGTAAACACAAAGCTGGAGCATCTCACTAATGAAGAGGAATATGCACAGGAGGAGCAAGAGGGAGAAACAGAAGGAGCAGCTGAGGATGAAGAAGAGGAGGAGGCTTCTGAGGATGAGGACTAGACCTAGGGGGTCACTTTCCCTTCCCTTTTCTTTTGATTTTTTTTTTCTTGCATTGGGGACAATGCATATTTTTCAAGTTAGGGGTTAGGGAAGTCCATAAATGTACTTCTTATTTGTTCTTGTTATATTTGGTTTTCTTAGCTTAGTTTATTAGGTTGTCAATATTCTTAGTTTAAATTTTTTGTTATGAAAAGAAAAGCCAAAATGATTTTCAGTTTTTAGTCCTTTTCCTAGTGTTTTTCGTTAGTCAAATGGTTGATATATGGCTGTGTCTATAATATAAAAGACTGCTTTATTTTTTAACTTCTAAGCAACTTTGGATCCTAATTTGAGTCTTGAAATTCTTCTTGTGGTCTCATTATTAAATTGAGAAAGATGAACTTTTTTTTTTTGTACTTTGATAAGAGTTAACAACCTAGGATAGGTGATCTTTATGCTTTTATGTTTTATTTAGGTTCAGACATGCATTCTTATTCATGTGAATCTTTCTTGAAATATATGTGAGTAAATCTTACCCATAGAAGGGATTTAGGCCATGTTTGGTAGCCGCAATTGAGCCTTATGGCCCACCTTTTGTCATTGATCCTTAGTCACCCCATTTAAGCCTTAAAGCCTATTTTTTGATTGAACCACATTATGAGCCTAATGCACTTCCTTTCTTTTCTTTCTTTGATCTCATGTTTTACCCTTAAGCCTTAGCTTCTAAACTCATTTGAATAAGGTAATATCTCCACTACCACAACCTCATGCTTGCTAAAGTAAAAGGTGGAGTGAGAAAAAAGAAAAGAGAAAAAAAGACAAGAAAGAAAGAAAGAGAGAGAGAGGATGAAAGAAAGGAGGAATAATGAAAGAAAAGAAAAGAAGAAAAAGTTGGTAATACAAGGAAAATAAAATGCCAAGATTCAACAAGACAAGCAGGATGGTTGCAAAGCAACTAAGTTGAGGGTACCTCATGGAGAATGAGTTAGGGGTAGGGGTTCATTAAGTTGAGGGAATTAATTGAGCCTAAATGATTATTCCATCATACCCTTTACCTTGGTCTACCGTTACAAGCTAAGAAAAAGTTCTTTTGATTTTTGGCAAAGCGATATTCATATAGAAATAGAAAGAGAGGATTATGGATATTGTAATGCTTTTGTCTTTTCTTAAACATTGCATAGGCATAAGGTGAGCCAGTTCTTTGTTGTTTTCTCTTACACACACACAAACTTGATCCATTCTTTTGACAATGTGGTTGCACAATTAGATGGTCTTGCTACTTAGACTTGGATCCTTGGTAACTTTTGAGTTAAGTTATGGAGCAATGATGAGGAATTCCATAGGCAACATCTCCTATTTGACCATTTTGTGTAGTGAGTCATTTGTTTTAAGTATTTTTTGTTTAAGTCCTTTCTTTTTCTGTCTTTTGTCTTTGTTTTGTGTCTTGCATGGGAATAAGCAAGTTCTTAAGTTGGGGGTTATGATAACTCTATTTGGTGAGTTATATTTTTAGTTAGTTTTTGTTTACTTTATGATGTATTTGTTTAGTTTAGCTTCTATTTTGTTTTATTTTAGTAAATAGTTTAGATTGGTTAGTACTTTTTGTTTCTGTTATTTTCTTATATTTTTGTATACTTATTTTGGGTTTACTTGATTGTTGTTAGGTACAAGCGGGCTCGGAGGAAGTTTGAAGTAGCTAAAGGAAAGATTCAAACTCAGCATCTTGCACTATACTGCGAGACAATGCGCTATAGCGCATTGTCGCAGAAGAAAAAATGGCCAAAGTTTCACATTGCACTATAGCGCGTTGCTGTTTCATCAATTGCTGAGATTTTGTGTTGCACTATAGCATGCTCCCATTTATACAAAGTCTATAAAGTTTGCATGCTGTGCTATAGCACAGACATCGTGCTATAGCAGAACAACATTTCCGATCATGAAGTTTTAGTTGCGCTATAGCACGATCTCATCTGCATCCATTTATTGGCTCGTGCTAAATTTTTGGAAAAGGGGATTCACACACTATAAAAGGCAACAATTCATATCAAAAATAGATCCTTAGACACACTTACACACTTCCCGTAACATCTCCAATTTTTCTTAAGCTAATTAGCTTAGTGTCACTGAATAATTTGAAGGGTTAGTAATTAATTGAGGATTAATCGACAAATCTCAAGAGAAGAGCTTAGTAAATTAGAGACAAGTCAATAAGTCAATAAGTCAACTAAAAGTCAATGATCAATAAGGAAAAGTCAACAATTGAATAATAACACATTAAATGTTTTAACTAAAGCCTAATCATCCAAATCTTGCTAATTCATGATTAAAAACATAATTAAGGTAATCTAATCTTGTTAATTAAGCACATGACAAATTTCTACCTTAATCAAATATGATAAATAAATCCTCACACACTAAAAATATAATTAGTGAGAATCATTCTTTTAGAAAAACAAAAGTCTTAAAAGTGTAATTAACTAGAATTGTTTAATGAGTAATTAAACTAATCTAATCAATTAACACTTAGATAATTCTAATAACAATGAAAATTCAAAATTATCCCCTTAATCATGCTTGAAAATTTCGGTCAAGACAAGCTCATCATCCACCATCCATTTGCCTGTTAATCTTTCACTATTACACAAAGCTTAATGTGGTTAATTAACTTAAAGATTGATTAACCAAAAGTGGGATAATCCTATACATGGATCACACTTGATTTGGCATTAACCATCAAAGTGATCAACTCGCTAATGGCAAGAAGATAGCCATTAACCACTTAAGAAAACACAAAAAGGGTTTAAGCTTTGCACCAAGACTCAAGTGTAAAACAACCACTCTTTCACCCCTTGGTCACTAAGCCTCCTCCCAAGTGAATGAAGCAAAAAACCAATCTGCCCAAGTCATGTTTTGGGACACCAATTCAATCCCCCATTCTCATTATTCAACTTCCATTCTCTCACTACAACCCCAAAGCTCTAACCTCTCTCTAAACCTTTCTTTGTTCTTCCTACTCTTCCTCTTGTTCCTCTTACTTTCCTACTCCAATCAACCTTACTTCACACCACCATCTTCATAAGCCTTTAAGGACCACCTTCTTTGGTCTTTGAAGAAACAAAACAAACACACAACCAGCCCCATTTCCAAGCTCCAAAGGAAGGAGGCCATCTTCAACCTTTCTACTCGCCAACACTCGAAAAAGCTTCTTGTGGTAGTGACTCTAACCCTTCTTTTCTATGTGTTTTCAAGTACTAAAACTCCTAAGCTCTTCATAGCTAGGTGGTTTTAGGGCTTGCTCTAAGATCTTATGACCACACCTTATTTCTATGAAGTTTGTCTTTGTATGAGCACTTTTATGATTCACACTTTATTCACACCTTGAATATTGATTTGTTACTGAAATGTCAAAGCATGATAGTAAAATGAAAGATAAAAATGGTCATTTGATGAGAAACTTCAATATTTCTACAAACTAGTCAAGAGAAGAATTCTGGTTATGCTGGCAAATCTGGCAGTCTAGATTGTGAAAATAATAACTCATGCTATACAACTCAAAATATAACAAAACTAATTTTGAGTTAAAATATACTCACAGATCTTTCTATAGATATAAAATATTTGAGCATTGGATTTAAAATGAAGAAGATATGAATTTTTAAAGTAGGTTGTACCCAGTGAAGTTTCTGACTGAACAACTTGTACTAAAACCCTTATAACTCGACCTATACAAAACATTTTTTAGTGGAACCAAGTTTGTTAGAAAATTAAGACACAATAGAATAACTCCATCAAACAGTTTGGCCAGATTCAGTTTGTAGAATTACCAGTGGACTTGAGAACTTACTATTACCCAGGTAAACCTTAAAATTGGACAATGATGTTGTTTAATGCATAACCCAGGCCACGCTTGAAATTTTTGAGTGGGACTTATTTTGTTTAAAATATGCTTCAGAGAAGCATAACCATACAAAAATTCAAGCATAAACCATAAAAGAGAGAATTTTGGTGAGTTTATTAAATTACTGCCTTATAATAAAATATGAATTCTATTTAAATGCTAATTTTAAGAGATAATGAAAAACAAACTTGAAGGACCAATAACCATCAGCTTAAGACATTGGAACTTCATATTTCAACTTAACAGATTTAAAAATAATAATAAAAGAGACTTGCCCCAATGAATATTAAAAGAATTGAGTAAAAATAAAGATTTAATTAAAAGCTTGCACCTAATTTACTAAACTAAGCTTATAAAACTTTGTTTGTGATCTACCTATGTCTATGTGCAATTATGATGATATGATGATATGATGATAATGAAGATGATGGTTATGATGAATATGTTAATGATAAGTATGATGCATATGATGTTGAGTAATGTATGATGATGTCTTGTGATTGGATTTCTCTGTTTGGCAAAATTTTAGGGAAGCTCCGGTCTAAGCGTTACGCTGCCAGATTTCCACAAAATTTATAGACCTAGCATAATTTCATGCAATATAAGTACTAATTAAGAATAGATAGTATTAAGGGTATAATTCTTCAAAAAGGAAGGTGACTCACACAAAGATCCCTCTTTCCCTAAAGGCTTACATGAGGCATGGCAAAGGACCTGTCACGACCCAACATAGACTGTGATTGGCGCTTAGAGAGCATGCTCCCTAGCAAGCCTTAGACATCAAGATTTCACAAAAATTGGGCAGAGTTTCCTCTGTATTTAGGTTATTTCCTAAATACGAGTATTTCTCCTATAACTCAACAAGCACAAACTTCCACTGAATATCTAGGCATTCTCAGAATGCACCCTTCAGCATACAGCACAATTTATAATCATACATATCACAAGGCATTTCCAATTTCAATTTAGAATCAAATCCAACATAATTCATTCATAAATTTAATATGCAATAGTGAATCCAACTCAGTCTAAACAATCTCTAAACATAGCATAACACACCAGCAAGGGTCGGACCTTGCCTGTAGTACTATGGAGCTACAACTAAAATTACAAAGCGAAAAAAAAATACAATTCAGGCCTTTACTATTTAGCGCTCACCAAAGTAGATATCTAATGATGCTGAGCTGAAGGGTTGACTCCCAAGTTTGAGCCTGTATCTAAAAAGAATATAATAACCGCAGGGTGAGTTTGAGAAACTCAGTGAGAGATAACATACTTTTGAACCTCGTGAGTCAATGTATATATAAGTATAAAACGATTCCATTCAAATAAGGAAAACAGCGGAAATATCTAATAGGATAAACAGGTAAGATTCACACTTAGGTGGCCATTCCTTCGTGTAAATCCCGAAATCAGGCACGCACCCCCTTTTTGAGAGGCCATGAAGTTCAAGCATGCACCACCCTATATGTATGGCCGTGAAATGTCTGTCATGCACCATCTTCTTGGGTGGCCGTGTAATATCATAATCCAAGGTGCACCAGGGCTAGCATCTATTGTCATTAGCATATAGATCCTATTACAGACTTTCCTATTCTTTCGTATTCATAAATCATCAATCGCATATCATGTAACAGCTTTTATCATATAAGCCATGCTCGAGTCATGGAATTATATTAAAAGGTTGTCACTGTGCTAAGAAATCTTTAAAATATGGAAAATATAATACATGACCCTTTAACTACTCACTTTATTACTGACTATTAATCTTTGATATATAGAGAATCAAATAATTATACTTTTAAAGAAATTGTAACTGACATAGTACATAGCGTTTACATCCGACTAGTCGTTAGCTAGCTTTAATAGTTTCTTGGTCTGGCTTACGGCCAATACTTGCTCAATGAAAGGCCCAGTACTCCACCTCGCACTTGATTTCCAACTTGGCTGGTGGAATATTTACCGAAAAGAAAAATATACAAGCAAGCAGTGAGAACCTAAGGTTCTCAGTAGGTAAACTCAAACTAATCTTACAGCATCATCATAAACATTCTAGCCGCTTCGGTTTATTATGAAAATATGAGCACATATAAACAAATGGTGGCTCAATTTTAAGCTGAAAACACCTTACTCGAAGCGGGATATATTTTAACAGCCACTTGCCATTTCATATGACAGACATAGAAATACAAATAGTATAATATACTTCAACAAGAATCATAATAGCATTGTGACTTAACGATATAATTAAAGACGCACATATAGATGCTTATAATTGACTGTATGCAAGTGCACTTGGCTTAATTCGTCTTTTTCCTTAACTTGCAATTTAATCTTACTATTCTATGTTTGGTCCCCCGGAGGTGAATGGCCTCTCTCACCCCTGGATAATAGCCTGTTTTTCAAGTTTGAGCTCGTACCTATACATGAGTGACGGGTTTACTTTCCCTGACCCTTACACCGGTCTATTCCCCTTAAATCTGGTCGAGGGATGGCCCAAGTCTTAGATAGTACCGCTATGGCCCACGCTAGCTAGGTCTATGCCATGCCTTACGTGGTAGCTTGGTACGTCCCGCTTGCAAGTTCTTATTATCTTATCCTTTCCTTATCTTATCATGCATGCGAATACTTTGTGCATTCATGCATATGTCTCATACCTTATTTATCATATCATATTCTAAATATGCTTGCATGCATGATGTACATGAACATGACATGTAAATGTAAATATATTCAAAGCATAATCACCCATAGCATAAGTTCCCATAAATTCCTCAATAAAATTAGAGCATAACGGATCGAGTCCGCTTCCCCATGAATCGTGCCAGACAACCAGTACAATCTTTCAAACTTGCAATTCAATATGGATCAGTAATTATATAGATATTCATAGCATCATTCATTGTAACACCCCAGCCTCAATTGCAGTTACCTATTGAAATCGGAACCTAAAAAATTCTGAGTCTGAACCCTATGCCTCCTTGGAGGGCTATAGGTTTGAGGTATTTTCTTGAGATCAAAAGTCCCGGTAATGGTTCTCTAGGCATCAATCAGTTGAAGAGGGATTTTTAACAAATTTTAGGGAATGGATAACCCGTTCGTTTTCAACCCTCAAGTTCATCAAAATGCAAGTTTTTGGAGAATTGTACTAAAACCAAAAAGTTGGATTTTGATTCCTAAGGATTTTGAATTTTTAGATATTTTTATTGAATCCAAATGCGGGTATTTCCTTATTTACATTTATGTTTTAAAGTTAATGGAGAGTAAAGTTAAAGGGGACATTAACTTAATGTAAATAAGTCTGTGCAATATCCTGGACCTGAGAAAGGACTGCAGAAGGAGGGAATCAAGTTTTTGGAGTTGGTAATCGATTACAAAGGACCTATAATTGATTACAATCCTCTCTGTACACCACGAGTTAAAAAATTTTCGTGTGGTAATTGATTACCATAATTGGTAATCGATTACTAGTTCTGGGTTTGCGGTAATCGATTACCAGCTCTTTGGCTGTGGTAATATTGGTAATCCAAATGCGGGTATTTCCTTATTTACATTTATGTTTTAAAGTTAATGGAGAGTAAAGTTAAAGGGGACATTAACTTACATTTATGTTTTAAAGTTAATAGAGAGTAAAGTTAAAGGGGACATTAACTTAATGTAAATAAGTCTGTTCAATATCCTGGACCTGAAAAAGGACTGCAGAAGGAGGGAATCAAGTTTTTGGAGTTGGTAATCGATTACAAAGGACCTATAATCGATTACAATCCTCTCTGTACACCACGAGTTAAAAATTTTTCGTGTGGTAATCGATTACCGTAATTGGTAATCGATTACTAGTTCTGGGTTTGCGGTAATCGATTACCACCATTGGTAATCGATTACCAGCTCTTTGGCTGTGGTAATATTGGTAATCAATTACAAGTTCTTCGTGGTAATCGATTACCTGACCTCGGTAATCGATTACCAGAGGCCAATATATAGGTCCGGACGCATCCCACGCCCTCATTTTCGAAATTCTCCTTCTTTCTCTAACCCAAACTCTCTCCCTTCTCTCTAGAATTCCTTCTCCCACCATTCCTTACATCTATTAACTCCATTCCATCATTTCCAACTAAATCAACAAGAACAACACAATCTTCACTCCTTTTAAACACGAATCATCCATTTAATCCGTTTCTCCTTCTCTCATACTTGCTTGGGTGAATTTGAAGTTGGAGGGTATATCTCCATCCATTTCCTCTTCACTCCAACTAATGATAATTCTCATGCCTCATTTCTTCTTCTTCTTAAAGAATTTCAACTTCTTGATTGTTAGTAGAATTCCTATAACCCTAGGTTAGAAGAATTAGGAATTTTCATATCTGGGAGTAAAGTAGGTTAATCCGTAATCTAAGGGACTGACCTTGAATCAAATTGTCATATTATTGATAGTATATGCCACTGGAGGACTGGCTTTGGCTCTCTGAGTTCATGGGATTAGGATTTCCGCGATTGGCACTAAGTCTATGAGTAGATAGCTTATCCTTGTCTTAATTTTAATGTATTTTGTCTGTATATATACATATGCAAGTGATTTAGTATGCCTTAGCAATATAATTTAAATTTTGGTAGCTTATCTATTTCTACTGGTTCACATGAGATAAAGACTTGATTTTCAAAAGGAAAAATATGGCAAATACTTATTACCTTGGTTTCCTATTAAACTTTGGAAAATCTTCTTTGTTTGAAAGGTTTTTGGATAAAAGCTTTGAACTTTTGTTCATTTTTTATTTATTAAAGTATTAAAGCTTTATTTTTCTTTGAAGTTACAAATTTATTGTTTTATATAAGGTATATTGGTATGTTTTATAAGAATCTTGATTAAATGTTCTATATAATGGAAAAGAAAGACTTGGGAAAGTCTAGACCAGGATCTGTAGGCTAATGGTAGTAGGCGTTAGCCCTGGGTGCACCTAGGATGTTGGATTTCATGGCCACTCAAGGGAGTGGTGCGTGCCTGTTATTCACGGCCATACATATAGTGTGGTGCGTGCCTGATATTCACGGCCACGGAAAGGGTGGTGCATGCCTGATTATGGGTTTCACACGAAGGAAAGGCCACCTAAGTGTGATTCCTGATGGATTATCCTGGAATAGATGGACTCTATTTTTGGAAAAGGAAAGTTGGATAATATTTGATTAAGATTTCTATTTTGGTTTTGTTATATATATTATTGTATCACCTTAATATACATAAGTTTGTACATTGTCTCATGTAGGTTAAGAACATTCTATCTCTCACTGAGTTTCATAAACTCACCCTGTGATACATGCTTAGAGAGGGTAATTTGGTCATTCCAACAGTGGAAAAAAGCTTGTTTCTAGCAAGTTGGTTCTACCTTGGAGATCAAGCAATCCAAGAGCTCATTTCAAGTTACTTGGAGATCAAGGAATCAAGCTTAATTACAGTAACTTAGAGAGCAAGCAATCTAATCATGTTGGAGATATATTTAGATTGTTGTTAGATTCTTTTTTGATTTGTTTTGACATTTTCAGATTTAAATTGATTCAGTTTATCTTTTAGGATTTAAATCGAATATGATTTAATCTATAAAGATCAAATCTGATTTAAATTAGTTAGGAATGAATCTTTTAGAATAGAATCATATCTTTAATTTTTAAATTTTAGTTTCAAATCAGATCTTTTAGATAGGATTAGATAATTTTCAATTTTAGGATTTATGTATAAATAGGCAACTTGGCCTATAGACAATAGAGAATTTTGATCATAATTTTTTATCATGGTTTAACTACCAATAAAATTGTGAGGTTTTCCTCATGTTGTTCTATGTGATGCAGAATGTTCTATCTTTTCCCTGTTATCTACGTTTCCAAGGACAGGTTTCTTGGGGGTTTAGTAGGGAGGGTCTTTACTCTACGTCTTGTTTTCTATCAAAGTGTGTGCCTGGGGTTTCTGGATCTTTATATCCACAGGGTTCCGCATCATTTATAAACTGAATCAATTTAAATCTGAAAATGTCAAAACAAATCAAAAAAGAATCTAACAACAATCTAAATATATCTCCAACATGATTAGATTGCTTGCTCTCAAGTTCTTGTAATTAAGCTTGATTCCTTGATCTCCAAGTAACTTGAAATGAGCTCTTGGATTGCTTGATCTCCAAGGTAGAACCAACTTGCTAGAAACAAGCTTTTTTCCACTGTTGGAATGACCAAATTACCCTCTCTAAGCATGTATCACCCTGTTATTTCTTTCTCTTTTTCAGATACAGATATTCAAGTAGAATCTATCCTTCGTTCCCCCATAGTGGGATTCCGAGTTTTGGTGGTTGAACCCTTTTCTATTCAAGGGTATTTTGTAAATATTTATATTTGAGAATTCTTAGATTTTGTAGCTCTATTGTACTACAGGCAGGGTCCGGCCTTGACCTGATTATGTTGATCCTATTGTATTTCATTTGTTTATAATATGTTGTTGGATTTCTTAAAAGCATTTGGTTTTCTAAATAATTTAATGTTATGTATTTTGGAAGAATACTTGTATATGTACAAATATATATTTCAACCTGTTGGAATTAAAGTTGTGTAAAGGATTTGTTTTTGAAGAACTTAATCCATGTATTTTGGACATACGATTGTATTTATATATTTTACTGTTATACTGTGTGTTGAGGGGTGTATTCTGAGAATACCTGGATCCCCGATGAAAGATTGTGTTTGTTTATCTTGCAGGGTAACCTTTTGTAATTGGGAAATATCCTAATTACAAAGGGGATTCTATCAAAATTTTTATAAAATTCTGTGGCGGAAGGCTTGCGTAGGGACTTGTCGCTATGCGCCGGTCATGGCCCGGGTTTGGGTCTTGACATTCATCAAGTTCAATTCAAGCATGTATAGGGTTTTCGATTTACTCCCTCCTATTCTGCCCGATTTTGTTATAATCCACCCCTTGCTCAATTCAACTCATCTAAGTCTAAATTTTGGATATGTCATAGCTTTATGTGTCTAGTTTCCAACCTTTTGATTCTATCCCATTTTGACATGTGTAGCTTAAGATATTTAAATTTTGCCTCAGCCTATCCGGTCACTAGCCAGAATTATACTCCTGGAAGTAAAAATTCACTAAAACTAGGAATCTAAGTGAAACCATACGAAACCTATACCAAATTAAAGATAACAGGACAAGCTTTTATTTCCAATAAGTTTCATATTATTTGCACGAGTATATCTTGAGATATAAGCCTTGTAACTTGACCCTACTGGACTACTCTGTTCCAGCCCAATTCATTGATGTGCTGGGAACAAATGAAAATGAATCTAGCTCTGAAATTTTTATGGGATGCTTCCTTACATGTTAGCTTTCAAACCACGTTAGTTGGATTCAATTTAGAGTTGTGTAGGGTGAGTTACAGCCTTCTCAATTTATATTGCCCAGATGAGAATCCAGCTTTCCATGTCCAACTTCAAAAATTCATATCTCCCTCAATACTAATCCAATGACCTTATAATTTATATGGATGGAAAGCCCTAAATGTCTAGTTTCATATAAAAATAGATTCACCCACTTTCTACGGCTGTAGGTGGAGCCGTACACTCCGCCAGTACAGATGCCGTAGGGTTTTCTCACAAAAATAGATTCTGCTTAGCTCCTTTTTGAGTTTTTGATAAATTCCTCAACTTAAACTAAGTTTCCTCACCTCAAAACACTAGAAGAACATCAAAGCACCATCATACAAATATGGCATAAGAGGAACATAATAGTCACATAGTCACATGATACATCAAACAACTAAGGATTTGAGCTACCTACCTCGAAATCCTTGAAAGTATGCAAGGAAGGAGGCCAAGAACCAACTCCTAGCCTTCTTCCTTCATCATGGCAGTAGCTCATAAGAATGTGGGGAGGCTCTATTTGATGCTTAATCATGAAATTGTTAGAGGAGTTTTGTAGAGAAGGAGGTAAGGATCAATTTTCATAAAAGAAGCAAGAGGATTTGAGGTCAAGAGGGCTTCCAATCTTGAGCTTGAAGTTCTTGATCATGGAGGTAAGGAAAGAGAGGAAGAAGAAGAAGACGAAATGGAAGGAGGCTGAAGCATGGTAGAGGGCACAAAAATAAAAGGAGATAGGTGAGATTTTTCTAAGCTTTATGACATAAATAAGGGTGGCCTTAGGTAGTTGGCTTTAGTGGTCATGATTTGGCCAAATCTCCCCATCATATGGCTGCCATATGGCGCCATCTATGGTGGTGGAGGTGGCCGAATTTTAGCCATTCAACCAAAGGTTTTCAGTGTAAAATTCTACTGTTTCAGCTCTAACAGTTGAGAGCATCGAATATAAACCGATTTCCTCTTAATCGGTAAAACATTACTTAATTGTTTTGTAAGATATCTATATGTTCATTTTAACTTGTCTTAAGCCTAATCTCTCTAACTATTATCTAATTAACTCTTAATTAATATTTAATTAACTTCTAATTGCCCTCACATAACTATTGAAACCGAATAAGTGAACTAACGGCGTAAATTAGACATTTTCGTAAATTCGAAGCCTTTTTGTTTCCCATTTTCTGTAACTAATGGTATTTTCATAATTTTGAGCAAGTCCAGGGGCACCCCACGTCATTTAACACCAGACGGCCTCCATGGCTTAATCGGCAGAGACTTAAACTTCTACGGTTTCGCCACGTGATTCTACTCCGCTTAAAACCCTATTCTGCTAATTCTACATATGTGGGGACATAAAAGTTATTTTATGAAAAGTTCTAGGGTTATTGTGGAAATAATTCTTTAGGGACAAAATGTAATTTCTAAAAATCCTGGGCATCTCTATAATTAACAAAAGTTTATAGGGGCACTTTTGTCATTTCCTAATTTTTAACATATGGCAGTGCCATATTTTCAATGGCAGTATTACACTATCCTATAATTCCAAGTGTGAGGATCGTCATGGTATAGCGCTGCCTGAGAAATTCTCACACTGCCTAAGGGAAATAATTCAAAGTTTCCATTATGTTCTGTTTACTAAAGTGGGGATGTTACATTCTGCCCACCTTAAAAGAATTTTGTCCTCAAAATTCTATGATTAAAAAGGGTCAAGGAAAAATTCCTTTTAACTTGTAGAGATATTCCTCTTTTTGAGTTTGCATCTTGTCTTGGGATTACTTGCCGATAGCTATGAGGTAATGTCTTAATACATACAAAGGATCCATAAGGGTTATGTTGGTGTCTGAGCTTGCCTTGTCCTTATGGCGCTCTGAATCATTGTACAGTTTATTGGAGACTCTTACTCATCTCCCTTGCCCTATACCCCACTGGTCCTGCTTTGTGGTAGCTGCTAAATCTTCTGCCACTTGTACATGAGGCCCCAGATATTCAACTCATGAAGATTTGCAATTGCAAAGATTAGCAGTCATCATAGTAATTGATATCAATATGTAGTAACAATAATGCCTATGTCAGGGAAGTCGTCATATTCTTTTCCAAGATTCTTATTCACTCAGCTACCCTTAGCTTAATAATAAATTCTCCTCCGATACAGTTCTTTAGAAACATAGGCTTAGGCCTTTTCTCAAAATTATAACTAGGAGCCTTATCTTAAAACTCATTCTTCTTGGTAAAATTTGCCTCGCACCTAATGCATGTAGGAAAATTTCAGGTCACCCCCACTATACGGATTAAGTTCTAAGACTCATCACTCTTCTTATTAGTTTGATATCCTCCTTGATTTCTAGTTATTGAGATACAAGCAGTTTAATGTGAAAACCAAGGTTAAAAGTCAGATCCTTCCATCGAAGTTGCAGAGTTTCCTTACCATATTGTCTTACAAGATGACTTTCTAATATCTAAGCAGAGAGTTGTCGTGGATTATATGGGTGCCAAAATATACTTTGTTTCACTGACATTCTGATGCATCATCAAATTCATTGAGTAAATTCCTCATCCTCCTTGTCATGTGTCTGACAACTTGGGCGCTATGTTTTCTGGTAAACTTTCTAATACTTGTGCCTTGGGTCCCAAATACCAATTGAAGAAGTTCTTGCCATTACGAAAACTATCAGCTACAGCAGCGATCAACTTCGACAAATGGTGGTCATAATGGCTTTGTCGAAGTTTTTTCGAGAAATTGACTAGGCCATATCCAAACTCTCGCCTACCTGATCCTCTTCGATCAGTGATGATTCCCCTTTCATTAGGTTTTAGGTGTAATGCTAGAGCTTCCTTCCAAATATATCGATAGTCTTTGCTTCGAAATCTCTCCTTCTTTTCCGGAGTTTACTCCATTTCTCATTATTTGCTAATCGGATCTCGTGCTGTTCTTGTCGAACTTCTCAATGATTGTTGCGATACTTGTTTCCTCAAAATATGATCAACTCCACGTAAGGAAAGGATTGTGGGACAGCAAAAGTTCCTGCCACTTTTCTACTTTCTGCAATTGGTTAGCATAGAGATTCCTCGACTATTGTGTTGATGTCTACCTCTCACTTTTGTGGGTACCTTAACTGCTAAACCTTCTGGCTATTCTTCATAATATCTTGCTCCTACGATGTAATCCATTTGCTGTGTGAGATGGGAATGATGGTCTTGCTTCCCTGTTGAAGTTACAATATGAGAACTTCCTAGAAGGTCACCCATCATAATATTACTCTCGTCCGAGCACGCTTAACTATGGAACTCTGATGGAATCTAGTGCATTAGTGATGATCGCATTTAATTTGGTCCAGGTTATAGAGACTCTTCTTACTGTCTCTAATTCCTGACATTGTAACCTTGCCCCTCATGGGGCACGTCTCCAAATCCTTTTTGATCTTATATTGGTGCATTATTCGGTCTCGCTTAGGGTGCATTAGGTCTATTGCACTTATGACCGGTGCCAAGGCAACCCTACTTGGTATTTCGTACATAATCTTGTCTGCACCGTAATCTCATACTAGGTAGTTTTTTCTCTCTTTAATGGGCCAGTCAAAAATCCAAACTTCCCCTTTTCCTACCTCGTTCATACTGTGTTCTATTGTTACTGCAGAAACTTGTCTGTTTTCATTAATTAGAACCTACCTTACTATTGTTCCCTCGGTCTATCAGGATTAGTTGCATACTTTAAATCTTTATTACTCTTGCCTGAATCTGAATACATTCCTTATCGAGTTACTCCCCACCATAGCATATATAATGGTACCTAAAGGCGATTGTTCGACTTTGCCTTTCTTCTCTGAATAGCCTCATTCCTCTACTAATAACATTGAAGTTGATTCCATCGTCCAGTTCTTGTGGTGGCTGAGGTTGATAAAATTTGAACATGACTAAATTTTCTAACATTTCCTTTATCCCTAAAAGGTAGGAAAATTACACTTGCCATCTCTAGTCTGAAAGTGTTTTTACTTCAGGTTAGTAGGAGATATGTTCTCTCTCTCTCTCTCTCTCTCTCTCTTGTTACACTTATAATTTCATCTGTTTTTCATACCATGTATAGCCATATCTCCATCTTGATTCAATGTATAGTTAGATGGGTCTCTTTACAGTTTGCTCAACTATTTCCCTTTTGAAGCCAAGATTCCACTTAGTACTTTTCCAATTTGTAATCGCTACAAGGTTAGTTCTCTGTACCCTTGAAGGAAACGCCACTCTATTCTCTAGACAGGAACTTAAAAAGGTTTCCTATGTACCTAACCGAAGCTTTTGCCCTTAGCTTCTTTCATTGATCCTCTACTTTATTCGTCCACTCTACAAGTTTCTTAATGAATGATCAGATCTTTATAATGTGGTATTATCACATTCCAAAATAAAAACCATTAACTGAATTTGTTGGCGAGGTACCTCCGGGTAATCTCATTTATGAAGAAAATAAGGACACTATCCATGCCACATAGGATAACCTCATCAGCGGGTAATCACCTTGCTCCTATCGAGTATTAAAGTTACAAGACCAGGTAGAAGAATCTCCTAGATTCAAGCTAGAAACAAGCTGGAAACATGCCTCATCAGGGTGAAGAAGATTCTTACTCAGCTCGTCTCCAACTTAGATCCTGCCCTCGATAATGGAAAATCTTCGGCTACTCGGCAACACTTCACAAATAATCTTTTTCGGTATAACTAGGTTTACTATGTTTATAGCAAACCGCCCGACACGATTCCCTTGATTGAATCCATAATTCTTTGCACCCCTTGACTTGCTCAATTGTCTATCCCTTTATGCCATCACTACTTTCTAGGAGTTTTATCTCTAATAATTATGTATAAAAGGTCCCTAATAAGCCTGCTGGGTGTTTTAGGTTTCTGTTTATACAAAACCTTATATTGAGGTGATCAGGCTAAACATTTAGTCAAGTGCAATAAGTAGTCCACAACACTCACAACAAGGTCACCATGCATAATATTTCTATACCCTCTTCACGCGAGGGCCTAAAGCATAGTGCATCTAGATCCTCAGAGTATGCATTAGAAGCATAATCAATCCATCCACAAGCATATACAGGATGAACTGCTCTGATACCAAAAATGCAACAGCCTCTATCATATAAGCCATGCTCGAGTTATGGAGTTATATTAAAAGGTTGTCACTATGCTAAGAAATCTTTAAAATATGGAAAATATAATCCATGGCCCTTTAACTACTCACTTGATTACTGACTATTAATATTTGATACATATAGAATCAAATAATTACACTTTTAAAGAAATTGTACTAATATAGTGCACAGCATTTACATCCGACTAGTCGTTAGCTAACTTCAATAGTTTCTTGATCTGGCTTACGCCCAATCCTTGCTCAATGAAAGGCCCAGTACTCCACCTCGCACTTGATTTCTAACTTGGGTGGTGGAATATTTACGGAAAAGAAAAACATACAAGCAGGCATGGGAACCTAAGGTTCTCAGTAGGTAAACTCAAACCAATCTTACAGCATCATCATAAACATTCCAGCCGCTTCAGTTTATTATGAAAATATGAGCACATATAAACAAATGGTGGCTCAATTTTAAGTTGAAAACACCTTGCTCGAAGCGGGATATATTTTAACAGTTACTTGCCATTTCATATGATAGACATAGAAATACAAATAGTATAATATACTTCAACAAGAATCATAATAGTATTGTGACTTAACGATATAATTGAAAACACACATATAGATGCTTATACTTGACTATATGCAAGTGCACTAGGCTTAATTCGTCTCTTTCCTTAACTTGCAATTTAATCTTGCTATTCTATGCTTGGTCCCCCGGAGGTGGATGGCCTCTATCACCCCTAGGTAATAGCCTATTTTTCAAGTCCGAGCCCGTACCTATACATGAGTGACGGGTTTACTTTCCCCGACCCTCGCACCGGTCTATTCCCCTTAACTCTGGTCGAGAGATGGCCCAAATCTTAGACAATACCGCTTTGGCCCACGCTAGCTGGGTTTATGTCATGCCTCACGTGGTAGCTTGGTATGTCCCGCTTGCAAGTTCTTATTATCTTTTCCTTTCCATATCTTATCATGCATGCAGATACTTTATGCATTCATGGATATGTCTCATACCTTATTTTATCACATCATATTCTAAATACGCTTGCATGCATGACGTACATGAACATGACATGTAAATGTAAATATATTCAAAGCATAATCACCCATAGCATGAGTTCTCATAAATTCCTGCCGAAAATTCGGTAGCATAACGGATCGAGTCCGCTTCCCCATGAATAGTGCTAGACAACCAGTACAATCTATCAAACTTGCAATTCAATATGGATCAGCAATTATACAGATATTCATAACATCATTCGTCAAGTTTAATTCAAGCATGTATAGGTTTTTTGGTTTACTCCCTCCTATTCTGCCCAATTTTGTTATAATCCACCCTTTGCTCAATTCAACTCATCTAAGTCTAAATTTTGGATATATCATAGCGTTATGTGTCTAGTTTCCAACCCTTTTAGTTCTATCCCATTTTGATATATGTAGCTCAAGATATTTAAATTTTACCTTAGCCTATTTGGTCACTAGCCAACATTACACTCCTGGAAGTAAAAATTCACCAAAAATAGGGAACTAAGTGAAACCATACGAAACCTATACCAAATTAAAGATAATAGGACAAGCTTTTATTTCCAATAAGTTGCATATCATTTACATGAGCATATCTTGACATATAAGCCTCGTAACTTGACCCTACTGGACTACTCTGTTCCAGCCCTGTTTGAATTTAAGTCCAATTCATTGATGTACTGGGAACAAATGGAAATGAATCTAGTCTGAAATTTTTATGGGATGCTTTCTTACATGTTAGCTTTCAAACCGCGTTAGTTGGACTCAATTTAGAGTTATCTAGGGTGAGTTACACCCTTCTCAATTTATACTGCCCAGATGAGAATCCAGATTTCTAGGTCCAATTTCAAAAATTTATATCTCCCTCAATATTAATCCAATGACCTTATAATTTATATGGATGGAAAGCCCTGAATGTCTAGTTTCATAAAAATAGATTCACACACTTTCTACAGCTGTGGGCAGAGCCGTACACTCCGCCAGTACAGACGCCGTAGTGTTTTCTCACAAAAACAGATTCTGCTTAGCTTCTTTTTGAGTTTTTGATAAATTCCTCAACTTAAACCAAGTTTTCTCACCTCAAAACACTAGAAGAACATCAAAGCACCATCATACAAATATGGCATAAGAGGAACATAACAGTCGCATAGTCACATGATACATCAAACAACTAAGGATTTGAGCTACCTACCTCAAAATCCTTGAAACTATGGAAGCAAGGAGGCCAAGAACAAACTCCTAGCCTTCTTCCTTTATCATGGCAGCAGCTCACATGAATGTGGGGAGGCTCTATTTGATGCTTAATCATGAAATTGCTAGAGGGGTTTTGTAGAGAAGGAGGTGAGGATCAATTTTCAAAGAAGGAGCAAGAGGATTTGAGGTCGAGAGGGCTTCCAATCTTGAGCTTGAAGTTCTTGATCATGGAGGTAAAGAAAGAAAGGAAGAAGAAGAAGAAGAAATGGAAGGAGGCTGAAGCATGGTAGAGGGCGCAAAAATAAAAGGAGATAGGTGAGATTTTTCTAAGCTTTATGACATAAATAAGGATGGCTTTAGGTAGTTGGCTTTAGTGGTCATGATTTGGCCAAATCTCCCCATCATATGGCTGCCATATGGCGCCATCTATGGTGGTGGAAGTGGCTGAATTTCAGTCATTCAACCAAAGGTTTTCAGTGAAAAATTCTACTATTCAGCTTTGTCAGTTGGGAACACCGAATATTTACCGATTTCCTCCTAATCGGTAAAATGTTGCTTAATAGTTTTGTAAGATATCTACATGTTCATTTTAATTTGTCTTAAGCCTAATCTCTCTAACTAATATCTAATTAACTCTTAATTAATATTTAATTAACTTCTAATTGCCCTCACATAACTATTGAAACCGAATAAGTGAACTAACGGCGTAAATTAGACATTTTCGTAAATTCGGAGCCTTTTTGTTTCCTATTTTCTGTAACTAATGGCATTTTTGTAATTTTGAGCAAGTCCAGAGGCACCCTATGTCATTTAACACTAGACGGCCTCCATGGCCCAATCGGCAGAGACTTAAACTTCTACGGTTTCGCCACGTAATTCTACTCCGCTTAAAACCCCATTCTGCTAATTCTACATATGTGGGGACATAAAAGTCGTTTTATGAAAAGTGCTAAGATTATTGTGGAAATAATTCTTTAGGGTCAAAATATAATTTCTAAAAATCCTGGGCCTCTCTATAATTAACAAAAGTTTATAGGGGCACTTTTGTCATTTCTTAATTTTTAACATATGGCAGTGCTATATTTTCAATGGCAGTATTACACTATCCTATAATTCCAAGTATGAGGATTGTTATGGCATAGCGCTGCTTGAGAAATTCTCACACTGCCTAAGGGAAATAATTCAAAGTTTCCATTACATTCTGTTTACTAAAGTGGGGATGTTACATTCTACCCACCTTAAAAGAATTTTGTCTTCAAAATTCTAGGATTACGAAGGGTCAAGGAAAAATTCCTTTTAACTTGTAGAGATACTCCTATTTTTGAGTTTGCATCTTGTCTTGGGATTACTTGCCGATAGCTATGAGGGTTATGTTGGTGTACGTACAAAGGATCCATAAGGGTTATGTTGGTGTCCGAGCTTGCCTTGTTCCTACGGCGCTCTAAATCATTGTTCAGTTTGTTGGAGACTCTTACTCATCTCCCTTGCTCTATACCCCACTAGTCCTGCTTTGTGGTAGCTGGTAAATCTTCTACCACTTGTACATGAGACCCCAGATATTCAACTCATGAAGATTTGCAATTGCAAAGATTAGCAGTCATCGTAGTAATTGACGTCAATATGTAGTAACGATAATGCCTATGTCAAGAAGGTCCATATATTCTTTTCCAAGATTCTTATTCGCTCAGCTACCCTTAGTTCAATAATAAATTCGCCTCCGATACGGTTCTTTAGAAACATAGGCTTAGGCCTTTTCTCAAAATTATAACTAGGAGCCTTATCTTAAAACTCATTCTTAGTAAAATTTGCCTCGTGCCTAATGCCTATAGGAAAATTTCAGGTCACTCCCACTATACGGATTAAGTTCTAAGGCTCATCACTCTTCCTATTAGTCTAATATCCTCCTTGATTCCTAGTTATTGAGATATAGGCAGCTTAATGTGAAATCCAAGGTTAAAAGTCAGATCCTTCCATCAAAGCTGCTGAATTTCCTTACCATATTGTCTTACAAGATGACTTTCTAATATTTAAGCATAGAGTTGTCATGGATTATATGGGTGCCAAAATATACTTTGTTTTGCTGACGTTCTGATCCGTCATCAAATTCATCGAGTAAATTCCTCATCCTTCTTATCATGTGTCTAACTACTTGTGCGCTATATTTTCTAGTAAACTTTCTAATACTTGTGCCTTGGATCCTAAATACCAACTGAAGAAGTTCTTGCCCTTACGAAAACTATCAGCTACAGTAGTGATCAACTTCGACAAATAGTGGTCATAATGGCTTTGTCGAAGTTTTGTCAAGAAATTGACTAGGCCATATCCAAACTCTCGCCTACCTGATCCTCTTCGATCAATGATGATTCCCCTTTCATTAGGTTTTAGGTGTAATGCTAGAGCTTCCTTCTAAATATATCTATAGTCCTTGCTTCGAAATCTCTCCTTCTTTTGTGGACTTTACTCCATTTCTCATTATTTGCTAATCGGATCTCGTGCTGTTCTTGTTGAACTTCTCAATGATTGTTGCGATACTTGCTTCCTCAAAATTTGATCAGTTTCACGTAAGGAAAGGATTGTGGGACAGCAAAAGTTCCTGCCACTTTTCTACTTTCTTCAATTGGTTAGCATGGAGATTCCTTGACTATTGTGTTGATGTCCACCTCTCACTTTTGTGGGTACCTTAACTGCTAAACCTTTTGGCTATTCTTCATAATATCTTGCTTCTAAGATGTAATCCATTTGCTGTGTGAGATAGGAATGATGGTCTTGCTTCCCTGTTGAAGTTACAATATGAGGACTTCCCAGAAGGTCACCCATCATAATATTACTCTAGTCCGTGCACGCTTAACTACAGAACTCTGATGGAATCTAGTGCGTTAGTGATGATCGCATTTAATTTGGTCTAGGTTATAGAGGCTCTTCTTATTGCCTCTAATTCCTAACATTGTAACCTTGCCCCTCATGGAGCATGTCTCTAAATCCTTTTTGATCTTATATTGGTGCATCATTCGGTCTTGCTCAGGGTGCATTAGGTCTATTGCACTTATGACTAGTGCCAAGGCAACCCTACTTGGTATTTCATACATAATCTGGTCTGCACCGTAATCTCATACTAGGTAGTTTTTCTCTCTTTAGTGGGCCAGTCAGAAATCTAAACTTCCTCTTTTCCTACCTCGTTCCTACTGTGTTCTATTGTTACTGCAAAAACTTGTCTGTTTTCATTCGTCAGAACCTATCTTGCTATTGTTCCCTCGATCTATCGGGATTAGCTACATACTTTAAATCTTTATTACTCTCATCTGAATCTGAATACATTCCTTATCGACTTACTCCCCCCCATAGCATATATAGTGGTACCTAAAGGTGATTGTTCAACTTTGCCTTTATTCTCTGAATAGCCTTATTCCTCTACTACTAACATTGAAGATGATTCCATCGTCCAGTTCTTGTGGTGGTTGAGGTTGACAGAATTTGAACATGACTGAATTTTCTAACATTTCCTTTATTCCTAAAAGGTAGGAAAATTACACTTGATTCGTATGCCATCTCTAGTCTGAAAGTGTTTCTACTTCAGGTTAGTAGGAGATATATTGTCTCTCTCTCTCTCTCTCTCTCTTGTTACACTTATAATTTCATCTGCTTTTCATACCGTGTATAGCCGTATCTCCATCTTGATTCAATGTACAGTTAGATGGGTTTCTTTACAGTTTGCTCAACTATTTCACTTTTGAAGCCAAGATTCTACTTAGTACTCTTCCAATTTGTAATCGCTACAAGGTTAGTTCTCTGTACCCTTGAAGGAAACGCTGCTCTATTCTCTGGACGGGGACTTAAAAAGGTTTTCTGTGTACCAAATCAAAACTTCTGCCCTTAACTTCTTTCACTGATCCTTTGCTTTATTCGTCCACTCTACAAGTTTCTTAACGAAGGATCAGGTCTTTATAATGTGATATTATCACATTCCAAAGTAGAAACCATTAATTGAATTTGTTGGCGAGGTACCTCCGGGGTAATCTCATTTATGAAGAAAATAAGGACACAATCCATGCCACATAGGATAACCTCATCAGCGGGTAATCACCTTGCTCCTGTTGAGTATTAAAGTTACAAGACCAGGTAGAAGAATCCCCTAGATTCAAGCTAGAAACAAGCTGGAAACAAGCCCCATCAAGGTGAAGAAGATTCTTACTCAGCTCGTCTCCAACTAAGATCCTGCCCTTGATAATGGAAAATCTTCGGCTACCCGGCAACACTCTACAAATAATCTTTTTCGGTATAACTAGGTTTACTATGTCTATAGCAAACCGCCCGACACAATTCCCTTGATTGAATCCCTAATTCTCTCACCTCTTGACTTGCTCAATTGTCTACCTCTTTATGCCATCGCTACTTTCTAGGAGTTTTATCTCTAATAATTATATATAAAAGGTCCCTAATAAGCCTGGGTGTTTGTGCTTCATTTACATAAAACCTTATATTGAGGTGATCAGGCTCAACATTCAGTCAAGTGCAACAGGTAGTCCATAACACTCACAACAAGGCCACCATGCATAACATTTCTATGCCCTCTTCACACGAGGGCCTAAAGCATGGTGCATCTAAATCCTCAGAGTATGCATTAGAAGCATAATTAGTCCATCCACGAGCCTATACAGGATGAACTGCTCTGATACCAAAAATGTAATAGCCTCTATCATATAAGCCATGCTCGAGTCATGGAGTTATATTAAAAGGTTGTTACTGTGCTAAGAAATCTTTAAAATATGGAAAATATAATGCATGACCCTTTACCTACTCACTTTATTACTGACTATTAATCTTTGATACATATAGAATCAAATAATTACACTTTTAAAGAAATTGTAACTGATATAGTACACAGCGTTTACATCCGAATAGTCGTTAGCTAGCTTCAATAGTTTCTTGGTCTGGCTTATGCCTAATCCTTGCTCAATGAAAGGCCCAGTACTCTGCCTCGCACTTGATTTCCAACTTGGGTGGTGGAATGTTTACAGAAAAGAAAAACATACAAGCAAGCAGTGAGAACCTAAGGTTCTCAGTAGGTAAACTCAAACCAATCTTACAGCGTCATCATAAACATTCCAGCCGCTTCAGTTTATTATGAAAATATGAGCACATATAAACAAATAGTGGTTCAATTTTAAGTTGAAAACACCTTACTCGAAGCGGGATATATTTTAACAGCCACTTGTCATTTCATATGACAGACATAGAAATACGAATAGTATAATATACTTCAACAAGAATCATAATAGCATTGTGACTTAACGGTATAATCGAAGACACACATATAGATGCTTATACTTGACTGTATGCAAGTGCACTTGGCTTAATTCGTCTCTTTCCTTAACTTGCAATTTAATCTTGCTATTCTATGCTAGGTCCTCCAGAGGTGAATGACCTCTCTCACCCCTGGGTAATAGCCTGCTTTTCAGGTCCGAGCTCGTACCTATACATAATTGACGGGTTTACTTTCCTCGACCCTCACACTAGTCTATTCCCCTTAAATCTGGTCGAGGGATGGGCCAAGTCTTAGACAGTACTGCTTTGGCCCACGCTAGCTGGGGTCTATGCTATGCCTCACGTGGTAGCTTGGTGCATCCCTCTTGCATGTTCTTATTATCTTTTCCTTTCCATATCTTATCATGCAAGCGGATACATGAACATGACATGCAAATGTCAATAGATTCAAAGCATAATCACCCATAGCATAAGTTCTCATAAATTCCTACCGAAAATTCGGTAGCATAACAGATCGAGTCCGCTTTCCCTTGAATAGTGCCAGATAACCACTACAATCTTTCAAACTTGCAATTCAATATGGATCAGCAATTATACAGATATTCATAGCATCATCCATCAAGTTCAATTCAAGCATCTATAGGGTTTTCGGTTTACTCCCTTCGATTCTACCTGATTTTGTTATAATCCACCCTTTGCTCAATTCGACTCATCTAAGTCTAAATTTTGGATATGTCATAGCTTATGTGTCGAGTTACCAACCCTTTTGGTCCCATCTCATTTTGATATGTGTAGCTCAAGATATTTAAATTTTGCCTCAGCTTATTCGGTTACTAGCCAGAATTATACTCTTGGAAGTAAAAATTCACTAAAAATAGGAATCTAAGTGAAACTATATGAAACCTATACCAAATTAAAGATAACAGGACAAGCTTTTATAAGTTGCATATCATTTGCATGAGTATATCTTGAGATATAAGCCACGTAACTTGATCCTGTTAGACTACTTTGTTCCAGCCCAATTTGAACTTAAGTCCACTTCATTGATGTTCTGGGAACAAATGGAAATGAATCTAGCTCTGAAATTTTTATGGGATGCTTCCTTACATGTTAGCTTTCAAACTGCATTAGTTGAACTCAATTTAGAGTTGTGTAAGGTGAGTTACACCCTTTTCAATTTATACTGCCCAGATGAGAATCTAGATTTCTAGCTCCAACTTCAAAAATTTATATCTCCCTAAATACTAATCCAATGACCTTATAATTTATATGGATGGAAAGCCTTGAATGTCTAGTTTCATATAAAATTAGATTCACCCACTTTCTACAGCTGTAGGTGGAGCTGTACACTCTGCCAGTACAGATGCCGTAGGGTTTTCTCACAAAAATAGATTCTGCTTAGCTCCTTTTTGAGTTTTTGATAAATTCCTCAACTTAAACCAAGTTTCCTCACCTCAAAACACTAGAAGAACATCAAAGCACCATCATACAAATATGGCATAAGAGGAACATAACAGCCATATAGTCACATGATACATCAAACAACTAAGGATTTGAGCTACCTACCTCAAAATCCTTGAAACTATGGAAGCAAGGAGGCCAAGAACCAACTCCTAGCCTTCTTCCTTCATCATGGCAGCAGCTCATATGAATGTGGGGAGGCTCTATTTGATGTTTAATCATGAAATTGCTAGAGGGGTTTTGTAGAGAAGGAGGTGAGGATCAATTTTCATAAAAGGAGCAAGAGGATTTGAGGTTGAGAGGGCTTCCAATCTTGAGCTTGAAGTTCTTGATCATGGAGGTAAAGAAAGAAAGGAAGAAGAAGAAGAAGAAATGGAAGAAGGCTGAAGCATGGTGGAGGGTGCAAAAATAAAAGGAGATGGTTGAGATTTTTCTAAGCTTTATGACATAAATAAGGGTGGCTTTAGGTAGTTGGCTTTAGTGGTCATGATTTGGCCAAATCTCCCCATTATATGGCTGCCATATGGTGCCATGTATGGTGGTGGAGGTGGCTGAATTTCAGCCATTCAACCTAAGGTTATCAGTATAAAATTCTACTGATTCGGCTCTAGCAGTTTAGAACACCGAATATTTACCGATTTCCTCAAAACCGGTAAAATGTTACTTAATAGTTTTGTAAGATATCTACATGTTCATTATAATTTATCTTAAACCTAATCTCTCTAACTAATATCTAATTAACTCTTAATTAATATTTAATTAACTTCTAATTGCCCTCACATAACTATTGAAATCGAATAAGTGAACTAACGGTGTAAATTAGACATTTTCGTAAATTCGAAGCCTTTTTGTTTCCTATTTTCTGTAACTAATGGCATTTTCGTAATTTTGAGCAAGTCCTGGGGCACCCCACATCATTTAACACCAGACTGCCTCCATGGCCCAATCGGCAGAGACTTAAACTTCTACGGTTTCGCCACGTGATTCTACTCCACTTAAAACCCCATTCTGCTAATTCTATATATGTGGGGATATAAAAGTTATTTTATGAAAAGTTCTAGGGTTATTGTGGAAATAATTCTTTAGGGTCAAAATATAATTTCTAAAAATCCTGGGCATCTCTATAATTAATAAAAGTTTATAGGGGCACTTTTGTCATTTCTTAATTTTTAACATATGGCAGTGCCATATTTTCAACGGCAGTGTTACACTATCCTATAATTCCAAGTATGAGAATCGTTATGGCATAGCGCTACCTGAGAATTGCCTATGGAAAATAATTCAAAGTTTCCATTACATTTTGTTTACTAAAGTAGGGATGTTACATATCACATTCGAATTTTTTTCGTCATTGACTCATGAGTAGCATTCTTAAAGTAAATAAACAATTACAATTTAAAATAGAATTAATTCAAAAGCATTCTATCTACTCACAGATCACCGGTCACAGGACAATCTAATTCTCTAGAGCTACAAAGTTGAGGGGATTCCTTGGGATCATCTAACACCATAATACGACATTTGAATCATTATTGATCACTAACAATCTCCATACCATAAGTTCTCTAATCTTACAATCGTAGGATTTCGAGAATCCTTCTAAAAATCAAAGAATTGAAGATTCTAGGAAAAAGAAGAAATGAGAAGTGAGGATTACCATTAAGATTGAAATGAGGAGGATATGGATAGAGGTGAGCTCTCTAGCTTCAATTCCACCCAAGCAAGGAAAATGAAAGAGGAACAAATTGCATGGATGATTGTGTTTAAATGGAATGAATATTGTGTTGTTGTTGTTGATTTAGCTGGAAATAATTGAATGGAGTTAATAGATGTAAGGAATGGTGGAAGAAGCAATTCTAGAGAGAAGGGAGAAAGTTTGAGTTAGAGAGAGAAAGAAAATTTGAAAATGAGGGTATGGATGTATATATTGGCCTATGGTAATCGATTACCACGGGCTAGTAATCGATTACCAAGTCTGGTAATTGATTACCACGAACCCAGAACTGGTTGTCGAGTACCATATTTGATAATTGATTACAACACGAAAATTTTTAACCTATGGGCATACCGAGAGCCCCGTAATCGATTACCAGCCACACGATAATTGATTACAATGTCCCAAAACTTGGTGGTTCCTTGTTTCCAAATGATATCCAACACCCAAGATCATCACATACCAGCTAAATTCTATCATAAATGGATTAAACACATCGATCAAACAAGATTAACACAGAAAAACTTGAAACTATACCAAGGGTGTTACATACTCCCCCCTAAAAAGAATTCATCCCTGAATTCTGAGCAAAACAACAATCACCTCAATCAAATAGGCAGGGGTATTTTGTCTGCATAGCTTCTTCAGTCTCCCAAGTTGCTTTTTCTCTTGAATGGCTCTTCCAGATTACCTTTACAAAGGCCACTCCCTTGAACACAACTTCCTCACTTGACGATCAATTATAGTCACAGGCTCTTCTTCATAAGTTAAATCTTCCTCTAACTGGATGGTATGTGGAGTAAGCAACTGAGAAAGGCCGGGGAGGTACTACCGTAGCATTGACACATGAAATACTAGATGAATCATGGCTAAGCCAGGTGGTAAGGCCAAATGGTACACCACTGGGCTAATTGTATCCAAAATCTCAAAAGGGCCATTTTAACAAGGGTTAAGCTTGCCCTTCCTTCCAAACCTTATCACACCCTTCATAGGGGACACACGAAGGAACACCAGGTCATCTATGGAGAATTCTAGGTCTTGCTTGCGATGATCAGCATAGGCCTTTTACCTACTTTGGGCTACTAGCAACCATTCTCTAATCAACTGAACCTTCTCCAAAGAGTCTTGCACTAAGTTTGGCCCCAAGATTTTAGCCTTACCCACCTCAAACCATCTAATGGGAGACGTACAATGTCTTTTATACAAGGCTTCAAATGATGCCATCTGAATACTGGCTTGATAACTATTGTTGTAAGAGAATTCAACCGGGGGCATCTAACTGTCCTAATTCCCACCAAAGTCCAAAATGCAGGATCTCAACATATTTTCAAGAATTTGGATTATTCTTTCAGATTGCCCATCCATTTGAGGGTGGAACGCTGTACGTAAATTTAGTTGGGTCCCTAAGGCCTTTTGGAAGGCCTTTCAAAAATAAGAAGTGAATTGAGGTCCACGGTCCAAGATAATGGATGTTGGAACTCTGTGAAGTCGAACAATCTCATCAACATAGAGTTTGGCATAATGGGAAGCTTTATAGGTAGTCTTGACTAGGAGGATTGGTTAATCTATCTACTATCACCCAAATAAAATCAAAAGCCTTAAAGTTCTGAGGTAACTCAGCCATGAAGTCCATGGTAATTCTCTCCCATTTCTACTTAGGTATTTCAACTTGTTGTAACCCGACAAGTCTTTGATGTTCGGCTTTGACTTGCTGACATACTAAACATCACAATACAAAGTCCCTTATATCCTTCTTCATGCCTTCCCACCAAAATAATTGTTTCAAATCTTGGTACATCTTAGTGGAACCCAGATAAATCGTATATCCAGAATTGTGGGCTTCTTCCAAAAAAGTTCTCCATAGATTGCCTACATTTGGCATACACAAGCGATTCCTGCATCTCAAGGCTCCTGCTTGATCAAAGGAGAATTCTGGCTTTTTCCTGCTGTGAATCTCTTCTTGCAAGTTACATAATTGTGTATCCTCAAATTGGACAGTTTTGATTTGCTCAATCAGGGAAGATCACTCCCGAACATGGGCCAAAAGTGGCCTAGAACCTCCAAGTTCAAAGTGAATACCCTCAGCTCCTAACTTATGGGTCTCTTCCACTATGGACCTTCTCACAGGTGCAATATGTGCAAGATTACCCATGGATTTCCTGCTCAATGCATCAGCCACTACGTTTGCCTTGCCAGGATGATATAAAATAGTGCAATCGTAGTCCTTGAGCAATTCCAACCACCTACGTTGGCTTAAGTTCAAATCCCTTTGTTGGAAAATATACTTCAGGCTCTTATGATCAGTGTAAATCTCGCATGTCTCCCCATAAAGATAATCTCTCCAAATCTTTAGTGCAAACACCATGACTGCCATTTCCAGATTGTGAATGGGGTAGTTTTTCTCATGTCTTTTTAATTATCTTGAGGCATAAGCAATGACTTGTCCATGTTGCATAAGAACATATCCGAGCCCTACCCGGGAAGCATCACAATAAATTGAATACCCTCCAGATCCTGAGGACAAAACCAGCACGGGGGTTGTCGTTAGATAAGCTTTAAGCCTTTGGAAGCTCCCTTAACAATCATCAGACCATTGAAAAGGTACACCTTTTTGGGTTAGCTTAAACAAGGAACCCGAGATCTTGGAGAAATCTTTCACAAATCTCGATAATAGCCTCCCAATCCTAAGAAACTCCGAATTTCTGTCATGGTTGTCGGCCGTGGCCACTTTTGGATAACTTCAATCTTCCTAAGATCCATCATAATTCCTTCCTTTGATACTGCATGACCCAAAAAGTTCACTTGATCCAACCAAAACTCACATTTGGAAAATTTAGCATAGAGTTAGTGATCCCTTAGAGTTTGTATAGTGATCCGCAAATGGCACTCATGCTCTTCCTCACTCTTTGAGTAAACCAAGATATCGTCAATAAAGACGATCACAAAGTGATCTAGGAAGGGTCTGACCACTCTGTTCATCAAGTCCATGAAAGTAGCTGGGGTGTTGGTTAATCCAAAAGACATTACTAAGAATTCATAATGTCCATAACGAGTTCGAAAAGCAGTCTTAGGAATATCTTCCTCCCGAGTTCTCAACTGATGGTATCCGGATCGAAGATCAATTCTAAAAAAGCACGATGCCCCTTGAAGCTGATCAAATAGGTCATCAATTGTGGGTAAGGGATATTTATTATGAATCATCAGCTAATTGAGTTGTCTATAGTCCACACATAACCGCATGGAACCATCCTTCTTCTTCACGAAAAGCATAAGAGCACCCCATGGGGATGTGCTAGGATGACTAAAGCCCTTTCCCAGCATGCTTTGCAACTAAACCTTTAATTCCCGCAGTTTTGCTGGAGCCATGCAATAAGGAGGAATAGAAATGGGTCGGACATCCGGAGTTAAATCAATACAAAATTCAATCTCCTTATCTGGAGGCATTCTTGGCAGTTCCTCAAGAAACACATTTGGGAATTCTCTCACCATATGAACTTGATCAAGATTAGGTATTGCCATTTCTATGTCGTGAACCACTGCAAGATAACCTTTATTTCCTTGGTCCATCAATCACATCGCCGTTATAGAAGAAATTAGGTTGGTGGGAGTTAAGCTGCTATCTCCCCAAAAGGTAAGGGATGAGCCATCGGCCGTCTCAAACTTCACGGCCTTAGAATGGCAATCCACGATGGCATGGCATGAGGACAACCAGTCCATACCTAGGATGACGTCAAAGTCCAAGTCCATTATCTCCAATAATAACAAGTTGGCCAGAGTATCCACTCCCTTCATTCTAACTATACAGGAGGGAAACATTAACTGAACCATTAAGGATTCTCCCATATGGGTTCCAACCCAAAAAGGGTGATCCAATAATACCGATTGCTAATTGAAATGAGAAGCAAAGTATAAGGATGCATAGGAGTGGGTGGAGCTCGGGTCAAGCAACACAAAGCTTCAAAAGAATTAACATGTAATGTACCTGCCACTATAGTATTCAAAGCCTGAGCATCTTGCCTTGTCAAGGTGAAAACTTGGGGCTGGCCTTTGCTGCCCCTCTACCACCAGGACCTCTGCCACCTACTCCCCTACTTGGAGCCCTTCCGGAAGGTCCATGAGAAACTCTTGGAGATAAAGCTGAGTAAGATGGCACTAGCATGGTAGGACACACAAAACTCGGATCAAAAGCCCCCTTTGAATAGGGACACTTCTTCTTAAGATGCCTTGTCTGGCCATATCCAAAAAAAGCTCCAGTGGCTCTATGACACTACCCCGAGTGGTAATTCCCACAAGATTGACATGGAGGCCTGGAGAAAGCTGACTGCCATATTCTTTGCATGCCAGGCTGAGATGCACTGCCAGCTTGGGACCTTGAGCCAAACACACTCATAGGAAAAGGCCCTGAAGAATTAGCCCTTCTAGTCGGTGCCTGAAGTTGGCCTTGGAAATTCTGAGCTCCCTCAAAACTAGATCCCCCAGAAAAATTCCCCTTCATTTTCTATTTCTTGCCTGCCACTTTGGCAACTCTCCGCTTTTCCTTCCCAATCTTGAGACCATAAGCAGCATCCACAATTTCAGCATAAGACATTCTCCCAACCATAGGAAGTAAGTTGGAGAATAAATGGTCGCGCAAGCCTCGGACAAACCTCCTAGGTCTCATTGTATCATTGGATACGAGGTGATAAGCATAGAGGGATAATTTGGTGAATTGCTCTCCATATTTGGCTATAGACATCCTTGGAGTTTCCCTTAACCTTTCAAAATTAGCAACATACTTCTCCCTTTTGTTGACTGGAAGGAATCTCATCATAAAACCCTTAGTAAATTCTTCCCAGGCGAGGGGAGGTACACTAGAGGCATCCCTACCTCCCATGAGTGTGGCACGCTACTGCTCTGCAAGCCCATTTAGATTATAAGCTACCAGCTCCATTGCTCTCTCACTCGGGCATCTAAGGACCCTGAGGACCTTGTTGGTGTGGTCAAGAAATGGTTGAGGATCATCCGTCAAAGAATTTTCGGAGAAACTTGGTGGGTTCAATCTAGGAAAAGATTCTACTGACACTTTAGTCCCTTTTCGCCGATGACGAGGCTCACGGACAGGTGGAGTTAGTTCTGCATGAGGTTGAGGTTCATTCCTCCTTTGATGAGCTAAGAGTTCCACATAGTATTGAGAGTCTGGTAAACCCCTCTCATTTCAGTTGCCAAATTGATTGGTTTTTCTTTAGGAGTGGGCTCTTCCAGTTGCCTGGCCAGTCTTCCACGGCTTTCACTTTGACCGCGGCCTTTCCCTCTCCTAGGAGGAGAGGAGGCCTGGTTAAATTCAGCATCAGAAGCCTCATGGGCTTCTACCCTTGCAACACGGGTGTGTGTTCTAGGCGGCATTTTCACCTAAGGGAAGAGTTTATCAAGGTTAGGACCAAATGGATATATAAGACGAGAAAACACTTAAAGTGCACAAAACATGAAGGATAGTCCTGAAGGCCTCTGGTAGCACCATGTTTTGTGAAAATGGGCCGGCTTCCATTTGCGCAATCATGATCCTACTAAAGGACACTTGCTCCATAGTATACAAGGAAACCTAGGCTCTGATACCATCTTTGTCACGACCTAACATAGGCCGCGACCAGTGCATAGAGAGCACGCTCCCGAGCAAGTCTTAGATATCAAGATTTCACAAAAATTAGGCAGAGTTTCCTCTGTATTTAGGTTATTTCCTAAATACGAATACTTATCCTGCAATTCAACAAGCACACACTTCCACTGGGGATCTAGGCATTCTCAGAATACACCCCTCAACACACAGCACAATTTATAATCATACATATCACAAGGCATTTCCAATTTCAATTCAGAATCAAATCTAACATAATCCATTCATGAAATTTAATATATAATAGTTAATCCAACTCAGTTTAAACAATCTCTAAACATAACTTAACATACCAGCAAGGGTTTGATATGATCAAGGAAGATAAAGTAGACTCAAGAAAGCAAAGGCAAGGAGGAGATCCTTTGGAAGGACTTGGTGGACCAATGACTAGATCCAAATCAAAGAGAGCTAAGGAAGCTTTGGGCCAAATGATTTCACGTTTGTTTGAGGCAAAGCCCATTGAAGAAGATAACGATTGAAGACTAGTCCATTGCATTCATGTGGCTAAACAAGCTTAGTTATATCTTTGGGCTTCTTAATTTTAAGTTAGTAATAATGTAACTGGGCTTGTAATTTCATATAGCCTATCACTTGTTTTTAGTATTTGGTCTTTTACTCATTTTTAATAAGTTTAGATTTTAATCTTGGGCTAAGTGTTGCAACCCATTTGCTAAACTTTAGTTTATTTTATAAACCTTGTAAACACCTTTTGAAGGAAATTTTTGGGCAGCTTGAAATCAAAATACTTTTCAGTTAAAGTATTTCTTTGGTTCTTGCTTGGAACCCTAGGTCTTATCAAGAGTTTCCAATTGCTCTTGTGGCGATCACCCTTGGCTTATCAATTATCCTCGATTGTGGCGCCCTCTAATCTATTTCCCATTCCTTGTCTCTTCCATCTTTTGTGAATTTTATTTCTCCTTGATTGAATTACAACCAAAATACACTAAAAATTAGGGTTCATGGATAATGGATCATAACATTTTGATATCAGAGCCAGCTTCTTTGAGTTGTAGAATTCATTAGTTTTCTTTGGTTCATATCTTGAGTTTTGCACATCATATTTCGGTGTTTCTTGGGTCTTTTCTGAAGCTTAGAATCTTATCTTTCATCTCGTTTTTGAATAGTTGAAATCTGAATTTTGTAGTTTGAGATATAGCAATTTTTTCCCGAACTTAGTTTAGTGCAACTTTGCAATTTGTTTTCTTTGAGTTCTTGTATGATTCATCCTTTTTACTTTGCTTAATTTCTTGATGTTCTTCTAATTTCCATTTCTGTCTTTGTTGATATTACATTGGATCAGTGGGTTAAAAAGAAAAAGGTGCAGAATGTTCATCATATGCTCTTGATGCTCTTGGGAATTGTTTCATACTAATCTTTCTAACCTTTGTTAGTTTAATGTTTAGTTGTTAAATATGTGCTTGTTTTGATGTGATTCCAGTTGGTTTGTTCATCTACAATCATCAAGAACAGATTGAAAAAAAATAGAATTAAAAAAATGTAGAATTTGAAAAAAAAAAAAAAAAGAAGGCCAAACATTGGCTTGTTTCTTATGGTTCTTCAAACCTTTAGCTTGTTCTTATCTTGTTTGACCTCTGATTTGAGTGTGTTGGTCTTTGTTTAGTTTTTCTTGCTTGTCTCTTTTGGATCTTAAAAGTTTTGTCTTAGAGTTTTTTTTTATTTGACCTCTTGTTTGTTTTGTGATTTGACATAAGTGTTTTTTGGAGTTTCTCTTTGAATTGACTGGTGAGTCCATTTAAAAGCCTACAAGAGCACTTGAGTGGTGAAAGACAAGACAGCACCTTACACAAAGCCTATGAGAGAGCAACAAACATGGGTAATACATCTCTAAGAGTGTAAACATGTGAGAAGTGTGGTAAGGTCCCATTGCTTTTACTTTTGTTTTCTTTTACTTGAATGATGGCAGGAATAGGTGGTAGTGGTAGCCCTCCTCCTGAGGGAAACAACAAATTATTAGTGGAGGCTATTACAACTCAAATGGAAAGGATGATGAGGGAGCATACAGAGGAGTTATATGTGAGAATTAAGCAGTTAAAAAATCAAGGACATCATGATGCTGATGGAGGTAGAAGGAGGCTGGATGGAAGGAGGAGAAGAAATAATGAAGGTGATGCTAAGGAGGACAGAATTGAGCGACTAAAACTCAACATTCCCTTTTTTTAAAGGGAAAAGTGATCCAGAGGCATACTTAGAGTGGGAGATGAAGATCAAGCAACTTTTTGCTAGCCACAACTATACTGCAAATAAAAAGGTGAAGGTGGCAGGCATGAAGTTCCCAGATTATACTCTCATTTAGTGGGATCAATTGCAAAAGGAGCGACTTATATATGAAGAATGGATACTTAGGTTAAAATGAAGACATTAATGAGGAGGAGATTTGTCTCTTCCTATTGTCATAGGGACCTTCATAATAGGCTCCAAAGACTCACACAAGGTAGTAAGAGTGTTGATGAATATTATAGGGAGATGGAGATGTCTTTGATTAGAGCCAATGTGACTGAAGATAGGGAGGCTACTATGGCACGCTTTCTGAATAGGCTGAATAATGACATTTGAGATGTGGTTGAGCTACAAAATTATATGGAGTTAGAGGAATTGGTACATCGAGCTACCAAAGTGGAGCAGCAACTTAAGAGAAAAGGTACATTGAGGAGGAGCTCTTCTAATTTCAATTCTTCAAATTGGAAGGAAAGAAATAAGAAGGAGGGAGGTACCTCTTCTAGCAACACCACAGCTGGACCTCAAAGAACTCAATTCAAGTCGAATAAGACCTCTAAAAAGACAAGGAGTAGTGAGATAAAATGCTTCAAATGTTTAGGGAGAGGACACATAGCATCCGAATACCCAACCAAGAAGACTATGCTTCTCAAAGACAATGGAGAAATCACTAGTGAGTCCTCATCTGAATCTGCCCTAACTAGTGAGGATGATTATCATGAGGAAATTGCACCCGAAGGAGATTTGTTCATGGTGAGGAGGTTGTTAGGCAGCCAAGCAACGGATTTAGATGAAAGCCAAAGGGAAAATATTTTCCATACAAGGTGTATCATCCAAGGAAAGGTTTGTTCTTTAATTATTGTTGGAGGGAGCTGCACTAATGTTGCTAGTACAAGGATGGTCTCAAAACTGAATTTGGAAACTAAACCACACCCACGGCCATATAAACTTCAATGGCTTAGTGAGGATGGTGAAATGACTATAAGTAAGCAAGTGGAGGTGGAGTTCTCCATAAGAAAGTATGATGATGCAGTTTTGTGTGATGTGGTGCCTATGGAGGCTTTCCATTTACTTCTTGGTAGGCCTTGGTAGTATGATAAGAAAGCTCTACATGATGGGTTCACAAATAAGTTTTCATTTGTACATAAAGAGCATAAGACTATTCTTGCCCCTTTATCTCCAAGAGAGATTAGTAAGGATCAATCCAAAATTAGAGATAAAAAAAAAAAAGGAAAGAAAAGAAAAAGAGAGTGAAAAGAAAAAGGAAAAAAAGAGTGGAAAGAAAAAGGAAAAAGAGAGTTGAAAATAGAAGAAAAATTGCAAAATCTGTTTAATAAAGAAGAAGTGAAAAGGCTATGCTCATGAAAAAGCCAATGCTTTTACTTTTGAGTAAAGAAAATAAATTAAATGAAGCAGATGCTACTAACTCTTTTCCTTGTGAAGTTTCTTCTTTGTTGCAAGAATTTGGAGATGTCTTTCCCAATGAGGTACCTCACGGTCTACCCCCTCTACGAGGCATAGAACATCAAATTAATCTCATTCCAGGAGCTTCATTGCCTAATAGGCCAGCCTATAGGAGTAATCCTCAAGAGACCAAGGAGATTCAAAAGCAAGTTGAAAACTTAATGCAAAAAAGGTTGGTGTAAGAAAGCTTAAGTCCGTGTGCAGTTCCAGTCATTCTAGTGCCTAAGAAAGATGGAACTTGGAGGATGTGCACTGATTGTAGAGCCATCAATAACATCACGGTAAAGTATAGACATCCCATTCCTAAATTAGATGATTTGTTGGATGAATTGCATGGTGCTTGTGTGTTTTCTAAAATTGATCTTAAAAGTGGATATCATCATATTAGGATTTGAGAAGGGGATGAATGGAAAACTGCTTTTAAAACCAAATATGGATTGTATAAATGGTTGGTCATGCCTTTTGGATTAACAAAAGCTCCTAGTACCTTCATGAGATTGATGAATCATGTCTTAAGGGAATTTCTAGGAAAGTTTGTTGTGGTTTATTTTGATGACATTTTGATTTATAGCAAATCCTATGATGATCATCATGTGCCTTTGAGGAGTGTTTTGGAAGCTCTTAGGCATGAGAAATTGTATGCCAACATGGAAAAATGTATTTTTTGTACAGATCATGTGATTTCTTGGTTTTGTTGTTAGCTCACAAGGAGTGCAGGTTGATCAAGAGAAGGTGAAAGCTATCCAAGAGTGGCCAACTCATAAGAATGTTAGTGAGGTAAGAAGCTTTCATGGTTTAGCTAGTTTCTATAGGAGGTTTGTGAAAGATTTTAGTACATTGGCTGCATCTTTGAATGAAGTGATTAAAAAGCATGTAGGATTTAAATGGGGTGTAATACAAGAGCAAGCCTTTGCAGCCCTCAAAGATAAATTAATTCAGCACCTATTCTTGTATTGCCTAATTTTGCTAAATCTTTTGAGATTGAATGTGATGCATCTGGTGTGGGAATAGGGGCAGTTTTGATGCAAGAAGTGTAACATCTTCAATTTCATGTCGTGCTAAATTACCTCAGTAACATTAAGTAATTAGGCACTCAATGAGAAATTATGAGATTAAGGCTTAATTAAGGGGTTAACAAAAAGTTTATGAGTTAATTTGGATGAGAAAAGTCAAGAGAATACTTATTTGAGATTAGATAATCTTTAATTAAGCAAGTCAGAGCCTTTATAGTTTAATTAAGCACTAATCGCTCTTAATTAACTTAATCAAGTTTAATTAAAGTTAATTAAGCTTAATCGCAAGATTAATTTTTGTTAATCATGCTCTTGTGTTAATCATTAATCCTTGCTTAGTCATCTTAATTAAGTTGTATGAGCACTTAATCACATGATTAAATTCAAATTTAGTCAACTAGACAATAAAGTAAAATGTGATGCCATTAAAGCATAAAGTATAAGACAAGAGTGCTTTACGTAAGAGTTTGACCATGCTTTATTCCCCCATCATCCACTTTGTCTCCTTAATCACTAATTAGCACAAAATTAACAAAATATCTTCTCCCCCACCTATATGAGGCTTACGGCCACAACAACACAACACACACACTCACATTTTCATTTTGTGTCTTCCTATTCTCTCTCTAAAACTCTCATCCTCTCACTTCTCTCTAAAAGTCTCTTTTTCTTCTTTATCTTCTTCTTCCTTTCTCCATCACCACCACCTAAAACCTCTCACTTAGCCCTTCAAGGACCTCATCTTTGAGTCTTTGGAGACAAGATCAAAACACTATAACCTCCATTTTCACAAGATCTTAAGCTCTTCTCCTTCCTTCTTGCAAAACTGCCACCATCATCATCAAGAGGAGCCATCATCTTCTTCTCCCTCTTCTCTTGCTTTTGTGCTATCTTCAAGAAGAGGTAGTGATCTTTATCTTTTTCATTTTGTTTGCTCAAGAAGGCTTGGAACTTGGTTCTTTCATGACCAAGATCTCTAAGTGAAAACTTGAGAAAATCTTTCATGTCCTTCAAGAGCAAAAGTTTCCATTTTTAGAAAAATATGTTCTTGTTTTTCTTCAAGTGTTCTTGATGTTTCTATTTTTGGAAAAATATGTTCTTGTTGTTCTTCAAGTGTTCTTGATTTCTACTTTTGGAAAAATATGTTCTTGTTGTTCTTCAAGTGTTCTTGATGTTTCTACTTTTGGAAAAAAAATGTTCATGTTCTTATTCTTGAATGTCCTTGATGTTCTTGGTGATATCTTGCTTAAAGTTGTTCTTTTTTTTCTTGTGATGAGTTTATGATTAGAAAAGTTTCATCTTTACATGCTTTTCATGATTTGATAAGTCTGTGAACATCCTAAAAACTTTAAACTTTAAAAAGTTTGCTTCTTGATACACAAAAAGTGGCGCAAGTTTTAGTGCCATCATGAAGTCTTCTTTTATTTTGTTTTGAAGACAAGAATATATGTAAAATTCTAAGCTTTTTAGGATAATAAGCCTTTTTGAGTTAGGAAAATTATATCTTGTCACTTTATGTCTTAGAAATCAAACCATAAAGAAAAGACCTTTCACAAAGTTTCAAACTTTCATCGAGAATGAGACCTTTAAGTCATAAAAGTATTGTTTTGCAAAATTAATTCATAAAGTTTAGATCTTGAACCAAAACAATGCTAAAAGGTGTTAACTTTTATAAAGATCAAGACTTTTAAACCTTAAAGTTAATGTTTCATATCACTAGTTGATAAAGTATGAACCTTTTTAATGTAGAGACAACTCTAAGTCATAAAGTTGAGACCTTGATGGTCTTAGAATAATTTAATGAGTCAACTTTCATAAAGAATAAGACTTTTTAGTTAAAAAGCTAGTAACTTGTATCATTGTAACATAAAGATCTAATTTTTAAGACAAGAGCTTAATTTTAGATGCACTTACTTTCATAAAGAATAAAACTTTATGACTACTTTATAAAGAATGATAACTTTAATAATGTTAAGGTAAAACCTTGATATGTTAATAATGAAAGCCCGAAACTTTGTAAGTTGAATAAGTTAAAAATCAGCCTTGGTGATTAGTGAACATGGTGTTGTTGGGTTCATGAGTATGGTTATGCGTTGTCATGACCTAAGGATTAGAGGGATCTCGAACTCCTTGGGAATAGAAGTATGATTAAGGCCTCTGAGCATACCATGAACCTAGGAATCACAAAGTACACAATCTCAAGGAAAGGAAACAACCACCTAACTTAATTAATTTGAATAAATGTTCCATAAGATATGAACTAAAGTAAAGAATAATTTTATATGAGAGCTAAGTAACTAAAAGACCATATACACATATCTTAACTATGTGATTCTCTCATGGGTAACCACGAGAAACTATATGATGATTCATAATATTCTTCACAAAGCATAACACAACTATAAACCCCTTTGGGGAATGAATATTTGATGCCATTCGGCATGATGAATGATGAGTTTGATTGAGCTTTGTCTCATGATTAAATGATGAGTGTGATAATATGATATAGATATGATGAATTATTGGTTGAAAGTTTATGATTGGCATTTTAGGGAAGCTCCGGTCTAGCCGTTATGCTGCCAGATTTCCATCAAAATTATGGGCTTAATCATATCATTGCATGTGTCTAGTCAAAGAAGTATTATGCATGTAAAGTATAATGATAAGAAACGAAAGAATAGGACATGAACCCTCGATTGCTTCCAGGAAGTGAGAGACAGCGATCCACAAGGAACCTCTATGAGGGAGCCAAGGGTGTTATGGAGAACCCTCTAACTTAGAGGTAACCAATATCAGCTTAATTTGATTTGGTTAGTACTGCGTGACGACGGTCACGGAATGAGCTCATGTCCAAAAGCAGTCTATTTCAAAGGAAAGTAAACAATATTAAGCATGTGCTAAAAATGAAAGTAAAGTCAAAGTAGAACTATAGTCAAATTGATGAGTTGCATAGTCATACATGTTTCTATATTTGTCATGCATATTATGAGTGTCTATCCCATGTGATAGTATGTATGCCTATGTATGATGCTATGAATATGATGATAAATGTAAAAGTAATCCACTTCGGGATTCATATATTCGGAAATTGTTAAAATTAAACCTATATCTATCCACTATTTTTATAATCAAACCCGAAGTGGCTGGGACAATGACAATGACACCATATTTGTCTAGTCACAATCCTACTGAGAAATCTTGTATTTCTCACTCCTACGTTTCCGCGTCGTCTTCAGATATAAATGATGGCATCCATGATAACACTTCTAATGGTACCTGACTGGATAAGACAAAGAGTTGCCATGTTTCTTCACCCAGTCAAGGAGGATCGAGATAGTAGCATAGTATTTTCATATTCTTAAGAGCCCTAGTTGGGCAGTTTATGTGTAATTAAGAGCATGTAGGGAGTCATGCTACTTAATTTGACCTATTACATATGTAACACCCTCCCAAGTACAGTACTATGCTTAAGTCATAGTACTGCATTCCTGGAGTTGTTCTTTGCACAAACGGACCTTATCAGACAGCAACTTCATCCGTCTCTGGAACTTCTTGAACTATCTGGAGATAACATGGAAATAGAAGTGAGAATTATAAATTCTCAGTAGGATTCTCTAATTATCATACATAACATCATCATTGGTATCTCCAGTTTGCTTCGGTTTATTTTGAAACAGAAGAACATGCTATACAAACTGTTCAATTTTAATGTTCGAAAACATAATGTCCGAAGCAAAGTTTATTTTACTCATACACTTGACCTTTGGGAGAGCCCATACAACATCAATTTATGAACTATACTATGAATAGTAATTGCGCATATTAAAATACACATCAATAATCTAGATACATGACATCTGCGCCTACCTCTACTTGTATTTGAACTTGTGCAAAAACATAAGATTCACTCTTCTTTCTTTATCTTCCTTTTTATCATGAAATCTTTACGTGCCACATTCCAGAGTATGATCGCCAGGTCACACCTCGTCAGAGCGTGATTACCATGTCACATTCCTTAGGAATATGGGATCTTTATTCGGTACTTACACTAGCTGGATCATGCCATGCCTCATGTAAGTTCTGTCCCCTATACTCACACTAGCTGGGTCGATGCCATGTCTCATGTGAGTGGGGTGCTTGCATATGATTTAATCTTCAGTCTTTAGCCTTTACTGCCATTGGATAGCTTGGCCTTGGAGTGAGCTTGTCAGCTCGACTTGTGACTGTCGTCACATCGACTCACCCACAAGGGGATTCACGTGCCTCTAGCCGTGGAGGGATCTCATTTTGGTCACGTGCCTCAAATTGAGGGATCTCTTCTGACCACGTGCCTCCAAGGTAGATGGTAGCTGCCTTCACAAGGAGGGATTCAAAGTGCAACTGCCTCCAAGTGAAGGTGTAACACCCTCCCAAGCACAGTACTATGCTTAAGTCATAGTACCATACCCTGGAGTCAATTTATCATACTGAGCGGACCTCGTCTAACAGCAACTTCAGCCGTCATTGGGAGACTTCTATAATCATCTGGAGACAACATGGAAATAGGAGTGAGAATTATAAAATTCTCAGTAGGATTCTCAAATTTTCATACACAGTGTCATCATGGTCGTCTCCAGTTTGCTTCGGTTTATTTTGAAAAAGATGAACATGCAGCACAAACTGCTTAATTTTACATTTCGAAAAATGTCTTGTCCGAAGCAAAGTTCATTTTTACTCATATACTTAGCATTTGGGAGAACCCATAAAATTCATTCAATTATAACACCATGAATAATAACTGTCGCATATTAAAACACAGATAGCATCAATATGCTGGGAATATAACATATGCACATAAAATTACTCGTACTTAAATTCATGCTTATACATGAAACATGCTTTTCTTTCTTCATCTTCCTTTTCGTCATAAAATCTTTAGTCTTTAGTCTTTTACTTGGCACACCTAGTCGTATCACCGTCCCTAGGGTGCTTGGATCTGTCTACACTTGAGCGTTACGTATCGCCGTCCTCCCTCAAGTGCAGCATCATACCATATTCCAGAGTATGATCGCCATGTCATACCCCATCAGAGCGTGATCGCCATGTCACGTCCCTTAGGAATATAGGATCTTCAGTCGGTACTTACACTAGCTGGGTCATGCCATGCCTCATGTAAGTTTTGTCCCCTAAACTTACACTAGTTGGGTCGATGCCATGCCTCATGTGATTGGGGTGCTTGCACATACTTTAATCTTTAGTCTTTAGTCTTTTACTTGGCACACCTAGCCGTATCGCCGTCCCTAGGGTGCATTTACTGCCCTTGGGTAGTCTGGCCTTGGAGTGAGCTCGTCAGCTTCACCCGTGACCGTCGTCACACCGACTCACCCGCAAGGGGATTCACGTGCCTCTAGTCTTGGAGGGATCTCATTCTGGTCACGTGCCTCTAGTTGAAGGGATCGATTCTGGTCACGTGCTTCAAAATTGAGGGATCTCATCTGACCACGTGCCTTCAACATAGAGGGATCTCATCTGACCACGTGCCTCCAAGGTAGAGGGATCTCATTGTCTTAACTGCCTTCACAGGGAGGGATTCAAGTGCAACTGCCTCCAAGTGAAGGGATTTCATATCTTTATCATTTAACTGCCTTCACAGGGAGGGATTTCAAATAACTGCCTCCAAGTGAAGGGATTCACATTCAATATATTCACATTCTTTCATTCTCAACATATTCAAGCATAGTTATACATATGCTACATCACTTACCCTCACATACCTCATAACATAATTATGTCATTCTTGAATATAGGGTTTCTATATACCCATTTATATTTCAATTCATCCTTATATCTAAACATTCATAACTTCTTAGACTTGCCAGAATCCCAGTAAAGATAACGAATCAGGTCCGTTTCCCCATGAATAGTGCCAGCTTTCACGGACAAATCAGTCATAGCAACATAATCAACTTAACACATATATATCAATGTCAAGCTGGAAATCCTCAACTCAAACCTTATGTGTTCCACCAACACTTGTAAAATTATCATTTTGGCCATTCTGCCAATTCTATTCGGTTCTGCCCGAATCTTGTGTAATCCACCTTTATCTCTATTCAACTCATTTAGATCTGAAAATTGGATATGTCATAGCTCTATATGTCTACTTTCTAACCTCTTTCGTCCCATGTCATTCCGATTTATATAAATCAAGATATTCACCTTTTACTTTAGCCTGTTCAGTCACTAGCCCGAATTATACTCCTGGGAATATAAATTCACTAAAAATCAAAACTAAGCTCAAATCTTACTAAATTGGTCTCATATTAAAGCTAACAGGACAACCTTTCATTTTCCACAAGTTTCACTCCATTTGCTTAAGTACACCTCGAGATATAAGTCCTGAAAGTCGACCTTCCTGAACTACACTGTTTTGGTCCGGATTAGACATAGGACAACTTCCTCGAATCACTAGGAACAATTGGGACCATAACAAACTCGGAATCTTATATTGGGGTGTTCCTCTGTGTGTAAGCTTTCTACCAAACTTAGTTTCACTCGATTTGGAGTTGTATAGGGTAGTTATACCCTCCTCATGTCACCCTGCCCGGATGAAAGTCCTAAACCCTAGGCCAAACTTCTAAAATTCGTATCTCTCTCAATACTACTTCAATAACCTTATATGATATATCTATGAAAAGCCCTAAATGTCTACTTTCATCTAAAAATGGTTTCATCAGATTTGGCCAATTGTAGGAGGCGCCGTACACTCCGCCGTACGGACTGCCGTGGACTCCCTCACCAAGATGGCATCTCACTTCTCCACTCCTTCTAATCTTCTCCTTCTAATCATAATTCTAACTCAAAGTCTTCCATTAATTCAATCATAATTCATCATAATCCTTCACAATACATCCACCAATTCATCAAATACATAAAGAAGAGTACAATCTCATGCAATCATAGTGCAAGGAATTCAAGAATAGAAGTAGAATCCTACCTCTTTGGAGTTTAATTTGAGCTAAGTGTTAAAGCTTGGATTGGTAGAACTTTGTTAAACTTGAAAGAGTAATGGAGTTGATTGGGAGAGGAAGGGACGAAGAAGAAGGCTGGTGCAAGAGGAAGGGGAACGTAAATCAGCTGGGAATGAAGAGAGAAGTCTGACTTAAATAGATGGGGGTAGTTGGAATTGTGGGTGTTGATTGGTTGAAGTTTTGTGATTGAAGTTCGGCCATGTCGCCTGTTTCTGTGGCTGTGTTACTCTCCACGTCGTCCCAAAAACTGAGATACTCTTCTGTTCTATCTAAAATCGGAGCTCGTCTCTATTGCACCTTAAGTCGGAACTCGTGCTATCCTAGTTGAGACTGGAGCTTAAGTCGTATGTCGTAACTCGTCCCATCTCGGTGTGACTTGAGGAAATCTTGTATCAAGGTCGGAGGTCGGAAGTCATGCGGCTGGCAATCCTATAATCTCGGAACTCCCTATTTGAACTCGGGAATGCTAATGCTGGATGTAAAATCGTATATCGGAACTCGTGTGACTGAAGATTTGCTCAAGGGTCCGAACTCGTGTCCATCCCAATTGAGTTCAACACTAAGGTCGGAACTCGGGAATTCGAGTCACATTTCCAAACACAAGTACTTAAACTCGGAATTCGGGATTTATATACGGCATGGTTTGTGACATCGAAAGCCGGATATATTTTCTTGGATCTCATGGACTTACGTTCATGTGATCGGACTTGAGGGTTAAACTCGGAAGTCGTACAGGACATGAAGTCGAAAGTTGGGCAAAATTAACTCGGAACTCGGAATTAATCCTCTTGTCTGTGTTTCAAAGATGAAGTCGGAAATCGGAATGGATCAATCCTGAGGGCGAAGCCGAACTCGGAAATCGGGATGTTACAGAAGGGATCCACATTCAATATATTCATATCATACTTAAATCATCCTTGCATATATGAATCTTATGAGCATAACACATAAATGTTTATCACATTCATATAATTCACATATTTTTGCCGGAATTTCGGCAGCATAACGGATCGAGTCCGCTTCCCCGTGAATAGTGCCAGTATACTAGAATATCAATTTGTCACAAAGGTCAGAACATTGCATACATATTTCAACATGGAACTCATAATAACAATAATGTCATTAAGGCAAAGCTTCTGCCTCAGCATAGTCAGCCAACCCGATTCTTCTAAATCAAGCCATAATTTCTATTTAGCTCATTTAGACCTCAATTTTGGCTATGTTAAATTATGTGTCTATTTTCTAACCTCTTTAGTCCCATCTAATTTTGATATCTATAGCTCAAGATATTTAGGTTTTATCCTGCCTTGCCCAATGGCTGGGCTGAATCAGACACCTAAAAGTAAAAATCCACTAAAAATCGAAAATTGACTCAAATTACACGAAATTGGACTCATATTAAAGCTAACAGGGTAAAATTTCATTTACAAAAGTTCCATTCTATTTGACTTAGTAGGGCTCAAGTTACAAGCCCCGAATCCTGACCTTCCTAAACTACCCTATTCTGGCCCAGTTTAGACACAAGGTAACTTTCTTGGATCACTGGGAGCAATTGGGACCTTGTCTAACTCTAAAATTTTTATGAAACATTCTCATATGTGTAAGCTTTCTAACGAAGTTCATTTCATTCATTTCCAAGTAGTATAGGGCGAGTTCTATCCTGAACAACCTAGTCTGCCAAGAATCAAAGTCAAAAACCTAGGTCGAAATTCAAAAATTCATAACTCTCTCAATACTAATCCAAAAGCCTTATATAATATATATATGGAAAGACCTAGATGTCTAGTTTCATATAAAAATAGCTTCATCAAATTTAATCAGCTGTAGCTGGAGCCGTACACTTCGTTGTACAGACTGCCGAGGGATTCTAGGTTTCCAGCTTCTTACATCTTCATCCTTTCACCTTTTCTTACCTCCTAAACGAATTTAACACCAATAACAGCCAACAAAATAGCTAAATAACATCATAATCATTCAATTATCTCATCAAGAATTGAGTAAATAGAATCACCAGCAGTCACCCATAATCAGAAAATTAAGACAAGAATTGGAATCCTACCTTTATTTTGATGTAACAACTAGCTAGTCTTGAGTTCTAGTGAAGGATTTGGATGTAAGAAGCTTGAAGGAGGCTGAAAGTGGAAGAATAAGGTGAAGAGGATGAAGAAAAGAGGAGAGGAAGGCTACTGGAAGAGGGAGCTCGAAAATTGGGTGGAGAAAGAAGGAGAAAAATCTGATTTAATGATGAGGTGGTTGGCTTCTTGCAAGGTGATTGGTGGGAGCACAAGAGGCTGAAATTTAGCCAAGCCTCCTTCCTTCTTGTGGCCTTATTTGCGCCACTTTTAGGGGTTAAGTGGCTGAGTTCAGCCACTTAAAGTAGGGTTAATGAGTTGAAATTCTATTGGTTCGGTTTTGATAGTTTAAAAATACCGTAATCTTACCGATTTCCTTTAAATCGGTAAATCGATTTTGAAGAAATTTGTGAAGTTTTATATGTTTTTATTCTAATTATTTGTAATCCTAATATCTCTAATTAACACTTAATTAGCTCCTAATTAATCTCTAATTAATTTCTAATTAGCTTTACTTATCCACTAAAATCAAATTAATCAATTAAAGGTGTAAATTAATTATTTTACAAGTTGATGGCCTTTCTGTTTTCTGTTTTTCATTACCAATGGCATCTTCGTAATTATAGGCAAGTCTAGGGGCATCCCATGTCATTTCACATATGGATACCTCCGTGGCTCAAACGGCCGAGGTTTAGGTTTCTACGTTTTTGCTACGTGATTCTGCTTCGTTTAAAACCTTATTCTGCTAATCCAATTGATATAAGGACCTAAAGGTCATTTTCTAATAAGTTCAGGGGCAAGATTGTGAATAATAAAATTTTATTCTTATTACTTCCTATTACGTTATATGGGGATGTTACAACATATGTGATACTTATTAAGTGTAATGATGACCTTGATTATCTATGATTACATTCTTGGTTTAATGTATTGTGTTATGTTGTTTCCATTTTGTCATATGTCTTATTAGTAACTTAGTGATATGAAGAACAATGTTCATATGTATATGAGTAAGTAAGCGCTTAAAGGCTCAGTTTTTAAGCATAAAGGTTTTACAAAAAAAAAAAAAATTTCATGCTATCTTCGTATATTACGCTAATTTTAAGATATGAACTTCCGCTAGTTAAGAGTAACAACTAGTGATGCCATAAAATAACTTAAGCATAGTATGGTATTATTAGGGTGTTACAAGAAGGGTACCCAATTGCTTATTTTAGTGAAAAATTAAATGGTACTATTCTTAACTATCCCACATATGATAAAGAGTTATATGCATTAGTAAGAGCATTGCAAACATGGCAGTATTACCTTTTACATAAGGAATTTGTGATTCATAGTGACCATGAGTCCTTGAAGTATCTAAAAGGACAAGGTAAGCTGAATAAGAGGCATGCCAAGTAGGTTGAGTTCCTTGAGCAATTTCCCTATGTGATCAAGCATAAGAAAGGTAAGGCTAATATGGTGGCTGATGCATTTTCAAGAAGTTATGTTCTGTTCTTTACTCTTGGAAGTAAATTCATTGGTTTTGAACATCTAAAAGAATTGTATGAGCATGATCCATATTTTTCTCAGGTTTATAAGAATTATGTGCATGTTGTCCAAAATGGATACTTTAGGCATAAGGATTATTTGTTTAAAGAGAAAAGGTTTTGTGTGCCTAAAATTTCCATTAGAGAGTTGCTTATGTGAGACGCACATGAGGGGGGGTTTAATGGAGTATTTTAGGGTCCAAAAGACTTTAAACATACTGTATGAACATTTTTATTGGCCACACATGAAACATGATGTGCATATATTTTGTAAAAAATGCATTGTTTGTAAGAAGTCTAAGTCAAAGATAATGCTTCATGGACTCTATACTCCTTTGCCAATTCCTAATTTTTCTTGGATTGATTTATCTATGGACTTTGTTTTAGGACTGCCTCGGACAAAGAATGGCAAGGATTCCATTTTTGTGATGGTGGAGAGGTTCTCCAAGATGACTTATTTCATATCTTGGAAAAAGGTGGATGATGCTTGTCATGTGGCTGACTTGTTTTTCAAAGAGATAGTAAGGCTACATGGATTACTTAGGAGCATTGTGAGTGACAGGGACACTAAATTCCTAAGTCACTTTTGGAGGACACTACAGGGTAAGATTGGTACTAAATTGCTATTCTCAACTACTTGTCACCCCCAAACTGATGGGCAAAATGAGGTAGTTAATAAGACTCTTTCTATTCTCATTCGGGCTGTTATAAAGAAGAATATTAAGTCATGGGAAGAATATTTGCCTCATGTAGAGTTTGAATATAATAGGGCTATCCATAGCACTACTAATTGTTCTCCTTTTGAGATAGTGTATGGATTTAACCCCTTGACTCCTCTTAATTTATTGGCTATGCCTAACATTTCTATTTTTAAGCATAAAGATGCATAGGCTAAGGCTAACTTTGTAAAAAAGCTACATAAGGAAGTAAAAGTCCAAATTGAGAAGAAAATGGAGAGTTATGCAAAGCAAGCCAATAAGGGCAGAAAGAAGGTTGTATTTGAACCCAGTGAATGGGTTTGGGTACACATGAGAAAGGAGAGGTTTCCATCTCAAAGGAAATCCAAACTCCAACCTAGGGGTGATGGACCCTTCCAAGTCTTGGAGAGAATAAATGACAATGCATACAAAATCGACTTACCTGGTGAGTATGGGATAAATGCTACTTTTAATGTTGCTGACTTGTGGGTAATGAGGAGCTAAATTTAAGGACAAATTCTCTTGAAGAAAGAGGGGATGATGTGATCAAGGAAGATAAAGTAGACCCAAGAAAACAAAGGCAAGGAGGAGATCCTTTGAAAGGACTTGGTGGACCAATGACTAGATCTAAATCAAAGAGAGGTAAGGAAGCTTTGGGCCAATTGATTTCAAGTTTGTTTGAGGCAAAGGCCATTCAAGAAGATAACGACTCAAGACTAGTTCATTGCATTCACGTGGCTGAACAAGCTTAGTTATATCTTTGGGCTTATTAATTTTAAGTTAGTAATAATGTAATTGGGCTTGTAATTTCATATAGCCTATCACTTGTTTTTAGCTATTTAGTCTTTTACTCATTTTTAATAAGTTTAGATTTTAATCTTGGGCTAAGTGTTGCAGCCCATTTGCTAAACTTTAGTTTATTTTATAAACCTTGTAAACATCTTTTGAAGGAAATTTTTGGGCAAATTGAAATCAGAATACTTTTCAGTTAAAGTGTTTCTTTGGTTCTTGCTTGGAGCCTTAGGTCTTATCAAGAGTTTCCAATTGCTCTTGTGGTGATCACATTGGCTTATCAATCATCCTTGATTGTGGTGCCCTTCAATCTATTTCCATTCCTTATCTCTTCCATCTTTTGTGAATTTTATTTCTCCTTGATTGAATTACAACCAAAATACACCAGAAATTAGGGTTTATGGATAATGGATCATAACAGGGTCGGACGCTGCTTGTAGTATTATGGAGCTACAACTAAAATTACAAAGCAAAAGAAAATACAATCTAGGCCCTTACTATTTAGGGCTCACGAAAGCAGATATCTAATGATGCTGAGCGGAAGGGTCAACTCCCAAGTCTAAACTTGTATCTGAAAAGAATATAATAACCACGGAGTGAGTTTGAGAAACTCAATGAGAGACAGGATACTTTTGAATCTCATGAGTCAATATATATATAAGTATAAAACAACTCCATTCAAATAAGGAAAACAAGGGAAATATCTAACAGCATAAATAGGCAAGATTCACACTTAGGTCGCTATTCCTTCGTGTGAATCCCAAAATCGAGCATGTACCCCTTTTTGAGAGGCCGTGAAGTTCAGGCATGCACCACCCTATATGTATGGTCGTGAAATGTTCGTCACACACCACCTCTTTGGGTGGCCGTGTAATATCATAATCGAAGGTGCACCAGGGCTACCATTTACTACCGTTAGCATACAGATCCTATTAAAGACTTTCCTATTCTTTCATATTCATAAATCATCAATCTCATATCACATTCAAATTTTTTTTCGTCATTGGCTCATGAGTAGCATTCTTAAAGTAAATAAACAATTATAATTTAAAACAGAATTAATTCAAAAGCATTCTATCTACTCATAGATCACCGGTTATAGGAAAATCTAATTTTCCGGAGCCACAAAGTTGGGGGGTATTCCTTGGAATTATCTAACACCATAATATGACATTCGAATTAATTATTTATCACTAACAATTTCTGTACCATAAGTTCTCTAATTTTACAATCCTAGGGTTTCAAGAATCCTTCTAAAAATCAAAGAATTGAAAATTTTAGGAAAAAGGAGAAATGAGAAGTAAAGGTTACCGCTAGAATTGAAATGAGGAGGATATGGATAGAGGTGAGCTCTCCAACTTCAATTCCACCCAAGCAAGGAAAATGAAAGAGGAACAGATTGCATGGATGATTGTGTTTAAATGGAATGAATATTGTGTTGTTGTTGTTGATTTAGTTGGAAATGATGGAATGGAGTTAATGGATGTAAGGAATGGTGGAAAAAGAAATTCTAGAGAGAAGGAAAAGAGTTTGAGATAGAAAGAGAAAGAAAATTCGAAAATGAGGGCGTGGGATGCGTCTCCATATATATATTGGCCTGTGGTAAGCTGGTAATTGATTACCACAAAGAACTGGTAATCGATTACCACGAACAAATGGTTGATAATCGATTACCAAGTCTAGTAATGGATTACCACGAACCCATAACTGGTAATCGATTACCATATTTGGTAATCGATTACAACGCGAAAATTTTTAACTCGTAGGCATATAGAGAGCCCCATAATCAATTACCAGCCACACGGTAATCGATTACAACATCCCAAGACTTGGTTCCTTGATTCCAAATGACACCCAAGATCATCACATATCAACTAAATTCCATCATAAATGGATTAAATATATCGATCAAACAGGATTAACATAGAAAAACTTGAAGCTACACCAAGGGTGTTACAGGACCTAACTAATGTAAGCATCGGGAATTTAATGTGGCGACGGCCACGATATAAGCCCATTATCACTCAAAGCTTAGAGGGTGGTACTAAAAGACTTAAGATAAAGTCAAGTTTAAGGAAAGAAAGGGACTTCAATCCAAACCCTTGAAAGGAATGTGTTAAAAGAAGCTTATAAAATATCCATGCATGTTATATTTAATTATACTTGTTCCCATGCATGCTATGATACAATTCCTATGATCAGAGTGTATGTTAAAAATGAATCCACTTCAGTTAATAATGTTTTCAATAACTTAATAAATGAACCGTATACATGGTCACTGAGTTTCTTAACAAACCTGAAGTGACTGCGACAATAATGATGATACCTTCGTATGGAGTTAGAGTTCTATTGAGAAATATTATTTCTCACTTTAGTTTGTCCTTTCATGTTGTTACCAGATTCTGATGGCACATCTCGTGGAGTGGACCATGGATCCACCTGAGTATGCATGGGAGCATGATGAGAATACCAACACGATTGTGACCACGACCACCATGGTCATGCGGACATACATCCACCTAGGTCGTATACATGAAGAAGCAGAGCCTGTTGTTTCGCTTGCCCCTGATAATTATCCTATAGCACTACTTGGGCAACTACTAGGCGTATGGGACTTTTCGCTGGAACTATTGCCAGACTTTGAGATGGAGCCCATGTCCCTAAGGCTACCCTCGGTCGGACCCTAGCCAGCCATTCTAGTTATAGAGCTGAGCTTCACGGCCACAACCGTCTCACCGCCATATTTGGAATATCATTCAGGTACTGCCCCGTCTTCCGAGGAATGGTCTTCAGCAGCTAGCTGCACCCCGCACGAGACCGGGCCTAGCCACCACGTTCGCCATATCGAGGTGATCAGTAGGCATGCCCTCAAGATCTGTATGCCTCACATTCCTTGAGGGCGAGGAACTAGGGGAAACTGCCTCTCTGGGTCACGATGTTCGTAGAACTGAGGATTGTGCTGCATGAGACCGATGCTAGGGTTTGGCTTGGTATTAGGGTGCATAGATTATTGTAACTCGGGATCATCATGTATTTTATTGTAACTCGAGATCATCATGTATTTTATTTTGGCTTTGAATCTTACTATGTTAGCCTATATTTGGCATTTAGTGATGGCATAGTCATGTGCATATCTTATGTAATGCTTGACATTATGAATTTTATTTATGTGGAATAGAAGTGAGACTTATTTTGTATTAATGTATTTTATATTGCCTCTATGCTCTATTAATCTGTTTATGCTATGGATCTTTGTGCATCATGCCCACTTGACTCCTCTACTCATGCTCAAGGCTCACATTTTTTTTTTAAAGTGACAACGTATTTTGAAAAAAAATGAAAAAAAATTTACCTTATTTTTCGTGTAATATATTTTCCAAAAGAGTTTAAGTTTCCGCAAGCAAAAATAACAACTGATGATCAAACATATACGACTTAAGCATAGTATGATTTCTTCTACAAAGATTGAAGGCGAATTCAAGGATTCCAAAGCTCAAACTCATTATAGAGAGATCCACATTCTTCCGAATCTCTTGTCTCTAGCCTACATTCTTTATGGCATTTTGTTCTTTGGCCTTTGCATCTCCATACTATTTTGTTGTTTACTTGTCTTCAATCATAAACTAATTTTCTTTTGCTAAGGTGTTAATGGACCCTTTTTTTAATGATAATTTTACTTATGAATCAATGTTAATCTTGTTTCTATCTCAATTGCTTAGTGTTTTTATTTGTGCTTAATGCCTTTAATTGCTTGATCACCAATTAATTGATTTGGGGATTTACAATAACTCAAGAAAGGGTTTGTGAATAAAGCCTCTTAACATAAACATTGTGGGCTAAGCGAAAACTAGAGATAGACAAACGCAGTTCATGCGGGCAGCATACGAACCCATAGAGCTTCAATCATTACCTAGATTAGTTTGTGCTAATAGATTAGACAATCAATTTAGGATAAAGAGTATTGCTTGGCCACGAAAGAGGCTAGAAATAAATTAAGGGGAACCGACCATGAGTCAATTGGGATAGAAACTAATTAACAAAAATTTGTAGTAAATGTGTCTACAATAGGTGAAATTAATTAGCCCTAGCGTTCTTCCCATTGCATTTGTCCATCCTATTAGCATCATCAGCCTTCGTACTGTTTTGCTTATTTATTTTAATTAAAATTTTATCGTAATTTTCTACATATGTGAATTCATTCCGTCCAAATACTCATCCCTTAAACTATTCGATATTTGATATATTCTCATGGGAACGATACTTTACTTATCACTTTATTACTTGTATGACCCAATATACTTGCCGGAGCCATGTCACTGACCCATAGTGAGGTGGCGGCTCAATACATCTCTTTGCAAGTTCTTATCATCTCTTTCATTTTCTTAGACATAATCAAGCATGAGCATGTTATATGCGCTTATGCACATGCCTCATGTCTCACTTTCAAACATTTCTTGCATGCATGATTTTCAAGAACATAAAATATAAACATTCATAGCATTCACATATTTCTGCCGGAAATTCAGCAGCATAATAGTTGAAATATGGAGGGTACAGTATATCCAAATCAGCCAACTGGTCATATCAATTATGTTCATCATAGATGATATATCAATATAACATTGTATTGGTGTGAAATTATCTAAAACTTATGTCTTTGAATATATCATAGCTTATGGGACCCTTAAGTTAAGAAAATTCTTAAAGTATGCCTTTATCCTTAAATCTGACTTGTTTTTCTAAATTTTCATTAAAATTCCATTTTTGCTCAATTTTATATGAAAGTTTAATATGTTGTATCCTCATTAGTCTATTTTTGAACCCTTTTAGTCCCATTAAGTTTTGATGTGTATAATTTAAGTTATTAATGTTTTGATCAAAGTTGCTCTATTTTAGGAGAAACTTGCACACATAAATTTAGAAAATCACTAAAAATTTATATTTAATCATTTTAATATGAAATTTATATCAAAATGTATTATTTTAACCTTCTTTCAATCCTTATAAGTTTCACTCTATTTGGGCATATATAGCTCAAGTTATGAGCTCCTTAATTAGGTTGTCCTATTTCCATCATATCAAAGCATGGGTCAAATTCAAAGAATTATTGGGGGAAATCTACTCGTGATTTGATTATGAAATTTTTATGCCATGTTCTTCTATTTTTAGCTTTCTAAAAAAATTAGTTTCACTTAAATGGAGGTTGTGGAGGGTGAGTTATGCCCTTCACATCATACTATGGTCAGGACCAAGGGTGAATTCCAATAGCCAAATTCTAAAAATCATAACTAATTCACTTTAAGTCAAATGGTCTTATAATTTATATCCTTGCATTGATCTTGAAGTCTAGTTTGATTTAAAAGTAGTTTCATTTGAATTTGCATTATGTAGGTGAGTTAAGAGGTTAGACATACAAAAATCACCTAGGGTTTCATCTCACAGCTTCTCTACTTTAGTTTCCTTTTGATATTTTGAGCTATTTTCCATCCCAAACTAAGTTTTCTTATCTCAAATCACTAGGAATTCATCATAATTTCATCATATAAGCATAAATCAAGGATAGCATAAGAGAATCACATCAGCCACATAACCACGTAACACATCAAATAACTAAGGATTTGAGCTACCTACCTCAAAATCCTTGAAACCATGGAAGTAAGGAAGACTAAAGCAACATCCTAGCCTTCTTTCCTCATCATGGCAGTGCCATAAATGGAGATGGAGAGACTCCACTTGAGGTTTAATTATCAAATTGATAGAGGGATATTGTAGAGGAGTAAATGAGGATAATTTTTCATAAAAGGGGTAAGTGGTTTTGAGGTCAAGAAGGGCATGAACTATGAACTTGAAGCTCATAGCCATGGAGGTGTAGAAGAAAGAAAAGTGGAGATGGAGAGTCATCGGGAAGGATGGCTGAAACTTGAAGGGAGAAAAAGGGAAAAGAGTTAGCTTCTTGGTTAAGTTGGAGTGGTTTACATTAGAAGCTTTGGTGGGTTAAATTTAATTGGGGGATTTGCAAAAAAATCAAATCCTTCCAAACTAAAATTTGAGTGGTTCATGAGAGTTTGTGGTGTTAGTTTCTAGGCACACATCCTAGGTTTTTTAATTAATACTCATATTCACAAACAATATAGGACCTTTGAGGATTAATTCAAGGTGTTCGAATATCAATCAAGTAGTCTAAGTTACCCATGTTTCTGCAATATTGTGTGAGTATTCTCACACTCTTATTTATAATTATAAGTAGAGAATCTCAATTTAAGGTTATTATAAGTGTTTTAGTTATTTCCTAGTGTTGTAGTGCCCATAAAAATCTCGAAGCCGGGAATTTCCTGCAATTGCCCCTCTTGACAATAGTAAACTCTTATCTACAACTTTGCCATTATAATTCTAAAATTATAATTTTGTGTCTACTCTTTCTAAGGTTTACCAAATTATAGTTTTGCCTTTACCTCGGGCCCAAGCTTCCTTCTATCCTTGTCTATCCCTAGAACTTGGGATGTTACACGCTACCCACCTTTAAAAAGAATTTTGTCCTCAAAATTCAATTCTTAAGAATGATTTTGGGAATAACTCCTTCCTCATGGTTTAGTATGCTTTACCCTATAGGGGAAACTCCTTTTCCAAGTTTGTATTCTACTCCAAACTTGCTTATCTGCAAATCCCCTCTTTTGCACTAGGTCTACTAAATTATTTAGTACTTCAGTTGAAGTTCCCATCACTCTTCTTGCTCTTCTTATACAGATTAAGTCCTAAGACTTGTGGTTTTTCTAATTACCATTCTGATGCCCTTGAAATTTGTATGTCGTCTTATCTCATGTTTTCATTAAGGTTACCTTCTATCAGTGCATGGTTACTATGTGCTAGCAAACCCTTAGCCGTTTTACCTAGCAAGGTTAATCTAGGGCACCTATGCCTGTCAATATCCACTTGGAAGGTTCTTGTAGGTTGCTCATCGATACATAGGTGATTTATGGTGGGAGAATGCGGGGCTAAGTTGCATGATCCTTGATGGAGTCCATCTGTGTACACCGACCCATCCCAATTACTGAATATGAGGAGTTATGGTTGGAATAGGAGCCAGTTCAATGATTCTTCATCATCCATCCTTGTTGAGAGTTTTTGCATTGACTCACCATGCATATGTTGTATCAAGAGATCTTCATCTTACTTGTTGAGGGATTGTCTTCCATTCTTCCTCCTAAGCCTTGGGGCTAATTCCTAGGAATTCGGTTATTTCTGGTATTTCTACTTGACTCTGTTACTAATCTTAGATGTGTGATGTGTGTGACGACTCTATTGAGGTCCCTTCGGAAGTCACCTCAATTGCTTTTTGGTAACCTTTACTTATTTTACCAGCTGTTGGGCCCAAGAGTAAGTTGTTGTACCATTGACGTAGCTCTTCTTAGTCTTCTCTTTGTCCTACTTCCCTAAATTCTACTCACAAGTCTTTACCTTGAAGTCAAATCCTTAGAGGAGTTTTCCCTACTCAATCACTAAGTGCCTCAAGTTGTTATTTTTGATGTCCGGTTATCAAGGTATAAGCAACTTAGTATGAAGATAAGAGTTAATAGACGTATCTGCTTATTGAAATCGTAGAGTTTCCTTACCCTATGTTTCCTACGAGTGTCTCTCCAGTATATGCAGAGAGTCCTCGTGGATTATGTGGGCACTAAAATACACTTTGTTTTGATGATGCCCTGATACATTGCTGAGTTCATTGGGAAAGTTGCTTGTCTTATTCGCCATGCATCTAACTATTTTTACTCTATGGTTTCTGATAAACCTTCTGGTACTGGTTCTCCACTACAAGAAATAAGGCTTCTAATGGCGCATGATCAGTGGCAATTAAAGAAAACCGACTTTAGTTTCATTTAATGTGAGTATATGCAGGTGCTTAGAAAAACTGTCGTGAGTGGAAATTAAACGAGGGCGGTTTGTGGCATTTCAGGGCGATTTCTCTTTTTGCTTTTGCATTTTCATTTTGGTGCTGACTCTTTTTGTTCCCACGGTTCACCTTTGCTTTGCATTTCATTTATGCACTATGAAACCTAGCTTATCAGTCTTTCTTTATTCCCCAAAAATAAAAAACAAAATATTTCCTTTAAAAAAAATAGAGTAAACCCTTATTCTTTCTCATCTCTATTCTCAAATCCCTAATCCAAGTTGTAAGCACCAATGGCTACCTAGCTTCCACCATGAAACACAACTTGACGACAGCTTCCACTGTGACCCATGAACTTTTGGAGCAAGCTATAGCCTAGCCTCACTATCAGCTTTTAGAGCAAATCATTGTTCTAGTGGAAGTGATGAAGGCGATCTCATCATTTTCAAGGTCTCTCTCTATTTCCCTCTTTCCCATTTAACTCCTCTCTTTTGTTATTAATTATCTAATGGAATAGACAAACAGTGATGTTTGTGGGTTTATTTGTTTTATTGTTTGGATCTTAATTGTCAGAAAGGAGAAGGGTGACTATTCAGGATTTGAGGCAAAACATTGGTCTCTATTCATGAATATTATAGAAAGGATGGAGAAGAAGTTCCTGTTTCCAAAGGTACTTCACTTAACTTGTGTTATTCAAAGCTTATAAAAATCAGTTTTGGATATTAGGGATCTGAAGACTTTAATTTTTAATTTGAAATGGGGACAGGTTAGGAGTTTTGTTTTAACCATATGTTAATCTCTTTATCATTGAAATAGGGACAATTACCATTCTTCCGTAATGATCAATGTGTGGTAGTTCAATGCGTTGTTGTAGAGCATTTATAATATCTCGAGGCATTCCATGGGACTATTTATGTTAAGTATTTTTTGTTTCCCACTGTATCATGTTTTATGCATTTAAAATAAGAGACATCACCTATTGCCCATGGCCATAATATATGGCTGTAACTTTGTTCGTATGCCTTTAGTTTTGGCTCGACTTTGTGTCTAGGTGCCCACATCAAGATCAAAAAGGTGGGAGATTCAGTTATGGATTAAATCTAGCTTTTTAGAGTATAATATGCTCCTTTTGCTATCTAAGAAGCAATAAGACCAAATATATGGTTTGATTGACCTTTTCTTCTAATTTGAATGTTACCTAGTAAAATTTTCTCATCTTTGGATCAATGCTAATTGGGAATTCTTACGATTGCACTTAAGAGGAGCTAATTATTGTCGAGCCACTTTTTTTCAAAAGTTTTCTATAATATACCAATGCCAAAAAAGAGGAAAAAAAATTGTATTAGAGATGGTGATGCTTGGATTGTTTTTTATGGCAAAAAAGTATATTAACATTTGTTATTTAACTATTAACTATTTGTTTTTACACCACTAGGCATGAGCCTCTCTGTTTTACTCCCTTTATATTTGCTTGGTAGTGACCTTCATCATCATGCTCTTTCTTCTTACTATTCAGAAAAATGTTACATGGAATTTCAAGCTAGATGTTTAACTTTTTAACAAAATAGGGGAACCTTGATTGAATTATCTAAATAGAGACCTCTAAGTGAGGTGTTTCTTGATGCCTATATTCACAATTTTGAGCCAAGTGCTTTTGAATTATGTCAAAAAATTGATAGGTAATATTTGGATAGATATTGTTGGGGATTTCCACAAATAAAATATGCTTACCTTTAGGGGTGGGCTACATATATAGTCAATTCTAGGACATATGTAAGTTGCTGGATATATAGTTAATACTTGAAACATTAGGCTCCATCTAGCTTCACCCAAACATACTTTTAAAGTTGTATTTCAACACTTGCTGGCTTTGTTTCCTTACTTGTGTGCCATTTGACAAACACTTCCTTACTTTATTATAATTTTCTTGATTTCGGTTGTTAGTGTTGATTAAATTTGCTTTTAGATAAAAAAGAGCATGTTCAGAAATTTTACTTAAACTTGAGAAAATTATAAAAGAAAACATGACTTAATAAAGAATTAAACTTAAAATATTCAAATATCATAATGGCCCTTCAAATATTATAAAGTTAGACTAATTCTAATTTGATTATAGGGTTCTTTGCAATACTACTAATTCTTAATCATCAAGAAACTAAATTACTATCTATCTCCAATAAAATATATTTGTTTTTGACAAGCTTGTTTTGTAACGTCCGAAAAATCTTATCGTTTTTAAGCAAGTTGTTCGATTTTTATCGAATAATTAGGATTAATTAGAATTCGATTTAGTATTTACTTAAAGCCAATTAAGTATCATTTAGAAGGATTAGAATTTAGGGAATTAGATTAGAAACATAGGAAACCTTATAGGATCTTTTTCCAAAATCGTTTTACCGATTTAAAGGAAATCGGAAATATTTCGGTATTTTAAACTGTCAAAACTGAACCAATAGAAATTATATTGTGAGAACTCTAGGATGGATGGCCAAGATTTAGCCAACACACCCTTGCATGTGGCGCTACAATCAGCCCTAAAAACAGCAACCACATCAAGTTGAAATATTAACACAAATCCACCAATCACATGTTGACTTCCTTTAAAAGTTTTCAATTATTTCCTTCCTTCTTCCTTAGACAATTTCAGCCACTATAAGCTGCTGGTCCCTCATCATTTTTCTTCCATTTCAACTCATCTTTAGTCCATCTCCATCAACTCTTCAAGCTACATCAAGATTTCTTCAATTCAAAACACAAATCTAGCAAGAATCACACCTAGGAGAGGTAGGAATTTCAACTTCTCTTCTTGCTTTCTTGAACTGGAACTAATTGGGGCTCCACTTTCTTTCATGATTCTGATGTTATTTTGAGTAGAGATGATAAGTTAGGGTTGATTTTGAATGTATGATATGATTTGGGTAGAAGTTGGAATGGAAGAAGTTGAAGATAGAAAGAAACAAGGTAATGTTGGGTGAAAAACCTTACGGCATCCGCACATTCATCTTGTATGGATAGAAATCCAGTCATCAAAACTTGATGGATCTTTTTCACATGAAACTAGACACTTAGGGCCAACAGTATAACATATAAGGCCATTGGATTAGTATTGAGTGAGTTATAAATTTTTGAAGTTTAGCCGAAAATTTTGGGCCCTTTTCTAGGCAATATGAGTTGAGAAGAGTGCAACTCACCCTACGAAACTCTAAATTGAGTGTCACCAGTGCTATTTGAAAAATAACATGTAGATGAACATTCCATAAAAATTTTAGAGTTAGATTCATTCCCAATTGTTCCTGGTAATATCAATGAAATTGCCTTAAGTCTAAACTAGACTAGAACAAGGTAGTCCATGAAAATAGGGCTTATATCTTGAGTTAAACTTATGCAAATGAGATGAAACTTTTTCAAATAAAATTTTTCTCTGTTAGCTTTAATTTATATAAGTTTCATATGATTTGACCTATGTTTCTATTTTTGGTGATTTTCTACTTCTAAGGGTGCAATTCAGGCAAAGAGTAGGATAGACTGAGGTAAAATTTAAATAACTTGAGTTACACAAGTGAAAATGAGATAGGACCAATAGGGTTGGAAACTAGATACATAGAAGTATAGTATATCCAAAATTTAGGCCTAAATGAGTTGAATAGAAATAATGGTGAATTTCACAAAATCGGGCAGAATTGAGTATCATGGGCGGAAAACCTTACTGATGTTAGCACACTACATATTTGATATTATTGTTATAGATTTGCTACTCTATGTTGATCTTTTTGCTTAATTGGTTTTACTGGTAGCCTGGCACTATTTACAAGGAAGCGGACTTGATCCGTTATGCTGCCAAAATTCTAGTAGAAAATTTATTATACTAAGCAAGACATTCAAATGTGTATGAAGCATTCTTGATAAATTAGATATGCATGTTAACTTATGAAGATTATTAAAGGATTCCAAATTTCTTGGCCCAGCCTTTGAATAAGTTTAAAGGGAATAGATCAGTGGGAAAGTTAGGGAAAGTAAACCCGACAATCCTGTATAGGAATGAGCTCAGTCCTAAAAAGCAGACTATTACCCATATTATATGGCCAAAGACTCCCAGGGGACCAAGAGTGGAAAATGTAAGTTGCATAAGTCGAAAATCTCCAAAGGCCACATGCATTTTTCCATTTCACATATATGTGCTCTGTTTATAAGTTTCTATGTTATATTGCTATTTATCTATGGTTACTGTTTCATACTATGTTTGCATGCCTGATTACATATACATACATATATATATATATATATATATATATATATATATATATATATATATATATATATATATATATATATATATATATATATATATATATATATATATATATATATATATATATATCTATATACTTGCATTATTCTAAATTAAAATGAAGTTTTGTTTCGGATTATATTTTCTACAAGTCAAATTAAGCTGAATATTGCTGCTATATTGTATCATTTGAAATTAAGAAAAACCGAAACAACTAGGAATGATGGCGATGATAGTTGTGCATAGACTTAGAATTTCTACTAAGAATTTTATTAAATTCTTAGCCTACTATACATTTCCATGTCATTTTTAGATCATGACGAACGCGGAAATAGGCATCCTCTTCATTGAGTTCCCCGATCTCCACATCCACCTCGATCCATTCCTAGATTCTTTATATATAACCAGTAGATGTTAGTTTCGCCTTTATTTCTTTTTCCGTAGAGACTTTACTATTCCACTCATGCACCCACTATTTGACCTTGCCGCCCCTTACATTGCCATCTCTCTGTACATGTCACATTCTTTCCCACCTCCACCCGCAGTAGTAGTAGCTCCTATGGATTCGCCTACTTCCCCACCTCAACAGATTCCTTCTATTTCACTGTCTGAGGAGGAGGATCTGTCGAAGGTGATGAGCTCATCTTCCTCGTCCTCTGCACCGAGCATTGTTTACACCCCAATTGATGCCAGCATGGCAAATAGGTTCCTTTCCTCAGAATCCATCTAGAGTGCTTATGTAGTACAGTAGGAGGAGATGTATAAAACGGCCTTCTTTTGGCATTCTGGGCCATAGGCAGTAGTTTAGGGGATGTTATAAATGGATGGTTAGTACATAAAATGTCTCATGGGGACCAGTTAGGGTTCTGATTATAGAAACAAGCTGGTTTTATTTTATTTTAGTGGACTCATTTTTATACCCTATACTGTTTATGTACTTTTGAAAAACTTTGGAAACAGGTATATATGTACATATGTAAATGATGTAGTTTAGTAGCTCTGTCTATTCTACAATTTCTTTCTGTTTCAACATTAATCCATTATTTATTCTACCGCCAATAGAAATGAATAAATGAATAGTTAACTCTACATGGATAATTAACATTAAATCTTAAAATGAAATTTTAAGTAGAAAGCCATACGTAATAACATATCAAGTAATATATTATGACTTAAGCATAGTATTTTGTCTGGTAAGGTATTACACTTTTGGTATCAGAGCAGTTTGTCCTAATATAGGCCTGAGGATTGGACTGACTATACTTCGCATATGCTCTATGTTCCTTAGATATTATCATGCACTGAGTCTTGTCCATATGGATAGGATGCATGTGAGGGAATTGCCTGATCGTATGCTGTTATTTACTAGCACACTAGACTTAGTATTAAGCTTGATCATATGCTATTATTTACTAGCACACTGGACTTAGTATTAAGCCTGATCAACTCAATCACTCTTGTTTTGTGTGTTTAGAACTTGATGGCTTCTGGAAGGCGGGGTAGGCCCCAAATGGATTCAGTTCAAGAGGAATCTACTGAGTTCATGAACATGATGGGAAGATGGCATATGCCATACAAGAACAAGCAACTGTAGTAACCCAGATGATGGACCAACTAGGAAGGTAGCCTGAGGTTGGTCGTAGAGGGAAATCTAATGGTCCAAGAGTGGACCTAGGGTACCTCAAATTTGTCGAGCTCAGAAAAGCTAACCTGCCCAGTTTCAGAGGAACCTTCGACCTTGATAAGGTTGATGAATGGGTTAAAGCTATAGAGAAAGTCTTCTCCATTTTAGATTGCATAGACCGCCAGAAGGTGGCCTTTGACACCCACATGCTGGAAGCGGATGCAAAGTTCTGGTGAAATGCATACGATGGTTATTGGAAGGATCACAAATGGAGATCACTTGGGATGTATTTAGAGACGCATTCTATCAAAAGTATTTTTCGGCCTCTGTCCGCAATGCCAAGGAGCTGGAGTTAATGCACCTCTATCAAGGGAACAGTAGCATATCGGAGTATATTGGTAAATTTAAGGAGTTGTGTAAATTTTCCACAATCTATCAACGAAACCCCGATAAGGTTTGGAAGTGCATGAAGTTTGAGGGTGGACTACGAGAAGATATTCTTACCATCATAGGCCGATGGAGATTAGAGATTTTTCTACTCTCGTCAACAAGTGCCGGTTAGTAGAAGATTGTAATAGGAAGTTAACCACTGCTAGATTAACTGGGAGCAACTTTAAGGAAGGATTGGCATCATAAGGCCCGAGGTTTAAACCCAAATTTCAGCAACAGAAAAAGTTTCAACCAACAAGCAATAAGGGCAAGCAACCCCAGAGGCCTTTTAGAAACCAAACCTATAGCCAATGTGAAAAGAATCATGGCAATCGTTGGTGCCTGGCATGTCAGAATGTCTGTTTCGGATGTGGTAAGTCAAGCCACAAGATCTATGAATGTTCAACCAAGAATCCTCAACCGACTTCTAGGCCACAATGCTAAGGAAGAGTTTTCACCATGGATGCACAAGAAGTTAGAAGATCTGAAGATTTGATCCAAGTTACATATGAAGTAAATGGTAAGACCTTGACTATCTTATATGATTCAAGTGCTTCACATTCTTTCATTTCTCATGATTGTGTGTCAACTCTGAAATTGCCCATCTCTGAATTACCCTATGAATTGCTAGTTTCTACTCCTACAAATGAGCCTATTAAAACCCATTACATTTGTATGAATGTTTTCCTTCAAATAAGAGGTCGAACATTTATAGCCAATTTAATCTGTCTTCCCCTGTCTAGACTTGACATCATTTTGCGTATAGATTGGCTCTCTACCAACCGAGTCATGCTAAATTGTTCTGATAGAGTCATTATGTTTCCTTCTACTTCTTCCTCGGAATCGATAACCCTTGTAAACTTTTATCTAAACTCTTTAGTAGTACACCAGCATAGGGATAGTAGTCAACGGTACATTCTTTTATTAACCTATGTAATAGAAGTTAATCAAAAGTTAGATGATATTCCAGTTGTTAAGGAATATCCCGATGTGTTCCCTGAAGATATCCCTGAATTTCCTCCTGAGAAGGAAATTGAGTTCGCCATTGAATTGGTACTAGGAGCAGGACCAATGTCTATAGCACTGTATCGAACATCAACACTGGAGCTAATCGAACTCAAAATGCAATTCGAAGAACTCCTAGAAAAGAGATTTATCAGGCCAAGTTCATCACCATGGGGGGCCTTAGTTCTGTTAGTTGATAAGAAAGATGGGGGCATGCAGTTATGTGTGAATTATAGACAGTTGAATAAAGTGACCATCAAGAATAAGTATCCATTACCGAGGATTGACGATCTCATGGATCAATTGCAAGGGGCAACCATATTTTCCAATATTGATCTCCAATTTGGATATCACTAGATTTGGGTTCGACAAGGAGATATTCCTAAAATGGTCTTTCGAACTCGCTATGGACATAATGAATACACTGTGATGTCCTTCGGGCTGACAAATGTGCTAGCAATATTTATGGATTATATGAATCGAATATTCCGACCATATCTTGACAAATTTGTCATCGTATTCATTAATGACATACTTGTTTACTCGAAGACGGAGTCGGAGCACGCAGAACATTTGCGATTAGTTCTGCAAATCCTTAGAGAGAAGAAACTCTATGCCAAGCTATCCAAATGTGAGTTTTGGATGAAAGAAGTGAAATTTCTTGGCCATGTGGTATCCCATGGAGGAACTGCTGTAGATCCCAGTAAGGTAGAAGCTGTATTGAATTGGTAATGACCAAAGACAGTCATGGAAGTCAGGAGTTTCTTAGGTCTAATAGGATACTATAGGAGATTTGTTAAAAACTTCTCTCAAATAGCCCTGCCCGTAACGAAGTTAACCAGGAAGAACGCCCTATTTGAATGGACGCCTGAATGCGAACAGAGTTTCCAAGATTTAAAAGAAAGGTTAATGACGAACCTAGTGCTTACTCTGCCAAATCCCCATGGATCGTTTGAAGTCTACTACGATGCTTCTTAGAAAGGATTAGGGTGCGTGTTAATGCAAAATAAGAATGTGGTCGCGTATACTTCTAGACAATTGAAGACTCATGAAAGAAATTACTCGATGCATGACCTGGAGTTAGTGGTGGTAGTATTTGCCCTGAAGACATGGAGACACCATCTTTATGGAGTGAAATTTGAAGCATTTTTTGATCACAAAAGTTTGAAATACCTTTTTGATTAGAAAGAAGTAAACATGAGGCAGCAAAGATGGATGGAATTTCTTAAAGACTACGAGTTTGAGCTAAAATACCATCTTGGCAAGGCAAACGTGGTGGCAGATGCCTTAAGTAAAAAATCTTTAACTGTGGCATGGATGATGATCAAGGAGACGGAACTTATAGAGAGCTTTCGAAACCTCAACTTGGGAATCTCTATAACCCCTTATGCTGTTCAGTTAAACCAAATTAAGATAACTAGCAATTTTAGAGACCAAATTTGGCACACACAACAACGGGATATCAACTTTCAGCATACAGTACAATTGGTGCAATCTGGAAAGCTAACAGGATTTACTCAAGATGCCAAAGGTGCATGGTGATATTAGGGAAGGATATACGTGCATGAGTAGGACAACCTTAGGAAGAGGATCTTGGAAGAAGCCCATAAGAGTGAGTTCACTATACATCCCAGCATTAACAAGATGTATCAAAATCTCAAGAAGATGTTTTGGTGGCTAGGCCTTAAGAAAGATGTGGCGAATCTTGTGAATAAATGTTTAACTTGCCAAAAGATAAAATAGAGCATCAGAAACTAGCAGGGACATTACAACCCTTGGAAATTCTGGAATGGAAATGGGAGAGCATTTCTATGGATTTCATGATGGGCTTACCAAGGACACCCTTAGGATATGACACTATATGGATCATAGTTGATAGACTGACTAAGTCTGCTCACTTTTTACCCACTCAAGCGAATTATCCTTTAGAGAAGTTAGCCCAATTGTATATTCGGGAAGTGGTGAGGTTACACGGCATTCCTTCATCCATCATCTCAGATTGAGATCTAAGATTTACCTCACGATTTTGGGGAGCATTTTAGAAAGCGTTCGGTACTAGACTATGTCTAAGTACTATATATCATCCGCAGACAGACGGTCAGACCAAACGAACTATTTAGACTTTGGAAGATATGTTGCGAGCGTATATCTTGGAGCAACACGGGAGCTGGGATCAGTACTTACCACTAGTCGAATTTGCATATAACAATAGTTATCATACGAGTATTGGCATGGCCCCGTACAAGGCATTACATAGACGAAAATGTCAATCTCCTCTCTGTTGGTATGAATCAGGGGAGCAGAATCTGCTAGGACTAGAACTAGTCAAGCAAACTATAGAGCAAATTAAAAAAATCTGTAGCAAGATACTTACAGCCCAGAATCATCAGAAAAGCTACGTGGATGTTAGGAGAAAGCCATTAGAGTTTCAAGAAGAAGACCATGTGTTCCTAAAGATTACACCCACAATTGGAGTGGGTAGAGCTATTAAAGTTAGAAAGCTAAACCCTTGCTTTATAGGCCCTTTTCAAATCTTGAAGCGAATCGAACCAATTGCGTATTGGGTCACCTTACCTCTGCATCTGTCAAATCTTCGTGATATTTTTCATGTTTCTCTACTTAGAAAATATCAGCCTGACCCCACTCATTTCTTGGAACCTAATCAATTCAGCTAAGGGATGACTTAACTTTTCATGTACCCCTAGCACAGATAGTGGACAAGAGCACCAAATACCTTCGGAACAAAGTCGTATCGTTAGTGAAGGTAGCATGGAAAACAAAGACTCAGTGGACTATACGTGGGAATTAGAGTAAGATATGAGGAAAGAGTATCCTGAATTACTCTCAAGTACTAAATTTTGAGGACAAAAATTTTTTTTAGGAGGGTAGTACTGTAACATCCGAAAAATCTTATCGTTTTTAACCAAGTTGTTCAGTTTTTATCAAATAATTGGGATTAATTAGAATTCGATTTTGTATTTACTTAAAGCCAATTAAGTATCATTTAGAAGGATTAGAATTTAGGGAATTAGATTAGAAACATAGGAAACGTTATAGGATCTTTTTCCAAAACCATTTTACCAATTTAAAGGAAATCGGTAAAATTTCGATAGTTTAAACTGTCAAAATCGAACCAATAGAAATTATACTGTGAGAACCCTAGGATGGAAGACCAAGATTCAGCCAACACACCCTTGCATGTGGCGCCACAATCAGCCCCAAAAAGGGCAGCCACATCAAGTTGAAATGTTAACACAAATCCACCAATCACATATTGACTTCCATCAAAAGTTTTCAATTATTCCCTTCCTTCTCCCTTGGACAATTTCGGCCACTATAAGCAACTGGTTACTCATCATTTTTCTTCCATCTCAATCATCTTCACTCCATCTGCATCAACTCTTCGAGCTACATCAAGACTTCTTCAATTCAAAACACAAATCTAGCAAGAATCACACTTAGGAGAGGTAGGAATTTCAACTTCTCTTCTTGTTTTCTTGAATTGGAATTGATTGGGGTTCCACTTTCTTTCATGATTTTGATGTTATCTTGAGTAGAGATGATGAGTTAGGGTTGATTTTGTATGTATGATATGATTTAGGTTGAAGTTAGAATGGAAGAACTTGAAGATAGAAAGAAGGAAGGTGATGTTGGGTGAAAAACCCTATGGCATCCATACGTTCATCTTGTATGCACTGAAATCCAGCCATCCAAACTTGATGGATCTATTTTAAATGAAATTAGACTTTGAGCTTTCTAACGATATAAAATACAAGGCCACTGAATTAGTATTGAGTGAGTTATGAATTTTTGAAATTTAGCCAGAAATTCTGGGCCCTTTTCTGGGTAGTATGAGTTGAGAAGTGTGTAACTCATGCTACAAAGCTCAAAATTGAGTGCCACCAATGGTATTTGAAAGCTAACATGTAGATGAACATTCTACAAAAATTTCAGAGTTAGATTCATTACCAATTGTTCCCAATAAATTGATGAAATTGGCTTAAGTCCAAACTAGACTGGAATAGGGTAGTCCAGAAAGGTCTATTTACAGGTCTTATATGTCAAGTTATACTTATCCAAATGAGGTGGAACTTTTTCAAATAAAATTTTCTGTTAGATTTAATTTGGTATAAGTTTAGTATGATTTGACCTAGGTTTGTATTTTTGGTGATTTTCTAATTCTAAGGGTACAATTTGGGCCAAGAGTATGATAGACTGAGGTAAAATTTAAATTACTTGAGTTACACAAGTCAAAATGAGATGGGACCAAAAGAGTTTGAAACTAGACATATAGAAGTACAGCATATCCAAACTTTAGGCCTAAATGAATTGAATAGAAATAATGGTGAATTTCACAAAATTAGGCAGAATTGAGTATCATGGGCAAAAAACCTCACTGATGTTAGCACACTACATATTTGATATTATTGTTATAGATTTTCTATTCTATGTTGATCTTTTGCTTGATTGGTTTTATTAGTAGCTTGGCACTATTCACAGGGAAGCAGACTTGGTCTGTTATGCTGTCGAAATTCTGGCAGAACATTTATTATACTAAGCAAGACATTCAAATCTGTATGAAACATTCTTGATAAATTAGATATGCATGTTAACTTATGAAGATTATTAAAGGATTCCATATTTTTTGGGCTAGCCCCTAAATAAGTTTAAAGGGAATAGATCAGTGGAAAAGTCGGGAAAAGTAAACCTGACAATCTTATATAGGAATGAGCTCGATCCTGAAAAGCAGACTATTACCTAGGAGTATATGGCCAAAGACTCCCAGGGGACCAAGAGTGGAAAATATAAGTTGCATAAGTTGAAAATCTCCAAAGGCTACATTCATTTTTCCTTTTCACATATATATGCTCTATTTATGAGTTTCTAAGTTAAAGTCATAGTTATCTGTATATTCCTTAGGTTATATTACTACTTATCTATGGTTACTATTTCATATGATATATATATATATATATATATATATATATATATATATATACTTGCATTGTTCTAAATTAAAATGAAGTTTTGTTTTGGATTATATTTTCTACAAGTCAAATTAAGTTGAATATTGCTGCTATATTGTATCATTTGAAATTAAGAAAAATCGAAATAACTGGGAATGACGGCAATGACAATTGTGCATAGAATTAGAATTCCTACTGAGAATTTCTTTAAGTTCTCACCCTATTGTATATTTTCACGTCATTCTCAGATCGCGACGAACGCAGCAACAAGCATCCTCTTCATTGAGTTCCTTGACCTCCACATCCACCTTGATCCATTCCTAGATTTTATATATATAATCGGTAGAAGTCAGTTTCATCTTTATTTCTTTTTTCGTAGAGACTTTGCCATTCCACTCATGCACCCACTATTTGACTTTATCGCCCCTTACATTGCCATCTCTCTCTACATGGCACATCATTTCCCACCTCCATTTGCAGCAGAGGTAGCAGCTCCCGTGGATCTGCCTGCTTCACCACCTCAGTAGATCGCCTTTATTTCACTATCTAAGGAGGAGGATCCGTCGGAGGCGATGAGCTCATCTTCCTCTTCCTCTACACCAAGCGTGGATTACACCCCAGCTGATGCTAGCATGGCGAACGGGTTCTTTCCTCAGAATCAATCTAGAGTGCTTATGTAGTGCAGCAGGAGGAGATGTATAGGATAGCCCTCTTTTGGCATTCTAGGCCATAGGCAGTAGTTTAGGGGATGTTATATGTGGATGGTTAGTGCATAAAATGTCTCATAGGGATCAGTTAGGGTTCTGATTATTTTGTTTTAGCGGGCTCATTTTTATACCCTATACTATTTATGTACTTTTGCAAAACTTTGGAAACAGGTATCTATGTGCATATGTAAATGATGTAGTTTAGTAGCTCTATCTATTCTACAGTTTCTTTCTATTACAACATTAATTCATTATTTATTCTACCACCAATAGAAATGAATAAATGAACAGTTAACTCTATATAGGTAATTAACATAAAATCCTAAAATGAAATTTTAAGTAGAAATCCACATGTAACAACTTATCAAGTAATATATTATGACTTAAGCATAGTATTTTGTCTGGTAAGGTATTACATGTTTGATGTGAGCTAGTTTGATATGATAAGAATATTATTAATTAATATATTTTTTTTCAAAAGAAAAGTAAATACATAACAAAACTTACATAATGGGGAGTGTTTGAGTTCTCTTGATATTGTAATGGTCGATGGAATAAACATGATAAAATTATTGACTTGTTTAATTTCGTACACAACATGAAAGTCTATATAATTTTTATACTTCTCTGATTTTTTATGATAACTGCATTAGATATTTAGTGCTATGTAATTTCTAGAGAAGTCGTTGCTTTACTTCTCTAGATGTATTGTTCCTCGATCTTTTTTCAATTTAATAGATTTTGTATATAAAAGCTTCTTGAATTAACTTTAAAAAAAAAAAAAGATTTGTTATTCATTATGACATGTTAATAACTTCAACTCATCTAACTTGAAGAAATGTCCTTACAATGGTGCAATTAGTGCAACATTATCTATTGACACTTCAATAGTAAGGTTATCTTCTTGATAACACCTTGGCCCTCATTATGCAAAACCAAGCAACAGTCGCAGTAGGTCTAGTTATAGCATTCACAACTAATTGTATGTTGGCTTTTGTGGTTCTGACATATAAATTGAAAGACATATGTAGGATAAATATCAATCTAGTGAAGATCAGTCAAGTTGCTACTTGATATGAATATACTTTCAAATTGTATTATAGATTATTAACCAAATGCTATGAGATTTAGTTATTTCCATCTTTCCATTCTCTTTTATTAATTATTTTCTTTGTTTGATGGCTTCTCATGCACCAACTAGTTCGGTTAAGCTCAATCAATCCATTGTCAAAGCTTTAGCCTTTTCTTGCTCTCTTTCCGTGCTATCTCTCAAAGTCAGATTAGATGTCAGAGGTAATTAAATTCAAGGCCATACATCAATTTTGGTTTTTGAGTTTTTTTTTTATTAAAAAAAATGGATTGATGAACTATGAAGAGCCATAGCACTGGTAGCTAACTTGAGTTTAATGAAATTGAACTTGGCTATCCTTAGATATTAAGAATGAGTACAAAAGTTTTCACTATACTTGAGATATACTACACAAACTTAGCCCCCCAAAAAACTAGTAATGCATTTTTATATTAATTAGATGTTTATGAAGATTTAGTGATCTACATTATATTAAATATTTAAATATCAATTTCTATTAAAAGTCCTGCATGGTGCTAGCTCAGAATTGGTTTCCATTTGTTTGTACATTGTTCAATAGTTGTTTCTCTTGGAATTATTTATATGGTATTTTTGGAGATTTTTTAGTTTGCCCTATGCCCGTGGATCAGTTTCTATTGAATTGCTTTACTAGTTTTGGGAGAAAGAAAGGAGCCAAAATATTCTAGTGATGTGCAGTGTGTGTTTGGCTTGAGTATTTTGCTAGCATCTTTAAGAAGAATTCTTTAGGCTATAAGGAATATGGATTATAGTTGCTCTGCATTATTTTTTGGATTGTAGCAGAATTTACATATTGCATGTATGAGAGCTGAACATAATTTCTTTTGTTTCTCCTTTTTGTGATTGCTTAGGCCATATTATTCTTATAGTTTTCACTTGGTTTTGGATACATAAGATCTCCCCCATGATAGGTTCAAGAAATATATTTGGGTGTCGATGGATTTGGTTCTTGTTTTTCTTATTGTTCTTTGGTGGGAATTTGACAAGTTTTCTAACCAACAAATTAATTAATTTTAGTATCAACACCAATCTTGAGATGTTTGTGGTCATATTTTGGTTTTTCTTGTTTTTGTATTTGGTCATTTTATTTGTTATTTCTAGTTCTTCTAATCTCTCATTTTGAAAAAACTTGTTTTGTTTTCTTTCTCAGGCTGCAAATTGAGAATTACCTATGCAAGCAAGAGCTCTTCTTTAGCTAATATGACTTGAATATGATGGACCATCAAATCCTTTGATGATTATTGACAATTGGCCCTTTATCAAGTTCAATCTTAGGATAATAGAATGTAACTTTCTATGTTATTGCAAGATAATCAAGGCATGTATATTTTGCTTTTTCTTTATATGATTTTATAGAATTTTCAAATATTTAAGATGTAAGATAATACATTTTTGTGATTGCTTAGGCCATATTATTCTTATATTTTTCACTTGGTGCTGGATACATAAGATCGCCCTCATGATAGGTTCAAGAAATATATTTGGGTGTTGATGCTTCTGGTTCTTGTTTTTCTTATTGTTCTTTGGTGAGAATTTGACAAGTTTTCTAACCAATAAATTAATTAATTTTAGTATCAACACCAATCTTGCGATGTTTGTGGTCATATTTTGGTTTTTCTCGTTTTTGCATTTTGTCATTTTACTTGTTATTTCTAGTACTTCTAATCTCTCATTCTAAAAAAAATTGTTTTACTTTCTTTCTCAGATTGTAAATTGAGAATTACCTATGCAGGCAAGAGCTCTTCTTTTGCTAATATGACCTGAATATGATGGACCATCAAATCCTTTGATTATTATTGACAATTGGCCCTTTATCAAGTTCAATCTTAGGATAATAGAATGTAACTTTCTATGTTATTGCAAGATAATCAAAGGCATGTACGTTTTGTAATTTTCTTTATATGATTTTATAGAATTTTCAAATATTTAAGATGCAAGATAATACATTTTATTATATAGTATTTTGATTTAATTCTTATATATCTTTTATTTTAAGCAATGAATGTTTGATAATTTTATATTCATATATAATATTTTTGGATTTTTCAGTTGTTAAAAAGTAATTATTATAGCAACTAAGGTTTTGTTACAAAGTAAATAAGGAATTGAAAGTATGCCAAATGCTGGTGGCATTTTAAAAGTGTCGTAAGCTTTTTGGCACTTTTCCAAAGTAAATATGTAGCAGCGGTTCAAACCGTTGCGGAAATATTATTTGGCGTTTCACTTCAATAAATGGCGGCTGTTCACTTTTCAAGTTGGATTTTTGCGGCGGTTTAAAACCGACGCAATATTTATTTGAACATTCTAAGAGTGACTGTTAGCGGCAGTTCAGAACCGCCACTAGTAACTCAACGGTTTTCGCGGCGGTTGTTCTAGTGGTTGGCAAAAACCGCTGCTATTTGACGTGCTGACGCTTTAAATGGCGGTGGTTTATGTCTTTAGCGGCGGTTATATTTTAAACTGCTGCTAATTTGCTTTTTTCTAGCAGTGCTCTAAACCTTAGGTACCAACTTTGAGAAGTCTTGTGGTCACTAAGGTTACCACCTATAGCAGTGGTCAACTTCAATATATAGCAGTCACAATGGCTATGTCAAGTTCTAAGAAGTTGGTTTAACTATTCCCAAGATTCTTGCTCGCTTGACCACCCTTTGTTAAATGATGAATCTCTCTTTGTTGACTTTGGAGTATAGGGCTAGAGTCCTCCTCAAGATGGCAATCATGGGCCTTGCTTTTCAAAACTCTTTTTTTCCTTATGAGCTTTATCCCATTCCTCATTGTTCGCTAATTAGGTCTCAGATTGCTCCTATTGCTAAACTTCTCGATACCTATCGTAGTATCTTGTTGCCAAAAGGTGAGCAGTTCAATGTGAGAAAAGGAAGTGATAGTCTTGTTTCCCTGTTGGGGTTGCAAGGGTTTTACCATCACCCATTCATCTCGATGTACTAATAAGGAGATTCCTTGGTTTGCTATATTAGCACCCAACCTTCTATTACTTAGATAATATTTTCATTCCTCATTAGTTTCCTTGGGGAAAATTTTGCTAGCCTAATCTACCATAGATCTTGTTGTTCTTTAGTGAAGCAGTGGATTCTTCATATGTCACATTTATTCTAGTCTCAAAAGTGGAGAATTAACCACCTGTGGTTGAAAGTCATTTGATCCCACATCATAACCTTGACTACCATGGGTATAGTTCTGAACTTTCTTTGATCTTATATTGGTGCATCACCCAGTCCTTCTCGGGGTGCATCAGGCCACCCTAAGGAGTTCTTCAGATTTATTAACATCATTACTAATGTCGGGATGAGCCACCTCATTAACTCCTACAAACTTCCATATGTACACCAAATCTAAACTAAATAACATCTCTTTTCCTAATGGGCCACTCCAAAAGCAAAACTCCTTCGTTTCCTTTTCCTTCTTGTAGTATTCTATTGTTTTTTATAGGAAAACTTATCTTCGTCTTAGCCCATCAGGACCTTCCATTTTTCTGCCATCTCAACCTATTGAGATCAGTTGCACTCCCCTTTGTCGCAACATATCCAATTGCAAGTTCCAAATCTTCACCATCCCATCTTAAATCTAAATACGTCTCTCATTGAGTTACTCCCTCCATTGCATTTGCGGTGGTGCCCAAAAGTAACAATTATTTCCTCCTCTGGACAACCTTACTTCCTGACTAATAGGATGTTGAAGATGGCACTATTGTACAATTCCTGGGGTGACTAAGGATGATGGAGTTTTCGTATAACTAGGCTCTTTGACACTTCCCTTATCCTTAATGGATAAGAAACATTTATCTTGCTCTGCTCACCAATATAACCCGAGAGTATCCTCACTTCAGTTTAGCAGAAGATGCACCACTTTTCTTCCAAAGAATCTTTTAGATCCATTCTTATAACTTCGTCTTCTTTTCTGTACCATGTACAACCAATTCTTTCACATTGGTATGGTATGGTATGCGAACAATAAATTCCTTTGAGGTTCATTCAACCATCTTCTTCTTATTTTTAAGGCCTTGTCTAGCGTTCCTCCTATTTGTCGTCACTATAGTATTAGCTCCTAGTACCCTCAAGAAAGGCCATTCCATCCTCTAAACAAAGGTCTGGAGAAGTCCTCCTCGTGTATGCTAGGGGTTTCCATTCTTGACTCCTTCCGCTCAACCTTTACCTTAACCGACCAAACTCGAAATTTCTTAAGGGATCTAACCTTTTTGATGTGGCATCACCACACTGTAAGGCCATTGACTTGGCTTGCCGATGGATTACCTTTAAGGTAATCTCACTTATGTAGAAGAGTAAAGGCACTATCCAGACCACATGGTATAACTTCATTGGTGGATAATTGCCCTACTCCTATCAACTATACATTAAACGGATAGAACCAGGTAAAAGAATCCTCTAGTCAAAATCCAGAGAAAATAGCTTGAATTGGATAAACACTAATGGGCTTAAGATAATCCTCATCAAAGCGAAGAACATTCTCATTCAGCTTATCCCAAATTGAAATCTCACCCTTAACAACTTGAATGTTCAGCTTCCTTGTAATACCGAATAAAACAACCCTTCTTGCTTATGGTCAAGTTTACCATGTCCATGGCAAACCATCCAACATAATCCTTTAATCAAGTCCCTTGTCTTATGCACTCCCTGGCTTGCCAACATTATTCCTTTTCCTTGGCGACCTCTACATCCCAAAGAGTTCCCATGTAATAACTATATTGAGAAGGTTCCTAATAAGCCTGCAGTGTGCCATAAGCTTTTGCCTACACAAAACCTTATATTGAGGCAATCAGGCTCAATATTAAGTCAAGTGTAATAGATAGTCTACAACACTCACAGGAAGGCTACCATGCACAATTATCTATGTCCTCATCATGCAAGGACCTAAAGCATAGTTTATCTAGATTCTCAAAGTATGCTTCAGAAGCATAATCGATCCATCCATGGGCCTACATAGGACGAATTGCTCTAATACCATAATATAACACCCTCCAAATACATACACCATGCTTGAGCTATTGAGTTGTATCCAGAGGTCATTACGGATACTATAAAACACTTTTAAATAAAAAAATACAATATATAGCCCTTAAACTATGTATTTCATTACTGAATAAGGGTTTATAGTCCCAAGTCTCTGGTACGTAGGAAATAGAATAATTATAATTTAAAAGAAACTTAACTAATACTGTACATAGAAAACTTGTCTTGGCTTGAGGTCATCAACTTTGGCCTCTCGGACTGGGCTCAAGTCAAGGTCTTGCATCTTGTAAGTATTCTGAGACATCTGTTGCTGACTTGAAGTCTATTCTATACACTAGAATGTTTACAGAAAAACACACAAACAGGTAGTAAGGACTTTATGTCCTCAGTAAGTAAACTCAAACCACTAATCATATACGGTGTCAGCATAGACATTCCAGCCGTTTTGGTTTATTATGAAAATATGGACACATACATATAGGCATAGGTTCGATTTTAAATTTGAAAACACCTTTCTTGAAGCAGGTTATATTTCAACAATCACTTGGTACATTTCATGATAAATATAATAGCAGTAATAAGAAATTAATACCCCAACAATAATCACAATAATATCATGATATAATAAGAAAGCTTTAAATATGCATAGGTTGATGCACATACATAATTTTTGCAAGTGCATTTGACTTTCTTATCTCTTTCTTTCTTTAACCTGCATTATGCTTCTCTATACTTGGTTTCCTAGAGGTGAATCGCCTCTCTCATCCTTAGGTAATAACCTGTTTCTGAGATTTGAGCTTGTACCTATAAATAAGTGATGAGTTTACTTTTCCCAACCTTCACATTGGTCTATTCCCCTTAAATCTGGTTAGGGGCTGGCCCAAGTCTTAAATAGTAGCGCCCTAGCCCACTATTAGGTGGAGATTTGGTATGTCTCTTTACAAGTTCTTATCATCTCTTTCATTTTCTTGGACATAATCATGCACAAGCATGCTATATGCACTTACGCATATGCCTCATGTCTTACTTTCAAACATTTCTTGCATGCATGATTTTCATGAACATAAAATATATACATCCATAGCATTTACGTATTTCTGTCGAAAATTCAGAAGCACAACAGCTGAAATACGGAGGGTCCCAAAATAAATAGTATATCCAAATCAGCTAGCCAGTCACATGAATTATGTTCATCATAGATGATATATCAATAAAACATTATATTGGTGTGAAATTGTATAAAACTTATGTCTTTGAATATTTCATAGCCTATGGGACCCTTAAGTCAAGAAAATTCTTAAAGTATACCTTTATCCTTAAATCTACCCTAATTTTCTAAATTTTACTAAAATTCTATTTTAGCTCATTTTAATCTGAAAATTTAAGATTTTGTAGCTTCATTAGTATATTTTTGAACCTCTTTAGTTCCATTAAGTTTTGAGGTGTATAACTTAAGTTATCAATGTTTTGCTTAGGGCTGCCCTATTTTAGGATAGAGTTGCACATCTAACTTTAGAAATCACTAAAAATCCATATTTAATCATTTTAATATGAAATTTACGTCAAAATGTAGCTATTTGAACTTTGTTTCAATCCTTATAATTTTCACTCCATTTGGGTAACTAGAGCTCAAGTTATGAGCTCCTCAAGTGGGCTACCCTATTTCCAACTAAATAGAGCATCGGTCAACTTCAAAGGATTATTGGGGGAAATCTACTCATGTTTGATTCTAAAATTTTATGGCATATTTTTTATATTTTAGCTTTCTAAAAAAATTAGTTTCACTTAAATTGAAGTTGTATAGGGCAAGTTATGCCCTTACATTACACTTTGGTCAGGATAGAGGGTGAATTCTAACAGTGAACTTTTAAAAATCATAACTAATTTATTTTAAGTCTAATGGTCTTGTAATTTACATCCTTGAATTGCTCTTGAAGTGTAGTTTCAAATAAAAATAGTTTCATTTGAATTTGACTAATGGAGGGTGAGTTATGAGGACCGACGTACAGGCATTGCCTAGGGTTTTATCTCTAGCTTCTCTACTTTAGTTTCCTTTTGATCTTTTGAGCTATTCTCCATCCCAAACTAAGTTTCCTATCTCAAATCACTAGGAAATCATCATAATATCATCATACAAGCATAAATCAAGGATAGCATAAGAGAATCACATCAGCCATATAACCACACAATACATCAAATAACTAATGATTTGAGTTACCTACCTCAAAATCCTTGAAACCATGGAAGCAAGGAGGACCAAAGTAACATCCTAGCCTTCTTTCCTCATCATGGTAGTGGCATAGATGGAGGTGGAGAGACTCCATTTGAGGTTTAATCATGAAATTGTTAGAGGGATATTGTAAAGGAGTAGAAGAGGATAATTTTTCATAAAAGGAATGAGTGGTTGTGAGGCCAAGAAGACCATGCACTATGAGCTTGAATCTTATAGCCATGGAGGTGTAGAAGAAAGAAAAATGGAGATGGAGAGTCTTGAGGGAAGATGGGTGAAACTTGATGGGACAAAAAGGGAAAAGAGTTGACTTCTTGGTTATGTTGGAATGGCTTACTTCAGAAGCTTTGGTGGGTTAAATTTCAAGAGTGGGCTTGTAGAAAAATCAAATACTTCCAAACTAAAATTTGAGTGGCTCATGAGAGTTTGTACGGTTAGTTTCTAGCCACACATCCTAGGGTTTTTAATTAATACTCATGTTCACAAACAATATAGGAACCTTGAGGATTAATTCAAGGTGTCCGAATATTAATTTGGGTAGTCTAAGTTACCCGAGTTTTTACAATATTGTGTGAGTATTCTCATAGTCTTATTTATAATCGTAAGTAGAAAATCTCAATTTAACGTTATTATAAGTGTTTTATTTATTTACCTATGTCATAATGCCCGTCAAAATCTCGGAATCGGGAATTTCCTACGATTGCCCCTCTCGACAACCGTAAACTCCTATTTACAACTTCGCCATTAAAATTCTAAAGTACAATTTCATCCCTAATTTTTCAACGATTTACTAAATTATTGTTTTGCCCTTGCCATGGGACCTAGCTTCCTTCTATCTTGGTTTACCCCTAGAACTTGGGATGTTACAATTAGGCAATCCATTTCATCGTCATCGCCTCAACCACTTCAGTTTATTATAAAAAGGTGGTCATGTCATAACAGAATAAAGATTTCATTTATTAAAGTTCAAAATTATTCTTCCGAAGTGGGTTTATTTTATTCAAGCACTTAACCCAAGACTCGAAGCATTTACATAATTCACATCAGTACATAAATAAAATAGAACATAAGACTGGAAATGAATAAATGAAATATTTCTCTTGATACATGTCCCTATACTCTTTTCCTTGTTGTATTTGTTTAATTTAAATACCCTCTTTTCTTTCTTAGTTTTCCTTACTTTCTTGACTCTAATACTTTCTGTTAACTTATTGTCTTGACTTAGGGTAAACATCTTTTTCCGACTTTAGCAAAGGGATGCTATTTACCGGTCAAGTTCACTCCTTGACGATAGCACACCTAAGCATTACGTCTCTCTGTCCTTACAGTGTTAACATGCACCTGTACTTAAGCATTACAAATCGCTATCCTTAGAGTGTAACCTTCCACAGACTTGAGGGTTACATATCATTGTCCTCAGAATGTGGTCATAGACGTGCCTCTAATCCTAAGGGATCTTCTTTTGGCCATGTGCCTCCCAAGTAGAAGGATCTCATCTGGCCACGTGCCTCCAAAGTAGAGAGTTCTCATTTTCTTCATATAACAGCCTTCAAGTGGAAAGATCTCATAATTGCCTCCAAATGAAAGGATCTCAAAAATATAATATACCTTAATTGGAAACATAATTAACCTAATACCTGGAATCTATCGTAGATTTAGAACATTTACTAAATCTAGTTTTAAGTTATTTTAGGTTCGAGCAAGGAACTCAAAATTCGAAGCCAAGATGAACCTAGAACTTGTAGTAATTCTAGCCTCAGCTTTGTAACATCCACCCCAAGTTCCGACTTCATCTTCAAGTTCTCATGATTTTCGAATTCCAACCTTGATTTCCAAGATTAACTCAATGGCATGAGGTACGACCTCCGAATTTATACCTCCGAATCGAATGTAACGAGTTCCAACCTAATAAGTGATCTCAACGAGAGTGAACACGAGTCCCAACATAAGAATTGATTTCCAGGACATACACGAGTTCCGATATCCGAAGCTATTTCCAAGAGCTTTCATTTCTGTTGATGTTCCCAAGTTTGAGCTTAAGACCGACTTGAATTGAGCTCCGAGATTATATAAAATCCGACTTCTCAGTTCCTAAGTGAATGTTTTGATTTCTAACTTCAAATTTCCGATCTCCGAGATTGTTTATCAGACCGAGCTTCGGAATTGTGAGTTTTTATGGGCTAGTTCTCGACTTCCGAGATTCGGGTATAAGATGATTTATTTGTTGTGTGGCTTCCGATCTCCGACACTATGTTTCGAATAAATTATAATTCTCGACATCCGAGTTAATCCAAGAGCTTCCCATTTCTATTGGCGCTTCCGAGTTTGGTCTAAATACCGACTTCCGATATTGGGTTAGGACTTCCGAGGTCATATAAGTTCCGATCTCCAGGCAAATAAGGATAATGTACTGATTACTGATTTTTGGGGTTGTGCCTGTCTTGACTCCCGACTTTTGTGGTGATGTTTATACTAGTTCTCCAAGATTGATTGATTCTTGGTCGAGTTCCGAAGTTATGGTTTACTGAGATGTCGAGTTTAGGAATTTCGGGTTCAAGGTTTCATCTTCTGATCCTACTTCTGATTTTCGATATTAATAATCTTCCAAGGCCCTTGTGTCTCCTAAGCTCCGAATTCCACATTAAGTATTAAAAGGACATTATTACCGATTTCTGACTTCATCTAAGTTTGCAGCAAAATGGACTTGATTCATGATATCCGACTTTATGTTTTAAAGAAAATGGACATGATTTCCAACTTAAAGCAGAATGGATACGAATTCTGATTTAAGATACAATGGCGGTGAGTTCCATTTTTAAGCGACATGGAGAATGATTTAGCCACAAAAAGAGGGAGACATGGCCGAAAATTGTCCACTAAGTATCATCCAATCAGAGTCCCCAACTCCAATTGCTCCCTCAAAGCTTTAATAACACGTTCCTTTCCTCTTCCCTTCAGTTGATTGCGCCTCCCTCTCCCTCTTGTTCCAGCCTTCTTCTTCACTTCCCCTCTCAATCATCTCCATCAAATCTTCAAGCTTCACAAGGTTCCATCAGTCCCAACTCAAATTCAGCAAGATTACGCTTGAAAGAGGTAGGGTTCACTTTCTATTTATTTATTTCTCTAAACTATGGCTGCATGTAATTTTACTCTTCTTCATGTATTTGAGATTATACTAGATGTATATGATGGATTATGGTTGGATTAATATGGAATCTTGAGTTGCAATTAAGATTAGAAGAAGAAAACTAGGAGAAGTGAAGGTTTGGGATGCTGTCTAAGTGAGGAAACCCACAGCAGTCTGTACGGCGGAGTGTACGACTCCGCCTACAACTGGTTAAATCCATTGAGACTATTTTTAGATGAAACTAGACATTTAGGGCTTTCCATACATATATTATATAAGGCGATTGGATTAGCATTGAGAGATATATGAATTTTGGAAGTTTAACCTAGATTCTAGAGGTTGATATTGGGCAAACTGGGTTGTTTAGGGCATAACTTGCTCTATACAACTCCAAATTAAGTGCAACCAACTTTGTTAGAAAGCTTACACATAGAAGAACATTTACAAAAGATTTTGAGTTTGATATGGTCCCATTTGCTCCCAGTAATTGGAAGAAATTGCCCTATATCCAAACCGAGCCAAAACAGGATAGTTCAAGAAGGTCAAATTTAGAGGCTTATAACTCGAGTTCTACTAAGGCAAATGAAAGGAAACTTATTGCAAATGAAAGGTCATCCTGTTAGCTTTAATATGATAATTTCGTACGATTTGGACTGGTTTTCGATTTATAGTGGATTTTTACTTTTAAGTGTGTAATTCTGGCCAGCTATAGGGCAGTCCGAGGTAAAACTTAAATAACTTGAGTTATACAAATCAAAATGAGATAGGACTGAAAAGGTTGGAAGCTAGACACATAGAGCTGTGACATACCCAAAACTTAGGTCCAGATGAGTTAAATAGAATTTATGGCCTGATTTCTAAAACCCGGCAGAATTGAGGAATATCAGCAGGATTCCCAAGGGTAAAGGATTTGGCACCTTAATTCACATATGCGTTCAAGTAAAGTCTAAGTGTTGAAATTCCATGTTGGTGCTTGAAAGATTAATGCATTATAATTGATCTCTTACTGTGACTAACTGTCTGCTGAAACTGGCACTATTCATGGGGAAGCGGACACGTTCCGTTATGCTGCCGAATTTTTGGTAGAATTATAAGCATTTATGTGTTAAGAACATGTATGTAGTACTCATATATGTAAGGTTATGTGAAAGTAAATGATAAAGCATATGTATGAGTATGTATAAGAATGAAAGCATATGAATATATTGAATGTGGGTCGCTTCACCTGAAGGCAGTTATGAGATCCTTCCTTGTAAAGGCAGTTAAATAAGATAAAGATGTGAATCCCTTCACTTAGAGGCAGTTGCACTTTGAATCCCTCCTCGTGAAGGCAGTTAAAAGATATAATGAAGATCCCATATTCCTAAGGAACGTGACATGGTGATCATGCTCTGACGGGGTATGACATGGCGATCATACTCTGGAATGTGGCATGATGATCCCACACCCTAAGGGTTGTGACATGGCGATCATACTCTGGGACATGGCAGGATGAATATATTCCTAAGGAACATGACATAGCGATCACGCTCTGATGGGGTATGACATGGCGATCGTACTCTGGAATATATACTCCCCCTCACCCACATGAGGCATGGCATGACCCAGCTAGTGTGAGTATAGGGGATAAGTCTTACATGAGGCATGGCATGACCCAACTAGTGTAAGCAGATGCAGACACCCTAGGGACGGCGGTGCATAACACCTAGGTGTGTCGAATGAAGAAAGTAAAGATAAATATTAAAAGAAGTAAAGAAAGAAAAGAAATCGAATTAAGCTCCCCTCACCCACGACTTATATGAGACATGGCATGACCCAGTTAGTGTGAGTATAGAGGATAGAGCTTACATGAGGCATGGCATGACTAAGCTAGTGTAAGTACCAAAAATTTATACTTAGTGGTGAAAAGAAGAAGACGTAAAATAAAGTTAAGTTACGAAACGAAAAGGGGACTTTGGTCCAAACCCTTGAAGGGAAGTAGTTAAGAGAAGCTTATAGTATAGCCAAGCTTGTTTTGTGTAATTATACTCGTGCCCATGTATGTTATAAGGTGAATGATAAGAGAAAATGTTAAAATTGAATCTGGTTCGGATATTCATGTTTTCGAAAACTTAAGAATTGAACCTAATGAATGTTCACATTTTTCACAATAAACCGAAGCAACTAGAGATAACAACGATGACACGGCATATGGTAGTTTAATGAATCCTACTGAGAGTTTTAAAATTCTCACTCCTATTTTCGTGTTGTCTCCAGATAGTTTCAAAGTCCCGAAGAAGGCCCTTCGAGGCGAAGGCGGCCGAAGGTTGCTGCCAGACAAGGTCCAAGTAAGTGACAGTAACAACTCCTAGGTGAGGTATTATGACTTAAGCATAGTACTGTTCTTAGGAGGATGTTACAAGCTTCCTTATCATCTACCACGTGAACTCGAAACCCGGAATGTGCAGGCATCCCTATCAGGGCAGGGTAGAACCCGGACCTCGGATCTCAACTCACACCCCTAACACATAACATTGAACCCTAGATCTAGGACCTTCAATTTCGAACCTTTAATCTTGGACCTAGGACCCCGAAACCTAGTCATGACAAGTAAAAGTGGGTGTGTAATATCCCGAAGAATAATGCATTTGACTAACGCTATTAGATGATTTATTTTGATGTGTTATAGATATATGAGTAGTCAATATTGAAATGTATCTATCAGTGTAAGATCAGTTCAAGTTTCTTTGTAGAAAATTTTTTTGTAAAGACAAATAGTAATATTTTGCTAGTTTGAAGAAAATTAGTTTAATTTCAGTGTATTGCAATGCAAGAACTGAATTGGTAAGAATCTATACTATAGGATGACATGAGCATCAGTTAAAAACCCTAGGATAAGTGCCTAGAAACTAGCTACACCAGCCCCATTAGTGGCCAAAGTATGGCCACACAAATGGGAAGCTTAATAAAATTCAATTTAGGCCTTATGTCCACCAATGAGAATCAACCTATCAACTTAAGGAGTAAGGCTCACCAACTTAAGAAGGAAGACACACATTTTCTCTTCTTTTCCTCATAATTTTCATTTAGCCCCCTCTCCCTTTCTTTCTACTTACATTTTTATTCTCATACAACCCAAACTCACCCAAAAACTCTTGTATCTTGCCTGTCTTGATCAAATTTCTACCTTTTCACTTGTTTATCATCAAATAGCTCTAATACAAGCCACAAAGCTCCTTCCTTTGAGTCAAATAATCTCAACCAAACAAGGAGCAAGAAGTGATTTGTGCTCATCTTGAGGCTTTCGGAGAATAAAGACAACAAAAGATTTAAGTTAAAGAGCTACTAACCCTGATTTTGAGGAAGGATTTCTTGGATTGATTATTTTCTACGGTTTTGGGTGTTAGCTCCAATGCCTATCAAAAGCTATTCTGAGGCTATGAATCAAATTAATTTTTAAGGGTTTTGATGGGAATCAAATCAGAATACAAGCAAATCTTTTTGACCAAGAAAAGGTTAATTCGAAAAACAAATTCTTCTGTGAAAGTGAAATTCAACAAATAGATTAAGCACTCAAAAAGCCTTCAAAGCATCATTATCCATAGCTTTATATTTTAATATACATTATTTCGAATATATGTTTTGTGTCTCTCGAGCTATTTTGTTTAGAAACAAAAAAGAAGAATTGCAGAAGGTTGAAGCTACACTTCAGAAAGAAAAGACGAACCTAGAAAGCTAAGATATACCAATTCAGAAAGATGACCCTATCCTGAAGGGATATTACCAAAAACATACCTCTTATATTTGTCATGCCTTCAAAGCTTCGTCAGCATGCTTCATAAACAAATTCAAAAACTCAAAAAGATGATTTGAAAAAAGGTAGAAGAAGCGCTGATAAGTCTGCACAGTTAGTATATCAACAAAGGCTACTTTTCTATCTCTGCACAAGCTTCAAAGAATGAGAAAAAGGAAAACTATTGCTTCTCTGTTCAGTCTTAGATCAGCAGTTCAAAGAGAACTTCAAAAGTTAAGAACTGAAAGTTTCAATGGATATATCTCAAATGTCTATAAAGGCTAGATGTCAAAGAAAGAATGTCAGAACGACTAAATATCTTCTTTGTAGAGCTTCACAGTCAACTTTATCCACCTTCTGAACCTCTAGAAATTTACTCTTTGTAACTTTTGTTAAATAGAAAATCTTTTCTACTTTGTATTTGACAAGATTCTCTCTCTGAGAATTTAGAGAAGTCACACATACTGAGAAAATATTGTTTATCCTTTGTAAAGAGAGTTAGTGTAAGTGTTCATAAATTATTTTTTCAAATCTCGAAACTTGTACACAGATTCAATAGTGGTCAAGTGGAGCTTGGAGAAGCTAGGATAAAGACTACTCTGGTGTAAGAAGCTTGGAGAAGCTTGAACAAAGAATACTCAGGTTTTTATAAAATCTTAACAAAGAGTTGGGGACTGGAAGTAGGCAAGTGGTTGGCTGAACTAGTATAAAAATTTCTTGTGTAGTTCTTCCATAGTTACTTAGCTTTCTAACTTAATCACATAAGTTACACTATTTGTGTGTTTAAATTTCAATCTGTTCATCTTTTTTAAACAATCATTAACATATAAGCCTTCTTGAACTAACTCAAACCTTCCGCAATCCAAGTCTTGGACTTGAGATAGATTTTGAAATTCAAATTTTCAGGTTACTCTTAAGTTTGAAGCAACACAATTCAACCGCCTTCTCATGTTATCTTTTCCAACAATTGGCATCAGAGCCTAATTCTAGGGTTGAGCTTCCTAACAATTGCAGAAGTTAAAGATCCCATCAAATGGCCTAACAAATTCATCACATCGCATAAGGTCACTACATAAATCGTCCTTCCTATTTCAATGATGAAGACTATCCATACTAGAAGGATAGAATAAGAGTCTTCATTAAGTCCACAAGTCTGGAAATGTGGGAAATAATATAGACCCACTGTGGAACAAACAACACCACAAGTAGTAGCTAATTCAGAACATCCTCCACTAATTGTAGTCAGAATCATTCCTAGAAATGAATGGATTGATTAGCACAAAATGAAAGTTCAAATGAATGCCAAGGCAAAATACCTGCTCACATGTGTGTTGAGTAAAAGCGAATATGACAAAATTATATCCTATGATTCAGCCAAAGAAATCTGGGATACGGTTCAAGTACTTTGTGAAGGAACAGATCAAGTTAAAGAAATGAAAAGCAACATGCTAGTTCATAAATATGAAATATTCAATATGCTAGAGCATGAGAATATTGATGAAATGACTACCAGATTTATGCATATCATAAATCAGCAAAAAGCTTTGGGTAAAAGGTACTCAAATGCAGAAATGGTAACAAAGATCTTAAGGAGTCTTTCAAAGGCCTGGTTTCCCAAAGTTGCTACCATCCAAGAAGCTAAAGATCTAAACATACTTAGTTTGGATGCTCTCATTGGGTCCTTAAAGACTCATGAGATCGAACTGAAGGAAATTTCTAAGGAATCTAGCAAAAAGGGAAAGGCTATTGCCCTTAAGACCACTCAGAAGACTCTTCCAAAGCCATGAAGGGCTTAGAAGAATCGGATGAAGGAGATGAAAATTTCTCTGATCCTAATTCTGATGATGAAAATGATGAAATAACTCACCTGGCTAAAAGAATCTCAAAAGCATGGCTCAGAAGGAAAAAGAAGAACTTTGTTCCAAAAAGGGACAAAAAGAGCAAAGTCAAAGTAGATGAAGTAATATGCTTCGAGTGTAAGGAACTAGGGCACATCATATCAGAATGTCCCAGACTAAAAAATGTTGGAAAGAAAAAGTGATATCTCATTAAACTACCAAATTAAAATCCTTTACTTGGTTTAGGAAAAATTAGTTTAGTAATGAGTAAAGGGTCGATCCACGAGGAATTGAATTAATTTAATTATTTAGCTTATTTTAGATTCTGATTAAACTCTAAAACGACAAAGTAACACAAAATGGAAGGGGGTGTGTTGGTTCTATAAATTAAACAAAAATTATATAAAAAATTACACGAAAATAAAAAAATAAACAAGAGCAAATGATGCTGTTTTGTTGAAATCAATTAAAAACTGGTTATGGGATCCCTTTTTCCCACCAAATTATATCATGCAATTAGTTCTCAATCTCATCCTCCAATTCTCCTTTTATAGTTACCAATCTTAGGCAATGAAACATTCTATTACCTACCTTCTTTTAAATAGATGAAGGAACATCCATTAACCTATTCTAATCACTAATTGACATGGGGAACATCCACCAACTTCAATTAACAATTGCAACTAGAAGGATAGGTTGATCTAAGTTTTAGTTTTTGACATAAGACTAAGTGACTTAGGTTATATTCTCCCTTGCATACAATCAAAACTTGACCATTAAGTTTACACACAAGTTACTACATACGGATAAAGGATAATGAACATCATAATCTTAAATCTAGCAATCAACCATAACATGAAATATAAGGGTGGCCAATCCAAACATGTCACATTACTACCATAAATCATGAAGTGAGTAGGAGAATATAATCAATTCTCAAGAAAATAGAGGTCTGAAAATCAATTTAATTACATGATAATTTAGGGTTCAAAGTTCACCCATAACCATAAAAATAACTTAGCCTAACATTCTAAAGAAAACCATATCACAAATTGAAGAATACATGACATGAGTTAAGAAAGAAAGAAAACATGTGTAGACTAAAGGGTGAAAGCAAAGTTGTCCAAACTCTAATCTTCAGCACCTATCTCTTCTTCTTCTTGCCCTCAATTAAATCCCTAAAGAGCAGCAAAAAGTGATGTCCACAGCTACAAGCTTGATGAAAATGTCACTTCTCCAACTCCAATATTGTAACTATGGTTTCTAAGGATGAGTGGCTGAAACCTCTTTCTCTCTCCACAAAAATTTCTCTCTCTAGGAAGAGAAAAAATGCTCATTTGTTACTCTTCTCCCCCTTGTGGCTACTGATCTCTTGTCAAAATGTAATCTCAACCATCCAAATTATAATTACTCCAAGTGTAACTCCACACTAAACTAGCTTCATAGGTTATATTCTCACAAAGCATTGGTGATTATCAGAAATAATTATAATAATTAAGTTTTTAACAACCTATAATCAGACAATGAAAACCCGCAAATGAATTGAACTCAATTGGCCCACCATTCATTACTTAAAATTGATAGTTTCGATTTTTTCTAGCAGCTATGCTTCACACCTAAATTTCATTAACCAAATGGGCTTGAATGAGAGTAATTCAAACACCATTGGAAAGCTAACATCTTGGGCTTCATTTTTGGCTCTAGAATCATCCCATTTGGGCTTATATCAAGGGAGAACTGAATTAGGCAAAACTACATTGAATACAATGATAGGTCAGCATCAGGCCCAACTTTGGCAGCTTCAATCTTTCTGGTCCATTAGACTTTTTGAGTGATATTGGTGTCAAATTAAAGCTTTGGATGTCTACTTTCATTTCCAAGTGGAATCATGTCATTTTGACGTCGACCAAAAAAGTTATGCCCTTGGAAAGACATACTGCTTATGTTTCTAGCACTCAATTCTTAGCATTTTCTTGAATTAGCCCCAAATTGAATCATTTTACTCTTGTTCAGCTCAAAAATCATCCTTAAGCTTTATTTTCCTACAAAACACAAATAATAAAATAAAAGCATTATATTTACAAGATTAAAGCTATGAACAAGCATAGAAAAGAATATAAAATAAGTGAATAAAATGCACTTATCAAAAGACTCCAAAAAAAAAGGGGCTATGATGGCCACATGGGAAGATCTAGATAGAGAGCAAGAAGATGATGAATCTCAAGGGGAAGAAGAGATTGTTGCCAACCTCTATTTCATGGCTGATATCATCTCAGATGAAGAAACTATGGTATATGAGTCTGATCCTGAACTTATGAAAACCTTCAAAAAGCTTATGATGAACTCTTGGATGATTCCAAGTCTCTTGCTTCTCATTATGCATCTTTGAGAAAAGATTTTCGAAAACTGTCTTTAGAGTTTGAAAAACTCAAGACTAAGAATGAGAAGGTTGGGCATAAAAAGAATGAAATGCAAAATGAAAATTTTGCTCTTCAGAAGGAAGTAGCAGCCCTAAAAGGCAAAGTTTCTAAAACTCAAGATAGGACATCTTCTGATGTTTCTAAGCTTTTGAAATTAGTCAAACTTCTCAAATTTGATATTGAGAAAATGGTTAATGACTCCAAAAATATGGACTTGATGCTTGGTGATCAGAAACCTTACCTTGATAAAACTTTGATATTGAGAAAATGGTTAATGACTCCAAAAATATGGACTTGATGCTTGGTGATCAGAAACCTTACCTTGATAAAACTGGTTTAGGCTATGAGAAGGAAGATGATGAAAAATCATCTAAGGATATTTCAACTTTAATTCCAATTTGTATCTACTGCTTCAAAAAAGGTCACACTTCTGAAAGATACTTCTCTAGAAGGAGAGCAAAATTACAGATAGTGAAAAAAGCTAAGAAACCTGCTAACCCAAAAGGACCTAAGAAAATATGGATACCTAAAGTCAAAACTGCTTCTGATGTAGGTATGCCTTAAAACAATCCATCAAAAGGAAAAAAAGTGGTATCTGGATAGTGGATGCTCCAGATACATGACTGGAAATAAATCCTAGTTCAGAAATCTCAAACCCAAGGATAGTGGAATAGTCAAATTTATCGACGAAATCAAATCCAAAGTCGTTGATGTAGGTAATGTTGGTGAGAACAATTCCAACCTAATAAATGATGTTATGTTTGTAGGGGGATTAACTCACAATCTCTTAAGCATTAGTGAATTTTGTGACCAAGCATACAAAGATGTGTTTAAATCCTCACACTATATTATTAAGGATTCTACACATGATAAGATTATTCTTATTGCCAAGAGGCATAACAATACGTATGTGTTGTATCCAGATGATCCATTAAATCAAAATGTAAAATACTTAGCTTCCTTTTTGGATGAAAAGTGGTTGTGGCACAAAAAGTTTGTTCATGCTAATATGAAATTGATCTTTGAGATCTCTCGAAAGAACTGGTCATAGGTTTGCAAAAAATTGTTTTTGAAAATGATTCCTGTTGTGAATTCTGTCTCAAAGGCAAACAAACCAAAAGTTCTTTCCACGGCAAAAATGTAGTTTCTACTAGACCACTTGAGCTTTTACATCTTGATCTCTTTGGACTAACTAAAACTGCCAGTCTAGGAAGTAAGAGATGTAGTTTACTCATTATGGATGATTTTTCAAGATTTACATGGGTTATGTTGTAACATCCTCAATTTCATGTCGTGCTAAATTAGCTTAGTAACCCTGAGTAATTAGGCACTTAATGAGAAATTATGAGATTAAGGCTTAATTAAGGGGTTAACGAAGAGTTTGTGAGTTAAGTCGGATGAGAAAAGTCAAGAAAATGCTTAATCGATATTAGATAATCTCTAATTAAGCAAGTCAGAGCCTTTATAGCTTAATTAAGCACTAATCGCCCTTAATTAGCTTAATCGAGTTTAATTAAGGTTAATTAAGCTTAATCGTAAGATTAATTTTTGTTAATTATGTTCTTGTGTGTTAATCACTAATCCTTGCTTAATTATCTTAATTAAGTTGCAAGAGTACTTAATCACATGATTAAATTTAAATTTAGCCAACTAGATAATAAAGTAAAGAGTGATGTCACTAAAGCATAAAGCATTAGATAAGAGTGCTTTATGTAAGAGTTAGTACTTGATTTATTCCCCCATCATCTAATTCGTCTTTCTAAATCTTAATTAATACAAAATAACACAAAAATATCTCCCCCTACCTACTTGAAACCTACGGCCAAACACCCACATGCACACACCTTCACTTCATTTTTCAACTTCTATTCTCTCTCTTAGTTTCCTACTCCTCCAACTTCTCTCTAAAATTCTCTTATCTTCTTCTTCATCTTCTTCTTCCTTTCTCCACCACCACCACCAAAACCTCTCACTTAGCCCTTCAAAGATCACATCTTTTGGCCTTTGAAGAAGAGATTTAAAACTACAACCTCCATTTTCATAAGATCTCAAGAGCTTCTCCTTCCTCCTTGCAAAACCGCCACCATCATCATCAAGAGGAGCCATCACCATCTTCTTCTCCTTCTCTTGTTGTAGCGCCATTTTCAAGCAGAGGTAGTGATCTTCATCTTTTTATTTTGTTTACTCAAGAAAGCTTGAAGCTTGGTTCTTCTCATGACCAAGATCTTTAAGTGAAAACTTGAGAAAATCTTTCATGCTCTTCATGAGCAAAAGTTTCTACTTTTGGAAAAATATGTTCTTATTCTTCTTCAAGTGTTCTTGATGTTTCTACTTTTGGAAAAATATGTTCTTGTTCTTCTTCAAGTGTTCTTGATGTTTCTATTTTTGGTAAAATATGTTCATGTTCTTATTCTTGAATGTTCTTGATGTTCTTGGTAGTATTTTGCTTAAAGTTGTTCCTTTTTCTTATGATGAGTTTATGATTAGAAAAGTTTTATCTTTACATGCTTTTCGTGATTTAATAAGACTATAAACATCCTAAAAGCTTAAAGCTTTAAAAAGTTTGCTTCTTGATGCATAGAAGGTGGTGCAAGTTTAATGCCTTCATAAAAGTCTTATTTTGTTTTGTTTTGAGGACAAGACAACATATAAAAGTTTAAGCTTTTTGGAATATTAAGCCTTTTTGAGTTATAAAAATGGTATTTTGTCACTTTATGTTGTAAAGGTTGATTTTTGGATGTAAATCCTTTCATAAAGTTTTAAACTTTAATCAAGAAGGTGACTTTAAGTCATAAAGTTATAAGCTTGCACACTAAGTTTTATAAAGCTGGAATCTTGAGATGAATATATTAGTAAAGTTCCAAGCTTTAAGCAAAAATAGCATTTTTGAGTCATAAAGGTGTTAACTATTATAAAGATCAAGACTTTATAACTTTAAAGCTAATGTCTTATATCACTAGTTGATAAAGTAGGAACCTTTTTAATTTAGAGACAACTTTAAATCATAAAGTTGAGACCTTGATGGTGTTAGAATAATTAAAATAGTCAACTTACATAAAGAACAAGATTTTTTTGTTAAAAAGCTAGTAACTTGTATCATTATTCCATGAAGATCTAATCTTTAAGATAAGAGCTTAATTTAAAGGCACTTACTTTCATAAAGAATAAAACTTTATGACTACTTTATAAAGAATTATAACTTTTATAATATTTAAGGTAAGATCTTGTTATGTTCGTGATTAAAGGTTTGAAACTTCGTAACTTGGTTAAGTTAAAAATCACCCTTGGTGTCTAGTGAATATGTTGTTGTTGGGTTCATGATGTGGTTATACGTTATCATGACCCAAGAATTAGAGGGATCTTGAGCTCCTTGGGAACAGAAGTATGATTAGGGCCTCTGAGCATACCATGAACCTAGGAATCACTAAGTGCACTATCTCAAGGAAAGGAAACAATCACTTAACTTAATTGATGTGAACAAGTGTTCCATAAGACATGAACTCAACTAAAGAATAATTTCATAAGAGAACTAAGCAACTAAAAGACCACATACATATATCTTAACTATGTGATTCTCTCATGAGTAAACATAGGAAGTCATGTGGTGATTCATAAGATTCTTCACAAAGAATAACACAACCATAAACCTTTTTAGGGTATGAATGTAGGACATTATTCAGCATGATGAATGACAAGTTTCATTGAGCTTTGTCTCATGATTGAAGGATGAGTGTGATGATATGATGTAGATATGATGAACTATTTATTGAAAGTTTATGAATGGCATTTTGGAAAAGCTTTGATCTAGCTCTTTATGCTACCGGATTTCTATCAAAATTATGAGCTTAGTCATATCATTGCATGTGTCTAGTCAAAGAAGTATTATGCATGCAAAGTATAATGATAAAGAAAGAACTAATGGGACATGACCCTTCAATCACTTCGATAAGGGAAGTGAGAGAGGATGATCCACAAAGACTCAAGGAACCTCTATGAGGAAGGTAAGGGTGACATGGAGGACCCTCCAACTTAGCGGTAACCAATATCGGCTTAGTCTGATTTGGTTTAGTACTGCGTGACGATGGTCACTGAATAAGCTCATGTCCAGAAGCAGTCTATTTCAAAGGAAAGTAAAGAATGTTAAGCAAATGCTAAAAATGAAAGTAAAGTCAAGTATAACCATGGTTAAGTCTTTGATGATGTATGTCTGTGCATGTATTTATACTGTCCATTTGCATTATGAATGTTTATTCTATGCTTTACTAGTTATGATGATGTGGTTATGATGTTAAGTTTAAAAACAACTTGCTTTGGGATTTAAATTTTCAAAATCATTAAAATTGAATTTATATCTGTCCATTTGATAAGTGCATTTTATTCACTTATTTTATATTCTTTTCTATGCTTGTTCGTAGCTTTAATCATGTAAATATTATGTTTTTATTTTACTATTTGTGTTTTGTAGGAAAATAAAGCTTAAGGATGATTTTTGAGCTGAACAAGATTAAAATGACTCAATTTGGAGCAAATTCAAGAAAATGTTAAGAATTGAGTGTTGGACAGCATGAGCAGTATGTCTTTCCAAGGGCATAACTTTTTCTTCCGAAGTCAAAATGACATGATTCTACTTGGAGATGAAAGTAGACATCCGGAGCTTTAATTTGACACCAAGATCAATCAAAAAGTCCAATAGACTAGAAAGATTGAAGTTGCCAAAGTTGGGCCAGATGCTGACCCATCACTGCATTCAATGCAATTTTGCTCAATTCAGTGCTCCCTTTATATAAGCCCAAATGGGATGATTCCAGAGCCAAAAATGAAGCCCAAGATGTTAACTTTCCAATGGTGGTCGAATTACTCTCATCCAAGTCCATTTGGTCAATGAAATTTATGTGTGAAGCTGAGCTACCAGAAAAAATCGAAACTCCCAATTTTAATTAACGAATGGTGGGCCAATTGAGTTCAATTCATGTGTGGGTTTTCATTGTCTGATTATAGGTTGTTAAAACTTAATTATCAAAATTATTTCTAATAATCACCAATTCTTTGTGAGAATGTAACCTATGAAGCTAGTTTAATGTGGAGTTACACTTGGAGCAGTTACAATTTGGATGGCTGAGGTTACATTTTGGCAAGGGACCAGCAGCCAGAAAGGGAGAGGAGAAACAACTGAGCATTTTTTTCTCTTTCTAGAAAGAAATTTTCATGGAGAGAGAAAGAGGTTTCAGCCACTCATCCTTAGAAACCATAGTTACAATATTGGAGTGGGAGAAGTGACATTTTCATCAAGGTTGTAACTGTGGACATCACTTGCTGCTGCTCTTTAAGGATTTAATTGAGGACAAGAAGAAGGGATAGGTGTTGAAGATTAGAGTTTGGGCAACTTTGCTTTCACCCTTTAGTCTGCACATGTTTTCTTTTTTTCTTAACTCATGTATTCTTCAATTTGTGATATGGTTTTCTTTAGAATGTTAGGCTAAGTTATTTTTGTGGTTATGGGAACCCTAAATTATCATGTAATTAAATTAATTTTCAGACCTCTATTTTCTTGAGAGTTGATTATATTCTCCTACTCACTTCATGATTATGGTAGTAATGTGACATGTTTGGATTGACCACCCTTATATTTCATGTTATGGCTGATTGCTAGATTTAGGATTATGATGTTCATTATCCTTATCCATATGTAGTAACTTGTGTGCAAACTTAATGGTCAAGTTTTGATTGTATGCAAGGGAGAATATAACCTAAGTCACTTAGTCCTATGTTAGAGACCAAAACTTAGATCAATCTGTCCTTTTAGTTGCAATTGTTAATTGAACTTAGTGGATGTTCCCTATGTCAATTAGTGATTAGAATAGGTTAATGGATGTTCCTTAATCTATTTACAAGAAGGTAGGTAATAGAATGTTTCATTGTCTAAGATTGGTAATTATAAAAGGAGAATTGGAGGCTGAAATTGAGAACTAATTGCATGATATAATTTGGTGGGGAAAAGGGATCCCATAACCAGTTTTAATTGATTTCAACAAACCAACATTATTTGCTCTTGTTTTTTTTTATTTTCATGTAATTTTTTTATATAATTTTTGTTTGAATTATAGAAACAACAAAACCCCCCATTTTGTGTTACTTTGTGTTTTTTTAGAGTTTATTAGAATCAGAATCTAAAATAAGCTAAATAATTAGATTAATTCAATTCCTCGTGGATCGACCCTTTGCTCATTGCTAATTGCTAAACTAATTTTTCCTAAACCAAGCAAAGGTTTTTAATTTGGTAGTTTAACGACATATCAAATTTTGGCGCCGTTGCTAGGGATTTGACATTAATTGGATTATTTTGTTCATTTAGATTCTGTTCTACTTTGTTGGTGTTCTTTAGTGTTTTTAAGTTCTGGTTTAGTCTTGTTTGTTTTTGTGTTTTTCTTTGTTTCATTAAGTTTGCTTACATTGTTCTTAAATTTATATTTATCTAATCATTTTGTTGGAGTTTTGCTTTCTTGGTGTTCTTTAGGTGCATGTCGAAGAACAATTTTTATATTGAGAGAAATAGAAGACTCAACAATTTTTTTGAAGCTAGAAGACACATTTTTGCACCAATACCACCACCATTGCTACATTCTCCATCCTCATCATCTTTAAGCTTTTCACCATCCCAAATTGAACAAGCCATCAACACTGCCCTTTCAAGTTCAACATCTGAATTTTCAGAAGAAGAAGAGATGATGGCAGGAAATCAAACCTTGAGGGAGCTTGCTGCTCCTAATCTTGATCAACAACCCTTGTGCATAGAATTTCCAGTCATTGAAGGTGGATTTGAGTTGAAGTCTGGGATGATCCATTTGCTTCCAAAGTTTAATGGTCTCGCAGGAGAAGACCCAAACAAGCACCTTATGGAATTTCAAGTTGTTTGCTCTACCATGAGACCTTCAAACATCTCAGAAGAACAAGTGAAGCTAAGAGCATTTCCATTCTCTTTGGATGGTGCTGCAAAAGATTGGCTCTACTACTTACCCCTAAGCTTAATTGGTTCTTGGGTTGAATTGAAAAGAAGCTTCCTTGAAAGATATTTCCCTGCATCTAAGGCCGCCAACATAAAGAAGGAAATCTATGGTATTAGATAGATGAATGGGGAAACATTACATGAATATTAGGAGAGGTTTAAACGTCTCTGTGCTAGTTGTCCTAATCATCGAATTAGTGAGCAACTGCTTATTCAATATTTTTATGAGGGGCTCACACCAATGGATAGGAGTATGATTGATGCAGCTAGTGGCGGTACTTTGATGAACAAGACTCCTCAAGAAGCAAGAGATTTGATTACCAATATGGCAGCCAATACTCAACAATTTGGCATTAGACAAGATATAAGGAGGGTCAATGAAGTGTCATCATCTTCCTTGGAGCAACAAATTTCTACTAACACTCAACAGATTTCAAATTTGGCAACCTTAATTCAACAACTCATGGTTAGTAATGTCCAGCAAGTAAAGGCTTGTGGAATTTGTTCAAATTTTGGGCATCCTACTGATATGTGCCCCACACTTCAAGAAGAAGATTGCAATGCAATTGGAGGATTTCAAGGGCAGCCACAACACCCTCAATATGGAGGTTGGAATAATCAGCAAGGTTTTAGTTCTGGAGGAAGTCAACAACCTTATGCAATGTTTAACAAACCACCTGATTTTTTTCAAAAGCCAGCACATTTCCAACAAAGACCTCAAGAGCAACAAGGTTCTAATGATGAAATGAAAGAGATGATGAAGACTCTTGCTTCAAATACAATCTAATTGCAACAAACTATTTCTCAAATGCAGTCTGGCCTGAAGAATATGGAGAATCAGATTGGACAACTTGCAACATGTTTAAGCAATTTGGAGGCTAAAGTGTCAAACAAAATTCCTTCTCAAACTATAGTGAATCCTAATGTTCAGAATGCTAGTGCCATCACTTTGAGGAGCGAAAAAGAGCTTACAAATCTAGCACCCAAAACATTGGGGAATGATGAAGAACAGGAAGTGGTAGTTACCAAAGAAACTCATGATTCGACCCAATCTCCAAGGAAGCATACATCTCCAACACTTGACACTTATGTGCATCCTCCACCTTTCCCTCAAAGGCTTGCAAAGTCCAAAAAAGTGGAACAAGAAAAGGAGATTTTGGACACTTTCAAAAAGGTACAGATCAATATTCCATTGCTTGAGGCTATTAAGCAAGTTCCCAGGTGTAACACCCTAATAAATCCATATTACGCTTAAGTCGTATTACGGCGTTTTATTAGTTGTTACTTATGCTCGTGGAAAACTAAACTTCACTTAAAATTAAATTACGCGGAAAATACGGTAAAATTTTTTTTTGAAATATGTCGTTGCTTTTGAAAAGTAAAGCCTTGCGCGAGAAGATAGCAGTAAACGAGCGTATCGCAGAGATTTCGATATAAATGGAAAGAACATGAGGTAAATCATAAAGTCATACATGCAAATCGTAACATCAATTACATAATATCCTTAATCTCACAATATCCAAACAAATACATATAAAGGAAACTCATGGTCATGCCATGGCCCCAAATATCAAAGGTACACAAGTCTGATAAGATCCAATACAAAATGAAATACAAGAGTTAAGGAGCGCAAATCAAAATAAGCCCACGTAGATATATGCTGACTTCTCTGCCCCTGCCATGCCCTTCCATCGAACGGACTCAGGTCCTCGAATGCCTAGTCCCCCACGCTGCTCGGCCTCGGGGAACGCGAGGAGTGCGAATAATGCGGGGGTGCCTGCTAATCACCTCGATACGACGAATGTGACGGCCAGGAACATAGCTGCCCACCGAAGAACGTGCCTCGGAGGGATCCTCCTCAGATGCGACAGGCCGATACTCGGGGAGTGGCGGCGAAGCTGCTGCGGCCCTAGGGGTGGCCGTCGAACTCACATCGACCACGGGAACCTCTGGCAGCGCACGAGGTTGACTACGGGTAGGCCGGAGACATAGGCTCCATCTCGATCTCGGGCAATGGCTCGGGCGAAATCCCAAGGACCCAACGGTTGTCAAGGCGTGGCGAAGATCGTCCCAGGGGCTGGCGGGATCTCTGGCTCCTCGTGCTCAAAAACTCGACCCGGATAGAAGTATGTGCGAACTATCGTGGTGGTCGTGGCCACGATAGCGTGGGAGTCCTCAACATAGGCCCACTCATGGTGGGGAGGCTCCATGCTCCATGACACGTGAGGCTCCGTGAGTATCTGGTGACGAGACGGAAAAACAACTAGGATGAGAAATGAGATTTCTCAGTAGGACTCGACCCTGACACGCTGGTGTCATCGTCCTCGTCCTAGCCACTTCGGTTTTTAAATGAAAACTGTGGGCATACAATAGGTTCAATTATTTGATTTTCGAAAACGTTACTATCCGAAGTGGATCCCATTTTTAGTACTTATACTCGTTGTATTAACAACATCATGGCATACATGAAAGCTTATATGGCTATTAATAACATACATAAACAGGTTGAGAGTTATATTCTTTACTTGGGTTGGACCGAAGTCCCTTTCTTTCATTAACTTGACTTATCTTAAGTCCTTTCTTTCCACCCACTAAACATAAGTGGTAATGAGTTCATACCGTGGCCGTCGCCACCATAGAATTTCGGTACTTACACTAGCTGGGTCATGCCATGCCTCATGTAAGCCCTATCCCCTATACTCACACTAGCTGGGTCATGCCATGCCTCATGTGAGTCGTGGGTGAGGGGAACTTAAATTAGGTCACCTTCCCTTTTGAAGGATCACACTTTATCCAATCTTTTCTTATTAAACTTATGATGCAAAATATTTCTAAGTCCATAATTTCTACAAAATTTCTGACAAAGATAACGGCTAGACCGCAGCTTCCCAAAATTTTACCAAACAGAATACCAGTATCACAGCATCATATCATATCATGATCATCATATCATCATTATCATGGCATCATAATCACATCATCATCACATCATGCTTGCAACATAAACATAGGCATACACTTAAGCAAAGTCTTATGAGCTTAGCTTAGTAAAGTAGGTGCAAGCTTTTACATTGGCTTTCGTTTTATTGATTCCTTCTTCTCAATTATTCTAACTTGACTTATATGATTTTCATATTTTAATTTGGAAGATTTATAGTTTAGGTTTTGCATTATAGTTTGATTAGAATCTTATGAACTTAATCTAGTACATTAACTACATTTACATTCGATTTTTCGTTTTATTCGCTTCTTTTGTTAAGGATTAGGTGAGCTTAGTATTTTATTCTATCTTGTCCTCATTAAGTAAATTATGAAGTTTCATTACTTTAGGCTAAGGCCTTTTACCTTTTTAAGTCATTTATGCATAGTCTTACTTAAGGTTAAGTTTTGACAGTTTCACTTTTACCCTAGGCAGTAAATATGATACATAATGTCATCGTTATCATCTCCAGTTTCTTTGGTTTATTATGAAAAAGGTGAACATGTCATACAAACTATTTAATTTTATAGTTCAAAAACATACTGTCCGAAGCAAAGTTCATTTTATTCATACACTTGTCATTTGGGTGAGCCAATACAAAATCAATTCGTGAATTACACTAGGAATAATAACTGAAACGTATTAAAATATGATAGCACCAATATACTGAAAATATAAAATCTACACATGCCTTTACTTGTACTTGAATTTATGTAGATACACATAGTTTTCTTTTCTTTTTCTATCTTTCTTTACTTGTTACATATATTCCAGAGTACGATCGCCATGTCATACTCCATCAGGGTGTGATCACCATGTCACACTCCTTAGGAATATGTTCTTCCTACCGCATTCCAGAGTATGATCATCATGTCATACTCCATCAGGATATGATCGCCATGTCACATTTCTTAGGGTGTGGGATCATCATGCCACATTCCAGAGTATGGTCGCCATGTCATACCCCATCAGAGTGTGATTGCCATGTCACATTCCTTAGGAATATGGACTCATCATCATATCTTTCATCATATAATCTTTATATACCACATTCCAGAGTATGATCGCCATATCATACCCCATCAGAGTGTGATTGCCATGTCACGTTTCTCAGGAATATGGAACCTTCATCATATCCTTTAACTACCTTCATAGGGAGGGACCCAATTATCTGCCTCCAAGTGAAGGGATCCACATTTAATATATTCATATCCTTTCATTCTCATATATAATCACGCATAGACATACTAAATGTACTCATACATATGCTTCATCATTTACTTTCATATATCCTTGCATCTAGAATTTCATATTCATAACTTAAATCTTCATAACACAAGCTATTATAACTTCATATGATTCTGCCGAAAATTTGGCAGCATAACGAAACGTGTCTGCTTCCCCATGAATAATGCCAGACAACCAGGAAATTTTAATCAAATAGCAAACCCAATATAGAATATCATATCTCCATTAGTTGTCCCACACAACAAAGTCTTATGAGCAAAGCTTAGGTAGTTAGGTGTAAGTTTTAAAATCTTAAGTCTTTATCTATCTTGCAAGTTTTAAACTTTTATTAATATTCTCGAGTATGAGCTTAGGACTGACTTCTGAGATTACATTGGTTCCGAGTTCCGAGATTATGTAAGTTCCAACTTCTCGGGTTATGTATATAAAGTTAATGTTTTGATTCCCAACCTCCGGGGCTATGTTTAAAATCGATCTCCGAGATTGATTCTAGATCGAGTTCTGAGGTTATATGCTTACTATGATACCGAGTTTTGGAATTACGGGTGTAAAAGTGTTGAAGCGTCCTAGTTCTCGACTTCCAAGATTGTTTTATGTGCTATGTAATTCTGATTTCTGACATTAATCCATAATTGTTCTCCCATGACTTTTATGAATGTGTTTCCTAAGTTCCAAGTTTTGATTAATTTTTACTAGTCTAGTTTTTATTAAGCTTAGTCCCAAATTCAATATTAAGTATACCCGATCTAGCTCTCTATTTGCTAAGTTCCGAGTTCCGATATTAACTCAATTTATTTGTGTTTTATTCCAATCTACCCTATTTCCAGCCAGAATCGCACTCTTATAAGAGAAAATTCACCAAAAATAGAAATCTAGGTGAAATCATGCAAATTTTATATCAATGTAAAGCTAACAGAGCAAGCTTTCAAATAAAAGAAGTTGCATATCATTTGAATGAGTATAACTCGAGATATAAGCCCTGTTTTAGCCCGATTTGGACATAGTGCAACTTCTTTGAACCACTGGGAGCAAACGGGACCGTATCTAACTCTGAAATTTTTGTGGGATGTTCTCTATATGTAACCTTTTTAACAAAGTTCGTCTCATTCAATTCCAAGTCTTATAGGGCAAGTTTTGTCTTGAACAACTTGGTTTGCCTGGAATCAAACTCAAAAACCTAGGTCAAACTTCCAAAATTCATATCTCTCTCATTTCTAACCCAATAGCCTTATCTTATATATGTATGAAAAGCCCTAAATGTCTAGTTTCATATAAAAATAGTTTTATCAAATTTAAATGGTTGTAGCAGAGCTGTACAAACTACCGAGGGATTTTGGTCTTCCTACTCCTTAATCAATTTTAAACACAAAAACAGCCATCAAACCAAACAATAATCATCATATGCATCCAAACATCACATCAAGAAACAAGAAACAAAAGCCCCAAATCAATCACACATAACAGAAGAACAAGAATAAAGTTGAATCTCTACCTTTATTTTGATGTAACAATTAGCTAGTCTTGAGTTCTAGTGAAGGATATGGATGCAAGAGGCTTGATGGAGGCTGAAAGTGGAAAAAGGAGATGAAGAAGAAGAAGAAAAAAAGAGAGGAAGGCTGCTGGAAGGAGGTGTAAATCAGTTGAAATGAACGGAGAAAAATCTGATTCATGTATTGAGTGGATAGTTAAAAACTTGCAATTTGATTAGTTGATAACTTAAGGCCAAATTTCAACCAACTCTCTTCATGTTTGTGGCCTTTGTGGCGCCACCCTTAGGGCTTAAATGGCTGAGTATTCAGCCATTGGGTTATAGGGTTTTTTTTTTTTTTTGGGTATGTAATTCTATTGGTTCGGTTCCGACAGTTTAAAATACCGTAATCTTACCGATTTCCTTTAAATCGGTAAATCGGTTTAAGAAAATTTCTATGAAACCTTCTATATTTCTAATTCAATTTCCTTATATCTAAACTCAATTAATTGCTAATTAATTGATCCTAAATAAATATTTAGTCGAAGCTTAATTACTCTCAATTATTTGATAAAAACTGAACAACTAGGAAAAAAAAAGATAAAAATTCTGGTGGATGTTACACATGTGAGAGCCAAGGAATGACATTGTGTGAACAAAGAGATTCAGATATTAGAGGATGAGAGAAGGAAAATCGATGCCTCATCCAAGGATGATGTTGTAGCACTTAATTGTGATTTGTTTTGACCTCTTGTGGGTTTAGATTTTACAGCGATTTGAGTAATGGAAGCCTTGATTTTGGTCTTAAGAGGTTGTAAATGAGGCAAAAAGTCTGGTTTAGACTTTGTATGCCACATCTTTAATTGCAAAAGTACTCTTAAAGCTAGGAAACAAAATCAAAATGCAATGGAAATTACAGACTCCGGAGATATTTGGCTACACTCAGTAAAACTACCATTACAACATCTTGGGTGCATTTGATTATGCTTTTTATAAGAAAAGTTCCTTTATTAGTAAGAACCAAGTACTTCTTAAGTTTGTGTAGCTTGTTTAGATAAGCTACTCAAAAGAAGAAAAACTAAAAAACAATCATTTTTCTAATTTTCTTTCAAGAAGCAAGTTAGAAACTACTTCTATAACAGCCTACTAATTTAATGTTATGCTTAAGTCATAGCATGAAATTAGGTAGTCTGTGTTACCATGTTAACATTCTGCTTAATTTTTGTGATTAGTATCACAAACAGTTGAAACGACACGCTGTTATATAATAAAACGTGAATAGCATTATAAAACTTAACAAAGTTTAATATAACATAACAGAAAGGTACGAATAAGTGATATATTATCAACTGTGTACGTACATATGTCGGGTGGAAGCCAACCCTTCAGTCTATATATCTATACATATATATATATATTAAAAGTAGACGAAATAAAGGAACAGCAAAATTCCTATTGCTAAAAAGCAGAGGCAGACTAGCGAGGGCGGTGTGTCCAATGAGCCCAACTCGGAGTCATGGTGAAGCTGCAGAACTGGGATCTCAATGTAAAGAGTGGCCGTTGAGCCCTTCACCAGCGTCTAAGAATGGTGCGGAAATACAACACGGGGTGACAATTTAAGAAAATTTTCAGTAGAGTTCGTGTATAGCGTTCATCTAACGTCACAGTCATTCTTAGTTGCCTCGGTTTTTATTTAATTATAAAAATATGTGTTCAAACTAGGCATATCCGTTTTAATGAGTTTAAGGAAAAGTCTGGTCCGAGGCAAGGTTCAGTTTTACCTTAGTTGACATAAGAAATAAAATAGATTACTAATACTGATACATAGAATGATGAACAGAATAAATAAATGGACAGCAGTGAGCAAGTATAACAGACAACTGTAAACATCTTGACATAATTATTTCATGTAATCATGCAGTCATGTGATCATGCAGACTTAATCATGAACCTTTCTTCATAAGCTTTTCCATTACTTTTCGTCATTTCCCATCTCTTAGTCCCTTGGGAGTTCTTGGCCATTTAGACTCCTAGGTAATAGTCTGCTTTTCAAGATCGAGCTCGTTCCTATACAGAAATGCCGGGTTTACTTTCCCCGACCTTCCCACCGATCTATTCCCCTTCATTTCTTATCTGGGAATGGCCCAAGTAGCATGGAACTTTCATAGTGACATAATCCTTTTCATAACTTTTATAACTTTCTTAAAAATGCACACACATTAACATGTAATTCATAACTTGTACATGGGTTCTCTTTGAAATTTTGGCAGCATAACGGAACGTGTCCACTTCCCCATGAATAATGCCAGCATACCAGAACATCAATTTATCACAAAGAACACAACATCACATTTATATTCCAACATTAAACTCATATCAACATCAAATTCATTAAGCTGATTCACCTCAAAGATATCCAACCAACCCAGTTTTTATAATTCAAGCCATAATTTCTATTTAACTCATTTGGACCTCAAATTTGAGTATGTTAAAGTGTTATGTGTCTACTTTCTAACCTCTTTAGTTCCATCTAATTTTGATATCTATAGCTTAAGATATTTAGGTTCTATCACAGCCTGCCTAGTGGCTAGCCAGAATCAAACACCTAAAAGTAAAAATCTACCATAAATTGAAAACTGACTCAAATTATACGAATTGGGCTCATATTGAAGCTAACAGGGTAAAGTTTCATTTCAAAAGGTTCTATTCCATTTGACTTAGTAGGGTTCGAGTTACAAGCCCCGAATTCTGACCTTCCTAAACTGCCTTGTTCTGGCCCGGTTTGGACATAGGGAAACTTTCTTGGATCACTGGGAGCAACTGGGACCTTGTCTAATTCTGAAATTTTTATGGGACATTTTACTATTGTAAGCTTTCTAACAAATTTGGTTCCACTCATTTTCAAGTAGTATAGGGCAAGTTCTACCCTAAACAACTCAGTTTGCCCAGAACCAAAGTCAAAACCCTAGGTCGAAATTCAAAAAATCATATCTCTCTCATTTCTAATCCAAAAGCCTTACATGATATATCTATGGAAAGTTCTAGATGTCTAGTTTCATATAAAAATAGTTCCACCCAATTTAATCGGCTGTAGGTAGAGCCATACACTCCGTTGTACGGACTGCCGAGGGTTTTGGTTCTTCAGCCTCTCAGCTCTTCTTATTTCTATTCTTTCTTGCTTCAAATTCGATTTTAACCACACAAACAGCCCAAAACCAATCACATACCATCATAATCATTCATTTAACACAACAAAGATCATGAAAATAATCCAAGCTCAGCCAGCCAAGACCACAGAACTGAAGTAAGAATCAAAACTCCTACCTTTGTTCCAAGTGATTTTGTTGGAATTTGAAGGCTTGGATGAGCAAGGCTGGAATTGGCTTGATGTTGGCTGGAGATTTTGTGTGTGAAGAAGAGAGAAAGAAAGCTGAATGAGAGGAGAGAAAAGTGGCGCAAGAAGTGGTCTGAATGGGTGTTAAAGGAGTTGAAGAATCTGATCACATGGGTGGTGTTTAGGTGGCCTTCTTCTTGAAATTTGATTGGCTTAGAATGCTTGGCTAAAATTCAGCCAAGCTTCTCCATGGGGTGTGGCCAAAGTGGCGCCACCTTTGGGGCTTAAGTGGCTGAGTTATCAGCCTTAGATGCTAGGGTTTTAAGCTTGCAATTCTATTGGTCCGGTTCTGACAGTTTAAAATACCGTAATGTTACCGATTTCCTTTAAATCGGTAAATCAGTTTTCAATAAAATTTTTATGAAATCTCCTACACTCTAACTTAATTCTCTCTTATCTAAACTCAAGTAATTGCTAATCAATTGAGTTTAAATAATTGCTTAACCGAATTTAAATTATTCTCAATTATTCGATAAAACCGAATAATTAGGCAAAAAACGGTGGATGTTACATTACCACCCTCCTTAAAAAAAATTTGTCCTCAAAGTTTAGTGCCTGAGAATAATTCAGGATACTCCTTCCTCATATCAAATTCCAGCTCCCAAGTGTAGTCCTCCGTATCTCCTTTTCCCCATGCTACTTTTACTAACTGCACGGTCTTGTTAGGGTTATGCAGTACTTACATCTACGATCCGTCTTTGGTCGTATGTAGAAGGTCAAGTCCTCTTTTAACTGTATTGATTCAGGTTCTAGGGAGTGTGTAGGGTCAGGTTGATACTTTCTGAGTTGGGAGACATGGAAAACATCATGGAGGTTTGATAGATGTGGAGGCAAAGCGACTCGGTATGCAACTGATCCGATTCGCTTCAGGATTTGAAAGGGGCCAATAAAACGAGGATTTAGCTTCTTGACTTTGACTGCTCTACCTATCCCCATGGTAGGAGTATCCTTCAAAAATACATGGTCTCCTTCCTGAAATTCCAGAGGTTTCCTCCTGGTATCCGCGTAACTCTTCTGGCGGCTCTGAGCAGCAAGCATCTTACTCCGTATTTTCTTGATCTGCTCGGTGGTCTGCTCGACTAAATCAGGCCCCAATAGAGTTGATTCTCCTGTCTCATACCAGCACAGGGGAGATTGGCACTTTCGTCCATATAATGCCGTGAGAGCCATGCCGATGCTAGCGTGATAGCTATTGTTGTATGCGAATTCGGCCAACGGTAAGTATCGATCCCAATTTCCGCGTTGCTCCAGTATATAAGCTCGTGGCATATCCTCCAAGGTTTGAATCGTCCTTTCAGTCTAACCATCTGTTTATGGGTGATATGCAGTGCTTAGACACAGTTTTGCACCGAACATCTTCTGTAAAGCTCCCCAAAATCGTGAGGTAAACCTTGGGTCTCGATCAGAGATGATAGTTGAAGGGGTCCCATGCAACCTTATAATCTCTTGAATGTATAGTTGATCTAGTCTTTCCAGTGGATAATTTGCTCGAATGGGCAGGAAATGAGTAGATTTGGTTAATCTATCCACAATAACCTATATAGCATCATATCCTGCTGATGTCCTTGGTAACCCCATTATAAAGTCCATGGAGATACTCTCCCACTTCCACTCAGGGATTTCCAAGGGTTGTAACATCCTAGAAGGCTTCTGATGTTCCGCTTTCACCTTTTGACAGACCAAACACTTACCCACGAAGCTCGCTATATCTGACTTCATGCCTGACCACCAAAACATTTTCTTGAGGTCTTGATACATCTTGGTTATGCCAGGATGTGCAATGAATTCGCCTCTATGTGCTTCTTCTAAGATTCTTCTTCGGAGATCGTTCCTTTTGGGAACACACACTCTGTCATGGCACAGCCAGATGCCCTCTTTATCTTGGGCAAAACCCGTTAATTTCCCTAATTGCACGAGACTAATTGTATGCTAAAAGTTAGCATCCTGCCACTGTGCTTGCTGAATCTGGCCCTTAAAGCTACTGATTATCTTAATTTGGTGTAACTGAAGAGTTCTAGAAGTTGCAAGAATTCCCAAATTAAGATTTCGGAAGCTTCCAATAAGTTCCATCTCTTTAATCATCATCCAAGCGACAGTTAATGATTTCCTGCTCAACGCATCTGCCATGATGTTTGCCTTACCTGGGTGGCATTTCAATTCAAATTACGTAGTCTTTAAGGAGTTCCATCCATCTCCGCTGCCTCATATTCAATTCCTTCTGATCGAAGAGGTACTTCAAACTCTTATGATCAGAAAAGACCTCGAACTTCACTCCATACAGGTGATGTCTCCATATCTTCAGAGCAAATACTACTGCTGCTAATTTGAGGTCATGAGTCGGGTAATTCCTTTCGTGTGGCTTCAATTACCTAGAGACATACGCGACCACCTTTCCGGTTTGCATCAACATGCACCCTAACCCTTGTTGGGAAGCATCGTAATAGACCTCAAATGGTCCATAAGGGTTTGGTAACGCTAACATTGGTGTTGTGGTCAATCTCCTCTTCAATTCCTGAAAACTCTGTTCGCACTCCGGCGTCCACTTGAATGGGACGTTCTTTCTGGTTAGCTTGGCCAAGGGCAAGGCTATTCGAGAAAAATCCTTAACGAATCGCTTGTAATATCCAGCTAAGCCCAGAAAACTTCTGACTTCCGAGACTGTGGTTGGTCTTTCCCAGTTCAGAACTGCTTCTACTTTGCTGGGGTCAACAGAGATTCCTCCAGAAGACACTATGTGGCCGAGAAATTTTACCTCCTTCATCCAAAATTCACATTTGGATAATTTAGCATAGAGTTTCTTTTCTCTTAAAATTTGTAGAACTAACCGCAAGTGTTCTGCATGCTCCTGCTCCATCTTCGAGTAGACAAGTATGTTGTCGATGAAGACCACTACAAATTTGTCCAGATATGGGCGAAATATTCGATTCATGTAATCTATGAATACCGCTGGTGCGTTCATCAGCTCAAAGGACATCACGGTATACTCATAGTGCCCGTAACGAGTTCGAAAAGTTGTCTTAGGGATATCTTGTTCCTGAACTCGAATCTGGTGATATCCAGAATGTAAGTCGATCTTGGAGAATACTGTTGCACCCTGTAGTTGGTCCATGAGATCATCAATCCTTGGCAGTGGATATTTATTCTTAATTGTCACTTTGTTCAGCTGCCTATAATCTACGTATAAGCGCATGCTTCCATCTTTCTTCTTGACCAACAAGACCAGAGCTCTCCATGGCGATGCGCTTGGCCGTATGAGTCCTTTTTCTAAAAGCTCTTTGATCTGTCTTTTTAGTTCCGTCAGCTCCATAGGTGACATTCGATACGGAGCTATAGATATTGATCCCGCACCTAGGACCAACTCGATGGTAAACTCAATCTCTCTCTCCGGAGGGAATTTAGGAATATCCTCTGGAAAAACATCCGGATACTCCCTGACAAACGGAATCTCCTCTAGCTCCTGGTCAGCTTCTACTGCATTAGCTGACAAGAGGATATACCCTTGATTCTTTGGCCCGAAAGAGTTCAGATAGAAGAGTGTTGCGGTTTGGGATTCAGAGAGTGAGACAGAGGGGAGTACCACCGTCTTATCAGAGCAATTGAGTACAACACGATTGGCAGAAAGCCAATCCATGCCCAGGATTACATCAAGACCAGATAGAGGGAGGCAAATCAAATTGGCGGCAAAGGTCCTGCCCTCAATTCGAAGAGGAACATTGATACATATTTGACTAGTTCTAACAAGTTCATTGGTAGGAGTAGAAACCAATAGATCATAAGGTAACTCAGAAATTGGCAATTGCAAAGCAGTTACACAGTTATGAGAAATAAACGAATGTGAGGCACCTGAATCATAGAGTACAGTTAGAGTCTCACCGTCCGCATCACAAGTGCCTTGGAGTAGTCCTTCCGAATTATCAGCTTCCTCTGTGCTCATTATAAAAACCCATCCTTATCGCTGGGGTTGAGGCAGCTGTGATGGATTCTTGGTCGGACACTCATAAATTTTGTGGCCTAGCTTGCCACAGCCATAGCAGACATTCTGGCCTGCCAAACATGGCCGATCGCCATGATTCTTGCCACAGTTTGTGCAAGTTGAACTTGGAAGAGGCCTTTGGGGCTGCTTGCCTTTGTTGCCTGCCGGCGGAAACCTCCGCTGTTGCTGTTTGTTGGGCTTAAATCTCGGGCCCTGTGGGGCCAACCCCCTCTTGAAATTCCTACTAGATGCCCTACTGTAGCTAATTTCGAAATTGCAATCCTCCACAAGTTGGCATTTATTCACCAATGTAGGGAAATCCCTGATCTCCATTGGCTCGATTGCGGTTAGTATGTCCTCTCGTAACCCTCCTTCAAACTTGATGCACTTCCAAGCTTCATCCGGGTTCCTTTGGTAAATCGTGGAGAATTTGCATAGCTCCTCAAATCAGGCAATATATTCGGATACTGTCCGATTTCCTTGACGCAGCTGCATAAACTCGAGTTCCTTGGCGTTTCGAACTGAAGCAGGAAAGTACTTCTGGTAGAACACATCTCTGAACACCGTCCAAGTGACTATGGTCTGAGATTCTTCAAACAGTCTTCGTACGTCGTTCCACTAGAACTCAACGTCTGCCTCAAGCATATAGGTGGCGAAAGTCACCTTCTAATGATCCGAGCAATCCAAAACAGAGAAAATCTTCTCCATGGCTTTGATCCACTCGTCAGCTTTATCAGGGTCATACGCCTCTCGGAAGCTAGGCGGATTCGCCTTTCTGAATTCAGCAAATTTGAGATAATCTAGGTTAGCCTTTGGGCCATGTGGGTTCCCTTCACAGCCTGCTGCAGGTTGCCTGCCTAGCTGTTCCATCATCTGGTGAGCTGCCGCAGCTTGCTCCCTCATTGCATGGGCCATTTCTCGCATTGTGGCCATAAAATCAGTCGAGTTCTCTGGGGCAAGCCCTGCACGTGGTCTTCCTCGCCTTCTGGAAGCCATTAAGTTCTGAGCACACAAAACAAAAGTTATTGAGTTGATCAGGCTCAATACTAAGTCTAATGTGCCAGTGAATAACAGCTCACACGGTTAGGTACTTCATACACATGCACAACTATATCTCAACCATACAGGCAAGATTTGGTGCATATTATCAACTAAAAGTACAGAATATGCGCGAAGCATAATCAGTCCAATCCTCAGGCCTTAGCTAGGACGAACTGCTCTGATACCAAAAATGTAACACCCTACTAATTGAATGTTATGCTTAAGTCATAGCATGAAATTAGGTAGTCTGTGTTACCGTGTTAACATTCTACTTAAGTTTTGTGATTAGTATCACAAACAGTTGAAACGGCGCACTGTTATATAATAAAACGTGAATAGCATTATAAAACTTAACAAAGTTTAATATAACATAACAAAAAGGTACGAATAAGTGATATATTATCAACTGTATACGTACATATGTCGGGTGGAAGCCAACCTTTCAGTCTATATATCTATACATATATATATTAAAAGTAGACGAAATAAAGGAACAGTAAAATTCCAATTGCTAAAAAGCAGAGGCAGACCAGTAGGAGCCGGCTATGTCCATCGAGCCCAACTTGGAGTCATGGTGAAGCTGTAGGACTAGGATCTCAATGTAAAGAGTGGTCATTCAGCCCTTCACCAGTGTCTGAGAATGGTGCGGAAATACAACACAGGGTAAGAATTTAAGAAAATTCTCAGTAGAGTTCGTGTATAGCGTTCATCTGATGTCACAGTCATTCTCAGTTGCCTCGGTTTTTATTTAATTATAAAAACATGTGTTCAAACTAGGCATATCTATTTTAATGAGTTTAAGGAAAAGTCTGGTCCGAGGCAAAGTTCAGTTTTACCTTAGTTGACATAAGAAACAAAATAGATTACTAATACTGATACATAGAATGATGAACAGAATAAATAAATGGACAACAGTGAGCAAGTATAACAGACAACTGTAAACATCTTGACATAATTATTTCATGTAATCATGCAGTCATGTGATCATGCAGACTTAATCATGAAACTTTCTTCATAAGCTTTTCCATTACTTTTCATCATTTTCTATCTCTTGGTCCCCTGGGAGTTCTTGGCCATTTAGACTCCTGGGTAATAGTCTGCTTTTCAGGATCGAGCTCGTTCCTATACATGAATGCCGGGTTTACTTTCCCCGACCTTCCCACCGATCTATTCCTCTTCACTTCTTATCCGGGGCTGGCCCAAGTAGCATGGAACTTTCATAGTGACATAATCCTTTTCATAACTTTCATAACTTTCTTAAAAATGCACATGCATTAACATGTAATTCATAACTTGTACATGGGTTCTACTGAAATTTTGGCAGCATAACGGAACGTGTCCACTTCCCCATGAATAGTGCCAGCATACCAGAACATCAATTTATAACAAAGAACACAACATCACATTTATATTCCAACATTAAACTCATATCAACATCAAATTCATTAAGGCAGGATGCCTGCCTCAGCATATTCAACCAACCCGGTTTTTATAATTCAAGCCATAATTTCTATTTAACACATTTGGACCTCAAATTTGAGTATATTAAAGTGTTATGTGTCTACTTTCTAACCTCTTTAGTCTCATCTAATTTTGATATCTATAGCTTAAGATATTTAGGTTTTATCACGGCTTGCCCAGTGGCTAGCCAAAATCAAACACCTAAAATAAAAATCTACCATAAATCAAAAAATGACTCAAATTATACTAATTGGCCTCATATTAAAGTTAATAGGGTAAAGTTTCATTTGAAAAAAGTTCCATTCCATTTGACTTAGTAGGACTCGAGTTACAAGCCCCGAATTCTGACCTTCCTAAATTGCCCTGTTCTGGCCCAGTTTGGACATAAGAAAACTTTCTTGGATCACTGGGAGCAACTGGGACCTTATCTAATTCTGAAATTTTTATGGAACATTATTCTATGTGTAAGATTTCTAAAAAAGTTAGTTCCACTCATTTTCAAGAAGTGTAGGGCGAGTTCTACCCTGAACAACCCAGTTTGCCCAGAACCAGAGTCAAAACCCTAGGTCGAAATTCAAAAAATCATATCTCTCTCATTTCTAATCCAAAAGCCTTATATGATATATCTATGGAAAGCCCTAGATGTATAATTTCAGATAAAAATGGTTCCATCCAATTTAATCGGTTGTAGGCAGATTCGTACACTCCGCCGTACGGACTGCCGGGGGTTTTTGGTTCTTCAGCCCCTCAGCTCTTCTTATTTCTATTCTTTCTTGCTTCAAATTCGGTTTTAACCAAACAAACAGCCCAAACCAATCACATACCATCATAATCATTCATTTAACATAACAAAGATCATGAAAATAATCCAAGCTCGGCCAGCCAAGACCATTGAACTGAAGTAAGAATCAAAACTCCTACCTTTGTTCCAAGTGATTTTGCTGGAATTTGAAGGCTTGGATGAGCAAGGCTGGAATTGGCTTGATGTTGGCTGGAGTTTTTGTGTGTGAAGAAGAGAGAAAGAGAGTTGAATGAGAGGAGAGAAAAGTGGAGCAAGAAATGGTCTGAATGGGTGTTAAAGGAGTTGAAAAATCTAATCACATGGGTGGTGTTTAGGTGGCCTTCTTCTTGAAATTTGATTGGCTTAGAATGCTTGGCTGAAATTCAGCCAAGCTTCTCCATAGGGTGTGGCCAAAGTGGCCGCCACCTTTGGGGCTTAAGTGGCTGAGTTATCAGCCTTAGATGCTAGGGTTTTAAGCTTGCAATTCTATCGGTCCAGTTATGATAGTTTAAAATACCGTAATGTTACCGATTTCCTTTAAATCGGTAAATCAGTTTTCAATAAAATTTTTATGAAATCTCCTATACTCTAACTTAATTCTCTCTTATCTAAACTCAAGTAATTGCTAATCAATTGAGTCTAAATAATTGATTAACCATATTTTAATTATTCTCAATTATTCGATAAAACCGAATAATTAGGCGAAAAACGGTGGATGTTACAACTGCTGCTTCTACTTTGGTATTAAAAGTAATTCTTTTAAAAGCTTATCCAAACATACCCTTCAACAATTACATTAATAAAACATTAAATATACCAGCTAAATTGTTAGCATTAGTTGACTAAGGACAATGGATCGTTCGCCTCTAGTGAGAAAACAAGCAGCTAATCAAACAAAAGAGGTAGACCATTTTGACATATCTTTCTCCCTACCAAGAATCCCAATGTGCACATCAATCACAAATATACATAATTTAAAAGGATTTCTGGTATATTTTCTTACCTTAGCACACTGCACAATACACTTCACTCTAATTAATTACACAACAATTACACAAATTCCAAATTAAATGAAAAAATAATAAGTAATGAAATGAAATGAGATTCCAAAGAACAATTTTTATAGTGTTCAATCAAATAAAGCAACTACAAACATACCATGGTGGACTTCCTTAAGAATGTATACAAAACTTTGGTTTGAACCCTGCCTTCTACATGACTTGCTTGAAAATAACAAGAAATATGATCCTTTAGAGTATAAGTTAGAAAAATCTAAGTCTAAAAGCAAATTTATCTTTCATTTCAAAAAAGTAACAGACAAATGCAATACACGGGGCATTTAGGTAAACAGATATTTTACGAACTCCAAGTTTTGAAAATACTCAAGAGAGAAAGAAGCTCGATATGCTATAATATGCAACTATCATTTTCTAAGTCTCAATATTAACTGCTCCATGACTAAGATTGCACAAACCTGCACCACCATCGACCACCCCCAAGCTACAAATCACTGTGCCCTCATGACCTTGAACTGGATTAAAATGAAATATGTATACTAAAAGAGCTTGTGCAATCGTTCAAGCTCTGAGCTCCAACAAGCTTTGAGTCACTTCTCTTGGAGATTTGCAAGGCTCGCACCTCTCTTCGCAAGCGTATGCTGCCAATTTCCTTGAAATTAAGGAAAATTTCGTCGAGGAAATTGCCCTAATTGTTCTATTAGGGCTCGTATCTTCTAGAATTGCAATGGTGCAAGAGAACATGATTGGTTGCTTATCGAATTTGGCTTCACATTACGAAAGTTTGAGTGTTTGAGCATAGTATGGAGTTGTCAACTTTGACGCTAAGCACTTAGTGATTGTGATGAAACTATTGTTTTAGGTTTCTCACACAATGGGGATTTTTTTCCTCTTTTAAAGATAGTATATTGCTTTAAGTTTTGATTCCCTCCAAAGTTTGTTTTAAATAAAATAAGGCATGTTATGCTATGCAATGCCTCAAGAATGGTGCACCATGCATTTGGATGATCCAATGGGGAAGATTGATGGTGTATCGGTATACTAATTTGTTGTTATACATCGTAGTAAGGCCCCCTATCACATTCAAGTTAATTTGAGATGATCGAAGCTTTGACGCAATTTGTTCAGGAGATTCCAACCTGGGAGGATGTAACATCCTAATAAACCTATACTATGCTTAAGTCATATTACGGCGTTTTATTAGTTGTTACTTATGCTCGTGGAAAACTAAACTTCACTTGAAATTAAATTACGCGGAAAATACGGTAAGATTTTTTTTTTGAAATACATCGTCGCTTTGGAAAGTAAAGCCTTGAGCAAAGAGGTAGATAGAGAAAGAGCGTGTCGTATAAGGTACATACCTAAATATCATAAAACATGAGAAAAGTAAATAAATAGTAATTCACAAATACATTACATTACATAGCTAATCATGACATCCATATGAGTTCATAATATATATATATATATATATATATAAACTTTACATCGAGGGAGGCTCATGGACATGCCATGACCCAAATACTAAATATAAACTTAGATTGACATTGTTCATAACAAAAAGGAATGTATGAAGATGCAAAGCTACGACAACTTCAAGTCCAAATCTGCATTGTCTGGGCATCCCACATCATACTTCCGCTCACAGTGTGGGGGATCCATGCTCCAGTCCACTGGGTACGCCATCAAAATCTGGTGACGATACGGAGGAATAAATAGGGTGAGAAATAAAATTTCTCAGTAGGACCCGAACCCGACACGGAGGTGTCATCGTCATCATTCCAACCACTTCGATTTTATTAATGAAAACAATTAGCATTCATAAAGTTCAGTTCTTAGGTTTCTGAAAACATGAATATTCGAAGTAGATTCAATTTTAACATACTCTCTAATCATTTATATCATAACATACATGGGCATAAGTATAATCATATAAAACATGCATGACTGTGCTATAAGCTTCTCTTAACTTCTTCCTTTCAAGGGCTTGGACCGAAGTCCCTTTCCTTTTTTAACTTGACTTATCTAAAGTCCTTTTCTTTTCACCCACTAAACAAAAGTGGTAATGAGCTCATACGTGGCCGTTGCCACCATAAAATTTTGGTACTTACACTAACTGGGTCATACCATGCCTTATGTAAGTCCTATCCCCTATACTCACACTAGTTGGGTCATGCCATGCCTCATGTGAGTCGTGGGTGAGGGGAGCTTAAATTAGGTCACCTTCCCTTTTGAAGGATCATACCCTTAGTTCATTCTCTTCTTATTAAAGCTTATGATGCAAAATTATTTTGATTCTTTTCCATATTTGGGAGTTACGTATCACCGTCCCCAAATGTGATTCCTTTATCACATATCATTAAGCATCATATCCTCAACATATCATATTCATATCATCATCATATCATCATCATTATATCATATCATTATCATCATATCACTATCATAATCATCATATCATATCATCATTATCATTATCATATCATCATCATCATCATGATCATCATCATATCATGTTCATGTCATCATTATCATCAGCATATCATCATCATGTCATTGTCATCATAATGACATATAGGGGCATACATATCACACAAAGTCTTATGAGCTGAGCTTAGTAAATTTGGTGCAAATTTTTAATTGAGGTCCCCTCTTGCATAAATTCTCTTATTAGGTATAGGGCCAATTTCATCCATTATCCTTTTTGAAACCTTGAAGTTGAATTATGAAGGTTTTCCAATACTTAATGTAAGGTCTTAATGTCTTAAAGCTTATTTCTCCTTAACCTTTAAAACTTAACCATAATTAGTTTTATTTTTATAGTGGGGTAGTAAGTTCAAAAATTCACCATAATTTCATCTTTTACTCTTTTGCTTCGAATTTGGTATGATTATACTTTTATGAGTCTATTTTTAAACAAAATAAACCCCACTGAAAAATTCATTTTGTAACTTGAGATATGCACATTTTATTCTGACTGCTCAGTTTTTAAGTTTATTCTCGATATAGTGAATTTTAAACCTTAGTACGAGCTCCTCACAAGGAATCTGCCAAAACTGTTTTATGGGGATGTTCCTCTATGTCTTAGCTTTCTAACAAAGTTGGTTTCACTCAAAAATATTCTATATAACTTGAGTTATTAAGATTTTATTACATACTGCCTGAACAGAAACACATCTGGGAATAGTACACTTTGAAAATTCATATCTCTCTTGTTTTATGGCCAAATTTCACGTATTGTATATGTATGAAAATATCTATGAGCATGTTTTCATTTAAAATTAGTTTCGATCCATTTGGAGTTATATTGAAAGAGTTATTGGTCGTACCATACAGACTGCCAGAATTTTCCAGTTTCCACGGTTTTGGTTTCAAGGAGTTTTCTTGTAAGAACATTTAGTCTTTTCTTCAAGTGACCACTTTACATTTCCAAACCACTTTTATACTTTGAGGTCTTGGCAAAAATCAATATTTTGAGTTCTAAAAACTTGGGTTCAACATAAAATAAAATGCACAACCAAAGTCATTTTCCAAGAAAAGAGCAAAAGTCACAAACAACTTCATATAATGAAAGCATAGCCACGAGGCCTTTAGAGCAAGTCCTAAAACCACCTAGCTATGAAGAGCTCAGGAGTTATAGAGCTTGAAAAACATAGAAGAGAAAGGGGTTAGAGTCACTACCACAAGGATTCTCTTGAAAGCTTGAAGGATAAAAATGGTTGGAGATGGCCTTCTTCCTCTTGAGCTAGCAAATGAGGCTAAATGAGTATTTGTTTTGCTCTACCAAAGACCAAAGAATGTGATCCTTGATAAGTTAGTGAGGGTGGTGATAGAAGATGAGGGTGATGGTGGTGGAAAAGTGACAAGAATAAGAAGAAAAATAGGAAGAACAAGGAGAGGTTGAGAGGAAAAGGAGTGGCTACTTGGTGTCTTTAGGAAAGAATGGAAATCACAAATGAGAGAGTAAGGGAGGGGGCTATTTTGCACAAGAAATGGGGGAAAGGGGGCTGATTGCTTTGCTTCTCCAACAAGCAAGAGGGAGTAGATGAGTTTAACTTCTTTTTCAAGCAAGAAAGCTAGGGACCTTAGGGTAAAATGATGAGTTATATTTCCTTTGAGTCTTGGCATTTGGGTAAAGACCATTTAGTGTTTTCTTAAGTGGTTAAAGGCATGACCACTCTTGGGATTGGCTTGGGTGAATATGATCACTCCAAGTGGCATAATCCTAAGGGAGGAAGGTATTTCTCTTGTCTAGACTAAAGAGATGCTACTAACATAGACCCTTGATCTAAGAGTACATGATGAGAAGGCAAATGGATGGTTGGATTTTGCTCTTATCCTTGGCTGAAATTTGGTGCATCAATTAGGAGAAATATTTTAAATCTTCAAAGTTATTAGAAGTACCTAAGTTGTTAATTCAATTTGATTAGTTAAATTGCTCTTTAACTGATTCCGGTTAATTACACTTTTAAAATGTTTTCCTCTAAAAGAATTGCTCTTATGAATTATGTAATTAAGGTGTAAGAATTAATCTATCTCAATCAATTAAGGTAGAACAATTGTCTTGTACTTAATTAATAGGATTGGATTAGCTTAATTATATTTCTAAGTTACGAATTAATGAGGTTTGAATAATTAGGTTTTAATTAAAACATTTAGTATGTTATGATTAATTATTGACTTGACTTAATTTACTAAGCTTTTACTCATCAAGATTAGCTGATTAATCCTCAGTTAATCGTTAACCTCTCTAATTAGCCAGGATCACTGAGCTAATTAGCTTAGACAAAAATTGGGGATGTTACAGAGGAGGCTGTCCTTCTTCAATTGCATCAAATCAGAACTCGGGCACAAGATCCTATTCCAACTCAGAGGTCGATTCTAAAGACGGAAGAAAGGGTAGGGGCTTTTATGATCATCGATGCTATTTAGCAATGTATCTCCAGGGAAGATTTCGCTGCCATATCACCTAATGTATAATGCACAGTAGATAATAGGGAGCATAACAAACGACGCCCAAAAATAATTGGTGGGAACATTAAAATGATAGCGAGACTTTTATAGAATACACTTTTAAGAATGTAGCCTAAATTAAAAATATTAGATATATTTAATAACTGTGGCCTATTAATACTATAAGTTATCCATTTTATTTTAAATAAGCAACATCAGTAAAGTATGGCCTTTTCACTTTATGGCTACACTTTGCCAGCATTGCCATATAAGCGCTGCAAAAAGATATGATAAAGCTTATCCTGAGAAAAATGTGGTCTTTGATAGTTATAGGCCACGCTTTTCAAACATGGCCAAGAAAAGTGTGATCGTAGACCATATTTGTTGTGGTGCTTGTTAAGTAATATACTAAACGTCAGCCAAAAAAAATCAAAACATATCCCTTCTTATAGAGACGTAGCCCTCTTCCAATGAATCTATACTAATCAAAGTAGTAGAAGTCAAAGAGGTTTCAAGGAAGGCCATAAGTGTTAGTAGGGGATATGAGTTCAATCTTACACTTACTAAGGAATGGAAGAAGAATGGCAAGAACATTTGAGTATCCAAGATTTGGCGCTTTGGTCCACTATAGGTTGAATTTGGCAGTTCAATAAGAAATAGGAAGCAATGATTTGTTATGGCTTAGGCCTTAGGCACTCAAAACATTCATAATGTATACCTATATTAAACTTTGAACACTCTAATGACTGATTATATTGAAGGTTGTCGTAGAGCACTCTGAGAAGATTATAAAAGATGATGCCATTATTTTTTTTTTATTCTTTTTTCCTAACATTTGTTCATTTATTTAGTTGTGGCCTATCAGGGATGATATGATGAATGAAGAAAACATACGGAAAAAGGAGCTTAATCACTTTAACTAGTCAAGTGCGGCTATTCTTCTGCTAAGCAACAATTAGTTCTTTGCATTGTGTAAGATGCGAGTGACAAGGATGGACGGGTCTGTGATTTTATGAAAAGGAATGTATTTTGATTTTCTTAAGGTCTCTGATATAGGGGTAAATAATCTCCAAAGGAGTTTGGATATCAAAGTAGGATAAATTTTCAGATGTTTGAGAATACATTTTATAATATCCTTAATTTCCTGTCGTGCTAAATTACCTCAGTAACCCTAAATAATTAGGCACTTAATGAGAAATTATGAGATTAAGGCTTAATTAAGGGATTAACGAAATATTTATGAGTTAATTATGAGAATAAAAGTTAAGAGAATGCTTAATTAAGATTAGAGAATCTATAATTAAGTAAATCAATCTCTTAATAGCTTAATTAAGCATTAATCACACATAACTAGCTTAATCGAGTTTAATTAAGGATAATTAAGCTTAATTGCAATATTAATTGTTGTTAATTATGATTACATGAGTTAATCACTAATCCTTGCTTAATCATGTTAATTAAGTTGCAAGAGCACTTAATCATATGTTTAAATTCAAATTTAGTCAACTAGATAATAAAGTAAAAAATGATGTCACTAAAGCATAAAACATTAGATAAGATTGCTTTATGTAAGAGCAAGTACACGATTTGTTCTCCTATCATCTAAGTTGTCTCCCTAAACCTTAATTAGCACAAAATTAAGAAAATGTATGCTCCCACCAACCTTAAACTTACAGCCACTATACACACATGCACACATCCTTAGTTTTCATTTTCACACTCTCATTCTCTCTCTAAGCCTCTCATCCTCTCACTTATCTCTACATTCTTCTTCATCTTCTTCTTTCTTTCTCTACCACCACCATAACCAAACTCTCACTAAGCCCTTCAAAGACCACATCTTTTGGTCTTTGGAGATAAGATCTAAACACTACAAGTCTCATTTTCAAGAGAAATCAAGAGATTCTTCCTCCTCTTTTCAAGGCCGCCACCTTCACCACCTTGAGGAGCCACTATCTTCTTCATTTTTTAGCCCCAAGAACACGCCATCTTCACCCTAGGTAGTGATCTCTACTATTTGTTTTTGTTTACTCAAGAAAGCTTGAAGTTTGGTTCCTCCCATGACCAAGATCTTCAAGTGAAAGCTTGAGAAAAACTCTTATGCTCTTCATGAGCAAAAGTTTCCTTTTTTAGCAAAAGTGTTCCTATTCTTCTTTATGAGATATTCTTGGTTGTTTAAAAGTTTGTTTCTTGAATGCCTCAAAGTTTCTATTTTCCTTTCTTGATGCATGAAATCTTGATGTTTCTTATGAGTTATTTGAAAAAAAATGATATTTTTGGTGGTATTTTGTTTAAAATTTGTTTTTCTCTTATAATGAGCCCATGATTAGAAAAGTTTCATCTTTACGTATTTTTCATGACTTGAAAAGACTATGAACATTCCAAAAGTATAAAGCTTTAAAAGTTTGCTTCTTGATGTATGAAAAGTGGGGCTATTATATTGGTGTCACGTAGTTCCATTTTGTTCTTTTTGAAGGCAAGAATATATGTAAAGGTTTAATCTTGTTGGAACATGAAGCTTTTTAAGTCATAAAAATAAGAACTTGTCACTTTGTGTCTTAAAAATCAAATCTTGAAGACAAGACCTTTCATAAAGTTTCAAACTTTAGTCAAGAATGAAAATTTTAAGTCATAAAAGTGTTGACTAGCAACTTTTGACCTATAAGGTTTGTATCTTGAGTCAAAATAATGCATAAAGTGTTAACTTTTATAAAGAACAAAACTTTCTAACTCTAAAGCTAATGTCTTGTATCATTATTTCCTAAAGTAGGAATTTTTTACACTTTAAGACAACTTAAAGTCATAAAGTTGAGACATTGATGGTCTTAGAATAATTAAAAGTGTCAACTTTCATAAAGAACAAGACATTTTAGTTATAAAGCTAATATCTTGTATTATTATTTTGTCAAGATTTAATCTTCAAGACAAGAGCATAATTTTAGATGCACTTACTTTCTTAAAGAATGATAACTTTTATAACATTATAGGTAAAATCATGTTATGTTAATGATAAAAGCTTGAAACTTTGCAACTTGGATAACTTAAAAATCACCCTTGATGATTAGTGAACATGGTGTTGTTGAGTTTATGAGTGTGGTTATGCGTTGTTATGATCCAAGGACTAGAGGGATCTCAAAATCCTTGGGAATAGAAGCATGATTAGGGTCTCTGAGCATACCATGAACCTAGAAATTACTAAGTGCACTATGTCAAGGAAAGGAAATAATTACCTAACTTAGTTAACTTGAACAAGTGTTCCATAAGATATGCACTCAATTAAAAAGCAATTTCCTAGAAGACTAAGTAACTAAAAGACTATGTGCATATTTATTTAACTATGTTATCATGTCATGGGTAACCACGGGAAATCACATGGTGGCTCATAAGACTTTCTACAAATAATAACACAACTATAAACCCTTTTAAGGTATGAATATATGATGCCATTAGGCATGATGTAGGACAAGTTGATTGAGCATTGTCTAATAATTGAATGATTGGTGTGATGATATGAGACGGATATAATGGATTGTTGGTTTAAAGTTTTATGATTGGCATTTTGGGGAAGCTCCGATCTAGCCATTATGTTATCGAATTTTTGTCAAAATTATGGACTTACTCATATCATTGCATGTATCCTGTCAAAGAAGTACTATGCATGTAAAGTATAATGATAAGAAAAGAAAGAATAGGATATGACCCTTCAATCACTTCGGTAAGGGAAGTGAGAGACGGTGATCCACAAAGACTCAAGGAACCTTTATGGGGGAGGTAGGGTGACGTGGAGGACCCTCCAACTTAAAGGTAACCAATATCAGCTTAGTCTGATTTGGTTAGTACTGTGTGACGACGGTCATAGAATGAACTCATCCAAAAGCAGTCTATTTCAAAGGAAAAGTAAAGAGTGTTAAGCACATGATAGGAATGAAAGTAAAGTTAAAATAAAACCATGGTTAAGTCTATGAGATTGCATGTCAGTGCATGTATCTATATTGTCATATGCATTATGAATGTTTATTCCATGCTTTTGTATGTATGTTTACTTATGATGATATGTTTATGAGGTTAAGTTTAAAAGTAACCCGATTCGGGATTTATGTTTTTAAAATCATTAAAATTGAACCTATGCATATTCACTGCTTTTATAATTAAACTCGAAGTGGCTGCGATGATGATGGTAACACAATGTTTGTCTAGTCGTGATCCTACTAAGAAATCTAGTATTTCTCACTCTTATGTTTTTGTGTCATCTTCAGAGGATACCGACGTCGGGCATAGTAGTGATCTTCATTGAGTTCTCGGTTTGGCATTGGCACTTTGACCAAGTGTTGAATGCCTCTGTGATGTCTGCGAGCCCAGCTATGAGGGTCTACGTCTTTCATGATCGTCCATTTCAAGTTCCAGTTATGAGCCCATTTTTCCACCCATACCAGTCGTATGGCGAGGTCACTTTGGATGATATCTGCCCTTAATTTCAGCTATTGAGGTACCCCACTGATGGAGAGACTGACTTGGATACCTGTCTGATACTGATTGTTTCCTTGGATTCCAATTCGTTGGGGCCCTCTTACCTGAACTACCATGTGGAGTCTGACCCCTCCGAGCTTTCTTACCCGTCCATGATTTGCCTAACGTTCGACTCGTCTTCTTCTTCAGCCGCTCCTCATCACCCACCATCCCCAGTTCATGGTCGCAGGTTTATTCGTACCCGTACTGTGCCTTGTGGGCATGGGTATGCCCAAGGAGAAAGACATGGCGATGTTGCTCCTGGTGGATTCAGGAACGGTTTCCTCCCGCTTGGCAAGTAATGCACTGATTGCATGCAGAGTTGAGCACGAGGATAACCCTTTTTGTTTGTAGTTATAGGGTTATTATTTTATTGTATGGCATACTTGGGCGGTAGAGATTTCTGATGTATTTCCTTTGCTAATGTATTTGTAGGTTTCTTCTGTAGGGCCGACATCAGATATCGGACCCATTATTATCTTTATGTATGACTCTTGGCATTACTATTATTATATTAACTATGATGATTGTGGAATGAATATTATATTTACCTAAGATATTTGTTATTCTTATCATTTCTATTTAGTTTATTTGCACCGCATATATGAGATAGCGATATTTATATTATACGTTCACGATACGGTCATGGCTCTTGGTTTTCAAAATAGTTTATTCGTTATTGTTCAAAAAAAAATTTACCCTTATTTTCATTATAAAGTATTTTCAAATGGTAATGTTAGTTTCGCGAGCAAAAATAACAACTAGTAATTCCATAATATGACTTAAGCATAGTATGGGACTGTTAGGGTGTTACACATTTTGGGTAAAATTGTGAAAGAAAAAAAATCAAGTGGGTCTAAGCATAAATTAGGGAGTAATGACAAGTGAGTGCTTTGGTGGATTAAAATTAAAAACACGGTTGAATTTCATTGAGCTAACTAGAAAGGGTTTGGAACCCTTTATTTTAGAGTGAGTACCAAAGAAACTACCTAATAATTATTTAAAATCATATCTTGTACATCAAATGGGACACAAATACTAGTTTAATATTATAATAAGGCATAAGTAGAATTTTTTTTCGATTTTATAATGCATAGTTAGATAATAATATAATATAAATTTCTTCATAATGAATTTTTTAAAAATTGCAATATTACACTATTATGCTTTGTATGTAAGCATAAATATTTTATAATTATTTATTGATGTATTAATATTATTGTTAATTATCTTACTACTATTTGCTAAATTTTCTGAGACTATCATTAAAGGAACCTATGTCTATTTAGCTCCACAATGCTCATAAAGATAGAATCTTTTGAAGCTCACTTGTCACATGCAAAGGAGATCCTAATTGGAAGCTTTTGCACTTCATCAATTTCAAGATGATTCTGAATATATAAAGAAGGATTCAAATTGAAAAAGATGTCTTGTAAAGATGAGATATCATTTCAAGGATGAACCTTTACAACTTCAAAGCATAGCCATTCTTAGAAGGATGATATAAGCAACACAAGACAAAGTAACATCTTCAAACAAACTTTAGAAAGTTGCCTCTATTAAAAAGATGATCTTTAGAAGGAACTCTTATAAGAAGGATGCATCTTAGAAATGCTCCACATAACAAATCATCTCGTAAAGAACTTGAAATGCTTAGAGTGGAAGTTTCAAATGGATAAATGCAATAAGAAAGCCAAGAAATACACTGATGCAAGTACAAGGGACAGTTGGCTCCATTAGCTAGTTTCCTATTTTTGCTATCTGGTTGTTTGGCAAGATAGTATCATCCAAGGACTAACGATCAACTTATGATCACCTATAAATTAGCACAAGATGAAGCAAATGAAGAAAGAGACGCTAAAAAATTTATTACTCAAAACAATCATTGTCTTTAACCTTATGAGCAAGGTTATGATCAATACACTCTTCTGAAATCAATTCAGAAAGAGGTATTTTTTTTCCTTTCTAAGAGCTAGATTAGCAAATATTCTTCTTGAGAGTTGTTAGAGAAATGCTTCTCACCTATGCTACATTGTATATCCACACTTAATGTGCTTAAAGTGAGTGATTTCATACACCTATTCCTAACTCATTTATTGTAACTTGATCTAGTGGTTAGAAAATTACCTTGAAGAGGATAGTATAATACTACTTGGCTAAGTTAGCTTGGAGAGGCTAGTACATAACCACTTGGTTGTGACCTTGGAGAGGCTTGTATAATTCTACTTTGATAGTGAAAATCTCAACTTTTTGTTAGGGAATGGACGACATAAGCTTGGTTCAGCTGAACTAGTATGAAATTTTCGTGTGATTTGTCTTATCCCTATCCTTTACTTTTTGAACACATGACTTTCTTATTTCACCCTTTACATCAAATCTAAGTTTTTGAATATTGACAACAGCATTTTCATTAAAAACAATTCTCTAAGATAAAATAAGTTTTATTTAACTCATATGCTTCTGCACCTGAAGTTGAAATAAACTCGAGCAATTTTTTTGAGTTTTTCAGATTTGTAAAAAGCTTTCAAGGCATAATAAAATCCCCATTCCCGCGCTAATTATTGTCCATAGTTGGTATCAAAGCTCAGCATGTAGGGTTAAGCTTCCTAGTAGTTGTAGAGTAAAAGATTCAAGATGATGGCACAATTAATGCCTCACATAGCTGAAGGACACTCTGTCAATAGACTTCCATTCTTCAATGGGGAGGATTATCCTTATTGGAAAGATAGAATAGAATATTCATTAAGTCCACAAGTCTTGACAAGTGAGAAATCATAGAGCAATGTGATCATGTTCCTATTGAAGAACAACAACTTCAAATATCATAACCTATAGAGCAATTTCCTCAACCACCATGTCAAGTCATCATTCTAAGAAACCATGGATAGATGCTCATAAAAAAAGAGTCTAGCTAAATGTGATGGCAAAATACTTGCTTACTTATGCTCTCAACAGTAGTATGTATGACAAGATCATATCCTTTGATTCTACTAAAGAAATTTGAGATCGACTCCAAGTTTTCATGAAGGAACTGATCAAGTAAAAGAGACAAAGATCAACATGCTTATTCATCAATACAAGATATTCAAAATGAATGATAATGAATCAATTGATGAAATGACAACTCATTTCATGCATATCATCAATTAACTAGAGGCTTTAGGAAAGCTAATAATCTTCGTTAGTTATGAGGTAGGGGCGTAGCTGAGAATGTATGAAAGAGGTCCAATTAACTCTTAGCTGTGTCTTGATTGGGCTAAAGAAGCCTAATTCGTGTTTTGGTGCAAGATCAAATCTAGACCATCAACTTGTATGCTCCGTAGCACTCTTTACAGTCGGAATTAGCTGTTGGAGGTAAATAAAGATTGTAGATCTTTTTGTTAGCTTTCCAACATTGCAAGAATAATCTCAATCAGACTTCCATAGCTCAAGATTAGTGAAATACTAAGCAATGGTCAGTCTGGACAAAATATGGACAAATTTGCTTCTCAATCTTGTAATGCAATTTTCACATAGAATCTTTGAGAACTGGAATTTGTGGTCAACAACAAAGTTGGAGATCTCCTTTTAAGCTTTCCAAAACATCATGAATCATCTCAATTTGGCCTCTGTAAAGAGATACAGTTTTTTTTATTAGCATTATGAAATAGCTTTGATCTTGTCTCAAGCTAGTCCAATTAATGGCCATAAATTCCTCTTTTGCAAAAATTGAGCTAAATTAACCATAAAACCTACAAAAAATAGTAAATAATCACCAAATCAACATTAGACACAAGAATTCTACATAAAGTCCAAATATCATATAAAATAAGCCAAAATCTCCTCAAATTAAGCACAAATCTACATCAAATCTAGCAACAAATGAGTGTATATTTTATGCTCATCACAACCCCAAACTTAAACATTGTTGTCCTCAAGCAATAAAAGAAAATAAGATTTCAAAATCATGGGGTGTCTTTCCTTTGCAAAAATAAGCAATGTATGCTATCCTTTTGGAAGAACCTCAAGAGATATCATCATGCATCAACAACTAGATCCAAGCCATTAAATAGTCCAATCAAGCATACTTATTTAGCAAAAGGCAAAAATTTACACCAAAACACTATCTAATGACCTATATCATGAATCGAGTAAACATCCGAATAAGACTATGCATGCCAAGCAATTGTTATCAACCCCATGGCACATATATATGATGATGATGATGATGATGATGAATAGGTGTCTCAAGACCCATAGGTAACTCGACTACCCTTATCTCTACTAATTTAGCGCACATATTTGAAGGATCAAAAGATCTTTCTTGGCTTGTAACATGGCTAAGAGTAAATGGCTGAATGAAAGGAAGGGTATAAGGGATATGCAAAATGTGAGAGAATCATGATAAGGAAAATCAAAATTCACAAAGGGATCTAATGAAGCTTTCTCGGTGTCAAGGGAGGGATTTTCTCTTTTTAGCACACCAACATCTTTCACCTTAAAAAAAAGTTTTGCTATTCATAACTTCTTTTTTTCTTTTTTCTTTTCTTCTTCTTCTCCCCCAAACTTATGATCTTTACACGACTTGGATGGAAGTTCTCTTGATGCTATCTTCTTCTTTTTTTTCCCCTTTTTCTCATGAAATTTTTATATATTTGATTGTAAATGAATTTTTCACTTCCATGCTCAAGTTCTTCTCATTAATGTGTAAAGGTGGATTAGTGATTGGGGCAATGGCTAGATGAGATGCTGATTAATGAAGGAAAATGGATAGATGTAACACCCTCCCAAGTACAGTACTATGCTTAAGTCATAGTACCACACCCTGGAATTATTCTTTGTTACACGAGCAGGACCTTATCCGACAAAGAACTTTAGCCGTCTCCGGAACTTCTTGAACTATCTGGAGATAATACGAAAATAAAAGTGAGATTTATAAATTCTCAGTAGGATTCTCTAATTATCATACATAACGTCATCGTTGTCATATCCAGTTTGCTTCGGTTTATTTTGAAACAGATGAACATGCTATACAAACTGTTCAATTTTAAAGTTCAAAAATATAATGTCCGAAGCAAAGTTTATTTTACTCATACACTTGACTTTTGGGAGAGCCCATACAACACCAATTTATGAACTATACTATGAATAATAACTATGCATATTAAAATACACATCAATAAACTAGATACATAACGTCTGCACCTGTCTCTACTTGTGTTTGAACTTATGCAAAAACATAAAATTCACTTTTCTTTTGTTTATCTTCCTTTTTATCATAAAATATTTACGTGCCACATTCCAGAGTATGATCGCCATGTCACACCCCATCAGAGCGTGTCGCCATGTCACGTTCCTTAGGAATATGGGATCTTTATTCGATATTTACACTAGCTGGATCATGTCATGCCTCATGTAAGTTCTATCCCCTATACTCACACTAGCTGGGTTGATGCCATGCCTCATGTGAGTGAGGTGCTTACATATGATTTAATCTTTAGTCTTTAGCCTTTACGGCCCTTGGGTAGCCTGGCCTTGAAGTGAGCTCGTCAGCTCAACTCATGATCGTCATCACACTGACTCACCCACAAGGGGATTCACGTGCCTCTAGCCGTGGAGGGATCTCATTTTGGTCACGTGCCTCAAATTGAGGGATCTCTTTTGACCACATGCCTCCAAGGTAGAGGGTAGCTGCCTTCACAAGGAGGGATTCAAAGTGCAACTGCCTCCAAGTGAAGGGATCCACATTCAATATATTCATATCATACTTAAATCATCCTTGCGTATATGAATCTTATGAGCATAACGCATAAATGTTTACCACATTCATATAATTCACATATTTCTGCCGGAATTTCAGCAGCATAACGGATCGAGTCCGCTTCTCCGTGAATAGTGCCAGTATACCAAAATATCAATTTGTCACAAAGGTCACAACATTGCATACATATTTCAACATGGAACTCATAATAACAATAATCTCATTAAGGCAAAGCTTCTGCCTCAGCATAGTCAGCCAACCCGATTCTTCTAAATCAAGCCATAATTTCTATTTAACTCATTAGGACCTCAATTTTGGGTATGTTAAAAAATCCACTAAAAATCGAAAACTGACTCAAATTACACAAAATTGGACTCATATTAAAGCTAACAGGGTAAAGTTTCATTTACAAAAAGTTCCATTCCATTTGACTTAGTAGGGCTCGAGTTACAAGCCCCGAATTCTGACCTTCCTAAACTGCCCTACTCTGGCCCGGTTTGGATATAGGGCAACTTTCTTAGATCACTAGGAGTAACTGGGATCTTATCTAACTCTGAAATTTTTATGGGACATTCTTCTATGTGCAATCTTTGTAACAAAGTTAGTTCCACTCATTTTTAAGTTGTATAGGGCGAGTTCTACCCTGAACAACCCAGTCTGCCCAGAACCAAAGTCACAACCCTAGGTCGAAATTCAAAAATTCATATCTCTCTCATTACTAATCCAAAAGCCTTATATGATATATGTATGGAAATCCCTAGATGTCTAGTTTCATATAAAAATGATTTCATCAAATTTAATCAGCTGTAGGCAGAGCCGTACACTCCGCTGTACGGACTGCCGAGGGATTCTAGGTTTCCAGCTTCTCATATCTTCATCCTTTCACCTTTTCTTACCTCCTAAACGAATTTAATGCCAACAACAGCCAACAAACCAGCCAAATAACATCATAATAATTCAATTATCTCATCAAGAATTGAGTAAATAGAATCATCAACAGTCACCCATAGTCAGAAAATCAAGACAAGAATTGGAATCCTACCTTTATTTTGATGTAACAACTAGCTAGTCTTGAGTTCTAGTGAAGGATTTGGATGCAAGAAGCTTGAGGGAGGCTGAAAGTGGAAGAATAAGATGAAGAGGATGAAGAAAAGAGGAGAGAAAGGCTGCTGGAAGAGGGAGCTCGAAAATTGGGTGGAGAAAGAAGGAGAACAATCTGATTTAATGATGAGGTGGTTGGCTTCTTGCAAGGTGATTGGTAAGAGCACAAGAGGCTGAAATTCAGCCAAGCCTCCTCCCTTTTTGTGTTCTTATTTGCACCACTTTTAGGGGTTAAGTGGCTGAGTTCTCAGCCACTTAAAGTAGGGTTAATGAGTTGAAATTCTATTAGTTCGGTTCCGATAGTTTAAAATACCATAATCTTACCGATTTCTTTTAAATCGGTAAATCAGTTTTGAAAAAATTTGTGAAGTTTTATATGTTTCTATTCTAATTATTTCTAATCCCAATACCTCTAATTAACACTTAATTAGCTCCTAATTAATCTCTAATTAATTTCTAATTAGCTTTACTTATCCACTAAAATTAAATTAATCAATTAAAGGTGTAAATTAATCGTTTTACAAGTTGATGGCCTTTCTGTTTTCTGTTTTTCATGACCAATGGCATCTTCGTAATTATGGGCAAGTCTAGGGGCATCCCATGTCATTTCACATATGGATACCTCTGTGGCTTAAACGGCCAAGGTTTAGGTTTCTACGTTTTCGCTACGTGATTCTACTTCGTTTAAAACCTTATTCTGCTAATCCAATTGATATAAGGACCTAAAGATCATTTTCTAAAAAGTTCAGGGGCAAGATTGTGAATAATAAATGTTTATTTTAATTATTTCCTATTACGTTATATGGGGATGTTACAATAGAAGGCTCAAAGAGGGGTTCAAGCGATGTGATGATGAATGGTGGGTATAACACCCTCTAACTACAATACTATGCTCAAGTCATAATATCATAGTTAGAAGATTGTCATGAAGGCCTCTTTCTAAACTTAATCATATCTAAGGTATTTTTAATATGAGTGCCTGAGAGCTATTAGAAACATATAGGTTTTTCTTTAGAACTCATTTATGTGATAAGGTATGAGTCTGTTCTAAATCCATAATCGTAGTGCAAGGGATGTATGTAATAAAAATCTTTGGTAGAGTTTGAGAGAATAAAATTGTTTTTTTGTAAGACAAAGTATAAGTGAGTGAGAGATAATGAGTATTGTAACGTCTTCCCTGGTATAGTACTATGCTTAAGTCATAGTACCACATTCAGGAGTTGTTACTATTACCTGAGCACAGCTTATCGGACAGCAACTTCAGCCATCTTTGAAAATTTTCAAACTATCTGGAGATACTACGGAAATAGGAGTGAGAATTTTAAATTTTCAGTAGGATTCTCTAACTATCATACATAATATCATCGTTATCATCTCCAGTTGCTTCGGTTTGTTATGAAAAATGTGAACATGTTATATAAACTATTTAATTTTATAGTTCGAAAACATAAGCAAAGTTCATTTTATTCAAGCACTTGAGTCACATTGGCAATATTTCATATTTACAATAATAATCACAGCATAAGTAGATAGAACATTCTCAGATCAATAAAACATGGGATATAATTATGTAAATACTCATACTTGAATTCATGCAAATGCACTTGTGTTCGTCTTTAACTTTCTTTGCTTTCTTTTCTTGGCACACCTAGGCATTACGTATCGTCATTCTTAGGGTGCCTTCATGGATCTGCACTTGAGCATTATGTATCGTCGTCCTCAAGTGCTTTCTTTACTTATCTTTTATTTTTGGCTTTCATTACCTTCTTTAGCTTTCTTTAATCTTTACTGCCCTTAGATAGATTGATCTAGGAGTGAGCTCAACTCGTAATCATCATCACACAGTACTGATCAGCAAAGGGACGCACGTGCCTCTAGGTCTGAGTGACTTAGTTGGCCAACTGCCTCTAACATAGAGGGACCTAAAAGTTTTAGCTACCTTCACAAGAAGGGATCCAAAAGTTTTAGCTACCTTCACAAGAAGGGACCCAATGCGCAACTACCTCCAAGTGAAGGGACCCATACCTTTATCTTTTAACTACCTTCATCTAGAAGGACCCAAATAACTACTTCCAAGTAAAGGGATCTCATATATTTTTCCTCTATTCATATGCAGTTATGCATGCTCTCATAAGAATAATCATGATCGTATCACCATAACATATTCATAATTGTATAGCTGCGTATATCATAAATTTCTTGTAAAATAAACACTCAAAATTTCATATACTTTGCGGCAGCGCAATGGATCGAGTCTACTTCCCTGTGAATAGTGCCAAATAGCCAGACAATCATTCATACAGAACATCAATGCAATGTATCAATCTCACAAAAAGAAAAAACAAACAAGTTTCATAGCCTTCATCTTGAGCTAGGTTTCCGCCTCTCCCTTTCAATTTTGCCCGAATTTGTAAATTCAACCATAAATTCTGTTTAACTCATTTAGATCTAAATTTTGGATATGTTAAAGTGTTGTTTATCTAGTTTCTAACTTCTTCGGTCCCATTAAGTTTTGATATATACAACTTAAGTTATTAACATTTTACCTAGGTCTATGCTTCTACTATGCAGATTTACACACCAAAAAGTAAAAATTCACTAAAAATAGAAACCTTGTTGGAATTATATGAAACTTGTATATTAAAGATAATTGACCCAAATTTTATTTTCAATAAGTTTTACCTCATTTGAATATGTAGAACTCAAGTTATAAGCTTTGGAATTCGGGTGACCTACACTACCCTATTTTAGCCTAGTTAGAACTTAGGTCAATTTTCATGAATTACTAGGAGCAACAGCGATTGAATTAGATTGTGAAATTTTTATAGAATGTTAACCTTAACTTTCTAACAAAGTTGGTTTCACTCAATTTGAAGGAGTATAGGGCATATATGTCCCTCGAAATCCAGTCTGCATAGAATCAAGGTTAGAATCCTAGGGTAAACTTTAAAAATTCATATCTCTCTCAATACTAATCCAATGGCCTTATAATTTATATGTATGGAAAGCTCTAGGTGTCTAGTTTCACATAAAATTAGTTGTATTTAGGTTCAATAGCTGTAGGTAGAGTCATATACTCTGCCGTACGGACACTCGTAGGGTTCTTCTTTCTAACCAATTCTGTTTCACTCCTTCTTGAGTTTTTGCTTAATTAACCAACCCAAATTAGAAATATTCATATCTAATCACATGAGATAAGTCATAAAAACATCAAACAACATCAAAGTAACAAGATATTCCCTCAGACCAGCCAGCTACATAACATCTAGATCAAACCAAGTTTAGGAATCCTACCTCAATTAGAGAAGATAAGTAGCTAGAGTTAGATTTTCTTGAGGGGAATAGTAACTAAGGCTTGAAGATAGGATGAAATAGAATGAAATGTGAGAAGAGAATATGGAGAGAAGGCACCATAAGCAAGCCGTCCAAATGGTAAGGATTTGGAAGAAAATAATGTAATTTTCATAAAGGTGGGTAGTTATGATGATGACTTGTGATTGGTTACTCCTTTGATCAGTAATATGCAACCACTTCTCCCTCTTTTCTTGGCTGCAGATGGCACTAATTTGGGGGGGCTTGGTGGCTGAATACTTGGCCAAAGAATTAAGGGTTTTTCAGTGAAGAATTCTACTAGTTTGGTTCATACAATATAAAACACCAAAATTCAACCAATTTCTTTTAAATTGGCAAAATATTGCTAATCATTTTCTAAAAGTTCCTGCATGTCTATCTCTATTTTCTCCATTCCTAATATTTTTAATTGACTTCTAATTAAATGCTACGTAACTGTACCTTTCCATTAAAACTGAATAATTTGGCTAACAACGTAAATTAAACATATTGCAATTTAGAACGTTATAGAAATTGTTACCATTTTTCTTAAAATTTCAAAACATTACCAATGGTTTCTATTAAAGTTTTAACTTAATAACCTCAACTCTTTCCAGCCCTAATGTTTTCATTTAATTCCTAATTGCTCTTATTTTTTGCACACAACAGACAACAGAATAAATTAATTAATGGCCTAAATTCTACATGGTTCAAATTTTGGGATGTTACAAGTGTGAAATCTAAAAATATAATGTTACAGATACTGAAAGTTTCTCATAGAATATATTCATAATGTCTGCAATAATATGTACGAACATATGTATCACGTATATGTTTTTTGAGTACATCCAATATCTGTCATACATTTGAGTCCTAATACATGGCCTATATCGGAAGTAGTCAGAAAGCTAAACAAAGTCTATGTAGGGATTGTCTACTAGTGCATAATGACATACAAGAGCAAAAAGAAAAACCTGCATATATGCCTGTGGCCTACAAAATATAAAATTTCCAAAATAAGGCCACAATATAAAGAAAAAAGGTCAGCAAGTTCACCGGTCATAAGTGGGGTCCTAACTACAGCTATACATAAGCCTTGTTGGCCTCAAAATGTGCTAAGTCACCAATTAATCTAGATTAGGTGTAAAAGTCATTCTCCAAGGCAACTGAAGATTTGGTCTCTTGCGGTGGCAGATCTGGAACTGCTTGGTCACCTCTAGATAATGTAACCGATCTAGATGGCAAGAGGATTATAGCTGGGGAACTTGCCTCTGAGACAAAGGAGAAAGTGGTGGTAGAGCAAACATCGAGTGCACCACGTGAAGTGGGATACCATCAAAAGAAAACTCAAGGTCGAACATCTAGCTAAGAACAGAAATAGCAAACAGGTGGCAGAAAAATATGTAGATCTTGATTCGAACTTGACCTGTATGGTACATCAAGTTTGAGGCTGGATCATAGTGCCATAACCAGTCTGGAGTCTTAAGGAGATCACGATCAATGCCATCGGCAGCATTTAAGGATGATACGGGTTCACACAGATAGGGATAAGAATGATAAACTCTCAATAGGTGCACTATAGCACAAGCTGTTGAGTTTGAATTCATTCTTTGGCTCTTCCAACTTCTTTCGGGCCCATTTGTGCCTACAATAAATCAAATAAACCCAAAATAAGTATCCAAACACAAAAGAAAATAACAAAAAACTAAGAATACCAATTAACCTAAGCTATATACTAGAACAAAAGAAAAGCTAAATTAAACAACCACAACTTAAATTAAACAAAAACTAACTAAAAATATAACTCACTAAAGGGAGTTATCAGTAGGAAACCATAGACAATAACATATAGTGTCATCATTATCATCTCCAACTATTTCGATTTATTTTAAAAATCATGTTCTTGGTAGAAAAAGAGTAAAGGCTTATTCATTAAGTTTTCAAAACTCTTTATCCAAAACAGGTAAATTTTACTTATACACTTAAAATTAGCAAATAATAATATCATTAATAGTAGTACAATAAAATAAATAAAGCAAATGCTACACATATATTAAATATTGCAATTAGCCAAATGTATCACTGTTTTTCCTTAAAATTCATGTCTTCCTTTGAAACTTAACATGAGCACTTTTATTTGGTAACCGTTGAGATAAGTGGCCTTGCTTCCTTTAGTGTAATAGGCTGCTTATCAGGACTGAGCTCATTCCTATACGTAATTATTAGATTCACTCATTCTGACTCTCACATAAACCTATTCCTAGTCAGGTTCATTCTCCTTGACTCAATTCAAGGGAAGTCAGATTCACTCTCTCTTATTAGAACCGAATTCATTTTCTCTTATTAGAACTGAATTCACTTTCTTCGGCCTAAGTAATGTAAAATTGTACTTGTCCTAACAAAATATTGAAGCTCATGTTCATATTTTTGCCAAAAATTCAGCAATATGGTGGCTATGTTACGAAACATCCCAAAGTTGAAAACAATCAATAATCTAGCCAGCAATCCAGAAAGGCAATTCCAATAACAAAATAATAATAAGATTTAGATAGAAATGTTGCTACACAAGGCACAAAGCTGCCCCGTTTTTAGAAATACTAATAAAATAAGTATAATGCATAATGCACCTCAAGAACATAAAAATCATCATCTTATACTTAGACTTTCAATTGGTTTTGATCCCAAGTAAATTGGAGACCCATAGCATAAGTTATACCCACTTGTGCAACAAGTTGGTTTATAATATCTATAAATAGTCTAGAACTTTGAAAATTCACCAAAATTCCAATTTATGTCATTTTGAACTCAAATTTTACAAGGAGTATCTCCTCCTACTCTAATTTCAATTCCCCTTAGTCCTACTTAATTTTGATGCATATGACCTCAGATATGCTTGTTTTTCTTTGGCTTGTTCTATTATGGGATAGATTCGGATACATAAATAAGAAAAATCACCAAACATTCACCCCTTACAATTTTGGCCTAAAACTTTATAGACTTATACTTTTATAAACATTCTTCCAAGGAAAATAAACCCCATCCAATTTTACTAAGCAGAGCTCAAGTTATAAGCCTCATTCTGGGATTGCCCTATATTAACCTCTATTAACTATTAGGGAAATTCATGAAATTACTGGAAGCACTACACAGGAAATTAAGTCTTGATAGGATTATTCCTCTACTTTTTATCTTTCTAAAAAAAATTGGCTTCACCTAATTTAGGTTTATATTGATCGAGTTATGCCCTTAGGAACCCAAGCTACCTAGTTTTTTACTCCTACACGAGGGATCAACTTTAAAAATTCATATCTTATTCATCTTAAATCCAATGACCCTAATTTTATGGGTACATTCTTCTATGAGTTAGCTTTCATTAAAATTTTTTTCTACCTCATTATGAATTTCCTGGCTCAAGTTATTTATCTTGGATTGCCTATTGTCCTATTTTACACAGCTTTGAAAAAATTTTGCTTTTATGTTCTCATGGCTTCCTACTTAATACTCATCTATATCTAAACTTTATAAGCCTCAAATCACTGGAAACAAGCTTATACATCATCATTCCAAGCTTTAAACATATATACCAAGAGAAGCCACAAAACGCTAACTAAGTTGGTCATGGTAACATATTCAAGAACATACCGTGTCATAGGGTTCCTACTTACTTCCAAAGCCTTAAATACTTCAAAAGGGTTCCCTTGAAGTACCAAACACTTTCAAACTAAGCAAGCAACAACAACACCTTCCTTCATTGGCCACAGCTTACTTGGACTGCAAGAAGAGGTTTTTAGCTTCACTTTGATGCTATATGATGGTGGTGAAGGTCGGAAAGGAAGTGGTATTTGAGAAGGCGCAAGAAAAGAACAAGAGTAGATAAGAAAAAAGCAAAAATGAAGGAACATGAGGAAGAGAAAGCTCATAGTCTTGAAGGGTGGATAGAAAAGAAGATAATCACTTTGGTGGGTTTCTTTTCTTTTATTTTAATTGTATTAAGTTGATGATTATTCAAAAAAGTGAAGTCAAATTTTTTTTGTGGTCCAGATTTGCTCTCATTTTTTACTAAGGTGGTTATTTTTTAACCACATAAATTGATTTTGTCGCATGATAATTAGATTCTCATGTATTTTAAGTTCCTATCGAATCAATTTCTTATATCACAACAAATAGTTCTTAACATTTTTATGGTGCAGTTAAAATTCTATTACCGACAAAATTTTAATTGTATTACGTTATCACTTTTATTATTCTTCATTCTCCTCTCTATTTATAAATGTAATGTTAATTAATTATTAACAGTGTTAATTATACACATGGTTAGATTGGGGGAGTATATTACTACCCACCCTTAAAAAGAATTTTTCCCACATTTTCATTATGTATGAATAACTCTGGGTAGTCCCCCATCATGTCAGATTCTAGCCCTTAGGTATACTCTTTTACTCTATCCATGCCCTAAGCCATCTTTACCAATTTCACATATTTTCTCCTAAGTTGTTTGATGCCTTGATCGATAAGTTAGGTTGGAAGTACATGGAAGGTCAAGTCATCACTTAATTGTATAGACTTGGGTTCTAGTATGTGACTAGGATTAGGATCATATATTTTGAGTTGTGACATATGAAATAGATTGTGAAGGTTAGGTAGGTTTGGGGGTAGGGCTATTTGGTACGCAATTGGACCGATTGATTTCAAGATTTAAACAAGACCTATGAATTGAGGACACAATTTCTTAACTTTTATAGCTCTACCTAGTCTTGTTATGGGAGTGACCTTTAGGAATATGTGTTTTCCGTCCTGGAACACCAATGGCTTCCTCCTTTTGTTGGCATATTTCTTCTATCGACTCTGGACCGTGAAGATCTTATTTCAAATCTTATTTACCAGCTTGTTGGTTTATTGACAAGTTTGGCCCTAAGAGATTGCATCTCCTGGTTTATACCAACACAGAGGAGATTGGCACTTTCTTCTATATAAAGCTTTATATGGGGCTATGACAATGCTGGCATGTTAACTGTTGTTGCAAGCAAACTCAACCAAAGGAATATATTTCTCCTAATTTGCCCATTGTTCCAACATGCATACTCATAACATATCGTCTAATATCTGGATAGTCCTTTCCATTTTCCTATCTGTTAGGGGATGATAGGCTATGCTCAAACAAAGCTTGGTCCTGCATGCCTTTTGAAAAGCTCCCTAAAACCTTAACGTAAATCTCAAGTCTTGATATGAGATTATGGTGGAAAGGATTCTATGTAGTCTTATTATTTCTTGAACGTATAGATAGGCTAATTTCTTCAAGGGATAGTTAGCCCTAATGGGTAAAAAGTGAGTAAATTAAGTTAATCTATCTACTATAACCCATATAGCATCATATCTCACTGCAGTTTTAGGTAGTCCCATAAAAAAGTCCATTGAGATGATTGCCCACTTCCATTTGGGAATCTCCAAAAGTTGTAGTATTCCTGATAATATCTGATGTTCTATTTTCAATTTTTGACAAACCAAACATTTATTCACAAACTCTACTATGTCCGACTTCATCCTTGACCACTAGAACATTCTTTTGAGATTGTAAAGTGCAAAGCAAAATTGCCTTTGTGGGCTTCCTCCAAGATTCTACCTCTAAGACCATACTCCATCTTGATACTTACACAACCTTTCCTTATCTTCAATAAACTCATTTAATTTCCCTGCCTGGACCAAAGTTAGGGTCTTATGGACTCCGGGTCATCCCCTTGAGCTTGTGAGATTTGCCTTTTGAAATCGCTTGTTATCTTTATCTAACACAACTAAATACTCTAAAGGGTCATAGAAATTCCTAAATTGAGATCTTGCAAACATTCCACTAATTCTACGTCCTTAATTATCATCCATGGTACACTCAAGGACTTCCTACTTAGAGCGTCGGCCGCAACATCAGCCTTACTTGGATGGTAATTCAATTCAAACTCATAATCCTTGAGAAATTTCATCCACCTCCTTTGTCTCATATTCAACTCCTTTTGATCAAAGAGATACTTGAAACTCATGTAATCGGAGAATACTTCAAACTTAACTCCATAGAGATGATATCTCTAGATCTTCAAGGCGAACACCACTGCTACCAATTCAAGGTCATGGGTTGGGTCATTCCCCTTATGAGGCCACTGGAGGCATATGCAACTATATTTTGGTACTTTAATAGTACACACCCTGATCTTTTTCCCAAAGCATCACAATAGACTTCGGACGATCTATAAGGGTCTAGCAAAACTAACAATGGTGCGGTAGTTAGCTTTTATTTTAGTTCCTGAAAACTTCCTTCACATTCTGGCATCCATTCAAATGAGGCATTTGTCTAGGTTAACTTAATTTGTGGTAAGGTTATCTACGTGAAACCCTTGATGAACTTCCTATAATATCTTGCCAAACCTAGGAAACTCCTAACTTTTATAGCAGTAGTTGACCTTTCCCAATTCATAACTACCTCAATTTTATTGGGGTCAATTGAAATTCCTTCTTTTGATACCATATGCCCCAAAAACTTAACTTCTTTCATTTATAACTCACACTTAGATAGTTTGGCATAGAGTTTTCGCTCCTTTAGGATTTGCAAAACTATGCTAAGCTGCTTAGCATGCTCCTCTTTTGTCTTTGAATAGATGAGTATGTCATCTATGAAGACAACCACAAACTTTTCAAGATAAGGTCTAAAGATCCGATTCATGTAGTCCATGAATATTGTTGGGCATTTGTCAGTCCAAATGACATTACAGTGCACTCATAATGCCTATAGCGAGTTCTGAAAGCCATCTTAAGAACATCTTCATTTCAGACCTTGATTTGGAGATATTCTAACCTCAGATCAATCCTCAAAAATATGGTCACTGTAACACCCTACTTATTTAATGTTATGCTTAAGTCATATCATGAAATTAAGTAGTTTGTGTTACTGCGTTAATATTCTATTTACGTTTCAGTTATTCGAATCATTTGGGGGAAATGGGATGCCGTACAATGAACGTGATAGAATTTATTTCATTATAACACACATGCTACCAACTGTATATAAGTATATATATATGGGCAGGAACCACTGTTTTGATTTACATACAAGTTTCAAACTAGGATACATAAGTGGGGTCGTGTACAAAAAAAACATAAGACCCATGTCAGTCAATCCGATCCTATGTGGTCCTCAGTGGACATTTCAAAATCTATCACTGCATGTATGACCCAAAGCCGCATGCTACCAAAAGAGGGTCATGCTGTACAATACGGCCTATGGCTGACCTACTCAGTCAGATAGCCGTTTGCCACACCGGGCCCGGCTGGTGAATAGTCAGGAACTGATCCAGAGGGAGAGGAAGATGAGCTGGTGGCCTCTGAGGGGTCGCTCTCGGAGCTGAGCGGGATGTCTGGTACCACCTACGGAGGTGACTCTGGTGCAGGGTCAGCAGGGGCCACAAGTGCTGCAGGTGCAGGAGGCGCTGGTGGAGGATGTGTCGCGTACAACGGGACCTCAAAGTATGGGGTGGCAGGGTCGAAAGCAGGATGATGTAAGGGGACAGTAAAATCCCTATCACTAAAAAGATACAAGCGGAACTGGCAAGAGCCTGCTATATACAATGAGCCTACTGCAGGGTCACGGTGGAGCTACAGGTCTGGAATCTCAACGAAAAGGGTAGCTGTCGTGTCCATCGTCCACGTCTGAGAATGAGGTGGAAATACGAGACGAGGTGAGAATTTGGAGAAATGCTCAGTAGGGTTTGCATATAGTGTATACTGACTTCGCGTTCATTCTCAGTTGCCTCGGGTTTTATTAAATTTTATTAAAACATGAGATTAAACTTAACTACACATACTTAGTAAGGTTGAGAAAAATGTCTAGTCCGAGGCAAGGTTCAGTTTTACTTAAAATGACATAAGAAACAAAATAAATCACCACATTACAAACCACCAACATTAAAACATAGAATAAAGGGCAAGATAAGCGAATATACAACAACAAGTAAACACAACGGACAAGCCACAAATATCTATTGATGACATGTTAAATGCAATCATGCACTTGATGTGATTATGCAAATCTCATTCTTGAACCACTCTTCATAAACTCTTCCTCTTACTTTTCATCATTTTCCATCACTTGGTCCCCTGGGAGTTCTTGGCCATTTTAGACTCCTGGGTAATAGTCTGCTTTTCAGGATCGAGCTCGTTCCTATACAGGAATGCCGGGTTTACTTTCCCCGACCTTCCCACCGATCTATTCCCCTTAACTTTTTATCCGGGGCTGGCCCAAGTAGCATGGAAATTTCATCATAACATATTCTTTGGATTCATCATAACATAGCTTTCATAGCTTTCTTGAAAATGCACATGCCTCTACATGTCTTTCATAATTCATGCATATACTTTACCGCAATTTTGGCGGCATAACGGAACGTGTCCGCTTCCCCATGAATAGTGCCAGTATTTAGCATATCAATTTATCAAGAGAAACACTTCATTCCATGCATAATTCAACATATTTCATTCATGCTTCAATTCTCAATTCAAGACATAAGTATTGCACTTTAGAATATGCTTACTGCCTCACTGCTTGTATTCAACCCGGTTCTTGTAAATTATGCCATAATTTATATTTAGCTCGTTTGGACCTCAATTTCAGATATGTTGAAGTGTTATGTGTCTATTTTCTAACCTCTATGGTCCCATCTGATTTGGATAACCATAACTCAAGTTATTCGGGTTTTATCCCAGCCTACCCTGTGGGTGGCCAGAATTGCACACTTAAAAGTAAAAATCTACTAAAAATCGAAAACTGGCTCAAATCATATGAAATTGGCCTCATATTAAAGCTAACAGGACAACCTTTCATATACAAAAATTTTCATTTCATTTGCCTCAGTAGGGCTCGAGTTACAAGCCCCGAAACTTAGCCTTCCTGAACTGCCCTGTGTTGGCCTGGTTTGGACATAGGGTAACTTCTTCAAATCACAGGGAACAACTGAGATGATAACAAACTTGGATATTGTTCTCCTATGTATAAGCTTTCCAACAAAATTAGTTTCACTCGATTTGGAGTTGTATAGGGTGAGTTACACCCTTCTCAACCCATACTGCCCGGGTGGATGTCCTGATTCCTAGGTCGAACTTCAAAAATTCATATCTCTCTCAATATTACTCCAATGGTCTTATATGATATATGTGTGGAAAGCCCTAGATGTCTAGTTTCACATAAAAATGGTTTCATTAATTTCGAACGGCGGGAGGCGGAGCCGTACACTCCGCCGTACGGACTGCCGAGGGTTTGGGTTTTCCAGTCTCTCAATTTTTTTCCTATCTTCATCCTTTCTTGCTTTCAATTCAGTTTTAATCTCACAAACAGCCAATAAACCAGCTGTAGTTCATCATAATCAATCAATCAACATATCAAATTAAGGAATTAAATCACCATCAATCATCCAAGAGTCAGAAAATCAGGCAGGAAGAAAAAGAAAACCTCTACCTCTTATTATCTAGTTAGGCTTGAGCTGGTAGCTGAGATGAAAGTTAGATGGAGTGGGTGAGTGGAGAAGAGAAAAGAGGGCTGAATTGAGGAAGAGAAGACAACATTGGAAGAATGGGGCTGAAGAGGCAGGAGGAGAGTATATATATACGCAAGGCTTTGGAGTGGTAGTTAGGATGGGTGGTTTTGATTGGGTGAAATTTTTGTGGGTAAAATTCAGCCGTGTCTCCCTCTTGTGTGACAAAAATGCTCTCCACGTCGCTTAAGAAGTGAAACTCGCTCCCAGCGCATATAAACGTGACATCGGAACTCGTGAGATTCTTAAAGTCGGAATTCGTGCATATCTATTCGGATGAAGTCGGAACTCGTAATTTATAGGATCTGGCACTTCAGCTCGATATCAGAACTCGGGAACGAGGAGAAAAGACCTTGGTAATGAACTCGGAATCCAATTTAGCTAAACTCGGAGGTCGCATTTCGCGTACATTTTGAATCACCTAATGTCGGAACTCGTATGTCACGTTCATTCCTACTTGAGCATAAGGTCGGAAATCGTAAGCTGCATGCATGAGGTCGGAAATCGGAAGAAATCCCTTGTAAGCCTTGGGAACGAAGTCGGAAGTCGAAGCTAATATTGAGGTCGGAAGCGGAATTATAAGACAAACTCGGAAATCGGAAATTTCAACATTAGATGGGATCGGAAGTCGGAAATCGGACGTTACAGTCACTCTTTGTAGCTGGTCTATGAGTCATCTATTCTAGGCAGAGGATACTTGTTCTTCACCTTATTCAACTGCCTGTAGTCAATACTTAATGTCATACTACCATCCTTTTTCTTTACTAAGAGAATAGGAGCCCATGATGGTTGAGCACTCGGCCTGATGAATTGCTTTTTCCTAAAGTTCTTCAATCTGCTTATTTAGTTTTGCAAATTCCAAGGGCAACATCATATAGGGCGCTATGGATATTGGTCTTATTCCTGACACCAATTCAATAGAAAACTCGTTTTCCTTTTTTGGGGGAAATTCTAGTACATCTTCAGGGAAAACATCTAGGTACTACCTGACCACAAGAATCTCACCCAATTCTTGCTTACACTCAGTCACACTTACCGATTGGAGAACATATCCCTAACTTTTAGTCTTACCACGATTTAGCACTAAGGAATTCAAATAGAAACTCATGAAAGTCACATGATTGGAAGACAAAGTAGAAGGAATGACATTGGACTTATTAGAATAGTTTAACATGACACAGTTGGTGGAGAGCCAGACCATGCCCAGAATTAAATCTAGACCAGATAGGGGAAGATAGATTAAGTCAGTTAAAAAGAAATGGAAGCAAGTAAATCATAAGGCAACTTAGATATAGGTAATTGTAGTTGATTTACACAATCATGAGAAACAAAAGAATGAGTAGCACCCCTCATATAATACAGTTAGGGTTTTACCATTCACTTCATACTCACCTCATATCAGATTGCTGGATTGAGTGGCTTTTTCAACATTTAGGGTAAAGACCCATCCTTGGTGTTGCATGTAACATCTAGAGTAACCATATATATAACTAACACTGTTAAATAATTAATTTTTTAGATACATTATAGATATTCAAGAAGGTAATAAGGAAATATTAATTATAGGGTAATGTAAATTCAAATCTTCTCTACAAAAAAAAATAGTGATGTTTTGCTAGCCAGAGAAATTGTCTTACTAGCAATTTCTTGTAATACAAGAAACTAATCTAGTAAGAATTTATACTATAGGAGAACATAAACATCTACCAAGAAACCTTGGAATATGTGGGTAGAAATTAGCCACATTATCCATCTTGGTAGATAAAAAGAACCACCCAAAGTGAAGCTTAAGAAAATTTAAATTTCTTTTCATGTCCACCAATATAAACCAACAACCAAGAAGGTGAGTCAACAAAAGGCAAGATTCAAATTTTTCTCTCTTTTTCCTCACAAAACTCGACAACCTACCCCCTCCCTTTCTATTTTCATTTTCATTTCCATACTTCTCAAACTCATACAAAATATTGTGTGTTTTACTTGTCTTGCCCAACTTCGTACTCTGTCGCTTGTTTACGCTTAAGAAACCTTCATACTAGCCAAAACTCCTTCCTTTAAGCCATATAAATTTGATTGAGCAAGAAGCAAAGAAGGGCTTTCTGACCATGTTGAGGTTGAAGAGAGACAAGGGCATCAAAAGATTTAAGCTAGGAAGTTGTAAGCTTTGGAATATGAGGTAGGCTCCTAGAACTTGTTTATAATCTAGGGTTTGCTTGAAGTTAGGATTTTCTTGTATCATTTTTTATGTAGTCATTTAGAGCTTTATATGATGTCAATAGGATCTTTTCTAGTGATTTAAGGTTAAGGAAACTTTATTACTATTGAAGAATAGACTAGAAAACCAAAATAGTCACAAAATAGAAGACTACTATAGGGGAACCTAAAAGCAATGTACTATGAAGGGTATAGTGTAACGTTCGAGAAATTTTATCGTCAATAACCAAGTTGTTCAGTTTTCATCAAATAATTGGGATTAATCAGAATTCGATTAAGCATTCACTTAAAGCCAATTAAGTGTGTTTTAGAAGGATTAGATTTGATGGAATTAGATTAAGAATATAGGAAATCTCACAGAATTTTTCTAAAACCGGTTTACCGATTTAAGAGAAATCGGTAAGATTTCGGTATTTTAAACTATCACAACCAAACCAGTAGAACTTATATTATGAGTGCCCTAGGATGAATGGCTAGAATTTAGCCAAAACATCCCTATATGTGGTGCCACTTTCAGCCAAAGAAGGTAGCCACAAAATCAAGTTGAAATGGCCAACACAAATCCACCAATCAAATTCAACTTGCTTTAGAAGTTTTCATTTTTTTTCCTTTTCTACCCTTACAATTTCGGCCTCGTTATGTGGTTGACCACTTTCCATTCTTTTCTCCCTTATCTCATTTGATCTCACCTCATATCATCTTCACCTTCAATAAACCTTCAAGCCATAACAAGATTTCTTCAACTCAAACACAAATCTAGCAAGAATCACACCTAGGAAAGGTAGGAATCCAACTTCTCTTCTTGTTTTCCTTGATTCGGGGCTACGAGGGGATCTTGTTTTCCTTGATTCGGGGCTATGTGGGGATCTTGTTTTCCTCATGATACTGATGTCATTTGGAGTGATGATGATGGATTATGATTGATTTTGCATATACGTTGTGATTAGAATTGGAATTGGTATGAAGGAACTTGAAGAATAGAGAAAATTCAAGAAGCTGTTAGGGTTTTCCTCGGCGGTCTATACGGCGGAGTGCATGGCTTCGTCTAAAGCCATTTAAATTTGATGAATATATTTTTATATGAAACTAGACATTCAAGGATTTCTATACATAAAATATTAGGCCATTGGATTAGTATAGAAGTAGTTATGAATTTTTGAAATTTAACTTAGAAATCTGGATTCTTGTTTGGGCAGTATGAGTTGAGAAGGGTGTAACTCACCCTAAACAACTCCAAATTGAGTGAACCCAACATTTTTTGAAAACTACCATATAAGGGAAAATCCCATAAAAATTTCAAAGTAAGATTCGTTGCCAATTATTCCCAACACATCAATGAATTCACCTTAAGTTCAAACCAAACTAGAATAGAGTAATCTAATAGGGTCAAGTTACGGGGCTTATATCTCAAAATATGCTCATGAAAATGATATGCAACTTATGTCATTTGAAAGCTTATTTTGTTAGCTTTAATTTGAATAATATTTGTGTGATTTCACCTAGATTTCTAGTTTTAGTGAATTTTCACTTATAAGGGTGCAATTGAGATGGGACAAAAAGGGTTAGAAACTAGACACATAGAGCTATGCAATATCCAAAATTTAGGGTTAAATGAGTTAAATTGAACTAAGGGTGGATTATACAAAATTCAGGTAGAATAGGATGAAGTAAATAGAAATCCCTAATGATGTTTGAATTGAATTTGATGAATGATATTATGAATATATAATGTTGCTCTATATTGAATTGCAAGTTTGAATGATTTTTACTGGTAGTCTAGCATTATTCATGGGGAAGTGGACTTAATCCGTTATGCTATCGAAATTTCGGTAAGGAATTCATATGTTGTGTAAGCTATACTTGCATGAATACATGATATTTGGAAGAATGAAATTAGTTGTGCATCCAATGCATGAATATTATAAAGTATTCCATATTACTTGGGCCAGCCCCTGAATAAGTTTAAGGGGAATAGATCAGTGGGAATGTTTGGGAAAGTAAACCCAACAATCTTGTATAGGAACGAGCTCGGTCCTGAAAAGTGGACTATTATCCAAGAGTATATGGTCAATAATTCCCAAGGTACCAAGGATGGAAAATAAGTTTTAAGCGGCGAAAGCCTTCAAAGATAAGATGCATTTCCAAGTTGCATATTTATATGTACTATACGATAATTCTTAATTTATTGTCATAATTATCTATTTTTTTCTCATGATATGTTACTGTTTATTTATGGTTATTGGCTTAGTTGTATTAGTATATCTATTAACTATATCTTCATTGTTCTAATCTAAAATTTAGTTTGTTTCGGCTTATGTTTCTATAATAAGAATTTAAGTTAAATATTACTATGATGTCGTACTATTTAAAATTATGGAAAAACCGAAACAACTGAGAATGATAGCGATGACAGATATGTATAAATTTAGGATTCCTATTGAGAAATATTTATTTCTCACCTTACTATATGTTTCCGCGTCATTCTCAGATTATGGAGAATGCAGCAACAGGCATTCTATTCATCGAGTTCCATGAGCTTCATATCCACCTGAACCCATTTTTAGACTCTATATATGTATATCTGATAGCTGTCAATTCTGTTTTTATTTCTTCTTTCATAGAGATTTTGCTATTCCACTGACTCACCCACTCTTCGTCCCCGCTGTACCTTAGATTGCCATCCTGCTATACATGGCCGATCCTTTTCCACCTCTACATGCAGTAGCAGCAGCTGCAACACTGGCAGCAACAGCAGCTCCCATGGCTCCGCTAGCTTCACCACTGTAGCAGATCCCCTTGGTCTCACTATCTGAGGAGGATCTGTTGAAGGCGGCCAGCTCGTCTTCTTCGTCCTCTGCCCCGAGCGTGGACTGCACCCTCGCTGATCTGACATGGCGAATGGATTCCTTTCCTCGTAGTCCATCTTGGGTGCCCGTGTAGTGCTACAGTAGGAAATGTATAGAGTGGCCCTCTTTTGGCAGTATTGGATCATAGGCAGTAGTTTAGTGTATGTTGTATGTAGATAGGTAGCACATGAAATGTCCCTTGGGGACCAGTTAAGGTACTGTTCATAAAGACAGGTCGATTTATTTTGTATTAGTGGCCTCATTTTGTTACTCTCTATTGTTTTATGTATCTTTTGACAAATTTTGAAAACAGTCGTCTATGTATATATACGTATATGATGTCACTTTAGTAGTTCCGTTTATTTTGCATTTTTATTTATTTTACTTTATTTCTATTATAACGATTATCTATTACTTATTCTGTAGTCAAACGAAAATTTATTAAGTAAATATTTAACTCTGTATGGGTAATTAATATTAAATCAGAAAGTGGAATTTAATTAGATAGCCATACATAATAACCTATCAGGTAATATATTATGACTTAAGCATAGTATCTTGTCTGATAAGGTGTTACATTTTTGGTATCAGAGCAGTTCATCCTAATATAGGCCTGAGGATTGGACTGACTATGCTTCCATATGCTGTGTTCCTTAGATATTATCATACACTGAGTCTTATCCATATGGATACGGTGCATGTGAGGGAATTGCCTAAATGTATGCTATTATTTACTAGCACACTGGACTTAGTATTGAGCCTGATCAACTCAATCACTCTTGTTTTGTGTGTTTAGAACTTGATGGCTTCCGGAAGGTGGGGTAGACCATGAATGGATTCAGCTCAGGAGGAATTTGCCAAGTTTATGGATAAAATGTGGGAGATGGCATACGCCATGCAAGAACAAGCAGCCGCGGCAACCCAAATGATGTACCAACTAGGAAGGCAGCCTGAGGTTGATCGTGGGGAAAATTCTAATGGTCCCGGAGTGGACCTAGAATATCTTAAATTTGCTGAATTTCGAAAGGCTAACCCACCCAGCTTCAGAGGAGCCTTTGACCCAGATAAGGCAGATTAGTGGGTGAAAGCCACGGAGAAAGTCTTTTCTATTTTAGACTGCACAGATCGTCAGAAGGTGACCTTTGCCACCTATATGCTGGAAGCAAATGCAGAGTTCTGGTGGAATGGTGCACAGTGGTTATTGGAAGGATCCCAAACGAATATCACTTCAGATGTATTTAGAGATACGTTTTATCAGAAGTATTTCCCTGCCTCTGTCCGCAATGCTAAGGAGTTGGAGTTCATGCACCTTCGTCAAGGGAATAGTAGCGTGTCGGAATACATTGCTAAATTTGAGGAGTTGTACAAATTTTCCACCATTTATCAATGGAGCCCAGATGAAGTATGGAAATGCGTGAAGTTCGAAGGTGGACTGAGAGAAGACATTCTTACCACCATAGGGCCAATGGAGATCAGAGACTTCCCTACTTTGGTGAATAAGTGCCAATTGTGGAGGATTGTAACAGGAAGTTAACCGCTGCTAGATTAGCTGGCAGCAACTTCAAGAAAGGACTGGCACTGCAAGGCCCAAGGTTTAAATCCAAATTGCAGCTGTAGAAAAAGTTTCAACTAGTAGACAATAAGGCCAAGCAACCCCAGAAGCCTTGTAGAAACCAAAACTACAGTCAATGTAGTAAGAATCATGGCAATCGCCTGTGCGTAGCAGGTCAGAATCTCTATTTTGGATATGGCAACCCAGGCCACAAGATCTATGAATGTCTGGCCAAAAACCCTCAGCCGACTCATAGGCCGAAACACCAAGGAAGATTTTTCACCATGGATGCATAAAAAGTTGAAAGATCTGAAGATTTGATTCAGGATACATGTGAAGTGAATGGTAAGACTTTGACTATTTTATACGATTCAGGTGCATCTTACTCTTTTATTTCTCATGATTGCATGTCAACCTTGCAATTACCTATCTCTGAATTATCCTATGACTTGCTAGTTTCTACTCCAACAAGTGAACCTGTTATGACCAATCATATTTGTATAAACGTCCCCTGTCAGATAGGAGGTCAAACTTTTTCAGCTAATTTAATTTGTCTCCCCTTGTCCGGCCTTGACATTATTTTGGGTATGGATTGGCTATCTACCAACCAAGCCCTGTTAAATTGCTCTGATAAATCCATTGTGCTTCCCTTTGCTTCACTTTTTGAATTAGTAATCCCTGTAAACCTTTATTTAAGGTCTTTAGCAGTGCACCATTGTGTAAATAGGGGTCAAGGGTATATTCTGTTATCAACCAATGTAACGGAGGTTGATCAGAAGCTAGATGATATTTTGGTTGTTAGGGAATATCCTGATGTGTTCCCTAAGAATATCCCTGATTTTCCTCTCAAAAGGGAAATTGAGTTCACCATTGAGTTGGTACCAAGAGCGAAACCGATATTCATAGCGCTGTATCGAATGTCACCCTTAGAGCTGACCGAACTTAGGAAGTAGATTGAAGAGCTCCTGGAAAAGAAATTTATTAGACCAAGTGCATCACCATAGGCAGCCCCAATCCTGTTAATTAAGAAGAAAGATGGAGGCATGCGACTATGTGTGGATTACAGGCAATTGAATAAGGCGACGATCAAGAATAAGTATCCGTTGCCAAGAATTGATGATATTATGGATCAACTACAAAGGGCTATCATATTTTTCAAGATTGATCTATGGTCTGGATATCACCAGATTCGGGTTCAAGAAGAAGATATTCCGAAGGCGGCGTTTTGGACTCGTTACGAGCATTATGAATACACTGTGATGTCCTTCGGGTTGATGAATGTGCCAGCAATATTTATGGATTATATCAATCGGATATTCTGACCATATCTTGACAAATTTGTGGTGGTATTCATTGATGACATACTTGTTTACTCGAAGACGGAACAGGGGCATGCAAAACATTTGTGACTGGTTCTACAAATTCTAAGAGAGAAGAAACTTTATGCCAAGCTATCCAAATGCGAATTTTGGATGAAAGAAGTAAAATTTCTTAGCCATGTGGTATTCCATGGGAAATTTTAGTGGATCCTAGTAAGGTAGAAGCAGTATTAAGCTGGGAATGACCAATGACAGTCATGGAACTTAGGAGTTTCTTAGGTCTGGCAGGATACTACAGGAGATTTGTTAAAAACTTCTCTCAAATAGCCTTATCCCTAACAAAGCTAACCAGGAAAAATGCCCCATTCCAATGGATGCCCAAGTGCAAGCAGAGTTTCCAAGAATTAAAAGAAAAGTTGACCACAGCCCTAGTACTTATTCTACCGAATCTTCATGGACCATTTGAAGTCTACTGTGATGCATCCAAGAAAGGATTAGGGTGCGTGTTAATGCAGGATAGGAACGTTGTCACGTATGCTTCTAAGCAATTGAAAACTCATGAAAGAAATTATTCAACGCATGACTTAGAGTTAGCGGCAGTGGCATGTGCTCTAAAGATATGGAGACATCACCTCTACAAAGTGAAATTTGAAGTATTTTCTGATCACAGAAGCTTGAAATCCCTTTTTGATTAGAAAGAATTAAACATGAAGCAGCAAAGGTGGATGGAGTTTCTTAAAGATTACGAGTTTGACCTAAAGTACCATCCTAGCAAGGCAAACGTGGTGGCAGATGCCCTAAGTAGGAAGTCCTTAACAGTGGCATGGATGATGATCAAGGAGAAGGAACTTATAGAGAATTTCTGAGACCTCAACTTGGGAATCTCTATAACCCCTAATGCCATTCAGCTAAACCACCTGAAGATAACTAGTGATTTCAAAGATCAAATCCAACAGGCACAACAAAGGAATGATGACCTTCAGCATATAGTTCAACTGGTGTAATCCAAAAAGCTAACAGGATTCACTCAAGATGCAGAAGGTGTATGGCGATATCAGGGAAGGATATACATACTTGAGGAGGACAACCTTAGGCAAAGAATCTTGGGGGAAGCCCATAGGAGCGATTTCGCTATACATCCTGGCATTAACAAGATGTACCAAGACCTCAAGAAGATGTTTTGGTGGCCAGGCCTCAAGAAGGATGTGGCAAATCGTGTGAATAAATGTCGAACCTGCCAAAAAGTAAAAATAGAGCATTAGAGGCTGGCAGGAACTCTGCAACCCTTAGAGATTCCGGAATGGAAATGGGAGAGCATTTCTATGGATTTCATTATAGGCTTACTAAGACACCCTCGGATATGACGCTATATGTGTCTAGTGGATAGACTAACCAAGTCTGCTCATTTTTTACCCATTTGAGCAAATTATCCTCCGGAGAAGTTAACTCAACTGTACATTCAAGAAATGGTGCGACTACATGGTACTCCGTCAACAATCATCTCAAATCGAGATCCGAGGTTTACCTCACGATTTTGGGGAGTATTCCAAAAAATGTATGGCACCAGACTCTGTTTAACCACTGCATACCATCCGCAAATAGATGGTTAGACCGAACGAACTATTTAGACTTTGGACGACATGCTACAAGCATACTTCTTGGAATAGTGCGGGAGCTGGGATCGATATTTGCCATTGGCCGAATTTGCATATAACAATAGTTATCATGTGAGCATCGGCATGGCCCCATACGAAGCATTATACGGACGAAAATACCAATCTCCACTATATTGGTACGAATTAGGGGAACAAAGTCTGCTCGGATTGGAGTTAATCAAGAAAACTACAGAGCAAATCAAAAGAATCCGTAGCAAGATAATTGCAGCTCAGAGTCGTCAAAAAAGCTATGCGGATGTCAAGAGAAAGCCTTTACAGTTTCAAGAAAGAAACCATGTATTCCTAAAGATCACACCCACAACACGAGTAGGCAGAGCTATTAAAATTAGAAAGCTAAGCCCTAGCTTTATAGGTCCTTTTCAAATCTTGAAGCGAATTGGGCCAGTTGCATATCGAGTCGCCTTACCCCCTCATTTGTCAAACCTCCATCATGTTTTCTATGTTTCTCAACTCAGAAAATACCAACCTGACCCTACTCACTTCTTGGAGCCTGAATCAATTCAGTTAAGGGATGACTTAACTTTTCATGTACCCCCAGCACAGATAGTGGACAGGAGCATCAAACACCTTCGGAACAAAGTTGTACAGTTAGTGAAGGTGGCATGGGGAAATGAAGATTCAGCGGACTGTACGTGGGAATTAGAATCTAATATGAGGAGGGAGTATCGTGAATTATTCTCAGGTACTAAATTTCGAGGGAAATTTTTTTTTTTTGAGGGTAGAAATGTAACGTCCGAGAAATTTTATCGTTAATAACCGAGTTATTCGATTTTCATCGAATAATTGGGCTTAATCAGAATTCGATTAAGCATTCACTTAAAGCCAATTAAGTGTGATTTAGAAGGATTAGGCTTGATGGAATTAGATTAGGAACAAAGGAAACGTCATAGAATTTTTTTAAAACCGGTTTACCGATTAAGAGAAATCGGTAGGATTTCGGTATTTTAAATTGTCAAAAACAAACCAGTAGAACTTATATTATGACTGCCCTAGTATGAGTGGCTAGGATTTATCCAAAACATCCCCATATGTCGTGCCACTTTCAGCCAAAGAAGGTAGCTACAAAATCAAGTTGAAATGGCCAACACGAATCTACCAATCAAATTCAACTTGCTTTAGAAGTTTTCATTTTTTTTGTTTTCTACCCTTACAATTTTGGCCTCTTTATGTGGCTAACCACTCTCCATTCTTTTCTCCTTCATCTCATCTAATCTCACCTCATATCATCTTCACCTTCAACAAGCCTTCAAGCCACAACAAGATTTCTTCAACTCAAACACAAATTAGCAAGAATTATACCTAGGAAAGGTAGGAATCCAACTTCTCTTCTTATTTTGTTTGATTTGGGGCTGCGTGGGGATCTTATTTTCCACATGATACTGATGTGATTTGGAGTGATGATGATGGATTATGATTAATTTTGCATGTATGTTGTGATTATAATTGGAATTGGTATGAAAGAACTTGAAAAATAGAGAAAATTCAAGAAACTGTTAAGGTTTTCCTCGGTGGTCTATATGGCGGAGTGTATGGCTCTACCTACAGCTGTTTAAATTTGATGAATCTATTTTTATATGAAACGAGACATTCAGGCATTTCTATACATATGAAACATAAGGCCATTGGATTAGTATAGAATTATTTATGAATTTTTGAAGTTTGATCTAGAAATCTGGATTCTTATCTGGGTAGTATGAGTTGAGAAAGGTGAAACTTGCCCTACACAATCTAAATTGAGTGAACAACGGTTTTTGAAAGCTAACATATAAGGGAACATCCCATAAAAACTTTAGAGTTAGATTTGTTGCCAATTATTTCCAGCACATCAATGAATTTACCTTAAGTTCAAACTAGGCTGGAATAGGGTAGTCCAGTAGGGTCAAGTTACGGGACTTATATCTCAAAATATACTCATGCAAATGATATGCAACTTATTTCATTTGAAAGCTTGTCCTGTTAGCTTTAATTTGATATAAATTTCGTATGGTTTCACCTAGATTTCTATTTTTAGTGAATTTTCACTTATAAGGGTGCAATTCTAGCTAAGAATAGGGCGGTTTGAGCTAAAATACTAATAACTTGAGTTATACAAATCAAAATGAGATGGGACTAAAAGAGTTGGAAACTAGACACATAGAGCTATGACATATCCATAATTTAGGGTTAAATGAATTGAATTAGACTAAGGGTAGATTATACAAAATTCGGGCAGAATAGGATTAAGTAAACAAAAAACCCTAATGATGTTTGAATTGAATTTGATGAATGATATTATGAATATATAATTGTTATTCTATATTGAATTGCAGGTTTGAATGATTTTTACTGGTAGTCTGGATCTATTCATAAGCGGACTTGATCCGTTATGCTGCCGAAATTTCAACAAGGAATTCATATGTTGTATAAGCTATACTTGTATGAATACATGATATTTGGAAGAATAAAATTAGTTGTGCATCCAATGCATGAATATTATAAAAGATTCTATATTACTTGGGCTAGTCCCTGAATAAGTTTAAGGGGAATAGATCAATGGGAAAGTAAACCCGAAAATCCTATATAGGAACGAGCTCGGTCCTGAAAAGCGGACTATTACCTAGGAGTATATGGCCAATAACTCCGAGGGGACTAAGGATGGAAAATAAGCTTTAAGAGGCAAAAGCCTTCAAAGATAAGATGCATTTCCCAGTTGCACATTTATATGTACTATATGATAATTCTTAATTTATTGTCATAGTTTTCTATTTATTTCTCATGATATGTTATTGTTTATTTATGGTTACTGGCTTAGTTGTATTAGTATATCTGTTAACTATATCTCCATTGTTCTAACCTAAAATTTAGTTTGTTTTGGCTTATGTTTCTTGTAACATCCCTATATAACATAATAGGAAATAATGCAAATAAACTTTTATTACTTACAACCTTGCCCCAAACTTTTTAGAAAATAACATTTAGGTCCCTAGATCAATAGAATTAGCAGAATAAAGTTTTAAACGAAGCAGAATCACGTAGCGAAAACGTAGAAACCTAACCTCGGCCGATTGAGCCACAGAGGTATCCATATGGGAAATGACATGGGATGCCCCTAGAATTGCCCATAATTATGAAAATACCCTTAGCCATGAAAAACAGAAAACAGAATGGCCATCAATTTGTAAAACGTTTAATTTACACCATTAATCGATTTATTTGATTTTAATGCATAAGTAAGTTAAATAGAAGTTAATTAAGGATTAATTAGGTATTGATTAGATGCTAATTAGAGAGTTAGAATTAGAAATAATTAGAATAGAAACATATAAAACTTCACAAATTTCTTTAAAATCGATTTATCGATTTAAAGGAAATCGGTAAGATTATGGTATTTCAAACTGTCGGAACTGAACCAATAGGATTTTACGCTCTAAACCCTGCATCAAGTGGCTGAAAACTTAGCCACTTAACCACCAAAGTGGCTCAAGATAGCCACAAAAGGGAGGGAAGCATGGCTGAATATGAGCCATACAAACCCCAACCAATCAAATTACAAGATTTCAACCACCAACACTTTCATAATATATTTCTCTCTTGCTTCAGCAGAATTTTTGAGCTCCCTCTTCCAGCAGCCTTCCTCTCCTCTTTTCTTCATCTTCTTCATCTCCTTCTTCCACTTTCAGCCTCCCTCAAGCTTCTTGCATCCTTAGAACTCAAGATTAGCTAGTTGTTGCTTCAAAATAAAGGAAGGATTCCAATTCTGTCTTGATTTTCTGATTATGGGTAGCTGTTGGTGACTCTATTTACTCAATTCTTGATGAGATAATTGAATAATTATGATGTTATTTGGCTGGTTTGTTGGCTCTTGTTGGTGTTAAATTCGTTGAGGAGGTAAGCAAAGGGTGAAAGGATGAAGATGTGAGAAGCTGAAAACCTAGAATCCCTCGGCAGTCCGTATGGCGGAGTGTATGGCTCCGCCTACAGTCGATTAAATTTGATGAAACAATTTTTATATGAAACTAGACATCTAGGGCTTTCGATAAATATATCATATAAGGCTTTTGATTAGTATTGAGAGAGATATGAATTTTTGAATTTTGAAATAGGTTTTTGACTCTGATTCTGGGCAGACTGGATTTTTCAGGGTAGAACTCGCCCTATACTACTTGAAAATGAGTGAAACTAACTTTTTTAGAAAGCTTACACATAGGAGAATTTCCCATAAAAATTTCAGAATTAGATAAGGTCCCGTTTGCTCCCAGTGATCCAAGAAAATTGCCCTATGTCCAAACCAGGCCAGAACAGGGCAATTTAGGAAGGTCAGAATTCGGGGCATATAACTTGAGCCCTACTAAGTCAAATTGAATGGAACTTTTTGTAGATGAAACTTTCCCTGTTACCTTTAATATGAGTCTAATTTTGTGCAATTTGAGTAGTTTTCGATTTATAGTGGATTTTTACTTTTAGATGTCTGATTCTAGCCAACCACTGGGTAGGCCGGTATAAAACCTAAATATCTTAAGCTATAGATATCAAAATTAGATGGGACCAAAGAGGTTAGAAAATAGACACATAACAATATACTCAAAATTGAGGTCCAAATGAGTTAAATAGCAATTATGGCTTCAATTATAAAAATCGGGTTAGTTAACTATGCTGAGGCAGAAACTTTGCCTTAATGAGATTATTGTTATTATGAATTCCATGTTGAAACATGTATGCAATGTTGTGACCTTTGTGATAAATTGATGTTCTGGTATATTGGCACTATTTATGGGGAAGCAGACTTAATCCATTATACTGCCGAAATTTTGGCAGAAATATGTGAATTATATGAATGTGATAAACATTTATGTGTTATGCTCATAAGATTCATATATGCAAGGATGATTTACTTATGATATGAATATATTGAATGTGGGTCCCTTCATCTGGAGGCAGTTACGAGATCCCTCCTTGTGAAGGCAGTTAAATAAGATAAGATGTGGGTCCCTTCACTTGGAGGCGGTTGCACTTTGAATCCCTCCATGTGAAGGCAGCTAAAACTTTTGGGTCCCTCTATGTTGGAGGCAGATAGCCAACTGAGTCCCTCCGACCTAGAGGCACGTGGGTGAGTCGGTGTGACAACGGTCACGAGTCGAGCTGACGAGCTCACTCTAAGGCCAGGCTACCCAAGGGCAGTAAAGGCAAAAGACTAAAGATTAAAAGATATGCAAGCACCCCACTCACATGAGGCATGGCATCGACTCAGCTAGTGTAAGTATAGGGGACAGGACTTACACGAGGCATGGCATGGACCCAGCTAGTGTAAGCAATGAAAATGTATGGTGGCAACATCCATGACATTAACTCAGTACAGAGCAAAGAAAGGCATCAGGGTATTTGCATGAATTCAAAGATGAGAATTTGCATAATGACATCCCATGTTTAATTGATACTGAAGCTGTACTATCTATTTACGCTGTAATTATTTTCTAAATATGACATATTGCCAATGCGACTCAAGCGCATGAATAAAATGAACTCTGCTTCGGACAGTATATTTTCAACTATAAAACTGAATAGTCTATTTAACATGCTCATATTTTTTATAATAAACCGAAGCAGCTGGAGATAATAACGATGACACGGTATACAATTTATTAATGAATCCTACTGAGAATTTTATAATTCTCACTCCTATGTTTATTTCCATGTTATCTCCAGATAATTCAAGAAATATTGGGAACAACCAGAGGTTGCTATCAAATGAGGTCCGTTCAGGTGACAGTAACAACTCCTGAGTGTGGTGCTATGACTTAAGAATAATACTGTACTTGGGAGGGTGTTACATTTCTATAATAAGAATTTAAATTGAATATTACTATGATGTCGTACTATTTAAAATTATGGAAAAATCGAAACAACTGAGAATGACAGCGGTGACAAATATGTATAAATTTAGAATGCCTACTGAGAAATCTTTATTTCTCACCCTACTATATGTTTCCACGTCATTCTCAGATCATGGAGAACGTGGCAACAGGCATCCTATTCATCAAGTTCTACGAGCTTCATATCCACCTGAACCCATTTTTAGACTCTATATATATAACCGGTAGCTGTCAGTTCCTTTTTTATTTCTTCTTTCAAAGAGATTTTGCTGTTCCTCTGACTCACCCACTCTTCAACCCCGCCGCACCTTATATTGCCATCCTGCTATACATGGCCCATCCTTTTCCACCTCCACATGTAGCAGCAACAACAGCTCCCATGGCTCCGCCAACTTCACCACCGCAGCAGATCCCCTCGGTCTCAATGTCTAAGGAGGATCTATTGGAGGCGGTGAGCTCGTCTTCCTCATCCTCTGCCTCGACCGTGGGCTACACCCCAGCTGACGTCAATATGGCGTATGGATTCCTTTCTTCGGAGTCCATCTAGGGTGCCTGTGTAGTGCTGCAGTAGGAAATGTATAGAGTGGCTCTTTTTTGGCAGTATTGGGTCATAGGCAGTAGTTTAGTGCATGCTGTATGTGGATAGGTAGCACACGATGTAACATCCTCAATTTTATGCCGTGCTAAATTACCTCAGTAACCCTAATAATTAGGCACTTAATGAGAAATTGTGAGATTAAGGCTTAATTAAGGGGTTACTCAAATGAGAAAAGTCAAGAGAATACTTAATCGAGATTAAATAATCTCTAATTAAGTAAGTGAGAGCCCCTATAGCTTAATTAAGCACTAATCGCCATTAATTAGCCTAATCGAGTTTAATTAAGGTTAATTAAATTTAATTGCAAGATTAATTTTTGTTAATCGTGTTCTTGTGTGTTAATCACTAATCCTTGCTTAATCATATGATTAAATTCAAATTTAGTCAACTAGACAATAAAGTAAAGAGTGATATCATAAAAGCATAAAGCATGAGACAAGACTACTTTATGCAAGAGTTTGACCATGTTTTGTCTCCCTATCATCCCATTTGTCCCCTTAATCACTAGTTAACACAAGACAACACAAAGTGAAGCAAAAATATCTCATTCTCCTTTCTTTATGTAGATGCCACTTTCACACACACACGCACACTCACATTTTCATTTTTACTCATCCTATTCTCTCTCATCAAACCAAATCCTCCTACTTCTCTCTAAAACTCTCTTCATCTTCTTCATCTTCTTCTTCCTTTCTCCACCACCACCACCTAAACCACTCACTTAGCCCTTCAAAGACCTCATCTTTGGCTCTTTGGAGACAAGATCTAAACACTACAAGACTCATTTTCGAGAGAACTCAAGAGTTCTCTCCTTGCTCATTCAAAACCGCCACTACCATCATCAAGAGGAGTCATCATCTTCTTCTTCCACCTCTCTTGTTTTTGTGCCATCTTCAAGAAAGGTAGTGGTCTTCATCTTTTTCATTTTGTTTGCTCAAGAAAGCTTGGAGCTTGGTTCTTTCATGACCAAGATCTCTAAGTGGAAACTTGAGAAAATTCTTCATGCTCTTCAAGAGCAAACAAAATATGTTCTTAATGTTCTTCAAGTGTTCTTAAGTTTCTACTTTTAGTAAAATATGTTCTTGATGTTCTTCAAGTCTTCTTAAGTTTCTACTTTTGGCAAAATATGTTCTTGAATGTTCTTGATGGCATCTTGCTTAAAGTTATTCCTTTTCTTATGATGAGTTGATGATTAGAAAAGCTTCATCTTTTTATGTTTCCATGATGTGATAAGACTTTGAACATTCTAAAAGTTAAAACTTTAAAAAGTTTGCTTCTTGACACACAAAAAGTAGCGAAAGTTTTAGTGCCATCATAAAGTCTTCTTTTGTTTTGTTTTGAAGACAAGAATACATGTAAAAGTCTAAGCTTTTTGGTATAATAAGCCTTTTTAAGTTAGAGGAATGATATTTTGTCACTAATGTCTTAGAAATCACACTTTAAAGAAAAGACCTTTCATAAAGATTCAAACTTTAATTAAGAGTGAGACCTTTAAGTCATAAAAGTGTTGTTTTGTAACGTTTAATTCATAAAGTTTAAATCTTGAACCAAAACAATGCAAAAAGGTGTTAACTTTTATAAAGATCAAGACTTTTTAGTTAAAAAGCTAGTGACTCGTACCATTATTTCATAAAGATCTAATCTTTAAGATAAAAGCTTGAAGCTTTGTAACTTGATTAAGTTAAATCACCCTTGGCGTTTAGTGAACATGGTGTTGTTGGGTTCATGATGTGGTTATGCATTGTCATGACCCAAGGATTAGAGGGATCTCGAACTCCTTGGGAACACAAGTATGATTAGGGCCTCTAAGCATATCATAAACCTAGGAATCACTAAGTTCACTATCTCAAGGAAATGAAATAATCACATAACTTAATTAATTTGAATAAGTGTTCCATAAGACATGAACTAAAGTAAAGAATAATTTCATATGAGAATTAAGAAACTAAAAGACCATGTACACACATCTTAACTATGTGATTCTCTCATGGGTAACCATGGGAAATCATATAATGATTCATAATATTCTTCACAAAGAATAATGTAACTATAAACCCCTTTAGGGTATGAAGGTGTGATGCCATGCAGCATGATGAATGATGAGTTTGATTGAGTTTTGTCTCATGATTGAATGATGAATATGATGATGTGATATAGATATGATGAACTGTTGGTTGAAAGTTGATAATTGGCATTTTGGGGAAGCTCTAGTTTAGCCGTTATGCTGCCGGATTTCCGTCAAAATTATGGACTTAGTCATATCATTGCATGTGTCCAGTCAAGAAGTATTATGCATGTAAAGTATAATGATAAGAAAAGAAACCATGGGATATGACCCCTCGATCACTTCCGGGAAATGAAAGACGATGATCCACAAGGAACCTCTATGAGGGAGGCAAGGGTGACATGGAGGACCCTCCAACTTAGAGGTAACCAATATCGGCTTAGTCTGATTTGGTTGGTACTGCATGACGGCAGTCACGGAATGAGCTCATGTCCAAAAGCAATTTATTTCAAAGGAAAGTAAAGAACGTGAAGCACATGCTAAAAAAAAAAAATGCAAGTAAAACCAAAGTATAACCATGGTTAAGTTTATGATGATGCATGTCTTTGCATGTAATTACATTGTCCATTTGCATCATGAATGTTCTTTCTATGTTTCAGTATATATGTTAGTTATGATGATGTAGTTATGATGTAAGTTTTAAAGCAACCCGCTTCAGAGTTTAAGTTTTCAAAACTATTAAAATTGAACTTATATCAGTCCACTGCTTTTACAATTAACCCGAAGTGGCTGGGACGATGACGATGACACTGTGTTTGTCTAGTTGCGATCCTATTGAGAAATTTAGTATTTCTCACTCCAACGTTCCCGTGTCGTCTTCAGAGGACGCCAGCGTCGAGTACGGTGGTGATTTTCATTGAGTTTCCGGTGATGCACTGGCACTTCGACCCAGTGCTGAATGCATCTGTGCTGACTGCTCAGGCAGTGATGCGGGTCTACATGTTCCATAGCTGCCAGTTCCATGCACCTATGATGAGTCCATTTTTTTGCCCTCATGAGCCGCTCGAGGACATCACTATGGATGACGTTCGCCCGCCTTTCCACCCTCCGAGGTACCCCACTGATGGAGATTCTAATTCGGACACTCGTCTGATGTCGATAGTTTCGTTGGATTCCAATCGTTCGGAGCCGTCTTATCCGAGCTATCACATGGAGATGGACCCGTCTGAGCCTTCCTACCCGTCTGTGATCCGTCTGTCATCCGATTCATCTTCTTCTTCTGTAGCCTCTCGTCACACACCACCCCTGATTCATGGTCGTGGGTTCATTCGCACCCGCGTCATGCCTCGTGGGTGTGGCCATGCTCGAGGTAGGGGATATAGTGATGTTACTCTCGGTGGATTCAAGAACGGTTTCCTCCCTTCAGATGATTGAGGTGTTGATTTGCATGCGGAGCTGAGCATGAGGATAGCCCCTTTTTGGTTGTAGCAAGGGTTATCATTTTTATTCGGCATGTATGGGCAGATTGGGATTTCTTATGTATTTCCTCTTATCATGTATTTTGTTAGGGTACTCTATTTTGGGTGACAGTAGGTATCAGACTCATTATCTTCGTGTATGACTTCTGCTATCATTACTATTGTATTAAGTATGGAATGACTATGGAATGAATGTTATTTTTATCTAGATTATGGTTATTCTCATTGCTTCTATTTCTGTTAAATGTGATGTATGAATGATATAGCGACTTTTGTATTGCACGTTCACGATGCGCTCATGGCTCTTGGCTTTCAAAACATCTTACTCGTTATTATTCAAAAAAAAAATTTTTACCCCAATTTTCGTTAAAAGTAATTCTAAAAGGTAATGTTAGTTCTGCGAGCAAAAGTAACAACTAATGATTCGACAATATGACTTAAGCATAGAATGGAACTATTAGGGTGTTACACACGAAATGTCCCTTGGGGACCAATTAGGGTACTGTTCATAAAGACAAGCCGATTTATTTTGTATTAGTGGCCTCATTTTATTACCTTCTACTGTTTTATGTATCTTTTGACAAATTTTGAAAATAGTCATCTATGTATATATGTATATGACGTCATTTCAATAGCTCCGTCTATTCCACATTTTTATTTATTTTACTTTATTTCCATTATAACGATTATCTATTACTTATTCCACAGTCAAATGGAAATTTATTAAGTGAATAGTTAACTCTGTATGGGTAATTAACATTAAATCAGAAAGTGGAATTTAATTAGACATCCATATGTAATAACTGATCAGGTAACATATTATGACTTAAGCGTAGCATCTTGTCTGGTAAGATGTTACATATAGCAATTTGAAGTGAATTTTAGATGAAATCTTACTCGAAGATGAATCCAACCATGTAAAATATAGGTTCATTGGACTTAGGATGAAGGAGTTATGATTTTCAGAAGTAAGCTTAGTTAACACCCCTTATCCTAACCAGTATGTGATGTAAGGGACATAACTCACCCAATATAACTTCAATTTGAATTAGACTATTTTTCTTAGAAAGTTAACACATAGAGAATTATGTCTATAAAATTTCATTTACAATTCCTTAGTAGATTGTTCCTAGCAAATCCTTGAAGTTTGCCTATGCTCTGTTTAGGTTGAAACAAGATAGTCAGAATGAGGGCTCATAACTCAAGCTCCACGTATTCAAATAGAGTAAAACTTGTTGGATTTGAAAGAGGGTCCCTATAGATACAACTTGGTAGAATCTTGAAGCAAAAGAGTATATGATGAATTTTTAGTAATTTTCAAATTTTAGGTGTGCAAGTTTGTCTTGAAATCGGGCAGCCTTGAAAAAAATTTTAATAACTTAAACTATACACCTTGAAATTTAGTGAAACTAAATAGTTTAAAGGTAGACTAATAGGCTACATTTTATTAAAATTTGAGAGTAAAATGAATTAAAATGGAATTTTAGTGCAATTTAGAAGTTTTGGGCAGATTTAAGAAAAGTAGGACAACTTGTGAATTACATGACCTAGAGGTTCCAAAAATCATAAGGAACCAAATGAATTGAACATTTATGCAATTACATACTAGAATAACGTCACATTGGCACATTATTTATGATGGTCATACTCGAGCTTTTATTGGTATCATGTTGAGATAACAATTTTTGTGACTGGCTGGCTGTTAATTACGTTGTCCATTTTGGGAACCTTCATATGTCAAACGTCATGTTGCCAGATTCTCAGTAGAAATATATGAACTATGTAGCATAATCATAAGCCCATCAAACATATTTATACATGAATATATGATCTTTAATATGTTATGATTCCATATTACTTGGGTCAGCCCCGGAATGAATTAAGGGGAATAATTAGGCACTTAATGAGAAATATGAGATTAAGGCTTAATTAAAGGATTAACGAAGTGTTTGTGAGTTAAATCTGATGAAAAAAGTCAAGAGAATACTTAATCGAGATTTGATAACCTCTAATTAAGCAAGTCAAACTCTTAATAGCTTAATTAAGCACTAATCATCTTTGATTAGCTTAATCGAGTTTAATTAAGGATAATTAAGCTCAATCGCAAGATTAGTTTTTCTTAATCATGTTCATATGTATTAATCACTAATTCTTGCTTAATCATGTTAATTAAGTTGCAAGAGCACTTAATCACATGATTGAAATCAAAATTAGTCAACTAGACAATAAAGCAAAGGTAATGTCACGAAAGCATAAAGCATTAGACAAGAGTGCTTTATGTAAGAGTAAATACTTGATTTATTCCCCCATTATCCAATTTGTCTCCCTAAATCTTAATTAACAGAAAATAACACAGAAATATCTCCCCCCATCCTTATAGAAGTTATGGCCAACATACCTACATGCACACACCTTCACTTCATTTTTCAACTTCTATTCTCTCTCTAAGCCCTCAAACTCTCTAACTTCTCTCTAAACTTTCTTCTTCTTCTTCTTGTTCATCTTCTTCTTCCTTTCTTCACCCTCACCATAACCAGAACTCTTACTTAGCCCTTCAAAGACCACATCTTTAGGTCTTAGGAGACAAGATCTAAACACTACAAGACTCATTTTCAAGAGAACTCAAGAGCTCTCTTCTTGTTTTTCCAAAACTGCCACCTTCATCCACCCTGGCGAGCATCATCTTCTTCATTTTCTCCTTCAAGAACTCGCCACTTTCATCACTACGTAGTGATCTTCACTCTTTTATTTTGTTTACTCAAGAAAGCTTGAAGCTTGGGTCCTCTCATGACCAAGATCTTCAAGTGAAAGCTTCAGAAAATCTTTCATGCTCTTCATGAGCAAAAGTTTCTATTTTTAGTCAAATATGTTCATGCTCTTGTTCATGGGTGTTCTTGATTTTTTTTGAAAAGTTCCTTTCTTTAAGCGCTTTAAAGTTTCTATTTTTCTTTCTTAATGCATGAGATTTTGATGTTCTTGGTGGTGTTTGGTTTGGAAGTTGTTTATCTTCTTATGCTAGTGCTTATGATTGGAAAAGTTGTCATCTTTATCATTTTCTCTTGATTTGACAAGCCTAAACACATTCTTAATGCATGATGTAACACCCTAATAGTTCCATTCTATGCTTAAGTCATATTGTGGAATTACTAGTTGTTACTTTTGCTCGCGGATCTAACATTACCTTTTAGAAATTACTTTTTAACGAAAATAGGGGTAAATGTTTTTTTAAACAAACAAGTAAACCATTTTTGAAATCAAGAGCCATGAGCGCATCATGAACGTGTAAAACAAACATCGCTATCTCACTCATACGTCACATTTAACATACATAGAAACCACAAGAATAACCACTATCTTAGATAAAGATAACATTCATTCCACGGCCATCCATAACAATATGATAATAGTCATACCAGAGTCATACATAAGATAATAATGGGTCTGATATCTACCGTCGGCCCTACACAAGAAATCTACCAAATACATAATAAAAGGAAATACATCAAAACAACCTACTACCCAAGCATGCCATACGACATAATGATAACCCTATAACTACAACCAAAAGGGGCTATCCTTGTGCTCGACTCCGTATGCAGTCGTCACGTCAAGCATCAGGTGGGAGGAAACCGTTCCCATATCCACCGGGAGAAGCACCACCACGTCCGCTCCTCATCACGTCCTTGCCCACGGGGCACAGTGCAGGTACGAATGAACCCATGCCCACGAATCGGGGGTAAAGCTGGACTAGCAGGTGAAGCAGAAGAATCAGAAGATAGACGAATCACTAAGGGATGCGACAAACCCGAACAGTGAGATCCCCCAGAATGAGTCGGATAGAAGGGCTCAGACGGATCAGTCTCCACATGGTAGGTCGAATAAGACGACTTCGAGAGATCGGAATCCAGTGAAACAGTCGGAGTCAAATAGGTATCCGAGTCAGTCTCGTCATCATTGGTGGGGTATCTCGGTGGCTGAAAATAAGGGCGGATGTCATCCATAGTAACCTCACCAAATGGCTGATACGGTCGAAAAAATGGGCTCATCATGGGAGTCTAAAACTGGCGGTCATGGAAGATGTAGACCCTCATCGTTGTGCTCACCAACAACAAGGAGGCGTTCAGCACCGTGTCAAAGCGCGAACGCCACACCAGGAACTCAATATAGATCACCATCGTGCCCGACGTCGACATACTCTGAAGATGACACGGAAAATGTAGGAATGAGAAATACTAAATTTCTCAGTAGGATCGTGACTAGACAAATACAGTGTCATCATCATCGTCCCAACCACTTCGGGTTTAATTATAAAAACAGTGGACAGGTATAAGTTCAATTTTAATGTTTTCAGAAAACGTAAATCCCGAACCGAGTTACTTTTGACTTTATCATCATATCCATAGTGTCATGCATAGGCATACATGCATAATATACATTCATAATGCACATAAGGAATATGATAATATGCATGGCTATGCAACTCATCAACTTGACCATGGTCCTACTTTGACTTTCATTTTTAGCACGTGCTTAACATTCTTATACTTTTCCTTTGAAATAGACTACTTTTGGACATGAGCTCATTCCATGACCATCGTCATGCAGTACTAACCAAATTAGACTAAGCCGATATTGGTTACCTCTAAATTGGAGGGTCCTCCATAACACCCTTACCTCCCTCATAGAGGTTCCTTGTGGATCGCTGTCTCTCACTTCCCGAAAATGATCGAGGGGTCATGTCCCATTCTTTCGTTTCTTATTATTATACTTTACATGCATAATACTTCTTTGACTAGACATATGCAATGATATGACTGAGACCATAATTTTGACAAAAATTCGGCAGCATAACGGCTAGATTGGAGTTTCCCCAAAATGCCAATCATAAATTTTCAACCAACAGTTCATCATATCTACATCATATCATCACACTCATCATTCAGTCATGAGACAAAGCTCAACCAAACTCATCATTCATCATGCCAAATGGCATCACACATTCATACCTAGAGGGGTTTATAGTTGTGTTATTCTTTGTGAAGAATATTATGAATCATCTTATGATTTCTCGTGATTACCCATGAGAGAATCACATAGTTACAATATGTGTATATAGTCTTTTAGGTACTTAGTTCTCATATGAAATTATTCTTTAGTTATGTCTTATGGAACACTTATTCAATTAATTAAGTTAGGTGGTTGTTTCCTTTCCTTGAGATAGTGCATTTAGTGATTCCTGGGTTCATGGTATGCTCAAAGGCCCTAATCATACTTCTGTTCCCAAGGAGTTCGAGATCCATCTAATCCTTGGGTCATAACAACACATAACCACATCATGAACCCAACAACACCATATTCACTAAATGCCAAGGGTGATTTAACTTAATCAAGTTACAAAGCTTCAAGCTTTTATCTTAAAGATTAGATCTTTATGACATAATGATACAAGTTACTAGCTTTTTAACTGAAAAGTCTTGTTCTTTATAAAGTTTGACTCATTTAATTATTCTAAGACCATCAAGGTCTCAACTTTATGACTTAAAGTTGTCTCTACATTAAAAAGGTTCCTACTTAATCAAATAGTGATATGAAACATTAACTTTAAGGTTAAAAAGTCTTAATCTTTATAAAAGCGAATGCCTTTTAGCATTGTTTTGGTTCAAGATCTAAACTTTATGAATGAAATGTTATAAAATAACACTTTTATGATTTAAAGGTCTCATTCTTGATTAAAGTTTAAAACTTTATGAAAGGTCTTTTCTTTAAGATTTGATTTCTAAAACATGAAGTGACAAGATATCATTTTTTAACTTAAAAAGGCTTATTATGCTAAAAAGCTTAGACTTTTACATGTATTCTTGTCTTCAAAACAAAACAAAAGAAGACTTTATGATGGCACTAAAACTTGCGCCACTTTTTGCGTATCAAGAAGCAAACTTTTTAAAGTTTAAGGCTTTCGGAATGTTCATAGTCTTATCAAATCATGAAAAACATAAAAGGATAAGGCTTTTCCAATCATCAACTCATCATAAGAAAAGGAAGAACTTCAAACAAAATACTATTAAGAACACTCAACAATAAGCACATACTTTCCAAAAGTAGAAACTTAAGAACACTTGAAGAACATCAAGAACACATTTTTCAAAGAGTAGAAACTTAAGAACACTTGAAGAACATCAAGAACATATTTAACCAAAAATAGAAACTTTTGCTCATGAAGAACATGAAAGATTTCCTCAAGTTTTCACTCAAAGATCTTGGTCATGAAAAGAACCAAGCTTCAAGCCTTCTTGAGTAAACAAAACAAAAAGATGAAGATCACTACCTAAGCTTGGAAAATGGCATCTTTGAGGAAGGAGAAGAAGATGAAGAAAACTCCTCCTTGGTTGATGATGGTAGTGGTTTTGAATGAGCAAGGAGAGAACTCTTGAGTTCTCTTGAAAATAAGTCTTGTAGTGTTTAGATCTTGTCTCCAAAGACCAAAAGATATGATCTTTGAAGGGCTTAGTGAGGAAGGATTGGTTATGGAGGTAGAAAATGATGAAGAAGATGAAGAAGAAGAAGAAGAAATGTAGAAAGAGGTTGGAGAGTTTGAGAACTTTAGAGAGAGAATAAGAAGTTAAAAATAAAGTGAATGTGTTTGTATTGTGTTGTTATGGCCGTAACTTTGAGTAAGGTGGGGGGAGATATTTTTGCTTCATTTTGTGTTAATTAAAGTTTAGGGAGACAAATTGGATAATGGGGGAACAAAGCATATACAAACTCTTATATAAAATACTCTTATATCATGCTTTATACTTTTATGACATCACTATTTACTTTATTGTCTAGTTGATTAAATTTGAATTTAATTATGTGATTAAGTGCTCATACAACTTAATTAAGATGGTTAAGCAAGGATTAGTGATTAACACACAAGAACATGATTAACAAAAAAATTAATCTTGCGATTAAGCTTAATTAACCTTAATCAAACTTGATTAAGCTAATTAAGGGCGATTAGTGCTTAATTAAGCTATCAAGAGTTTGATTTGCTTAATTAGAGATTATCTAATCTTGATTAAGCATTCTCTTGACTTTTCTCATCCGAGTTAACTCATAAACTCTTCGTTAACCCCTTACTTAAGCCATAATCTCATAATTTCTCATTAAGTGCCTAATTACTCTAGGTTATTGACGTAATTTGGCAGAACATGAAATTAAGGATGTTACACATGAAATTTTAAAAAGTTTGTTACTTGCAACCTTAAAAGTGGCGCAAGTTTTGTGCTTCTTTAAAGTTTTATTTTGTCTTGTCTTGAAGACAAGAATATATGTAAAAGTCTAAGCTTTTTGGAATATGAAGCTTTTTAAGTAATAACAATAAGAACTTGTCACTTTGTGTCTTAAAAATCAAACTTTGAAGGCAAGACCTTTCATAACGTTTCAAACTTTAGTCAAGAATGAAATCTGTAAGTCATAAAAGTGTTGACTTGCCACTTTTAATTTATAAAGTTTATAACCTGAATCAATATAATGCATAAAGTGTTAACTTTTATAAAAATCGAGACTTTATGACTCTAAAGCTAATGTTTTATATTATTAGTTCATAAAGTAGAAATCTTTTAGACTTAAAGACAACTTTAAATCATAAAGTTGAGACTTTGATGATCTTAGAACAATTAAAATTGTCAACTTTCATTAAGAATAAGATTTTTCAATTCTAAATTTAATATCTTTGTAAAGAATGAATATTTAAGATAAGAGCTTAATCCTAGAGGCATATGCTTTCTCAAAGAATGAAACTTTATAATCTCATTATAAAGAATGATCACTTTTATAATATTTAAAGTAAGATCTTGTCATGTTAATGATAAGAGTTTGAAACTTTGCAACTTGGATAAGTTAAAAATCACCCTTGGTGATTAATGAACATGGTGTTATTGGGTTCATGAGTGTGGTTATGCATTGTCATGACCCAAGGGTTAGAGGGATCTCGAACTCCTTGGGAATAGAAGTATGATCAGGGCCTCTGAGTATACCATGAACTTAGGAATCACTAAGTGCACTATCTCAAGGAAAGGAAATAATCACCTAACTTAGTTAATTTGAACAAGTGTTCCATAAGACATGTACCTAAGTAAAAAGCAAATTCCTATAAGGACTAAGTAACTAAAATATTTCATATACATTCATTTTAACTATGTGGTTCTCTCATGGGTAACCATGGGAGATCATATGACGATTTATAAGACTTCTCACAAAGAATAACACAACTATAAACCCCTTTAGGGTATGAATGTATGATACCATTTGGCATGATGAATGACAAGTTTGATTGAGCTTTATCTCATGATTAAATGATTAGTGTGATGATATGACATGGATATAATGGACTGTTGGTTGAGAATTTATAATTGGCATTTTGGGGAAGCTCCGATCTAGCCATCATGCTACTAGATTTTCGTCAAAAATTATGGACTTGGTCATATCATTGCATGTGTCTTGTCAAAGAAGTACTATACTTGTAAAGAATGAAGGAATGGGATACCCTTCAATCACTTGAGTAAGAGAAGTAAGAGATGGTGATCCACAAAGACTCAAGGAACCTCTATGGGGGAGGCAAGGGTGACATGGAGGACCCTCCAACTTAGAGGTAACCATCATTAGTTTAGTCTAATTTGGTTTAGTACTGTGTGATGATGGTCACGGAATGAGCTCATGTGCAAAAGTAGTCTATTTCAAAGGGAAAGCAAAGAAAGCTAAGCACGTGTTAAGAATGAAAGTAAAGTTAAAGTAAAACCATGGTTAAGTCTATGAGGTTGCATGTTAGTGCATGTATTTATATTGTCCATATGCAGTATGAATGTTTGTTCTATGCTTTCACATGTATGTTTACATATGATGTTATGGTTATGATGCTAAGTTTTTAGCAACCTACTTCGAGACTTAAGTTTTCAAAATCAACAAAATTGAACCTACACATGTCTACTGTTTTCATAATTAAATGCGAAGTGGCTAGGACGATGACAATAATGCAGTGTTTGTCTAATCGCACTCCTATTAAGAAATCTAGTACTTCTCACTCCTACATTTTCGTATCATCTTTAGAGGATGTCGACGTCAGGCATAGTGATGATTTTCATTGAGTTCCCGATTTGGCATTGGCCCTTTGACCCAATGTTGAATACCTCGGTGATATCTGTGAGCGCAGCAATGAGGGCCTACATTTTCCATGACCATCCATTTCAGGTTCCAGTTATGAGCCTGTTCGTCTACCCACATCAGTCGTACGATGAGGTTACCTTGGATGACATTTCCCCCTACTTTCAACCGCCAAGATACCCCACTGATGTTGAGAATGACTCGGATACCCATATGTCTCTGACCATTTCATTGGATTCTAATCCTTTGGAGCCGTTTTATCCTAGCTACCATGTGGAGACTGATCCATCCGAGCCCTCCTACTCGTGCATGATTCACCTGACGTCCGGCTCATCCTCTTCTTTAGCATCTTTTTGTCACGCACTACCCTTGGTTCATGGTCATGGGTTCATTCGTACCTGTGTTGTGCCTCGTTAGTGTGCGCATCGACATGCACGAGGAGGAAGACATGGTGATATTATTCCCGGTGGATTCGGGACAGTTTCCTTCTGCTTGATTAGTGATGTGGTGATTGCATGCCGAGCTAAGCACGAGGATATCCCTTTTTGTTTGTAGTTATAGGGTTATCATTGTATTGTATTGCATGCTTAGGCAGTAGAGATTTGCTATGTATTTTCCTTCATGATGTATTCAGTAGGTTTCTTTTGTATAGCCGACAGTAGATATCAGACCCATTATTATCTTTATGTATAACTTTTGGTATTACTATTATTACCTTAACTATGATGGTCATAGAATGAATGGTATATTAACTTAAGATAATTGTTATTCATGCCATGTCTATTTATTTTATTCGCATAGTTTGTATGAGTTAGCAACATTTGTATTATATGTTCACGATGCGCTTATGGCTCTTGGTTTTCAAAATAGTA